>OY759209.1:90608845-91827360 GCA_963662105.1 Meiosimyza platycephala | reverse complement strand
GAACAGTTGCGTCAATTCGGTAGGGCTGGGGAGGGCATTGGCCCCAACCAAGGATCTGATACTAGCGTCATACGTCAATTCAATAAAATCATCTATTAGTGGTGGCATTATAGTTCTCGCCTCCTCCCCCCCCCCCGCAAGGTGTTGGAGAAGTGACGCCACTGCAACTGAATGTATTCAACTATTTCATTAAACACTAATGTATTTCGTAATGTGCATATATCATATTTAAAAATTTCTATGAACTCTTAGTTTTTATATGAAATAAAGAAAAAAATAAATAATAAATAATAATAATAATAATATCGTTTTTTTAATAACTTTTAGTTTTTCGGTCACGGTGGACCTTTCTGTGGAAATAGCCATTTTATGATTTTTCAACAATTCAACTTTTTCCAAATTTTTCATATCATAATTTTAAAACTCCAAAATACTATTTCTTCTTTAGCGTTTAGTAATAATAAAAAATAAAAGTAGAGTTTTTAATATTCAAATAACAACATCTCGTTTAAAGTTCGGCATACTATTTATATCCAAGTGTTTATTTTAAATCAAGAGAATGTTAATGCCGCTAAAAGAAATCCATCAATTTCAGTTCCGAATCAATTTTGATTTTATAATGTTGGAGAAAACTTCCATAGTTTACTATCCATTTAGGTTAAAGCGATTACTGTCAGCATTTTGACACTCCCCGAGAACTGTGGGGGCTATATTATTATTGGAAAAAGTCATGCATAATCAGTGAAAAAACTTTGCTTGTTAGCATAAACATCTCGTATGTAGGATACATAAAATTTCAAATTAATTTTTAATTATTAATGCGTGAAACGATATTAAAAATTAATATTTATAATTTCATAAAAAAAGTGTGTTAGCCTTTTTAAAATGAAAACTTTTTCTTTATGGCTTTAAGAAATAAAAAAAAAATATAAACATTTGATGAAATAATCGTTTTGTATCTGGGTCTGTTGCTATCATGCAACATTAACTAAAAATTAAGTCAACAACGGACTCGCTGACAATGACAGATAACTTGTTGTTTCTTTGATTTTAATTAAAATTTATTTATCAAAACTGGCCGCCATAAGATGACTAGTCTTAGCCTTAGTAGGGTAGTGATACACCCCTCCCCCCCCCCGCCCCCGCCCCCTTAATATGTGAACTATAGAAACCTAATTTTTGTTGCTACTCTTGGCGTGTTGAACTTCTGATCGGCATACTAGCGCCCGACTGTCTGCGCTGAATTGAGACAAAAGAAAGATAAAACTTTATCGCTGCTCTTTTTTTTTTTGTCACTATGCTAATCATCATCAGTTGGAAATTGTTTAAAATTAAATTTATGCTAATTTTTGATATTATTTTGAGTTTTAATTTATGTATTTTTTGTTGGATTAACATAAATAAAATTCAATTTTTTTCAAATGTTTTTTTCGAATAAGCTCGATGTCATTTTAATTTTATACTTTGGTGTTTCTTATATAAAGGTTAGTGGCTTTCTTTGTTTTTATTTTCACTGTTTCTTCTTGTTTTTTTTTCTTAAATATATGTACATATCTACCTACTACATTCATTTTTAGACTAATAATTAATTTGTTATGGAAATGCAGGTGCTAAGGCTGATGCTAATCTGGCATTTACAAAAATATCGTTGGTGTTCTGAATCTACCTATTCACATTTAAGAGCTAATTGTCTTTTAGTGTCTTACCAAATAGTTACTGCTCGTTGAATGGTTCCTGGCAAGAAGGGAAGACTGATTTTTGCCTGAAAAATAAGAAAGCTGGATAACTAGCATTGGAGCATGCTTTTTATGATAGTTTGTGGTACTGTGTTTGCTGCCATTTTTTAATAATTTAATTTTGTTTTTTAATACATTTTTAAATACCTTTTCAACGATATACATTCAACGATTCTTGCACTCGTAAACCATGTTTGAGCAAGTACAAAATCTGACTTGATTATAACCAATGAAAAAAAGATTGTCTACAATTCCAAAACGGTTCGAGGCAACTGTTTACAGTCTACAAAAATATTTCTGCTCTTGGCAAGATCAATAACACTATATATATATGTATATAATTTGTTTCATTCAATTTCGATTGTATTTGCTCCTTTAGCTACTTTCAGCTACTCTAATTTTGAATGGTATTTATTTGGCTTGATGAAAGAAACAAGTTATAAGCCAAATATTTTCTTATGTGCTTTTGAATTCTAAGAATGAATATGGAATCAAAAAGTGATGCCCGGATCAGGTTTCGGATATATAACCTTCGGAAGTTGCGGATATGGTTTTTCTAAAAATCTATATAAGTCAGAAATGCATGCATTGATTTCCAAAATATTGGTGTCATATGAAAGGAAATATATTAAGCTACAATACAATATTGATCTATAAAATATCGAAATCCGGCTCATAGTTTTTGATACATTACGACTTTTCTGCGATTTTTTTTCAAAAAACCGTTATTTTCCCAAAAAAAATCGTTATTACTCTACAGTTTTATTAACATATTTATAAGGCTCAATTTATCCCCTTTAAAATGATATAACACTTAAATAAACGTTTTTGACATTAACCCTTTCTAACCAAAAAACTTTACTTTTATAGAAAATTTTGTGCTCCAAATTGTCGAAAATGCATCCAAAAGGATGGATTTGTTATTGAAAGTTGTCGATATTGAAGTGACGAATTAAACCTCAGCACCAGATGCAATAAAACTCAGTTTGCTTACGAGATACTTATATCGAAAAAACCAAATGAATCTAGGCGCAAAATTCAAATGTTCATTTCGTGAAAATTTGAGCCAACTTGAACAAACTGAGCCAAATGGTTTTTATATTTTCTATATTTTGGCCTATATTTTCACCCCGCAGTGTCAGATCCGAGAAGACTTTTGCAAAAAAATTTTGTTCCTCAGTATAATCGGTACACAGAGGTTAATAGCGAAGTGGAATTTTAACGCTAAATTGAAAATAACCTCTGGCGGTTAATGGTCACTTTAAAAATCCTTGACTTCTGTATTGCTTTCATAGAACTCACCCAAATGATCATTGCCGAGTACCATAACCAATTATATCTAACTGTTTTAGAACTGAAAACATTTTTTGTACGAATTGATCATATATTATAGTACTAGAAATAAAAAATACGTTTGCATTGGAGAATATAGCTCCAGCATAGCTTTCGTGTGAAAAGAGTATTGTACTTGCATCACTAGAGAGCTGTTAAAGTGAGCTATTCAAAAAAAATTTAAAATATTAAATAAATGAAAACTAACACAGTAACACATATGTACCTTCGAAACTGTTGGTTACATTTTGACCTCCTTTTTTTCAACGAGAACAAAGTTTATTTTTTTTTTTTTTTTTAAAGAGCGTTAATTCATCTAAACTCATATCCTGGCAATTGGAAGCTATAAATATTTTAAATTTCGTAACAAAAGCATCACGAAGAAAATCAATAATAAATTATAATCTCTATGGGTAAAATTTTCTTTGAAGTGAAATTGGCGGAATATGAATTCACAGTACCATTTTATTAACATGAAACTTTTATAAAAAATCAACTAAAACTCCACTTTACAATACTGTCAAAAGATGTAAAAATTGAAAGAAATTATCCACTGTACCAATGTATGATTTTTTAACAATATCACTTAAAGTATAGGGTGTTTTTTACATTGGAAACACGGAATTTTGCAATTTTACAGAGTTTTTTTTTTTTTTTTTTTTTTCGTGGGGAACGTTGTGGTAAATGCACTGCAATGTCCATGCAATTCACTAACCTAAAGCTACTGTCATAGCTTCAGAGTGTGTCACTTCACTAAATCCACAACCTCTTTTCAGACCTCCAGGCCTCCTACCCTGGGACTGTGTTAGCATTGCTTCGGGGTAACAATTTTACAGAGGAGACTGACTATATTTGATAGTACTGAAAATTTTCTAACAATAAGTACACTAAAATTTAAACTTTAAACTTACATGATTTTTTACAATTAAGAACTGCACTGGCGGCCAAGATTGCGTCATTTGACACTGCTGAACTATTTCTTGTAACAATTTGTGTAGTTTCTGGCGTGTGCTGACAAATCAATACAAATTGACACATTGAAAATCCACAAAGTTTGTGATCTTTTGTCATTTGACCTCCCTAATGAACGCTTACACGATGACTTAAGAAAACCAACATTTTCTGCTACCCTGAAGGTTCCACTCTAATACTCGCCAACAGACTTCAGTTAGTCATTTCCGCAGCGCCTACCCAATTCATTTTCACTTCCGGCGCGCCGTTTAATTTGAATGTAAATCGAAACTTGACGGCATTTGGTAAGAATTGCCAGATTAGAAATGGTCCTGGATCAGGAAATTCAGTGATGGTCATTAGCAGTTAGTGAACACTAACTAATTGTGTTCAAATCACATGAGGTGTCAATAAAACGTTTTACATATCATTCCAAAACTTCGAACAAAATTTTTAAATTTAATTTTACATTTCAAAATTGTTTTCTAATTTTCAACAAAGGTAGTTGCTTTCAGATCGAAGACAAATCAGCAGATTTACTTCAGCATTCTTTTGCAAAATATTTTTGTCTTTCTAATACGTGATTTTTGTTAAGTAAAAATAATATTTACTATAAACTGCTTATTATGTTTGTAACTAAATGCAAAAGTAATAAAATCTTTAAGCTAAAATGATTTTTATTGGTCATAAAAAGTTAATGGAGTGCTATCGCGCATACATCGATTTGAGTAATTTTTTTTTTTTTTTGCTTAAAAGAATAAATATTTGTGTCAGACTACGGGTGCGGCTTGTCAAATAAAAGTCGTGTTTTCTTTGTGAAGCTCTCAAATTGAAATTAATAGTAATAACTCATAAGCTTATAGAATAGTTAAGTAATAATTGAACTCTTGGAATAAAATCGAATTTGTTTAAATTCCTTAATGCACTTAAATTTCAATTTATTTTGGATTCTAATGTGTAGGTACCTATGAAAGCATTAAAATAATAATAAAAGCAAAAGCCTGCGACCACAATAAGTTATGCAAAATCCAATCGAATATAAATCATCATTTTTGTGGTCAATAAAAAAACCTTTTATGTGTCTCATTAAGTGAATCCTTTTTTTTTTTTTTTATTACATTTATTGAATTCTTTAAAAGTTGATGCCCAAAACTAAACTATATACATTGAATTAGTGGTAACACACAAAAAAAAAAAAATAAAACCAATAAAAAAGTGAAAACGTCACATAATTAAAACCACACGTATGTACGTCATTAATGTTAATCCATACGGTTTAATTTGACCATATTTTTGCATTTTTAATTTTGTTTGAAATCCAACAAATTCATTTCTGTAACATTTAAATACAAAAGGAAATCCAATTCAGTCAACTACCCATTCATTATATTTATTGTATTATATTAACAGTGCAAAATGTTTGAAATAGAATTTATAGTATTTTAGGTATAGACGGACGACAGATTTGAATGCACGGCACACAAAACATGGCATAGCAACCAAAACGAACATGAAAGTAGGTGTTAGTCAAATTTAAAGTGTTTGACATAGTTTGGCCTCAGGTTAAAAATGCTATTAATCGATATACCTATATCTTTTTGCCTGATACGCTGTCGCGTGCATCGCAAACACTTAATGACCATAAGCAAATTTGGTTAATTTTTATTGGTTTTAATATCTGTATGTTATGTACTCTACAGATATATGAGCAATACTCTTAATAGCAATAATATAGTTTAGTTACTACAACTATTAGTCTCCTTAGCTATGTACTTTGAAGCTTTCTATTATTAGAGTAACAAGTGAAATCTTTATGGCAATATTAATACGTTTGTAAGCAAAATCTTCAAAAATGATCCAGAAAAGCTAATATTGTTCGAAGTAAGTGGAAAGTGGCTCAAAAATAATGGCAAGAATCGTGCAAAAAATATCGATTAATAAAAAAAATCAGTGATGTTGCAAAAATTCTCCAACAGCTTGTGTACGAAGTTTCCTGATTTCTTTAAAATTTTGCAAGTTTTATAAATAAGTGTTGCTATTAACACTCTCAACTTTAGTTGTAAAAATTTGATATTATTTACTATCGACTGGATCTTCTTGGAATTGGTATGAATTTGTATTATAATTGTCGCCCACAATAATCGTTTTAATTCAGTCCCATGTTATAGTATATATACAGAAAACACCCTGTGCCTTAACATATTTGACAGTTGGTGAAGCACTGTAGTTGTATCATATTACAAAACACTTAGGGGACGTCCATTAATTACGTGAAGTGTTTTTTTTTGAAAATTCTGACCCCCCGTCCCCTTGGTGAGATCTGGCGGAACCCCTCCCCCCCTCCCGTGAGATTTAAATATTAATTTTTTATGTAAATTCTATGCATTAAAAAGTTGACGTGAGGTTTTCCTTGACCCCCTCCCCCTCTTGCTGAGATTTGGTGAGGTTTTGCTGGACCCCCTCCCCCCTATTTTAGCTCACGTAATTAATAGACGTCCCCTTATACTTTTTTAAACGTTCATACGGCAGTGACGTTTCTTTTGTTATTCTCTTTACGGAATTGATAGAAACGAGTTGGAGTACTCTACAGCTTGGACGACTTCACATCTCTCAAAAGCATGTAAAAATTGAAGAACAGTTAGATAGGAGATTACCCGACCTTTAGCCCACATGACATAAATTTTCGAATCCGACGTCTGAACACCAGCAAATATTCTCAGGCTAAGAAGAAAACAGCTCATTATGTGACGCGCTCAGAACAAAAGTGACAAGAAGATAATCAGGGGCCTGCGCACATTGAATTTTTTATTGCTGCCGACTACAGCGAAATAACCGAATACGCAGGAAGAGTTATAGCTTACGCATATATACAAAACTAAATAAACAAAGCAGAATGAAGGCTCGTTTTTGTTCTTTGGAATTTCTTGGTTCGTTTTTTCTCTAGCTAATAAAATGGGTCACTTTTGTTCTGAGCGTGTCATATGTAAATATTAAAAAATTCAATATACCCCTTGCATGAAATTGTTTTGAGTAACTTAAGATACTTATCAGTGTTGCACAGACGGTACTTTAGTACCAAAATTGATACTATTGTCATAGTTAAAGTACCATAGTACGGTTCTCTAGAAACTCTTATTTTTTGGTACTATTTTCGTTTGCTTCAAAATCTACATATGTGGAATATAGGAGGAAAGACAAATTCATTATGTATTTCCCACTACTATGATATAAGATAATATGCGAAATTTATAAATAACCTATTTTTGGCATAAAATAGGAAGATTGATTAATAGTATTCATGAGCATCTGTTTTCAAACGTTTCGAGGATTCCTAAGGGACCTTAATTCATACCCCTTTTTTCAGCGAGTGTCGAAAGAATATTTTTGTCACTTAGTTTAAATAAAACAAATCTACGAAATAGACTGAAATTAGAAACAGTTTCGGAAATCTTTGAGACAAAGAATTTATTAAAAGCAAGTAAAAGTAATTGCTTTAATTACAAATTCTTCTATTTCCGATATTTGGAATTATTTTCATGATTTTGATACTTTTTCTGCCAGGCTTTGTTACCTTTTCAAATATGCACATACCAACACTGGTACTTATGTACCTGGAATGGTGGTTAAAACTTAAAAAAGTACATATACATATCATGCAAAATTTTTTTGTGACATTTTTTTGAAATCTTTTGGGCGTTTTTCCATAATTTTTCTGACGATAACAATTTCGGTTAAAATCGACAGTAAAAGAAAAACTATATGTTTTTAGACACCAACAACAGACAATAATGGACTTAACAAAAAAAAAAAGTAAAATTACAGAATAGCTCTTAAAAGCGAAGAAATTCATAACTCGAAAGAGTATTTTAAATGTCTAAGGAAAGATATTAGTCTTCTATAATGCCACATATTTGAAACTCTGTCTCAATTGTAGGGTATTATATACCGACTATTACTTCCACAATCACTTCGTTTGATTTTATTAAATCTGTTGGTTTTGCGCCGTTTTTTTTTTTCGTTTTGTCGTTAATTTAATTTTTTGATCAATTCGATCGATAGTTTGGTGTGATTATAATTCAAAATATTTGCCCATAATCGAAACAAATAAAAATAAAACAGTAAGTTGGAAATAGAAAAAAATTAGCAAACATTTGAAACACGTGTGACTAAATGCTTCGTATTTAAACGCTACATTCGCACAACCACTCGTCCGATACAATTCAGTTTGGCTAAAAGTTTGCGATTAATATCTTTTGATGTTGGCAGCTTTTTTTTATATATTGAATATATTCTTTCTTTATTTCGATTTGTTTCATAATTACCTACATACGTATACACAATATGTGTAGATATATATTTCTTTTTTTATTTATTTATTAATTATTGAGCTAATGACACTTTGACATTTTTATAAAGAGCTCGTGTAAGTGATTAGTTGTTTCTATTATCGATTCCGATGAAGAGATTAAGTAATTCAAATCCAATAAAAATGCGTGTGCTGTTCAGAAAACTGGAGGAAGCAAGCAAGCAGCCAGAAAGAGTAGTTGTTGTACACTTGTTAATTAGATGATTAATGAAATTCAATAAGCAAACAGCTAATGATATTAGTTAATCCAAACAGTAAATCTTTTTTTATTTATGTTTATTAATACGATTTTTCAAATGAATATTCCACATTTCAGAGAACCTGATATGGTTTCTCAAGGTGTTCATAAATACGCAAAAGTCAAAGTTCATTAAACTTGCAGATATATATGTAGCTACATATGTTCTATTGAATGTAGACATCAGTATTTTATGCCAAATATATTTTGTCTGGATTTTTAAAAATTTTTAGTTTAAAATATTGGAGAATTTATTGTTAACATCGAGAAAATACGCTTGCGTTATTCTGTAAATTACGCTCATGTTTTGGATTTTTGTGTAACAATTTTTCAAAACATTATTGAATCACAATTTTATAGATCCAAATTATGACTTAGTCTTAAACCATATTTGGATATTTGAATATAAATGGCTAGAGATATCGGTTTACTGTGAATGAAAAAGATATCCTCTACCAGTCAGTTTCATATTCTATAAAGCATCGCATGATAAAAAAAATCTTAGTCTATCATCTGACCTCTTAAGCAGGAGTTCTAAGTACCAAGCTTTTCTTCTCGAGCTTGCTGGCTTTAAATTGGAGTAGATCTATGGTGCAGCACTGTCTTCAATTCGGTTGAGGCTAAATATAAAATTTAAGTTGAAATTAAAAAAAAGTTGTAAAAATTTTGTAGAATTAAAAAATATTTTGATTTTTCGAAAATAAAAAAAAAGTTATAATAACCAAATTATTTAGTTTTTTTATATTTTTTGATTATTTTTTCTTCAAATTTTTTATTCCATATAAATATGATCAAAAATTAAAGAAATCATTTCTAAGCCATCTTAAAGTGTTGAGTAAAAGAGGAATCCCATTTGTCCATACAATTTAATTTATTTATCATTATCTAAAAATTGGAATCAAAAATATAAATATATTGATAAAAATATATTCTTAGAGGACCATTCTTAAAATGTAATTTGAATTGACAAGTTTTAATCCATCAATTTTAGTAGTTTTTGAAATCCACTTGCACGGGTAAATAAATAAGGTAGTTAAAGTTTTTAAAGTGTAGTTTGATAAACTTTTAATCAAATAAATTTTGAATGTCTTAGAATGGGAAAAGAAAATAAAAAACAGAAAAAAAAATCTGAAAATGTCAGCTGTATAAATTGTGCAGGATTTAGATTTTACGAGGTAAGTAACAGTTGAGAGTAAAGCTATCGCACCAAAATCGCACACTCCCTCCTCCTCCTCCTTATTTTGTTTGCTTTTGTTGTTGTTAATTTTTCTGATAAATACTAATATTTTATTACAAATACAATAATAATTTAGAAAAGCATTTTAAATTGCATGATTTAGCTTTAGTAATTCTTAGTTACACAATGCGAAATGTAAGAGGGGTGGCTTGGTAATTCAATGAATTTAAAAAGAATCAGCGCTTAAGTCGTAGTTTTAATTTTTTTTTGTCTCATGAATATGATAGCAGAAAGTCGAAATCCTTTATAAATCTTAACAGGAATAATCTTATAGTCTTGTTAGTAATAATAAGCGGTTACTGTGAGCTATTACTACTGGGCTTATATATAGTAGTAATCCTGCCATGATAAATTTATTTAGCTATCGACCTTCTTCCTAATACGTAGACATGTACAACTTTGAGTTAATCAAACAGAAATTGTTTAGGCGTTATTTAGCTCCAATAGATAACATTAATATCTGGTTCAGATATTACATTACTAATCCATAGAAAAACTACAAAAAAACTGAGGAAAAGCTATGTATGAAAGTGATAATGTGATACAATGGGAGAGAACAATTTTTTTAAAAAAAAAAATTTATGATAAGCCCCAATTAGAATTAAAGATCTGTGTCCTTTTAATGAAATTTTTAAATTTTGAACGTTGACGAATGGAGCTAAACGGATTATTTTGAATACTGTCACATACTGCGGTAAGAATTTGGAGTAGCTGACCGCTACAAAGCTTAATTTGCAGTTTTATTGAATTTTTTGAATGATTTTTTTAATATGTGACCTGGTCTATGGTCCACTTTTTTGCCAATTCGGATAGATGAAACGACTTGTTTACCTTTAACAGCTATTTTCTCGAAAACTTGTTTTTGCACGTAAGCCCCCTTTTCATAGGCCAGGTCACATATGATGGTAGATTATGTTAGCCGATTATGGTTCATTTGTCTAATTTGGAGTTGGGATTTAACAATTGAAAAGTGTTACTCTGTTGAATACTTAATAATAGCAGATGTCAAATGTCAACTGTTTATTTTTGCAACATCTTAATTTGAACTTCCAATTAAATCACACTCCATAAAGCGGACTCTGTACCTATGCATGCAATTGTGCTCAACGGATTTACAGAATTTCTTTGTAGTCGTCGAACTTGTGGAACATAAAAATTGCGGAGCGACTGAAACTTTAAAAATGAGGTCAGAACCAGGGCCGGATTACCGCCTACGCCAACAAAGCCGTGCCGTAGGGGCGGCAAATCGAAATAGATCTTAATTTGCTAGGGTTTTTGAAACTCTTAAATGAGGACCTTTTTTTTGCTTGTGATAATTTGGTTTTTTGGTAATTATAACGATAATTCTGCCTTATAAGGGGCGGCAATTTTCGAAATCCGGCCCTGGTCACAACTATAGTGCTGAGTTCGCGAAATAACCAAGATGGTAAACATCTCAAATCAAATATCTGCAATGCATAGATTTTTTCAATAAAAAAAGAAATTCAGAGTTTAGATATGTAGGTACAT
The DNA here is from genome assembly GCA_963662105.1 of Meiosimyza platycephala. Classification (NCBI taxonomy): domain Eukaryota; kingdom Metazoa; phylum Arthropoda; class Insecta; order Diptera; family Lauxaniidae; genus Meiosimyza; species Meiosimyza platycephala. The sequence continues at coordinate 91,815,991 of OY759209.1, read as the reverse complement.
AATGTATTTTAAAAGAGTTTTAAATTTAAAATTTTCAGAAACGATTTTTGCAAACAACTTAAAATAAAATACAAAAACGTATAAAGTTGTATCCACACAAATGGTTCGTACTTTCACGTTTTTCAAAATTTCAATCAATAGAGATAGAGACTAAGCTATGAAGTCAAGTTTTTGATACATTCAACCCTAAATATCTTAAGAAAAGCGCTAACGTATAGAATCTTGAACCTCATATCAGAGTGAGAATATTTTTCATGAAATGAAAAATTCCAGTTTTATCATCAAAATTAATATTTTTTACACTTTACCAATGGTTGTGCCTCATTAAATTGAACTTAAAATTGAATTTAAAAAAAATTGAACCCTGAGTCACTACTACGATAGATTGATTTAAGCATGCAGTTTACTGCTCAATATACTAGAGGGTCTTGTAGGCATATTTTGGAGCCCGGTAGTTTTATATGCCTTTCTTTCTGGGACTATCGAATCCACTGAGAGCTTCGAACGCATACGGCAAGTTCCTCTAAGATATGATGATGTAGCTAAACTTCTCTACCTGATGGATAAAAGTCACTTTCACCTTCTATCATTCGTCTGAATTATGTCTACGTATGCTGCCAGAGAGCTCACAAATATGTACCCGTTTCAACACATTTTATATAGTTGAAACCACCCAACGGGAAATCTGGAAGCAGCTTCCAAGGGGAGCACGTAAGATGAGCTTCTTCGGAAGCATTTAATTAAAAATTCTATTTAATTTAAAATAAGCTTTCATTACGCACTTACTGGGGTTTGAACCTAGGCATTCCGTGCTGTTACATGCGCAGTTTAACGATATCAGCCAACCCTCTTATTATATTTAGGCTTGCTAAAAGTATATTATATGAACTATCAAGTGGCAACAATAGAAATCAAAAACTCAAAATCTTATTTTGACAAAAACATATTGAAATTTTAGTCTCATTAATTTTATATCTTATTTATTATAAGAGTAGCTCAGTTGGTTAAGATGTGCGCATATTAGAACACTGGCATAACGTAAGTGGCCTAGGTTTGAGTCTGATCCGATACAAATAAAAAGTGAGTTTCTTTTTCAATTTAAGCTCAATGTGCTTCTGCTCAGCATCCAAGAAAGCGTATTAAATATGCTTCCAAAGATGTGCATCCACAATTCGATTTTTTTATTGACGAAGCGAAGATACATATATCTAAAAAAAATTTTTTCATAAAAAAACTAAAGAAAAACCTAAAAATTCATTTTGAATTATTGATTATTTTAATACAATCTACTTATTAGTAAAAACTTAATTTTGAGGCAACAATTTATTAATGCAATAAATAGAAAAATACTGAAAATAGATTGTGGAAGTCACAATGAGGGTATTTTGGCCCATTAAAAAAAAAAAGAACAGTTTTATTCGGAAAAATTCTTAAATAAATTTTGTAACTAAATCCATATCCTTTCATTTGGAGCATTTTCCCAGTCTTGCTTCGCAAGTCAAAAATACGATTTGTTAATTTTTTGCGATCTCATGAATTTCTTGAATGAATTTTTGTTTGGTTTGGATTATTCAAAACTCCAACTCAACTGATTGTTTAGTTTAAACACTTTAATGCATATGGGACATATGTACAATGTGCTCCACCAAAATATTTAAATTTTTTTTTTGGTATATTACTTTGAATAATTACGTCCCATGACTTTGACGAATTTTATATATGTATGTATACAAAAAATTATACTTTGTTTCCGCATAAATCAAAAGTTATATTTAAATACAAAACTTTTTATTTCTTTTCAAGATTTTAATGCAATACTCAGCTTCGAAATAGTACTAAGTTTTTTTTTATCAGCGCTGCTATAGTAGGCGACATCAAAGGGTGAAGCAATTTAAAATTTATGGGCTTTAAATTATTTGGGTAAACGTAGATATTTTAAACGTTAAAAACTTAAAGTGTCAAAAAAAATTATTTGAAATTATTTACTGCTTTATAAAAACAGCTAAGCAAATTAAATTTATGTGTTTCATAATGGCTAATTGAATAAAGGCCTTATATACTACCTACGTAATACTTTTTGATTATTGAAATAAATCAATTGTTGTTTTTTTTTTTTTTTCAAAGACCTAAATCATAACTATCATCATTGTCATTTTATATTAATGATAAACTACTGCTTAACGCAATAAAATTAAAATTTTATATAAAAAAATAAAATTTTCTCTTCTTCTTCTCCATCTATTAATAGGTTCTGCTTGCATCGATAAAAATGGCAATTTAATGCAATCATCAGCGGCGGCTTCTGTCCTAACCCAACAATATGCAAAAGTGACAGCCATAGCGTTGCTAATAGCAGCAGTTTCCATCACATCGATAGTGACACTTTTCTAATTGACGATACGAGCGAAAAGGAGGAAGGATACAACAACTAGTAGTGCACGAGTTAATATGTAATAAGCCACAAAACTCAAGCTTCTTTTATAGTTTTTATTTTTAAGAAAAAAAAAATTACTTTTTTTAAAACTTTTTTTATTGTAAAACATATTGCAGCAATAGGCGTAAAATCAGTTAAACAATTTGTGTGCAGATTAGAGCAAAATGCGCACGGGTTTTTTGTTTCTTCAACCTAAAAAGTATGTAAAATAAAAGTAGTGCTATCATAAATCATCAAGTTAGAAATTGAAAAAATATAAACAACAAATTTTTAACATAAAAAAATATATATATTCAAACATATCAATACACAGTTTGTAGATGAAATCAATTTTCTTTTTACATATATCAAAATCCAAACATAGATTTGAAAGCTCCATTTACAATAGCTAACAACCAAAGTTTCAAACCGTAAGTTTTCATTTGTTTTTTAACTTTATGGAGAATCTTTGATTTTCTATGAAAGTCTAAAAGAGAAAAATTTTTGTAAAACCATAATGTCGAATATAGAACATTTTTAGAAAAGATCCAATAAATCCAATTTATTGCAAGAGCGCCAACAAACGTCTGGCATTTGCCTGTTTCCAAGGCACTTTGTAAAAGCGATACAATCCCATTCCCGCTAAAAAGTAGCTTGCAGCAGCAGTAGCAGCTAATCCAAGCACCAGGTTTGTGTCATGAAAAATTTTGTAATTTTTGCACAAAGAAAAAAATTTGATAATAATTGAAACAAATAAATAAATTTAAAGGAAAACCAAACCCAATTATAGAAATTTTAACTGAAACCTTTTTCACTCATAAAACCAAAAAAAAAAAAAAAACAAAACCAAAAAACTAATGAAAAATTTAATGAAACAAACTTTTTTACGATGACGTTTAATGAAAAATTTAAATAAACAAAAATTTAAGAAAATAATTAGTAAAAAATACCCTTGATAAGAACCTTTTTTGTATTGATGAAAATTTTAAATTAAACGCGTATGAAAACGAAATTTTATATATATACATGCATATATATCCACATTGATATTGATATTTTAAATATAAACAATACATATATATTGAGAAATCTAGAAAAAGATAGCTACCTACACAGAAAATTTGTAAAGTTTTTTTTTTGTTGTTTTTAAATCAAAATAAAGACAAGAAGACGATTTATTGCGAACCAAAGCATTGTGTAGCGAGTTCAAGCAAAAATTTCAAATGAAAAATAAAAAAAAATTTAAAAATCGACAAAGTTTTTATGCAAAAAAGTCAACCAAATGATGATAATAATGTAACCTTACATACTAGGTACCAATTAATTTTGTGCACCTTAAACGATTTATAATTTAAGACACAATTTTTTCCAAAATTTTTGCTTTCCTAGCGTTTTATTTTTAATATTTTTTTTTTTTGTATTTAAGCTTTAAAATTTAGTTTACAAAAAAAATTAAAATAAAATATGATAAAAAAAACATTATGCTGTATTGTATGAAATAAGTTATTCTAAGAGTAATGTTAAAATAGCAAACATAAAATAAATCCCCTTATAATAATTGTGATCTTAAGAAGAATATAAATACTATATACCTACTATTATATACATAAATACTTATATCCTAAATTATATCGTATGAGAACTAACTGAAAATACTCTTCAGCAAGCACGTGTTGCTAATACTTATAAAACTTTTACAATATTTAAATAGAAAACAAATATTTTCAAAAATAATTTTTTTGTGTTTTATTTTCGTTTAGTTTTGGTTTCAGTTATTCACACCCCCTAAGTTCGCTTTCTAATAAAAATTTACTCCACTGTTTTTATGTTTTTTTCAAAAGACTCGAAATTCATATTGTTTTGTTGCCTCTTAAGAAGTTGAAGCTTTTCGTGAAGTTCTATACGTTTCACATAAAATCCTTATTTTTTAAACAAACGATTTTAAAAAGAATTCTCATTTTTTTTATATTTTTGAAACAACTACCAACAAAGTCAGAAATAAAAAATACAGTCCCTTTTGATAATATTTAGCATAAACATTTTCAAAGTAGGGCAAATTTTAAGCGTGACTAATTCTTTAAAACAAATCGATTTTCTATAATACTTATGAAGAATTTTGTAGATTATAGAAAGTAGTCTTTTCCTCGTAATTTTTTACTAAACGGAAAATAAATTTGTTGGAAAATTACGACAAGGGGACTTGATTTTATGGACTTTGAGTCTCCAGTCGGAATGCGGTGCTCTTAAAATACTTAACACAAATATTGTATAATACTGGCAGCTGACCAACTCCAAAATGAGGGTATTTGAATCTGGGTTTTACAATCGTGTGGGTCATTCTATAACCGACAATAATTGTATTTTGAAACCAATAGAAAAATCATTGAAATCATGAAAATTACTGAGTTCTGTTTCAGCAGTGACCATTAAATAAAGTTGCGAGAAAATAAAATGTCCGTTTTCGTACAGTCTGCTGTTTTTTTTATATAAAAATACCTAAAATTAGGTAAGTCCAGGCCCGGATTTACCTTAGAGGCACACTAGCACTAGGCCAGTGCCTAGGGTGGCAAGATTTTTGGGGTGGCAAATATTGGAAACTTTGAAATTTTTTTTTACACAGGGGGAAAAAAGTGCGTATACTTGGAATGTCGCCCCCCAAATTGCCTAAGAAATGTTGACAAGCAAAAAAAAAAAAAGATCCTCACTTTTGATATTTTAAAATTTTTTTTCCATATTTACCAGTGAAGAAGGGCGGCAATTTGTGAATGGCTTAAGGGCGGCAAATTTCTAAATCCGGGCCTGAGTAAGTCTCTTTAATATTATTCAACTATTTTCTAAATGAGTCAATATTTCGAAAGTCTGAAATTTGCACTATAATTTTTGACTATATCTACAAGAATATATAGAATTTCGAATATTTGAAGGTCGCCCAAAGCCGATGAAGCTTTTACATATAAGAATATCATCATTTAAATTTGTCTAATTCAAATATTATTAAAGTGAGAGGCTTTCAAAGCTTATTTTTTAGTCACAAATTAGCATTATTTGATTTAGGTGGAAATAGGATAGATCTGATCAAAAAAAAAAAAAAAAAATTCTTAGAAATCATTTAAAAGAAAATTAAATTCACTTCATAAAAGTCTGCAGCTTGAAACGTATTCGATAAATAGATCTGAAGTGGAAGATATTATCTCTGCTCTTCATTATGAGTCAAAGTCATTAAGTACCATAAATGTAGCCCATTGTTTATGTTTATGCGTTTATATCAAAAAAAAACCAGTGATCACAGACTGTAAATTGGAAAAGAAAGTTTTACAATATCTGATTTGCTTTAGAGAATTTATTAAAAATTTATTTTGTTTTCGATTAGATCAACAGAGTGGCCACATTAATCCGGTAATGCTGGTTTGTGATCTAAAATTCACTTTTGAAAGTTTATATTATATGATATACATATAAACATACATATATATATAGCTTTCATGACATATGATAGAAATTAAATAACAACAATTTATGTAGTGAAATTTTTAAGGTGTAAAAAATCAGCTAAAAAAAAATTACCAACTGTAGTCTTATATCTGAAAATTTGGCTCTGATTTTCTTATTTTAAGCCAAAATTTGGATTTTTCCATACATTTTTATAGCTTCATGAGCCTTTAAATATTAAAATTCAAAAATTAATATGTCAATTACAAAAATAGAAAGCAGATATCATGATTTAATTTCATTTAATTGTATATTTTTCAAGTTAATTCGCTTTTTTAGTAATAAGTTGAATATAATAATACCGCCATTTTTTTTCTAATTTTGTTTGCATTATTTTTTGTTAAAAATTTATTTTTTAATTTATTTTTCTGCCCTTGATTGAAGTTCACATAAGCACTTTTAAGCACCAGTCTTATAAGTCATATTTTAAATAATTTTTTTTTTAAATATTTTTTAATTATTTTTTTTTTTAACTAAATATTAGATAAGAATTAAAGATATGTGTGACATCTTATGCCGTATACATTTATGTATAACTTGAAAAAAAAAAGAAGAAACAAATTTAAAATGTATAACTTTATAGTATTAAGCAACAATTTAGCATATGAAAACGTTTATTAGAGATATTAAAATGCTATTTAGCTTAAATGAAGAATCAACTGAAAATTAGTTAAATAAATAAATTAACTAACATACATATCAGTATATTTATACGTATACTATATACGAATATGTGTATATGTATATTATTATTGTATTTCAAATATATACTTTATGCAATTATTTGCTAAACAAAACAAAACAAAACACAGCAAAAAAAAAAAAAATTAATAATAGAAAAATAAATAAAAAGTTAAGGTATGTCTGTATCAATCAAATACATGTTTATGATATATATATTGTATTATTATAAACTTACTATAAAAAAATATTAAAAAGAGAAATGTTTCACAAAACTAAACCAAAAAAAAAAACACAACATTTTGGTATTATTGAGCAAATTTAAGAATGAATTAGTTAATAAAACAGTAATGTTAAATTATTTAAAAATGCATATCACTATTATATAAATGAAGTACATACAAATATAAGTATGTATGTATTTCCAGTAAGCACACTCAATAACATATGGTCAAGTATTAAAGTCAAGAAATAAAACAAAACAAAACAAAAACGAAAAAAATGAGTTTTTAAAGTAGACTTCTCAAAAAAAGACATATAACAATATAATGATTCGAAATCTGCAACATAAAAATATGAAACAAAATTTTCAAAATTCAAAGATTCTAAAATGCTGCAACAATGCTAAATAAATGATATACATAGTGTTATTTACAATTGAGCGATGTTCGCTAAAAAGTATTAATTTTTTATTAAAAGTTTGAATAAACTTTAATTTTTGTTTTTAAACCATCAACTATTAGTAAAATGAAAAGAAATTTTATGCATAAAATATTTTTTTTGTTTATTTTAAAATAATTTAGATTATATATTATTGAATTTTTCATTCATTAAAAATCATCGATTTTTCAAATTTAAGTATTGACTTTAAAGTAAAAGATCCGAGTTTTAGTCATGGAAAAATCATATCAGATGCTGTTTAAAAAAATAGGCTCGCCACATTAGATCATTTACTAATAATTGGCATCAGCTGTCGTAGAAATATGTCAGTGGAAAATATCGGGTGTCAATAAATTCAAGTTTGGTATTCCAAGTAATACTCAATTTTAAGCAATTTTAACCCATACAATTTGACAGTCATATCCCATGTGAAACTGCAAGCTGGAAATAAAATCAAAAATTATTGAAAAATTAACAGTTTTCGAGATTACAAGAGAAGGGTAATTACTCAATTGCAAATGTCTTCGGTCTTAAAGATAATTGAATTTAAAATCAATATGCTTTCAAATCAGATTTTTGAGCTCTCCTTATGAATTTCAGATTTCGCATTATTAAAAAAAGAAATATATAATTTTATTTAAATTTTACTATAAATTACACAAAGAAAAAGAACATTTAGTTTCACATCCCAATCCAAATAAAATCTTCTTTAAAAAATTTGTTACAATATATAGCAGTTAAAAGAAAGAAATTGCGTTAAGATACAATCAGGTCTGTTCTGATTCTATTTTGGCTTTGCTTCGGAATGAAATTGAAATTCAAATTTATTTCTGGATTATACACAGCAGGGAAATCGGTCAAGTTATCGGAATTATAGCAGCTCCAGTTTGAATTTCAATAAAATTTCCATAGCAACTTTCGAACATTAGTCTTAGAAGAGATATTGACATTCAATTTCAGACTTCGATTCCACTTCTGAACTAACTGGGAATCAGAACATGTCTGAATAATAAAATTTTAATTCATTTTCATGATTATATTGACTAAATTCCGTCTCATGTTATTCATATTGCTTTAAATGACCGAATCAGATCTATTATGTTCACGGAGCATAAGACCTCAACAAAACTCTTCCAACGTGTACGATCAGTAGTGAGTGCTTTCACTCCTCTTGAACATGCGCCAAATTCACGTATTTTTTGATTTATCGAACGTTTTCATAATGATTTGAGACAGCTGCGTTAACCAAAATTTCGAAATTCGGCGGTTATTCAGATTTCACAACCAAACAGAAAAAGGAGTGAAGACTGCCAGACATTACGAATCTGAGCGAAGATACATATCGCGCTGCTGACTCTGCTGCTGCTGCTGAACGTAAAGTTATTCACTTCTTCTTCTATGCAGTGGCGCACCGAGCACATTGGGCGCTTGGGGCAAAGAGGTTACTTGCCGCCCCCTACCATTTTGTTTAGGGCCTTTTGCGATCTTTGAAAAAATGTCATTATATCTGACATTTGGAGAATCCTAGCAAAATGAGATATTATTCTCTCCAACATTTCCAATATGCTAAAATCTTAATTCTCATTTCATATTATGAGGACCATTTTGCTGCCACCTCGACACCCCCGTAGGTACGCTACTGCTTCTAAGCCAGATTCGTCTAATATGAAGCTATTGCTGGTGTAGTTTATTTACATATGTTGTCAGCATTGTCAGTTGGATTTCTTCGGTGGACGTTTTCACCAGTAAATAAAGGCAATGACACATTGATATCAAAAATTTTGAGATGAAGTGATAATGAAGGATTTTTGTTGGCTCCTCACTCTAAAAGCTACTGCTGCGCATTGAAGTTTATGTAAGAAATATTCTACGCAATCAAAAAAATGGGAACTCTGCAATTTTAAAGATATGCTTACAACTTCTTTTAAACAATTATCGTCGTATTCAGCGCACTATTTTATATGAGAAATGCCTGCCAAATATCATAGGTAAGAAACATTTTTTAAATTTGTAAGATAGTGTAGTGCAATGGTATTGTATTTCGCTGTTTTCAATTCAATTTTATGGCTCACTTTGTGTCCTTCTCACATTCACAGCCGTGTGTCGCATTTCCACATTAAAGTCATTTACGTCACTTGTCTTTGTGTTACTTATAATATTCATTGATCAAATCTAAACATTTACGATATAATTTCTATATATTCTTTTACTTATCGTATGAAACAATTAAAAGAAAATTAAATGTAACGAATTGTGTTAATTATTACCAAATAATAAAATTAGTTAATTAGCAAAATTTAGTAAAGGAAACTTAATGTTATACACTTAAGCTAATACTCGTAACTACATATGTATGTGTTGAGATGTAAATGTTTGTATATGTAATTAGCAAACACTAAGATTACAATATTTGGAGAAAATCACTTTAAATATACTTATGTATATACATACATATATATAAATATGAAACAAGTATATAAATTAAATGAAAAAAAAGACATTATGAAAATAAATTTAAAAATACAATTTATATTTTTATACAAACCAATGAAAATAATTCATTAAAACTTCGAATTACACTTTAGACAACTAAAAAAAAGATATCATTAGAATACATCATGTAGGACATAGGCGCTACCATAAATTCAAAGTATTAATTCAATTCGAGAAATATAAGATGCCTCCATTTTATATTTTTTGAATTATAAAAATAACTTAGATTTAAAAACAGAAAACATACATACATATTAGTTCTTAATGCCAATAAAATACAAGTATTTTTTTAAAAAAATATTAAGTTTATGAAATCTTATTTGTCATTTTAATGGTTTTTGGCTCAAGCCACAAATTTGACAATATGAATATTTCGCCTTAACAAAAATCATTACACATTCCATTTCCATTTTTGAAATTAAAAATATTTTTATTTTAAATATAACAAAATTATATGTATTATTCTTATAGTTACTGCTGCAAAATTTTGCTTAAATGTTAATTTTCTCTGCCATTTCGTTTAACTAAAAAATGTACATCATACTCTCTCAGCACAGCATTTAACTTAATTTTTCTATAAAAATTTATTCAAAACCTCGCAATTTTCTTCTTTACTTTTACCGCCTACGCCCTTTGCCTTTACATTACAATTATTTAAATTAAAAAAGTTTTTATAAAACTTAGGAAATATGAAAACTTAGAACGTTTCACTTACTATTAAAGTATTTTATATAAAGTACATACATACATACATACAGCACGAGTACCTATTTTGTGGTACTATCTTATTTGTTTGTATACATATATATATATATATACATATGATATAATATAAACATACATACATATATATCAATAAATTAAGTATACACAAAAATACGAATAAATTGGTACATCTTCGAACGCATCTCGCGAATGTAACAAGTTACATTATGTTACAGATTGAAATAGTGTCATAAATTCATTAATTACATCAACTTTATCTATTATTTATTTACTGTTTTAACTGGGGTTTTCCTACTGTTGAAGTTATTATAAAAGCAAAATTGCTCGTCTCAAAACTCTTATGCATTGTTCGAAAATATGAAAAGCCCGATTTAATAAATTTTTAAATTTTCTGAAGAAATAAATATTATTTTATGTAAAGAAATCCAAAATCTTTGGATCAGAATAGGCGGTATGGTAATGAAAGAGTTCAGCTACTAAAGCTATTAGTCATCTTATTGTTAGCTAGATATTTAGTTTAAAGTTATAAATCAAAAAATCGTGTTTTTATTCGGTGATTATTAACTGTTGCCTAAGTGTGTTACAAAAAATTGATGGATATTTTAAGAAGATATTGTTAGCATAATTTCTGCTTGAATTACAATATGAAAATTTTTTTAAAATGTTTTCTTAAGTTCTTCACCATTTCTCGGCATTCTCCTTGAAGCAACTTATTATATATACGTATATATAAATAAAATTATATATAATTATATATATGATCTATGATAGTCGATTATTGCTATATGTACATTGCATACTCGGATTATAGAAACATGGAAATGACGAAGCACCTGACACCCACCCAACTGACATCATAAATCGCGCAATATTTTGCTAAAAATATCAAAATGTTTGAAAAAAATTAAACCATAAAAGGATCAGAAGAATAATGCCGCGAATTCATTATCATTTCTAAGGCTGGGGATAAATTAAGCGGGGCCAAACCTTACTATGATTATGCGCCATTAATCTTACAGCTCTTTAAGTAATATTTTGCCCTAATTTTTAATCTTTCACCGTACAACTCTATTTAAAATTTAAACTTAAAAATTGGTTTTTCTTTTTGCTAAAATATTTACTGGATTTGATGAAATATCTGCGGTATACAAACTTTTAGACTTTTAGAACTGATAAAAGTTATTGATAATAACTCAACTGAAAATGTTATATTCCATCAATGGATCAGTTTAACTAAGAATTTTTGAAAAGTTTACAGCTTTGCATATTTTTGAACATGACTTACCGAGCAGTTTTTTTTTTAATGTTTTTTTTAAACCATTTTTGTTTTATCATAACATAAGCCTCACAATAGATAAATGTAATTTAGCTTTAAAATACAATATGTACAATTATTAGTAAAAAAAATTGTACTAACAAAAAAAAAAAAAATCAATAAAAAGTATTGCATTAAATGAAATATATTATCAATTAAAATTAAAATTATTATTAATACTGATTAATTAATATATAGAATATATCAGCTACGACATCTGATAATAAAAACGATACACAAATAAAAATTAAATTAAATTAGCTTCCCCTCCACAAAATAAAAACAAAAAAAGCCACACACACATACATTTAAAAGAACTAACTAAACAAATGGCATAATTAAAGCGTTAATTATTAAATTAATTAATTGTAGTAAAAAAAAAAAGACAACAGCAACAAAAAATTAAATTCAATAAATTGATAAATGATGGTTTTATGTATTCAATATCAAAAACATATCACTTTATGGCCTATTTATATTCAATGATGATGAAAAACAAAAAAAAAAAAATAAACGAGAAAAAAAGTTCTAAAAGTTTGCAAAATAATTAAAAAAAAAATTAAGACAAAATTATGAAAAAAAAGTATTTGTTTCTGTAAAAAATAAGAAAATTATATATACAAAAACAGCTTCAAAAAATAATTTCACTTAGCGTTGCAAAATAAAAATGAATTTAAATGGAATAAATAAAATCAGCTGATATTGCAAGTAGTCAATTTTTTTTTTTGTACAACCGATTTAGCAAATTTATAAATAACTATATATGTATATAGTGCATATATATGGTGTATTAAAAGCATTGCTTGAAATCTGTGTTTACAAATGCTGTTGAAAATTGTGTTCGTATATAGAAATAAAAAGTTTATTGGAAAAATGCTTGATATTTTAATTTCAGTCTGATAACATGTAGAGCATTAGATGACAAAACGAAAGAAGCTGCACCAAGGGGTGTGCAATTGTGCTGAGTTTTGTTCTTATTCTGTTGTTGATCATTTTACCCTAGGTCAAAATTTATAAAAATTAAATTATTTAGTTTTTAATATATTTCTTAACGCTGTAAATATCAACTCTACAATAAAAAGCTGATATTATTTAAAATTTTTTAATTTTGTAAAGTGAATGATACTTTGAATTGAACTTGAATATTGAATGAAACTAAAAATGCAATATTTTTTTAATTTTTAAATCTGCAAAAAAATATACTTAAATAAAATGGGATCTTAGTAGAAAGTCTAAAGATCCTATTTTGTTTTTTATACAAATGTTTTTTTTTAATTTATTATTAAAAGAACACCGAAAATTAAGATTTGGCCAATTGTCAAGGATATCAGGTAATAAAAAAAATAAATAGAAAATATTTTAATGCAAAGTTGATATTCACAGATATAAGAAATATTTTATAAAAACAATCTTTTGCCAGCATAAGTTTTGAAATACTCTATCTCAGCAAAGACACAAGTTATGGTAATTTGACTACAAAAAATAAACAAAAAATCAGCAAAGTTCCAGACCTCAAAGTTCAGCTTTTCAAATACTTATATTTATTTAATATTTGCTTTTCATTAATTTAACATTATATTTTGTAATTGTAAAGTTCATATGAAAAAACAAAATAATAAGCGTGTGCATGCAAAAAATAAATAACAAATGCACGCATTATATTAAATTATTTTGGCGCTAAAACCAAATTAGAAATTAATTATTTCTTGAAAAATATGTTGGCGCCAGCATTTTATTTCTCATCTTTTTTTGACCAATTAAAAAAAAAATGTACCCCTAACCAGCTAAGCTACATATAAATATTTCTACCTAGCAAATTAGTATATAACACAACAATACAAAAAAAAAATATCGTAGCCGCATTTGTAGTAAATTATAACACTTAATAAGCAAACTAAATAAATAAACAATTAATTATTTATATCAAAAGCAAACAAACATTGTACTGAAAATGCAACCAATAAATTAAAAAAACCAAAAATCTCTATGTGAAATATTCACTCAAAACAATAAAAATATATACTTAAATAATGCAAAAACAAAAACTAGTGTACTCGTGTCGAAAAAGGACATCATTATAAATGAAATAAAAATAAGTCAGTCAGAAATATATAAATATGAAATATACTAATGCAATGAAAATAATAAGCAAAAACAATAAATAATAAAAAAAAAACAAAAACTGAAATAACCTAAAATAATTAAATTAAATGCCGTTACTTGAGAACATTTCACATAAAAATAAAAATTGAAAACTTTATTTAATTAAGAACAAATAAAAAAATTATTAATAATTTTAGTTCAGTGTTACTTTATTTTGCTTTAGTATTCAATAAAACTAGAAACATAGAACAATTAATATAAAATAAAAAGAATAAAGAAACACACAAATATTTGTCTATTACAACAAAACATAAGAAATTCAGCTAAATTTAAATTATATGCAAAATAAATAAATTAACTGGACAAAAAAATTATTTACTTTAAAATTGAAAAAAAAAACAAAGCAAAAATTAAATAAAAGTTTAAATATGAAATAAATTTAAAAATCGTAGGGAACATTTTATTGAATTGTAAACTCACACAAAAATACAAAAAAATTATATATAAATATAAAAAACAAAAATATTATATATAACGATTATATTGAAAGACAAATACAAAAGAAACAAAAAAAAAAACAACTGAAATAAAGAGAAATTCATATGATATATAAAATAATGTATTAAAAAATGTGTTTCATTATATCATATTTGTGACACAAGCGATTGGGTTTGATACAAAAATCACTTGTCCTAGTACGGATGGCCGTTCACCGCTGGGTGACCGAATCAGCGAAGATATTTTCTTTTCAGTTAATTTTTTCCCACTTGCAGGTTAAATAAGTTGACACGGATCATCAAACCGTGTGTTCATATGAAATAAAACATAAGACATTTTAAAAATCTACAAAGTTGGAAATCATCAAAAAAGTCGATAAAGTTTCTTAAAGTCAAATAGTCTCGTTTTGTTACGATAAAGTCGAACAGTAATGAATAAGTCGAAGAGTATAGAAGAAAATCGAAAAGTCCTTGCAAGAATTGAATAGTACTAGAAAAAGCTAAATCTGTTGATTTGAATCGAAAAATAATGCAAAATGTCGATAAAATGGAAAAATAATCGAATTGTAGGGAAAAGTCAAATAATATCGAAAAATTGTAAATGTTTAAAAATATCGAACAAGTTGATATAAATAGGCAATTATCGAAACGTGTTCAATAAATCGATAATTACGAAATGTATTGAATTGAAAATATTAAGAAAATAAAAGTTCAAATAGATAGAATTTATTTTGAATAACTTGATTACATTCGAAATACATCGAATTCAATTCAAAACTATAGAAAACGTTGAAATCTCAAATACTTGCATACATTTGTATGTATATTGAAGAAATTTATGAAATTCGTGTATTAATTCAATTGAAACGTATCGCATTATCGAAAAGTCAATCAAAATTAAAATGTATTAAAAAATATTGAAAACATTGAAACAATTCAAACAGTATCGAATAATATCGAAAATCACGTTATAACTCTAAATATTGAAAAATTCACTTAAAGCCAAAATGTATTAAATTAAAATGTGCCACATCTCAAGAGACGATAAAAGTCAAATTTCATCGAATAGAATCGACATACATCGAGAAAATGAAAAAGTAATAAATAATATCGAAAAATATCGAACAAGTGGATATAAATTGGAAGATATCGAAATGCTTTGTAAAAATCGATGAAACTCAAAATGTGTTGAATTAAATCGTAGCACATTCAGGCCCGAATTTACCATACAGGCAGAGTAGGCACGTGCCTAAGGCGGCAAGAATTAAAGGGAAATCCAGCACTGATGCTGCTGACTGTAATAAAATAAAATATTTGCTCTGAGAAAGGTGCATTTTATTGATTGAAAATCTTTTCGTACCAAACTTATTCCACCATTAAAGAAGTTCAAAAGGTACCGAATAATATGGAAAAATCAAATAATGTCTTAAAATATGGAACAATTCGATCTCAATCGAAGAGTATTCAGTTGAATCGATAATATCTTTTAAATCCATAAAAATCGAAATTAATCAAATTGAAATATCAAGAGGCGATAAATATCGAATGAGTCGATGAAAATGAATTGAATCGAAATATATTTCAAAATTCGATAGAAGTTGCAATACTTCGAATTATCTCGAAATAGTCGAAGAATATTGGAAAATTATATTTACTCTGTATCAAATGCAATCGTAAAATTCGATTAGAACTGAAGGATATTGAAAAATTTCAAGCAAGGTGAAGAAATTCGAATATTGTTAACATACCTATGTATATAGAATAATAATGGTACTTCGATAACTATCTAATATTAAAAGCTACTGTTGAAAAATATCAAATGCTATCAAAAGTCGATAAAAGTTCCGAAATATCGAAAAGAATTGAAAAATATCGCATAGTAATAAATATATTGAGAAAGTGTAATCTAACTTGAATAGTTTGGTAACGCTGCCAAGTTCGCTCCAAAAGTGTGGGGGGGGCGGGGTTTGAGTAATTGGGCACACTACGCAAACAATTATTGATGATTGATTAGAGAGAAATTGCATGAGATCAAATAAATTGGCTTGACATCTCAAAATAATACAAGTCAAAAAATAATTCAATTATCTACATATTTCCAAGCTCGGCATGGAACGTTTTGTGATGCAATAAGTTTTGCATAGGCGTGCAAACTTTAATAAAAGCAGAACATAAAAACTGAACAAGCAGCTAGTAAATAACACAAGTTGAAGGCACAAATGATGGGTCATGGGACTGACGTCCTTATAAGTATATACATATATCATTAGAAATACGGAGAAATAAAGTTAGTCAAATTCCAAATCAGACTTTCTCCAGCAGATGAGAGTAACATATGAAGAAAAATTGAGACTTTTTAGATTGAATTTTGTCTTTGGTAAATAAAATTTATTTCAGTTTCTGAAATCAAATCGCTTCAAAATTAATTGCGATAAAAATTAAATTAATGTTTTATTTAACAGGTGGCATTGATTGTTTTTTAATAGAAAATTTATCAAAACATTTAACATTTTATGATTTTTTATGTCATTTATTTCAATTCATATCATTTATTACCTAACATTCATATATCGGAATTATCACTTACAGATTAAGTAAACTGATACAGTGGTAGCAATTAACTTCTTTATTGATTTCTCGTATGCTAATTGATTTCATTGATAGCACCACCTTCATAACAACGGCTCGTCACTTTGCACTTACTATGTGCACTTACTCTGCTCGCAGAATAAAGTTCTACATATATCCGGGATTTAACTTAATAGCGCACTTAAGAAGATGCTGCTGTTTACATTCGGCACATAAATTTCTGCATTCCATAAACAACACTCAATTAAACATTCAACCTAAAACACCCCACTAAGTCCATAAAATGAGCAGTTGCTGTTATGTAAATAAATTTCCAACGTTTCATCTATGCAAAATTTTACGAGTGTTCGCTGTGCTGCAAAGTGGTCATGTTTGTGCGTAACAGCTAATTAACACGCTAAAACATTAAATATTGACCACTCGTCGTTGGAGTCGTCTGGCGGTTGTTTCACCCAACTTTGGTTTAGATAGTCACAATTCAAAAGTTAGCATCTCTCATACATATTTGCATTGTGGGTGATTTATGCGAAATTTGCATGAGTCTGTCTCAGAGGTAAATTTCCACATGATTATTATTAACAATTTATTGTCAGTTTTTTATTTTTATTTAACATATAAAGATTATAATTAAGTGATTTCAAAATGACAAAGACGTCTATCAGCATTTAGATGAGTATTTTTATGTTGAAAACTTTTTACTGTCAAGTGAAAAGGTTTTGCTTTCAACTGAAAACTCTGCCATAAAGTTACACTGAGAAAACAATTTGTTTGCATATAACAAATGTTTATTTGATATCAATCATCGACCACATTGTTGTTGCTTCTGTAATAATCAGTTCAAATATGACTTAAAAAAATTACTAAAGTTTGCTTTAGATTACTATGAAAAGTTCAGAGATATGCCGTTTCAAAACAGAAGTGTCTCACTGTTCGCACCTTTTTCCTATGTAGTGCATATAGAGTATGTTTCACATTAGAGTTATGTAAAATTTGCATGAAAACAGATATTTGGATAATCGCGCATATTTATTATTATTTACGGAAACCAATGCAAATCTGACTATACTTAATGCGGTTTTCCAAAATCAATTTGTCAATTTGTACGCATGTCATAAATATCGTGTTAATATTTGTTAGCTGTATTTAACAAATCATACTTATTTTGTTTTTCAGTAAATTGACCTCTGATCATTTTTAACTGACGTTTTATACAAATCAATTAATTTTGTTGCAAGCAAAACTTTAATGAATTCATTTCGAATTGTAAATGCACAGTTTATTTAATTGTTTAATTAAATTGATATTTGATGAATATTAATGCAAATAATAATAAGTTTTAACGCAATAAACATTTGTGTTTAATTCGCTAGACAAACATTTGTGCACGAGCGCATATCTATGATGTGAATCGAATTGTGGGTGTTAATGAATTTAAACTTCATATTTAATATTTTATTATAGTAAAAAAGAAAAATATATTTTACATGCAAGTATATCACGACAAATTCGTTAAATTTACCAATTAATGTAAAATGTTTATGTTAACAACCTGTTGTATTAATTATTAGTAAACTTTGCAGTTTGAATGCTAATAGTGCACTCTCCGAATGAAATTGATGCTGAAATTTACATGACCGGAAGACAAGTATTTAAATGAACAATTAATTAAAAGCAGCAAAAATTTCAATACATAACATAAATCATTTCTTTGTCATTATGATTTTTGAAATGTTTAATAACTGATAAGTGATCTTGGCCGTGAAGGGTTTTGCTTATTTTAAGCTCAGAAAAATTTTAAATGTTTGGTCAGTCATTTCGGGAGTATTTTAAATCCATTGAATTTTGTGTGTTTGTTTTTGTGTTTAAAGTTGAGAAAAAATTCAGCTAAAAATTAGGAATTAAAAGGTCACATTTAAGTCTTAAGTCACTGAAAAACTCAAGGGTAGTTGTTCCTCTTAAGTTTTTTGATTTTACAGAACATTCTTTATAGACTAAAATTGCTGCATATGATGTCAAGGCATTAGGTTTTACTTTTCAATTATTTAAACTAAGAGAAAATACCGGCAAAGGTGGATCAGTTGCCAGTGTACTTATTAAATCTGTAGCCCTAACATTGCACTATTAGGTGGAGTAGTTAAAAAAGCAATCGCCCCATATTCCTTAGAAAATTGTGAATATCAGCCAGAAATAATTAACAGAGCTCTGTTAACGATAATGCTTTAAAAACGTTTAACACCTAGCGGCTGAAATTAAGTAAGAGATATGATTCCAACATAATGCAGAGAGACGTACACTAGTACTATTAGTACTATTGCGCTACAGTAGGTCATATCGACACAAACTAAATTTTTACACTTTACACAAACTAAATTTTTACATGTACCCCCTTTTATATACGTACCTAATCTTAATTGACGTAAAAAATCATGAATTCAAATGCTTTTTCTAGTAATGCACCAATCAGAAACTATAAAAAGTTGAAGTTTTTTAGCACAACAAACGAAGAAGTTGCCGCAATCTAAAGTTTGCTTACTTTTTTTAGCTTCAAAAATCCCCAAAAACTGCACACGCGTGTACTCGTGTTTGCACCGCTCATTTCAAGTGAATCAAAACGTGCGAGTTTGAGCACACAGTGAGAGTAAGTGTGATTCCCACTCGCAAATTTCCTATGAATCCGGGTGAGTATCGAACTCAAAAAATGGAATATTTATGAGTGTGTTGAGATAATCGAAAAACGAGTGTTTGGAATTGCAAACTATTCGCTGCAGCCCACTGATTTGTTTGTACTAAAATTAACGAGTGTTTAGGAAAATTAGTCAAAAAATCGCAAAAATAAAGAAATAATTAGCAAATAGTGGTTAAACCACAACGATCTTATTTATAATCGATTGAAAGGTGTGAGCAAAATTTCTTTGTGTAACTAAAAATATAAAGAATGTGTACATGTAAATATATACTCATATATCTGTTCATATTTTGATTCGAAAATCGGGTCCAGAACACCGCTTAGAAAGTCGGTGACATTCAAAAATTATTTTTGACTTTTCCCATCATTTGTGGCAATGATTTTTTTTCTTCCAAAAATTGAGTTGAAAACATCCCTTTGAAAGGTTGGTGATTTACAAAATCCATTTAGCCTTTTATCCAAACAATTTGAGTAAGATGGGGGCGTTCAAGTATTGCGTAACGCCATTTGGTGGAGGGGGGGAGTCTTGTAAAATTTTACGAAGCGTTACAGGTATTGGAGGGGGCAGGGCCGGATTTACCTTACAGGAACACTAGGCCAGTGCCTCAGGCGGCAAGTTTTTGGGGGCGGAAAATAAAAGGAACATTGAAATTTTTTTTAAGTGTGATAATGCATTGGTGATGGTGAGAGTTACACAGGGGGAAAAAAGTGCGAATACTTGGGATGGTAGCTCCCTAAACTACCGAAAAAAGGATATTAAAATTTTTTTCCACATATTCACCAGTGAAGAAGGGCCGCAATTTGTGAACGGACTAAGGGCGGTAAGTTTCTAAATCCGGGCCTGGGAGGGGGAGTCGAACAACGCGTTAATTAACCTTGTTTTTGAAGTTACACTTCTTTTCATACGCATGTATTGCGAATTTGAAATCTCTTGTTTTATTTATTATTACCGTAAACGCGATTAACAAAGGTATTTTAGCGACTTTCCGCTGCTTTGAGCAACATAATTGTGACTTTTAAGTAAACATGGTCATTTGCGTGTTACGTAACGTTTAAGGAGGGAAACTTCCACGGTGAGGACCTCTATGGTAATTTCCAAAATCCTTTTTGGACCTTTTCGCATCGATTGGTGTATTTTAATTTTATGCGAAAAATGGTTCTAAGACACTCCTTAGGAGGCTCGAGCACTCCTCTATTGACTTCGCAAATTCATTTCAAAGTTTTCTCAACAGCTGACATGGTGAAATTTCTTCGAAAATGAGGCAAAACACTCCAATAGAGTAACCGTTAATCCAAAATAATATTCTTGAAATTTTTTTTTAATTTAGAAAATCATAAGTTTTTTCTCTTATCTGCCTTTGGATTTTTCTTTGCTTCGATAGTCCATAGTATTTGTGTTTTCGTTTCTTTATCTCCCGTTTGTTTTAATAACTTTCGGTTTTTTGTATACTCGTCCGATGTAATTGATTGCTGATTGAATATTTTAGTATATGAAACATTAGTCCTCAATCAGAGGATAAATTAAACACTGTCCGAACCATTTATTTTTATGACTATTATGTGACATTAGATGAAACCAAATTCAGTTTGTCCTTTAAAGAAGGTATGTGTGTAGTAATTTCTTTGAAAAATTTTGAAAATGCGTAACGTATTTAACCGTTTATTAATTTTATTCTATCTTGAACTACTTAAGAGTGGTCTAATATACGAAAATTTTTAGGTGCGCCCGACTTTTCAAAATCCTTGGGTCATGAAACAAACAAACAAAGAAAAGGCACTTTAAAGTAAAAAAAAAATTTATTTTTTCTTGAATTTCTTGAAACGTTAGCATGAATTAAAAGTAGGGAAAAAAGCTTGTGGTGACCGTAATAACGCAAAGAATGTCGTAGCCATGCTGAAGAAAAGTCACATCCTTTCAGGTAGAAGAACGGCTTAGCTAGCAGATTCCTCTGAATCGCTTGTGCAAATAGTGAAAGGAGGGGCAAGGCTGAAGACCCACAATGTTCAGAAAATGAGTAAAGATTTTGTGTCCGAATTCGAATGTTGCATTATGGATGACGAAACGTACGTTCTTTCCAACATTTCTCAGCTGCCTGGCCAAGAATTTAATATTTCCAACGCTAGGGGACATGTCCCGAAAAATTAAAAATATAAAAAATTTCCCAGAAAATTTCTTGTTTGCCGGGCAATTTGCAATTGTGTTAAAAGAAGTAAAAGTTTCGTGACCACAGGCACAATCAACATCGAAATCTACATCTTGGAATGCTTCAAAAGTGGCTTTGACAATTTGTAAGAGATCATTAGGTATCTTACTTTTTTTGGCCTGATCTTACTTCATGTCACTACTTACAGTAAAGCGTAGAGCGGCTCTTGAGTGGTACCAGTAAGATAACATTACTTTCGTTCCGAGAGAAGCGCCCTGAACTCTTGCCAATCGAATGATATTGAGCTCTAGTGAAGAGGCAATAAAAGGCAACAAAAGGGGACACAACTGATTTTAGATGCCAGTGATGGATGGTGTCCCCAGAGAAATTAAAAAACTTTACGCTTCAAAATTATTATTTTTTTTTTACTATTATTTTCTTCATTTGAATTAAAATTGCGTTAAAAAAACATAATCTTTTTGAATCTGTGGTTATTGAGATATATATGTATTTTCCTTATCCTTGTAAAGTGCTTATTGTTTCCTTTCTTAGAATATTCTATACGAATTTGATAGCATTGTGTTGAGTAACAAATTTCTGCCAGTTTATTGCCCACCACTTACTTGGAGAACAGATCTTAAATTATATTTTAATGGACGATATTCACAAGCTGTTGTTGTAATTGGTAAAATTGATTGGATTTTATTGTAAAAATGACATCAATTGTTAAAATTAATATAACTATGTACAACTTATATTACATCAGTGTTACTTTATTTCTGTGAATGCGTTAGAATTCTGTAAGTATTGGAACCTAATTTCATATGAAAATATTGTTCGCGAGTTGTCAGGTATAAAAATGACATATCCTGAATTAATCCAGCCATGACCAATCTGTTCGTCTCTAAAATTCACAAATTGCAAAAAAATTAAACTAAATAATTTGTTTTTTATGGTGAAAGCAACAATTTTTAGCACTTTTTTTTTGCAAATATTATCATGGATAATATGCTGTTATTTAGCAAATAAATTGTGCTTAGTCGAATGGAATTGTAAGCAATAATCATGTGCCTTAGTCAAATACCTATAAACGGTCTAAATGATGTCTTAAGGTGTATTACAATTAAATTAATCCAAAAGATTGTGTCTGTTGATTTGTAACAATTGCATTGATAACATAGTGCAACAATAAAAGCATTTTGTTTTCTTGTTGCAACAAAGTAGCTGTGACATAGTCCTGAAAGAGAACGTTGTGCTTTCTATTGTTCCTCAAAATCAGTGCAGTCGTGAAGATGTGCCCGACTAGAATTTTTCTTAGGCATGCCTAAATATACATTCGGCCCTAAATTGAGATATAACGAGGTTAGCCTAAATTAGGAATGTTTAGCAGCAGCCTAATTAGGAAATCTTAAGGAATTTCTAAATTAGGTTTACCTGTCGACTGCCTGATTAGGCCTAACTACGGCTAGTAAAAGGCATGCCTCTGTTGGCTTTTGCCTAACCAGAATGTTAGGGCCTTGTGCGAAAACCTAACTAGAGCCTACTGAGGCGGGCGTTGGACAATCGTATTTAGGAAAATTAGGGGCACACCGTTACAATCCACACTTGGCCCTAACGTTCTGGCTAGGCAAAACCAATGGGGACCTAATTTATGCCTAACGATATTTTCTAGTCGGGTGGGGGTTTATGTGATACTGAAAATTTTCAACTTTTGAAAAGCAATAACTTTGACTCAGACTTCAAACCTTTATTTATTTACAGTGTATGATCCCACTACACACAAATTGTAGGTTGAAAAAGTTCCGACTTACTGTACTTTAACTTTTTTTCAGCAAAAATGGTCAGTACAATCAATGTTCGCTTTCAGGATTATGCTTTTGTTACTCTGTTGCAAAAATGTGGTTGGACTGTGTTATTGCAAAATTACAAGACCAATTATGAATTTTGTTGATGAATACAGCTACTATCTATCTTTCTATCTGTCTACCCGTATTGTCATGCATCAAACGAATATCAATTTTCCACAGAGTAGCAACACATCAGGGATTTCAAACAAAACGATGATGACTATCAATTGAAATGTCAGCAGCACAAAGCGTTTTGCATTCATGATAAATGAATTGAAAATGATGTGCTGCATTGATAAATGAAAACTTCGACAATGGGTTCAAAGATGAAATTGAATATTTTGAGCCTAAAATACGGAAGAGATTTAATGAGGATATATATTATTTTTTTTTCATAACAAATGAATGAACTATGCATTATAGTGATGATGATACATGAAAATTTTTAATAAACAGGAAATGCAAAATCGTTAGAATATTAGAGAGTTTTGCCCAAGAGCTACATTTTTTTAAATATTTTATGGAAAGTCAAGTGCTGTTAAAAGAAACTAAAATTTTACCAGTGAATTGAATTACTTAAGAACTAAAATTCTTTTGTTGTTCGACATATATGTAAACGCACTTTTTTTTGACAAAATGCTGCATCACTTAAAAGACTCTACCGCATCACACCCTCAAAGCAGCAGTAAAGTGCGGTAGCCACAAATGAAAAAAGTAAAACACTATAAATTTTTTTATGATGATAAAGTTGACAACTTCGTAAATACTTAACCGTTTCATGCTCAAGGATTTACACAGAGTTTTATGCTTCCGTATTTTTATGAGAATGGTACTTTTTTTTAATATTTTAAAAATGCTCACAATCGCAGTCTTAGTCTTAAGAAAGTAAATAAGATTTTCATTATTTAAATCTGTGCTCATAATTTATAATTTTTAATGCTAATGGTGATGCTGATGCTGATGCTGATGACGATGACGATGATGAATTTGCTTTGGGGTCGCGTAGGTGCTTTAGTCAAGTGTGTTTTTGCAAAAATGTTTTCTTTTCACTTTGGACTCTGACTGACAGTCATCATTCGAAGCTGATCCTTATTAATAATTCAACAGCTTTGTTGACATTTTTCTAGGAACGCAAATGAAAATTTCCAGTAGCGAACTTCTAGGTAATTCAACAGTTTCATCGCGCTTGTGAGTCAATGCAAACTTTGCTGAAATGGCGGCACACTTAATTTTAATTAGCGGTGATAAATGCGTAAAATTGCAAAGAAAAGGTTTTCTTAGGTTTTGTTGTTGTTGATTTGTGAAAGTGGAAATTTAAGGCGTTATGATAATTCTAAGAATTTATGTTTTTTGTTTTTCAGCGGAATATTTTTAAGAAAAGGTAATTCTTTCTTATAGCTCTTTTGTGTTTAGCATGAAATATTCTTTACTAATTTACTGAGCAAGAATGCTGATATACATACTAGCATTCGAAAGTTTTTCTTAAATATCATCATAGTTAAAATATTAAGTATTCTTTTATTCAGGCCCGGATTCACCTTAGAGGCACACTAGGTCAGTGCCTAGGGCGGCAAGAATTTAGGGGCGGCAAATATTGGGAACTTTGAAATATTTTTTTTTTAAATTTATTTAACTGGAGTTGCACAAGGAGAAAAACGTGCTAATACTTGGAACGTCGGCCCCTAAACTACCTAAAAAAATGGTGACATGCAAAATCAAAAAATATTTTTTCTATATTCACCAGTGAAGAGGGGCGGCAATTTTTTAACGGTCTAAGGGCGGCAAATTTCTAAATCCGGGCCTGCTTTTATTTAAGAAAAATTTTCATAAATTTAAGAAGCCTAAAGTTTTGATATCAAATACATACTAAAGAATATTTTCCAAACTTTTGGGATCACTGGTCCCAAGATGTGGCTGCAATAATTAACAGCGTATTAACAGCTCTAACTAAATTCAAGGAAACTTCTTTTGCTTCAGTACAAAAATTTACTTATTATTGGCAACTTTTGCAGGGTCTGGACCTAAAAACTGGAAAGGAGCCCCCTTATATTTATTTTTCTTCTAAGATGCACTAAAAAAAAATTATTTGTGTGGACCAAAAAAAGGTCGTTCATTATATAAAAATATTTTTCTGCATACAACATCAACTTACAAGAACCGTTGAAATGCCTAAAGCGGCCCCCGGTAGGTATTGACGGTGGCACCTCAATAAAAAAGATCTTCCTGTTTTCCACAAAAATCCACAAATTTTAAGGTTATGAAAATTAATTTTATGCAAATATTGCTTTTTCTGCTGGTCAAAATTAACTCAATCTAAATTCTAAATGGAAGTTTTAAATATCATCCACAAAAAGTTTTATCATTTTATACGCCAAAATGCCATTTATAACGCTATTTTCCAAAAAATGTATGTATTACATTTTGTATATTTTGGCTTATACAATATGATAAACTCTTTCTATTCTGGGCAACACCACATCCCATAAATATTCGTCAACGAATCAATAGGGAATGAGAATGGGAATGAGAGGGTTTCGCACGGAGCTCGGAAGAGCTCTTTATCGTTCAAATTTTGTTGCATGATTTTTTAATCGAGTCGATGGGGAAGAGTCAAAAAAGGATTTTGGTAATGGTTGAATGAGCTAATTTACTTGAATCGATGCAAAAATTTTAAAAATGGACTTTGGATCCACTGATATACTCATTTCTTTACATAAGTAAGTGCATTTTTGACCTCTTCCCATCGATTTAAGAAAAAAAACTCATAATCACTGAGAACTCTATTGTAGATATCCCACATTACTTTTTCATAATCATGATTCTGTAAGACTTTCAATCGGCAATTTAAAAATATTATCATTTTCAAGCCCCCCCTCACCCCCGCCACTCAACGATTTACACACCCGCTATTAGAACGTTATGGCGCCCCTGCTCATTGATATTGAAAATTGCATGAAATACTATGGCCTTAGTTCTGTACAATAATACTAACAAACATATTATTAATACAACCTTTTTCTCTGATTCTCTGATTACAGCACTGACCAAGAAAATATCCGATGTTGCACAATTTTTGGTCATTTACTTTAAAACTTGGCTCATAAGCGGTTGAATTGCTAATTGACGACAATTTTTGCCATACACCTGGGCACTTCAAGCTAAATTCAAATTGCGAATCCACTACGAATTTATTCCAAAAAAAAAAACGCATCTTCCTTAAAAATTAAAGCCAACAACAACAGCAAATTTACATTTTACAATAACAATAACAACAATATAAAATTTTAATGAGTTTGTCACACACGTTTCATAAGCAAAGAATACAACAAAAAAAAGCAGCTAAGAACAAACTGAAATTTTTTTGCAATCTTAACACATCAATATCGCTATTTTGAAACACATGTCATGTTTGAAAACATTGACGTCTGTGACACGTCCACCCATGTACACAAATACAACAACATAAAAGTAGCACACACACACACACGGAATATGACGAACCGCCATCATTATTCAGAGGAAGGAATCGAATAGCAGCGGAATAAGCGAGAATGGAGAGCGTAAAATTTAATTTTGAATGAAGAGGAAGTTTGGGCGCAAATGCGCTGAAAATCGGTCAAGTTAAGCAGTAAGGTGTCGTCGCGTCGCCCACAGCGGTACATAGTACAGGGCATCACAATTATTCAGTAACACGCGCACACACGGAATGACATTCCATGCATTTTAAATAGAAGCAGACGGCGCGCGAAATCGAGTGTCAGTTGGAGCCGCCAACAGAGGTCGTCTCTCGCCGTGTTGTTGGAGTTGGTTTTTTTTTTTACAAAACTGCCGATAAACATAAAGTCAACACTGTCTGGAGATCGATCGAAGAGGATCACATAGAAAAAAAAAAAGAAGAAGAAGAAGCGAAAAAACAGACGTGCCACATAATAACAACAAATGACATCGCTATGTAAAGACACGCAACGCTATAACGGACACTGAGAGAAAATAATTGTTAGCAACTTGCACTTAAGTTGCAATATAAGCATAAGAAATTCTTGGTTTTTTTTTTAAATTTGATAAATTTTTGTGTTATGTAGCGTTTAATGTTCAATATTTTGCAAAATTATTGCGCAATATTTTGCACAATTATTGCGCAATATTTTTTATATTGTGCAACAATATTGCTCAAGTTTCTAATTGCAGTATGTAGCTTATATTGTGCATTAATATTGAGTAATATTTTTGCTACTCATTATTATTGCGCAATATTCTGTTCAATACAGCTTTTTTGGTATATATATATGTTTTTCAATATTTTTTTTTGTTTTATGTGGAATTATTTTACAAAAAAACATATACGATTGTGCAATAATATTGCGCAATATTTATAATTGTATCAGAAAACTTTCTTGGCAATTATATACTTATTATTAAATTTTTGTTAATTGCGCAAGTTTATTGTGCAATATTTTTAATTGCGCAATAATTTTCTGCAGCATAACTATGATAATCTATTTAATATTGTGCAATATTGCGGATAGTATGTAGTTTTTAGGTACGGATTATTACCACTTAATTCATCTGTATTTATTTATGTATGTTATGTATGTATGTATGTAGTTACAAAAATTTCTTCCAGTTTATTGAAACGAATTTGTTTATTTATTCATTTGCTCGTATTTGTTTACAATGGAAATTATTGAAGAAGATTTATTCAGTCAACATTCAACATCATTCATTATTCATGGCGCAGTCTTCCTACGAGCGAAGAAGAATTCTTTGCGTTCATCTTTTGGTTTTTTTTTTCTTTTCACTTCAGCTACGAGTAATAAAATGAAATACAAAATTCAATCACACCAAATTTTAAGAGTATTTTAAGCTTTTAAAAACCAATTTAAAATCTTTGAAATATACATATTTATTGTTAGATATAAAAAATAATGGTAAAAACCAATTCATTCCACGTTTAATTGTAATGTGAAAAGCACGAGTACAAAAATACAAAAACAAAATATTAATAAATCAATAAATTCTACCACACTTCAAAAGTTTTGCATTTCTTTTTATATATCAATTATTGTGGGTGGTTGTTTTTATTAATGCTAATAATAAGCGTGGCACCTTCGAAACAATAACACTGACCTTGAAAGTTTATCAGACGATGAACCCAAGTTTTTAGTTTGTTTTTTTTTTTTCCTTAGAACATTTATTAATGCTATTGATGCTTTTTATTGCTTTTAGAGAAAGTTAGTGCTTAAAGCCTTAAAAAACTGTCACTTATTGCCAAATACAAGAATCTTTTTCATTCTATATCCTTATAGCCCTCTTTTAATTCTCAACTCTTTTCGGTGCTAATTTTCAATATATGTATGTTACCTGGTCTATGAAAATGGGGCTCAGTTGTCAAAAAATGATATTACATATTCTGATATTTGTCAATCATGCACAACAATTTAACACATATACACACGGTGCGCTTCAAGCAAGATCAAGACCGATAAAATTGTCAACCAAATCTGACAATGCACAATTATTATATAGTGTCCGGAGATTCCAAATAGATAATCCACAAAATCAGAGTTGCCCATTCACTTTCAGATATGGTTGACAATTTTATCGATCTTGATCTTGCTTGAAGCGCATCGTGTACATCAGCTACACATTTCTGCACTTATCTTAGTTTGATCCAAAAAATTATGTCTGGAGCAGTCCACAAAACGCACATTTAAAACGCGGCGGGATGACGCGATTCAAATGTAAAAAAAATTAATTTAACACTCATTCGGCCGAACAGGTTGACTATTTAAACTTTTTCGACCAAACATTTGTATTTCTAATCAATTCATTTAACCTGTCTTCCTTGACATCTTAAACTAATGAATTTTAAGTGTTAAAAACACAAAATACTTGAAATTGTTATCTGTTGCAGATTTTTATTCTCATTTCGACCGCAACAGCCATATGGGACGTTCAAACCGAACAAATTTTGAAAAAATTGACTGACAAAGTTTTGATTTGGTTGAAATTTTTTTTATGAGTTCTGTATCGAAAAAGAAGAGATACGTGTTCGAGGATTTTTGTGAAAAAAAAAATTTTTTTTTTCAAAATAGAGCGAATTTAAATTTTGAGAATTTCGTGATTTTTGGCTTGAAGATTCACTTTCAAAAATTCATAACTCCAGAATTTTTTAAGCTAGAAAATTGGAATTATATTCATTGTAAAGCTAAGAAAATTAACTTTAATAAAAAAAATATTTCTTAAAAAATTATTAACAAATTAATATTGTTATAAATAGTTTAAATGTTTAGACACCCGGGTGACTATTCGGCCGAAATTAGTTACAAAAATATGCGGCCGAACTAGGGTTAAGTACATATTCTTTGGTGTGAGTCAGGAATCGGCAAAATGATTTCTGTTTTTGGTAATATTTCCAAAAGGATTGCCAAATATCAACAATACACTGTGTTGGATTTTCCAATAAGCTAACGTTCGACAATACAAAATTGGGTGGATTTTCTAACGATCCAAAAAATTAAAAGTCTAAGAAATGGATTGATAGTACGTAAGCGATCCAAAGACACCAATTTGATTATCGATATAAGCATAGCAAAATCAAAAAAAAAAAAAAAAAATTCTTTGAAATTTTCTTAAAAAGAAAAAAGTTCCAAAAAATTATATGGGGTCATAAATACAAATGTTCTTTTAGCCGACTTTTTGAAAAAATGTTTGGAAGTCGACCCCTTTAACAGAGTATTTTGACGGAGAATTTTCAAAAAGATTTTATTTCGTTAATCGATAGACAAGGGGCTCAAAATAGATTTTGATGTCACCAGGGTGTCCCAGATCCGTGGTTGAATTTCAACGTTAAACTTTCTATGAAAGTATGAGAATTTTATTAAATGCTGAAAAAAATGTTCAATTCCAATTCTTGTTTCAGAAATCGACTACTTGGATTAGAATATTTAGTAAAAAATCGCTTCCCACACACACTTTCTGCGAGACGAGAATGGTTTCATTACAAGGAAACCTAATTAGAGATAGATGTAAATCAATAAATGTTTTCAAATTCATCAGCAAAGTAATTTGATTTTCATAAAAGTTAACATAATATTTTCATTTAATCTATTAAAATGTTATGCATGTGAATACATATTGAAAGTTCAAATATTTGTATGTTCAGAACCAATTATGATAAGGCTCTGTTTTAAGACTTTTCATGAATATTTATTCAATTTAAACGGAAGTTCATCAACCAGTTGGTTATAATGAGAGTTGATTTCAACCAAAGTTGCTATCGTTAATCTTTAATTAGTGACTAAATTTGTTTAACAAGCGTGACGTTTTCGTTGGGTTTTGTTTTTCTTTCAAAATAACAAGACCCCACCACAGTTATTGTATTTTATTTATTTTTCTCATCGTCGTACTTTAGTCATTATTTTGCACACGGCGGGCTGAAGGCAAGCTTAAATGCGAAAAATTTACTAACAAAAAAGGAGTACGCTACCTTGCATATCGTAGTCAAAAGGTTAAAAGTATCTTTAAAATTACGATAAAAAATACGATTTCTTATATATAAAGTTTTGAATGCTTTGTGCTTTTATTTTTAAGACGATTTTTTCCAACAAGAAGTAATAATTTGGGTGCGTGGCATCGCCAAAAAATTTAAATATTTGAATGATTATTGGATTAAGCTAAAGTAGCGGTGTATAAAAATACACAAATTTCAAGAATTTTTCCAGCAGAGCTATAAAACTAATCGAGATTTTACAAAAAATACTTTATTGTATAACATTTGAACATTAGAAAATAATTTTTTGAAAGCTATAGTCGAAAAAATGGTTTTACAGCCAGTCCCCGAAGAGGTATTTTTTCGAGAGGTGTGCTCATAAAAAATAAATGATTTTTAAAATACTACTGTCTCCACACTTTTCAGCACGCCGTGTGCATGAGTATCTTTTTTTTTGTGGCCACAAAAATTGTTTTTTATTTTTCTTTTTTTTTATAAAAATGTATACACACATTGTTATAAAAAATGACAAATTATCATACACGCTGTCATTTGGTTTCTATTGTGGTTTTGCATAATATTTTATTAGTTTTTAATTGTTCTGCATGTTTTATTATAATAAATAAATGCAAATATTTGTTTTTATAATTTTTGATTTTTTTTTCTGCATAATTTATTAAAATAACATTAGCTGTTTTAGTGTATGACGTGTATAAACAAAACTATTTACAATACAACAATTAGTTTTTACAACATAAATTAATATTTTTATTATACATAGTTAACAATAAACACCAATTTAATGGCAGAATACATTGATAAAACCAATTTCGAAAGTAAAATAAAGTTAATTCGATTATAAATCATTTAAAAAGCAAAATAATTCTATCATCAGTAAAAAAAAATGTCAGGTTTTATATCAAATTTTAAGATCTCTGTCTATTGAAGTAGCGAGTTTGTTTACATTAATTTACACACACATACATAGATATGTACATACATACATACTTTTGCATTCTTCAGTCACCGAATTCAATTCACTGCTTCGCTACTTAACCGAAAAAGTTCCAAAAAGCATTCGTACATAATGCAGGTATTAGAACGTTTCAAGTGTAAAATCAACAGAACGAACGAACATGACTCGAATTCGTAAGAGGATTTCAAGGTTCTCAATGAATATTTGATTTTTTTTTACCGTTTTGCATAACTTTCAGATTTGTTTCTTTTTTTCACTGCTTTTCAATGCCAATTTACGTCGAAGTAATCAACTCAATAAGTCATGAAATGACACCTTTTTATATGTCCGTTCGTGTGCCATTTATTTTTTTTTTTTTTAATTTTGTTAAACAGTGTAATAAATTGCTAAAATAATAATGAATTTAGTTTAAGGGGTTATAATTTAATTTATTTCATTTAGTTTTTGAACAAGTATTACACACCTATTATTGCATTTCAAAATATCGATTTTATGATATAAGTTTTAACAACGGAAAGTATACACACAAATGCTTATGGGGCATACTATCTAAAATGTTCATCTTAAAAATTAATTGAGTTGAATAAAAATGTAAAAAAATATATTTCAATAAAAATTCAAAATTTTTAAAAATACAATATTTTACAATAGTTTGCGATATATTTATGTATGTGTATTAATAACACTCGTCAACATTGGTTTCGCTACAGAATAGCAACGATATTATCCTTAAGGAGAATGTTGTCCTGAACAATTTTGACATACAAAGTTAAAGATCATCAAGTCACGCCCTAATAAAATGGTTTGTCTTGTCGAATCCTGTCCCAAACATGGCTCTGTCATTTGGCATACATTTCGAGCTGTAATATTATGCACTTTTAATTTAATTGAAACAACAAAATTGTGTAATTTTCAGGCATTCGGACTAGTTTTGGCAAGAAAGCAGTGGCTCACCAAAATGCATCACTATCTTTCCTGTAAAAATAAAAACATTTTGAAGAAAAATCAGTCCCGGATTACGTTCGAAGTATAAATTATCTGATCTGGCCTGTAGGCCATGATCGTTATCTTATGAGAATAGCCATCTTTCTTAGCCTTCTTAAAGCGTACGATTTTTCGAAAAAATGTGTTTTTCTTTGTTAGGCCAGGGACTTTTCAATCAGCCTAGTATGACTATCCTCTTTTCCTATCTCCCCCTATTCTTTCTTTCAGTTTCAATTTTATTTCATAATTCTTTGTTTTTAAATTTAGTTTACTTTGTGTCGCAGTGATAGTGTACTACGCTTGCAATTCAGACGTCCCCGTTTAAATGGACACTTGTTATTGTCACTGTAGCTCGAAAGAGTTTTGTTTTCTTTAACTTAAGGCCACATATCAATTGATAGACAAATATCGGTTAATCAACACCACTAATCAGTGATGTCGTCACATTATAAATATTTTGCTTAGATTAAAAATAACTGGTATTGAAAAGATTGAAACTGCGTAAATCACGATAGAACCTTTCGAAACTGAGACCACACAGATGTCAAAACAAAAGCCAAAAATAACCAATCAAGAAACTCAATGTTTTTTAATTGTTTGCCCATATGCATACAAAATGTTGAATGTCACCGGTTGCGTTGATTAAGCCATTAATAAATAAACAGTTAGGTTGTTGTTTTTATGATTTGTTTATCTTAAAATCAAGATGTTGTTAATGTTTTTTCTATTTTTGGTATTCAAGTTGATATGGGATTAAATCATCAGTAGACTTTTTATTTATAATTCAAACTATGAAAATTAATCATTTTTAGAGTTGGAGTGAAATAAAATAGAAAATCGAGAATACAATTTACATAAATAATAAAAGTTTTTTTGCAAAGTTCTTAATAGTCAATGACACTTTTGTAGTTTATAATAAAATGTGTAATAAAACTTAATTGATCTTTAAACCATTTCTGCATAAATATGATATGTAAATGTATACATCTACTCGTTATTTGCATATAAAAGTTGTAGCAAGATCAATTAAGACAATCATAGAACTTTATAACTCACACTTTCGAAAACCGAACAGGTTCTTATGAATGTTATTAAGCAAAAGTATAGGGTTTCAAAATTATATTTTTTGTTTCTTTCATTTTACATAATAATGTTTGATTGCATTAATATTCTGCATCCTAAAGATTGTCATTAATGCCAACGAGCTATCAAGTCAATGCCATTTCCGTAAGCACAACAAATATCGTAATCACTTTGCTTGACATTTTATTGTCATTTGGTCTTTTGGACGTATTAAGCAGCAAACATAAGTAGGTGCTATGTTTTTTATTTCCACGGTCAATTAGTACTTCACACAAATAACGCAATTGTAAACCAATTTTTGCGTAATTTTTTTTAACAATAAAAAACAATGATGTGATCTCATATGGTATTTGTCACCAAATTCGGTCAAATAACCTAGAGCTGCTATCTTTCACTCTCGAAAGTTTATTGGCCCAAAATGCAGCAGCGGCTTTATTGACAAGGTAAGCTGTCTCTAAGTACAGACAAGTGTTTGTACCGGCGAAATTGGCATGAATCATTCACGTGGGTTCCCATGTCGCTCAAAAGCATAACTGACAAATAATTTGTGTATATTATTGCCATATACAGTCTATGAATGTGATTATTAGAAAATCCGATTTTTGGGATAATATAACTTAGCTTAATACGTACTTAAAAATTTTACGAAAATGAACAAGTAAAGGTTAAGTAAATGTAAAGTAAATGTAAAGTAAATGTAAAGTAAATGTGAAGTAAATGTAAAGTAAAAGTAAAGTAAATGTAAAGTAAATGTAAAGTAAATGTAAAGTAAATGTAAAGTAAATGTAAAGTAAATGTAAAGTAAATGTAAAGTAAATGTATAGTAAATGTAAAGTAAATGTAAAGTAAATGTGAAGTAAATGTAAAGTAAAAGTAAAGTAAATGTAAAGTAAATGTAAAGTAAATGTAAAGTAAATGTAAAGTAAATGTAAAGTAAATGTAAAGTAAAAATAAAGTAAATGTAAAGAAAATGTAAAGTTAA
Source organism: Meiosimyza platycephala (assembly GCA_963662105.1). Taxonomy (NCBI): domain Eukaryota; kingdom Metazoa; phylum Arthropoda; class Insecta; order Diptera; family Lauxaniidae; genus Meiosimyza; species Meiosimyza platycephala. The sequence goes on along the minus strand of OY759209.1, from coordinate 91,780,831 downwards.
GATAAAGTATATGTAAAGTAAAGCTAAAAGTAAAGTAAAGGTATGAGTCAAAGTTGCACATCAAAGAGAAAAGTGACTCGCACTAAAAAAACTATTTATTTTAACAATTTATTTCCTTCATAAATTTTTACTGAAACAAAATTTTAAATTAAATAATTTTGCATGTTAATATACATATATAGTAAAAATTCATAATAAATATTGTCTTGCACGTGTAAATTTAAAACCGCAATGCATGCGACACACAAAACTGCGTCACTAAAAAAAAGTGCTGTATTGTGTTGTTATTTACAAGAAGCAAACAAATGCAAAAAAAAAAATAATATAATAACTTTCAGCGTATGTTTATTTAAAATCTAGTGACATCAAAATCTTATTCTGATGAATCAAATGAACAAAATATTTACTTAATATTTTCTCACTTTTCTAAAGAAATCAAACCAAAGACAACAAACGGAACAAAACAAAATGTTTGTTTAGTTTTATGGTTTTGCGGCAATCATCAGAATTTCCCAGTTAATTCAAAGCTCGTGTACTTGCCGCAATTTCATTCATGAAATGAAATCGAGATATTACGTTATATTTCGGTTATTGGTAGCATTCGAAAGGCCAGAAGTCAGCAACACTTTGGTAATAATTATTTCTAAATAATAATTATAATAATTAAGCGAATAAATAAATGTATGCCGACAATATACACGACGTTGCTTCTTCTGTATCGGGCATAAATTAGTCTCAAGTGGGTGCGGCAGCTGTTTTTTTAATGTATTTAAGAAATTAGCATAAAGAAGCGTCAGTACTAACAGAAAGAGGGAAAGAGAAATCAGTGAAATATCTTATTAGAATGATGAATAATATAAGAAAACACCGAAGAAACAAAAGACTTAAGTGACAAACTCGATTGTTGTGTTTTGTTTTTACCCTTTTTCTTAGCTTACGTTAAAATCGATAGATACTTTATGAAGCACAGTGGCATTAAAAGCAGCTCATTTGAATTATATTCGTAGAAAGTAAATTTTTTATAAATTTAGTTTTTTAATACAATAAGATCACATTTTTGCATGTGATCTCTTTTTTTAAAAATACTTAATCAATTTGTTTAACAATTGACAATTGTAGGTTACAGCTGTTTAAATTAATATCACCTTCATCAATGCAGAGTAACAACATTTGGTTGGATATTCATTTTTATTCTCACACAGAGACATTTTGTTATTTCACCTTAGACGAGCAGATGTATTGCGTTAACATTTGTTGGATAGAAGTATTTCTTCTTACAAGCTGACATCTCATAATTTAATTTTAATTAAACATATTAATATTAAATTTAAATAAAAACTCAAATATTTTATTGTTGCTGAAAACTAACGCCGAAATTGCAGCCTTACGCGTCACTCTCTCTTATATAATTGACCCTGCAAAGCTGCTCCTGCAATACGGTTACTTGAAAAGTAAAGCGCAAAGGATCAAAAATCTTTCGAAAAAGTTTTGCAGCGAATTTTTTATCAATTGTGCATCACAAAAACTGAACGATCAAATACATGAGCGTTCAAGTAAAAAAGCGTAATTTCAAATACTTTGCAACTTCAAAATGCTATTTAAAATTTTTTACGATTAAAATAAAGTTATAAAATTTTATTTTTAATATTTTTCAAACTCAAAATAAATTTAAAGTGGTTTGTGTTAAAAATAAAGCAAAAAAAAAGTATAATTTTTACAATTTTCAACTTCAGAATTTATGGCTTCAAACCAAAAATAAAATTTAAAATTTTTTAACATAAACTTTTCGCTAAGTGCATGTTAAATTTCAAAAGCATCTTACGAAATATAGGCGGTAGAAAACGAAGCGTGGTATCTCCCTTTCGACAAAAATACTTTAAGTGCTATATATATTTCTTAAATTTGATACACGAATGAACTTAATTTGCATCAGGTGGCTTGAAAAATGTGGGCGGGGTTGTATATATTTAGACATAATTTAACTTGTGGACTCTATTACATAAGACATGCAAGTTTAGTTGCTACGTACAAGTTATTATATATTAGTACCAGGAGACCGACCATTGTTCTGTTTTTCATTTTCAGGTTGAAAAAATCGAAAAAATATGCAATTTATTGAAAAAAGTTGAATAAGTTGAAAAGCCAAAAACAATTAAGAAAGTTGTTAATAAGATTTGGCTTTCGTTACACTACTTCCTGTCATCAGAGAACGACGACAAGCAAATTCGCAAGCAAACAACAAGATCGCGATTTTCACTCACATCGGTGACTTCAAGTGACCCAAAGTGCATCAGGGTGAACCGCCTCGATGAGTAGTCATTTGTGGAGTGACTACCTCCGGAATAATCCAAAGAACAAGGAAAATATCCATCCATCAACAAATTCTGCAAATCGCTCAGGGCGCACTAAGTGGTCAAATATTAAAAATGAAAACTACAATATTAACACTGTAATTAAAAGTTTAATGGAACAAAAAAAAATTTCGGAAATAGGTCAAAAACGGTCCTTTCCAGGGTCCAGAGCCATCCTTGTGATGTCTAAAACTATTTTTCGAGCTTCCTCTATCCATTGGAACAGAAAACTTAAAAAAAGTACACTAAATATAACATTTAAAGTTTTTCGTATGTATGGGAGGTGCTATGCCCACTAACGAAATCACATTGAAATCCATTTAACTTGAAAGCTTATAGTAACAGACACTTCTACACCAAATTTAAAGAGAATTACTCCCATAGTACACAAAATATAACACTAAACGTTTTTTGCTTGTATGGGAGGTGCCGCGCCCACTGGTTTTATTGCACCCATTTTTGGTCTTGAGATACCTTATAGCAACTATATCTACCATGTGAAATTTCAGAATGACTGCGTTGTTATTTCTCTTATTCTAACGTTTATAAATATTGTGAGCTGTGCCACGCCCTTCAACGAGTTTTGCCAGTATAATGATATGGCTTGTTATGATGACTGCTTTCAGTGGTACTATCATTAAAATTTTTATGAAAATCGTCAGTGCCGTTTTCGAGTAATATTGAATCAAAATTTTCAATAATTGAAAAGTGCCACGCCCTTTATTCCAATTCCACCCACTTTTAAAAAAATTTAAGAGATTTATACTCTGCATCTGTATAACAAATTTCATTAGAATATCTTCAATGGCTTGTGAGATATGACGTTATAAAAACTAAAGTTTAGGGCTGTGCCACGCCCCTGTTATAGTCTTCAAAAACTTAAAACCTAACTCGATCTTAATTTTGTTTACATATGCACCTAATCTCCAAATTTTAACAAAGGTTCGGCCATATATATATTTACATACAATTATTGCTCGTTTAATAATAGTAGATATGTAGATAGATATACATATAAGTATGTATGCAAAGATATGTAATAATTTTCAGATTTTCAATACTTCTCGGCATTTTTTTGAAAAAAAAAACAGACTGACCCGATCTTAAGTAAAACATTATCTGACCATATGTGTTTGCAGAAAAATCTGCGTGCTTAGCTTAATATACCATTTCCATGCACTTTATAATGCATAAAGGATCAGTATGCATAAGTGGGCGTGGGATATTCTACGCAAGCAAAAGCTTAAAAGCGCTGTACTGAAAGAGAAATTTAAGCAAATTCAATCAAACGAAGCAGAAGCTAGTAGGCGTGGCACTTCGTATACAAAAATAATTTTGATACGCTTACAGAGCGAGCTATTAAGTAAAATAAAAATTGTATTAATTAATTCAATACTGGACTTTATGTGATTAAAGCAGACTTGCTCAAGTGGGCGTGCCACCTCCCATATAAGCAAAAAACTCGAACAAAGCAAGAGTGTGAAAGCATAAATATAAAAGAATTATAAATTACCTAACATTTTCAAAGAAAACTTTGATCGCAATAGTAAAAGTGCTATTTGATTCACTAAATATAATATTATTCACTCTAAGTACTATATTTTTCGTTAATCCTCTTGACAAACTATTTTATTCTATAATTTCAACACTTTTCCCATTGTCTTTTCTCACTGTTGAAATCTATCATAAATTGCCAGTGTTCAACTGCAGATGTTTCACTTAGTTGTTAATTGAACATATAGATTTTTACATAAATGTCGTAAGAGAACAAAAAATTAAGAACATGTTACCTAATGCTTTTTTAAATATCCAAAATGACCGTAAGTTCTGAGTTCAATTCGCATGAAACCAGTCAAAATTGGTAGAATCCGTACCGGGGTACATTAGCTAGGCAAGTGATATGGCAACAGGTTTATTCTAATGGCTTTCATTTCGCTTGGTTTGTGTCTTTCATTTCGATTTTTATTTTTATTAACATTTGCTGACTTTGAGTTAATAATACTGCGTTTAATTCTTGTTTAGCGAGGCTTATATACAGATGTATGTATATATAAATATACACATGTAAATACATATGTACATCCGAGTGAGCATATGAAGTTTTGTGTTTATTGGAATTAATTTTCAATTGATTTTTTGCCAAGCTTGACTTGGTGACTATCTGTCTCCGCATAAACCACAGCTCATTTATTTATTATTTTAAGATGCCGTAAAGTTAATGTCAGTTCGACAGTTGCTCCGTCAATTTGATTTTAGGTCGTTGAACATAAATAAAAACACAGACTTTGAGAAATTCGAACATTTTCTGGTTTTTTTTAATCAAACGAGTGTCAAGTTTAAGGTTCCTTAGAGCTGTCAAGATCATGTTTTTATTCTGCTATGAAGTAGCTAGTGGCAATTTGAAAAAATACAACTTTTAATTTGTTAGTTAGCTAATTTTATATGCAAACAGAAATAGTTTTTATGAGAAGTTCAGAAATTTGTTACATTGTAAAATGACTTGCGTCATAAATGTATTTTTCATATAGACAACAATTAACAGCATAAAGGTTGCTTTTAGCCAGTGTCATTTGCGTAGACGCGCGCACAGGGTTTCAAGATCAGATGGGCTTAGTTTTTAGGGTTGAAAGATGAAATAATAAGCTTCAATTTATGAGATTTTGGAAAAGTCTCGTGCCCACAGTTATTCAAAAATTTCCAAAAACCGCTCTTTTGGGTGTTTCAACCCCCCATTTTCTTAAAAGCTATACACAATGCAGAGCATTTGAGCTTAGATTCGTGTGCAGCCTGCAAAGATGTAGATTTATATTATATATATATTTATTCGACATCTGCTGCTACTTATCAGTAGCTAGCAAATATATTTGTATGGAAAAGCAAAAACTAAATGGCAAACTGGATGAGTGAAATTATAGTTGCTATGTTCACATAAGAAGTTGCTTAAATGTCAATGCTACCGGCAAGTTTTTAATAAATTTGATATTTACAAATCGAAACATTATTTTAAAAATAATTTTTATGAAGAAGTTTTGAAAAATATAACTGGACCGACACATTATGTATGTCGAACTCATTTACGATTACGATTGTGTCAAATTCAAGTTAGAGATTGCCCTAAAAGCCTCTATATACCTTAATTGCATGAATCCCGCCAATACCAGCAATATTACTTAAAACTGCAACCGATAAACTTTTATTGTTTCAGAATTTGGACAGCTGTTGTTCAATTGGCCCAAATCGGCCACAACTTTGTAGTAGAAATCAAAAAGTATGATATTTTAGATTGATCGTCGTATCTCAGGCAAGCTATCAACAATTGATGAAGACAATTTAACTGAATTATTTTTTAATAGACATAAAGTCCGTAGCGTCTTGGAATCCTTGGAACATTTTTTAAATATTTTTATAAAAACATTTTGAAGAAAACTGATCAAAAAATATGATTTTTTTTATCTGTCTGCAAGAGAATAAAATTTAACGCAAATCATATATGGTGAGTCTCACCAAGATTTCTTTTTGATATAAACTAAGCCAATTAATTTAACTCAAATACATAATTTTTTTTTTAAAAAAAACTGTGCCACATTGTTGTTAGTGTTCTAAATGCGTTCATTTCTTCATTGTTAGACTGTTACTAAGTTAATATTTTGGGGGAAAAAAAAAGTTCAATAAATTTCTTTCGAAAACCAGTTTCAAAATTTTTTTCTTTTAAATAATTTTAACCTGATTATCCTCCCAATTCGTTAACATAACAATCGAAATGAATTTATGTGAATCCAATTAAAATTCGATTTAAAAACGGTTTAAGTTTTTTGTTTTCGGTTGCACGAGTTCATATTTTGATTGTGAGATAACAAAAGTAGATAACTGCTGCTTTTGTATCTTTGACTAATTTTATTCTTTTATCTAATGATTTGTTGATACCTTTTGTATGGCAATTTGTCGAAACCTGATATTTTTTTCATTCACACCTGCGGATTTTATTAGTCAATTACAATTTTTCCATTCTTTTTTTGACTAAAAGTTTTGCAACTCATATAGAGGTTCTTTTTGTCCCTAAGTTTTCTTTTTATTTTACATTATAATTAACCCTTAGAATATTTTAATTGTTTGAATGTATCTATATATATATTTTATAAATTTGTATTATTCGTAGGTATGAATAAATAGAATTGAATTAAATTGTATTAATTAATTCAATATTATACTATTGTTTACCATAGTTAGAAACTCTTTAAAAAGATGTTATCTACTTTGGTAATTAAATAAAAGTCAAGAACTGCTCGCTTATATGTTGATGGTAAATATTTGATAAATAATTTTTTTTAAATTTTTTTAGAGACGGAGATGTTACAGCTGAGAACTGGCTTATTTACATAAGATGAAGCGAAAAATTTGTTTATTTAATTAGTTTATTAAATATTCTTCATTCACATTTGAGTGTTTTTTTTTTATAATTGAAAGTTCCAGCTACTAAGTTTTTTCACTATTACATAACTTTGTTGACGATTATTACGAACATAGAAACATTACACATTTTTCATGAATAAAGTCATATATAAAAATTTTTGATAGAATGAGGTCACGTTTCAAAATTCTTTATCAAAAAAAAAAAGAGACGTTTCAGATTTTTTGTGAACAATAACAAATTTGAATATAAAGTAATTTCTAATAAAGTCACATTTTGAAATTTTTTCACGAATATAAAAGAATTACAATATTTTTTACAAAAAGTTACATTTTGAAATTTTTTCACGAATTCACACATTTTAATACGAGTAATTTTTAACGAATAAAGTTATTTTTAGAGAATTTTCGTCGAGTTTAAATATTCCTACTAAAAATAAAATAAAAAAAACATTTAACATTTTCATGAGGGCGTGAAACTTCTTTCAGATTCATAATTTCTTTAAACTATAGAAAATTTTATAATATGAATTTTTTATAAGAGCAGTACATACTAAAATGTTTCCTTAGAGTATAATTTTTCTTTATCAATATATCAATTAAATAATATTACAAGTGATTTTTAAATTATCAATTCTCTATATTTAATTTTCGCCTTCAATTCACAATACCGAAGAGTTTCGAAAATATCAATGGCAATTATTACGCAGAAATTATTTGACCGAATCACGAAGAGTCTTCGGATACATGACGTATTTAACCACCACGTGGGTTTAGTCAAAATAATAAAATAGAATTCTTGTACCAAACCACTAAAAATCTGAAAGGCGTTATCTGAGAAAACATTGATAGTAGGTAAAATATACTTGCAAAACAATGGCAGTACTTTACGAGAAGTGTTGCTAAGTATAAAGAAAACTTTTATACTGTTGACAGCCATGTAGTTTGATCGACTAGCCAACAGCATATCCCTCTTCATTGGACTCCACAGTAAAACTAATCTGTTTGAATTGCAAGATTATTAATTTGAAAAATAAATCGGATGTGAGCTCTTTTCATTGGAAAAACTTGTAATGTTTTTTTATTTGAATGAAAACATTAAAAACAACTTAACTTAATTACAGAATAATGTTAAAATATCACTTTATTCATGAAAAAAAAAAAATCATCAAATGTGACTTTATGCGTATTAGGCTTCGGCACATTCCATGTTCAAATAAATGATTTTTTCAATTGTATTAAATTACCTTTGAGATCTTACCGAAAGCAATATTTCAATTGTCACATAATTAAAAAATTGTAACTTTTTATCGAAGTGAAAAATATTTGTTTTTTTTTTAATACTTATTAGCCAAGTAAATCCACATCACATATTAATTTATTAATCCAAAATGTTAATTTTATTTTATGTAAAAAGGTTTTTATAAAAAATTTGCATTGATAATATTTCATAGCCAGGGGTCAATGAACTGGCCGCGAACCGCAAATCAACAATTGACCAAGTTGATTAGTTTGTGTGAACTGGAAGTAAATATGTTTTTTTCTTTTTAATCAGCGGTTGAACCAATTAATAACAATTTCCTATAACTAACGTTAATTTTTGAGCTGCTGCTGCTTTGATTTTGTTTTAAAACAAAATATTCACTATATTGCAAGTTGACATAAGCCAAATAATTAAATTTATGTTAAAGTAATTTAATAGAATACATCGTTGGTTGATAATTCAGTTCAATTCAGAAGTTTGGTTCTTTAAATGAGTTTAATGTTCTGTACAATATGTGTAAAGTTCAAAAAAAAAAAAAAAAAATTTTAAAACCAATATCAACCAACATCAGATCACTGATGATACGATAAATAGAAAAATTTCCAAAGTGACTTTATTCATGGCTTGTATTAATATCTTTGCAATCATACCAAAAATCAACAAAATGCACTGGAAATATAATTTAAACTTTACGATATTACACATAGCGTTTCCTTCGCCAGCTGTTTTTACGTGCCAAAGGATGCAACTGCAAGATATGTGCGATATCAAAGAGAAATGCAGCGTCGTTAGTGTCACAGGTCTCCTCCTTACACTTTCAGTTCAGCATGTTGAAATGTTGAAAGCTTTAGTCCTATTGTTTTTCGCACCTCTATAATGAAAACCACACGCGCTGCTCTTTAGCTCTTTGAAATGTAATTATGTTTATGCTACTTTCGAATATCCCGTCTATGATTGAGATAATTAATTTGTGTACATCGTCCTGACCTACTTATTTAGAGCAAAATGGGATTTTGATCGCCATTGATTTAATTCATTTTTGGAAGATTTTGTTAGTTCTGAAAATCAGAAAAAATTATATATTTGGTACATATTTTTAAATTTTTTAAAATTTTTTATATTTTTGAAATTAAAAAAATTTGCAAAAAGTAGAAACTTAAAAAAATTGAAAACTTTAAAAAATTGAAAAAGATGTGAAGATTTAAAAATTTTTTTAATTTTTTAGAAATTGGAAAAAATAGAAAACTTAAAAAAATCGAAAAACTTAAAAAAATTGGAAAAAGCTAAAAATTTCAAAACTTTGAAAATATTATAAAAATTGCAAAAAAAAATTCAAAAAGTAACGAAAAATTAACAAAAATATCAATAGAATTCAAATTTTATTTTAAGTTTCATAAATCTTTACTTAAAATGCATGTTATATCAAATAGAGTGAAAAAACATGGATGAAATTTTCAGAGATGGTACTCCTATACCTATATATATGAAAATTTTGAGCCTAAAAAAACTGAAATTGATTTTGGAGTATTTGAGAAATTGAAGTTTTCTTGAAACGTAAATTTTTTTATCTTTTAGCATATAGACAACGTCTAGGCAGGCCCGGATTTAGAAATTTGCCGACCCTCTTCACTGGTTAATATTGAAAAAATATTTTTAATATCAAAAGTGAAGACCTTTTTTTTTGCTTGTCAACATTTTTTTAGGTAGTTTAGGGGCCGACGTTCCAAGTATTCGCACTTTTTTCTCCTTGTGTAACTCCAATTAAAAAACAATTTCAAAGTTCCTAATATTTGCCGCCCTAGGCACTGGCCTAGTGTGCCTCTAATGTAAATGCTTCTAGGTATTCATTTATTCAGATTTACAGTTTTTTTTTGTCATCTACACAACTACCTAAAAATAATATAAAAGCTAATTTGAATTATGTTGGTTTGCTTACATTCTTCAATGAATGTTTTTGTTTTATATACGATTTTTTTTTTGGACACAATGAAAGACGTTTTTTTTTAAACAATAATATTGGCCCATTATAGCTGGAATGACACATAAGTTTGAGTAATGTTGAAAAAGTTTATAAAATATAAAATATAACCTAAGCATAAACTATATTACTCCACTATAGAGCTCCGTCCATATCGGCCGATAAGAGTTTTAACACATAAAAAAAAAATTCTGTGTATTACGCACTTGGTACGATTAACCCGCACGTCAGCGATGTGTAGAACAAAAAACAATTGAGCCAATGAACTGTGCAAATTTACTCAAATGCCTCTTGAGAGTGACATAAATAAAATTATAATCAGTTAAAATCTGATTTAATCTTAATGTTTTTGACACTATATAGCGGTCAGCAGCATACAAATGGTTCCAATTTATTTTTGAGTTAATAAAATGTGTATTTAATTTTTACCTTTTGATTTGTTGACACTTTCTGCAGTTAAAAATAATAGGCATTTTTTTGGGAATTGAAAATATTTTCGGAATAAGTTATAAAGTATAAGGAGATACAATGAAATTATCAAGAGATTAAAATTTGCATTAAGTTATAATTGTTTCCGGAGCTCATAAGATGTTGCTTAAATTTCGAGAAAGTCAAAAATTTATGAACGAATACTTCCTCAATTTGTATGATATCCTCGAGTCTTCAGTTATGAACTGTGTTCCAAACTATGCAACTTAATCAATTTTATAGTTCGCAAAAGCAAATTTAGTACAAAATATTTCTTTAAATTTAATAAATATCAATAAAAGCACCTTAACTATTTAATTAATTTATTTAAATCAACAAAGGCCTCTGGCATATAATTTAATCGTTTTGTTTTTATTTAATTTTATGGATTTTCGTTTTGTGAACTTTTTTCACTTGTGTTTTTTTAGTTTTTTTGAAACTGTTGTTAACACTATAGGTACGAGTATTTCGCATTTGCGTCAAGTTTTTGCTTCAGCGTAATATTAATGAGTCGTCGTCTCATTTGTTTTGCAAACGCGTGCTTCAAAACGGTGATTCAAATGGTGATTTGTTAACGTGATAAAGTAATGGCAACAACAACAACAGCAACGATGGCTTAAAACATAAATTATCAAAACAAATAATACATATTGTTTCATATTGTATAGTTATTTATTCATTGATACGTTGTACTCTGGCGTTTCATTTACACGCGCCCATATATTGAATAATTACATTTTGCTTCTGTTGTCGATAAATTTTTGATAGAAAGCTTTTAAAAAATTACCAATAAAAATAATTTTCAGTGTTGTTTTTTTTTTTTAATTTTAAATTTGAAACTATAATGCAATTTTTGTGCATTACTCATCATTATGGTTAGGCAGTCAGCGAATATTGCTTTATGTGCATATGCATTTAATCTTAAAAATTCCAAAAAGTTCACAGCACATTGTGACCATTGTGGTTTTCTTCTTTACAAATTACTAATTGATAATTTTTTGACATAAGAAGGTCGCCTCAATTTATTGGTAATTCAAATGACAGGTTACTATAAACTTACATACATTGGCATGTCTTAACTTCTTCACAAAAAAGTTTTTGCAATGATTCACATTATAATGCAATTTTTTGTCTTTTCAAACTTTCATCAGAAATTTTGAGATTTAATTTTTTTCTCTTTTCTTGAAATATGACACATTGTCTTTGTATTCAGTAACTTTTTATAATCGATTAGTTTTTTGGGTCAGTTATTTACAAGACTGTTATGCATATTGAACATGGGATTATTCATATTTTGATTAGTAAATTCTACTTTTATTATAAAAGGATTGAATATTTGATACTCAATCAATCACTAACGGCTGCAGGGATTTAAAAGAGACTTGGTAAAGATAAGTTTTGTAATGGATTAGTGAACAGGCAGCTTTGTATACCGCAAAGATGCATAATGCTTAAGGCGACAACTAAAGAAGCTGTCAGTTTCAATACCAACTAGTAAGGGTTTTTCCTTTGACCATATCAAAAATTAAATACCCTTCACCTTTATTAACAGTAAGTCTTAAATTTTTATTCAGAGGGTATAGCTTCTACCACACTACGTGCTTGGTGGTTTGCCTAAATGTAATAATTCTCTGTGTAGCGTTTCGACGCTTATGATTGCAAGAGTTGCAATGCCCATTCTCACCAACTTGCTATCTGACGCTAGATCGAACCATTTCAGTATTTGTGTGAAATCTAATTAAATTAATTTAAAAAATTCTCTCACTAAAACATTTTAAAGTTTTCGTTCTGTGGAGAATGCCACGCGCAACCGATTCGCCAAGTCTCTGCTCAGAGTTTCTCGGAATCATTCCTACTATTGGCTTGAAATTTGGTTTCATTATATTAAACAATTATTTTCGTATAGCGTTTTGAAGTTTTTGCTGGTATGGGAAGTGCCATGCCCTCGTGTTGAATTTCATTATCTTTTTTCTCCACAGCTTATTCAAATCATTTCTAATATTTGTGAGAAATTTGTTTCAACTAAAATGTATAAAATCGTAAGCCGATTTCGTCTATTCTCAATCCAAAGAACTTTGCTTGAAGATGCAGCCTATGTACCAAATTTCATTCCATTATCTTGGTTAGTAATCGTGATTTCTATAGACACACAGAGAGGCGAACATTGGTGACGCTTAAACAGAATATATATACTTTTCTATACCTGTCACGCCCCCTCCTATGAATTAAAAATGAATTGACAAACTGAATATAACCTGAGTGTACGATATACTACTACCGATAATTATCAATATTTCACGACGGTAACAGCTTGTTATTCCCTTCAGACGACATCTATCTCACTCATGAGTATTCCGCTTTAAGTTGAAAAAATTGAAAAAAATCTGATTCGCCCCTCTGTCGTATAAATCATCGTACAATACAGTACATTTCTCTTATTGGTGCAAAAAAGAGCCCTCCTGTTTTTACAAATTATATCTATGACATTATTCAGGCCGGTTCTGATACCCTTTTGGAGTTGTTCGGAAATGGAATTGAAATTCGAAGTTTATTTCAGGTTCATACAAATAAGGGAAATCCGTCAAGTTCAAAGTAGCAAATTCCAAGTATGTATGAGATTCAGAAGAGCTATTGACATTCAACTTGGACTTCAATTCCAGTTCCGAACTAAATCGGAATCAGAACATTCTTGAATAACATATAAATTGTGCAGAGGCACAAGATCACTTCCCTAAGCCATAGTTATGGTAAATTAAAAAAAAGACTATATTCTATATATCAATTATATGTATATCGCTTGAAAAGTTTATGCTAATGCTTAGGTTTTTAACTGAAAATCAAACTCGTGATTTGGACGTGGAAGTCGCTATTATATGGAGCCACGAAGAAATATACTTTGAACCCTTTTTAACGGATAAAAATATGTTCTGCACAAGTCATAACTCTTATCTAAAAACTTATAGTTTATCGAGCATACAAATAAAACTTTCGCTATTCGCTAATTATTTTTTTATTTAGGCACAAACTGATTTCTTATCACAATGAAATGTTTGATTATAATTTGATAGCGCTGATAACTTGACGCTTACTAATTTTACAGATTTCTTTGATCCACGAAATTGAAAACGAAGATTCAATTGAAAAGTGTCGCTTAGATCAAATTGTAATTTTGTTAATCATAGCAAAATTTCTAAAATATAAAAAAAATATTTTTAAATCAATGGTCATATACTAAGGATTTCAAGCTAGAAAATATATTTATTGTTTTTTTTTAGCAACTTAGAAATAATACAAAAATTTTCAAGGATATTTTCCTCCATTTTAGTATGAAAAAAAAACTAAAATCTATTTTCAAGGATTCATTAGCAAAAACTCTCACATTACCAAAAAAATACACAGCACTCGTTCATCACTAACCATTCGCTAAGCCAAATTATTCATTTAAATTATATTTTTACATATAGTTTTGAACTCGCCAAGAGCCACAAGCTTTGTTTCATAAAATAAAAGAGAAAAATCTAAAAACTGTTCCCAGCTTTAAAACTGTTCTCAGTGAAAAAAAAAATTATTGCATTTGCTCAGAGCACGCATTAACGGCTCAAAACAGAGCTTAGAAGTAATCGGAGAGTTTATTTTTTTTTTCTTTTGAAGAGTGCAAAGTTAGAACAAAATGTTTTATTCAGTGACAACAACTTAAAATAAAAAAAAAACTAATAAAAAAAGCTTTGTCGTAAAATAAATTTAAATCATATTTTCTTCAGAATGGCATCAAACCATATTATATTACTTATACCGCGCCATATAATAAGAGGGAAAGGTTTAATCCTGTGTAGTCTTAAATAAACGGCTTCCAGTTTCTCTTAAAAAAAAAAACGCACCAACAAATGATCACTTAAAAAAAAAAAACGAAGATGCTCTCACAAAATAAACGAAATAAGAGATTTTATCAACGGTAGCAGCGCTAAGAAGCGGTAGCAAACTACACAATTCCACATACTCACTCACGATACGCAACAACGTCTCGACGTCGTCGTCGTCGTCGTCATCGTGTCGTTGAGCGTACAAAGCCAACGTTAAAGAAAATTTTAAGTTGAAACATCTCATGTCGATATAAAAGCATCTGTTAGCAGGCACGAGCTAATCATAAGACGCCTTCAGGTCTAGCTGACTGGACACGAGAGTGGATTTTGAAGTCGAGTCTTGCAAAATTTCGGCCAAAATTTTAATAAGCTACAATACAAAAGCTTGAAAAAAATTCATAGTGTTAAATTATATTTTGGAATAAAGTGAAATTTTTTAATATTTTTCATCAAAGAAATATATATCTTTGTCTAAGCAAAGAAAAAAGTTATATGTTCGCAAAGTAAAAATTATTTAAATTGCAAAAAAGAAAAGAATAATAATAACATATGATCCTTGCGTGAAAAGTGCCAAAAGTTAAAATTGTGTTTAATCGAAAGGATATCAACGTTTGACATAAAACGGTTAACTTTTATTCAAAGGATTAAATAAAAGTTATTACTTCCGCACACGCACACGCATTAAGAGGAACCAAAAAAAATCATGTCATCTTCAACAGTAATGCAGCGAATAATTTTGCAGACTGCACTGGTGCTGATATCCTGCAGCGCATTCACTTATGCTTGTTATGGACAACTCTTAGGTAAGTGGGAGTGTGTGAAGTGAAATATGTTAGAAAAATATTTAAAAGTTATAGGTTTATTCATTATGATTTATAAGGGGTTTATGATGCGCTTGTAGTAGGAAACTTTTTACCATAAATACTCGAAAAAACTATTATAAATTATACTGAAAGAGTATGTACTTTATGAGCTTTATTTAATAATTATAGTAATTTAAAAAAAAAAAAAATTTTATAAAATATTTTAAGTTATGTATGTGAAATTACTAAAAAAAACTTTTTTGAGAAATTAAGGATTCTATAAGGATTTTCTTGAATTTACCTTTCTAAATAATAGCTTTCTTTTTGTGTTTTTTTTTGAATATCTTTTGAAAATGAAATATAAAATATAAAAACATATTTGTTCATAAATGCTTCTATAAAAAAACAAATAGAAAACTAAATATGTTTTCACATTAATTTTTTTTATTTATCAAAATGTTTCTTTTCGAGATTACATATTTTTTTTTAAATTTTTTTATATATCAATCAATCCTGTATTTGCTTTCGAATCGAAATTCTCGACATAAGCTGTAAAAATATCATATAATAACTTTGGTGCGCGTCTTTAACAATAAAAAATTCATATCTCTTGAAGTTATGGCGGGAATTTTGAGCTGAAAGCAGATATATTATTAGGATTGATTGAAAAATAGCATTTAAAATTTGTTGAGCCCAATTTTGTAATACTTATGATTTTTTTGAAAATAAAGCTTTAGAAAATTTAGACATGACCAAAGTTCACCTGCAGATTAGCATTAAATAATATATACATAGATATCAAAGCTATCGGAAAAAAGTCAAAAGTTTATTTAAAACTTTGAGCTGAATATAAGAAGACTTATAGCTGAGTAGCTATTACTCTATAATCATTATTATTATATATATAAATAATATATTGAATTTATATTACTAAATAAATATATATATATATATATGTGTGAGTATATTTAAAATACGAAAGTAATATACATAATGCAAGCTTAGTTAAAAAAACCTTTTAGTTAATTAGTTAAGTTTGTGAATTATAAACTCAGCAAGACTTTTTAAGGCATGTTATCTTCTATTTGGCAACTAATTTTTAATAAATAAATCAATAAATTAATAAATCCAAAAAAAAATCAAAATAAAAAAAAAAACAAAACATAAGCTCTACAATAATGTTACTTGTAAATAATTAAATAAATAAAATAAAGTTAATAAACTTTTTAAAAAATTTATATTACATTTTAAAAATTAATAAAGTAAAAAGAAAAAATATTTAATGTTTCAAAACAATAAAAAAATATTAATACAAATATATAAAAATTATAAACTTAACATATTAAATTATATATTGTCTGTCTTTTAGAAAGTTATTACTAAATACACATTACTAAAAAAGCAAGGACGAGCTCAGAAGAGCGTTTTAATCCATAGCAGACTGGAATGGTTGAATATCGCGTTTTAACATACGACGCTCTATTAATATTTGAAAGTCTTAAAAAGATATAAATATTTTTTGTTTTATGAATTAATTCTTAATTAAGCTTAAACAAGCTTAACTAAGCGATCTTATATATTTCTGAAAGTATAAGGGACCTAAAATCATTGCTAGCTTTTGTTCTGACTAAGTTATACCTTCAGTAGCTCTGAGAGGCTTTAAAGTTGTTTGTATTAATATATATATTAAATACAAACAAACGATCGCTCCAAATAGTAACATTTCTGGTTTATTCCTAAATAATTTAAATGTCGTATATATTAATTTTCGAAGGTTTTTCATAAATTTTTCATGTTATTTATTATGAGATATGTACTACCAAAAAATTTCATTAAAATGAGGCAATCCATTCCAGAGCTAATTGCAAAAAACGCTGTCTATTCGCAAGATGTTTCATTTCCAAATGACAACCACATATAATAATATAAAACTAGAATAGTTTTTATTCCAAAAAGTTTTAACTAACTGGAAATATGAGCGCTGAATAAAATTTGTCAACTAATCCGGAAGAAAGATATGCAATGTGGCAACCTTACACTCGAAGTTAAGTGGTAACAAGTGTTATTATTACCATTACCATTTTCATGTTATTAATGTTTATCATATCAACTGAAAGCAACAATACATAAAAAAAAAGTCTATAGACCGGCAAAACAGTAAAAACAAAATTGCGCCAAAACATCGCGGAGCAACACCGTCTGTCTCTCCATCATGAACGCGATCATTGTCAATGACTTGAGTCACGTGTGTAGGAAGTACATAGATAACTTTTTGTTGTTGTTATTATTATAGTTGTTATTAGCTGCTACATATATATATACAATACATCTAAGTATTATTATTATTGGTTTATGGGTATTCAATGGATTCACTTTCATTTAAAGGTCAATTAGCGCGCGATATTTTTTTTTTTTGTTTTTGTTATTGATTTGTTTTTGTACCTCTGTTGCTGTTATTGTTGCTGTTGTTAATTTTGTTTTTTTTTTCAATGTGGGTCATTGAAGATTTATTATCGCTTATTGCTGCTGTAGTTGTAATTGTAGTTTAGCGCCGTTTAATGATACTAAAAAGTTTAAATAGCGTTGCCAATTGATTAAATTACGATTGACGATTTATCTTCAGGGTATGTACAGACGTATAAATGTATTGTGATTGAATGTGTGTTTCGTTTATATGAACATTTTCTTTTCGAGATTAATGAGCTTCATTGTATTTAGTTAAGGTGAAAAAAATAACAACGTTTTTGAACTAAGTTTTGCGTAATAAATTGTTTTGAAGTGAGCGAGGTTTATACTAAGCAAATTACGTTTAATTCTACTTTATTTAAACGGAAGTTTTATTTAAAAAAAAATATGTTATATTACATTGTTACGTGTAAATAGATTAAAGTTGAAAATTTTTTAAAAAATTTTGAAACTTTTTGTTTATCTTCTCGAAATATTAATACCCTTTTATATAAATGTAAATAAATTCCTTTGACAGCGATTTCAGCACGTAATAAATTTTTGTTTTTATAAAATCTAACAAAATCAATATTATCAAGCAAACTGCTAATACACACAAATAGAACTTGATCTTCAAAACAACCTGCCGTACAAATTAATGTATGTAAAAAATATTTCAGCCATACCATTAAAACCCAAAAAAAAGAACATTAAACAATACAAAAACAAAAAAATACTTAAAACTAAAACAAAAATCAACTTTGAAAAAAAAGTCATGTGAAATCATTTAGGTAAAAATACATTTTTTTTTTAAAATATGCAAAAGACCATAAAACTTAACACGTTTTTAAAACTTAAATCAATAAAGGAGAATAAGTGTGCTTAAATAAACTGGGCATAAATTTTTAATAATATTGCTAGAAATTTGCTTATATCAGCAAAAAAAAAAAGAAGAAATTATACGAAAAATTTGCTGAACAAATGTAGCGATAAAATGCTTAAAAAAACCAGAATTCATAAAAAATTTCATAGAGCAATATGCTATTGAATGTGGATTTTCAGCGAAATTAATTACGAAATGAAAACTTTTTTGTGAAGTTTGTGTTCATTACTTGCTCGAAACGAACAGACGGGATAAACCCACTATGAACTATGAATTTGTGTATTCCAATTATGCATTTTTGCCTGCACTAAGTCTTTCATTGAAATGACATTTAAAAAGAGATTTTTTTTTACTTCAAAAACTTGATTATTGCTCGAAATCAATAACAAAATTCTTGTTATTTCATGCGCATTGACATCACAAACGAAACTCATCATTAGTTTATTGTTGACATCAAAGAATTGCAGTGAAAACCATACACGAATAGCTGACATAGCATGGATTTAGCTTTTATTTGAAATTTTATTCAAGAGAAATTGTTTTTTGAAATCTAATTTTTTAGCGTCATTTCATATGCATCATGTATGAAAATATGGTCGTGTACATTAGCTATGGATTTGGACATGTTGGAACTTCTTGCTTTGTGATGTTCCAAATATTGTGGGGAAAAATGGCGCCTCATTAAAATCAAGGTTCAACCAAAGAGGATTAAATTCACAGATTTCGACAGTTGCCAAGAATTTGCTTCTAGATGTGTAAGCTGTAAGATCAATCGTCATTAATTAATTAATTCTACACTCACATTTTTCTGAAACACATGCACTCTTTATCTCCGACTCTTAAAAGGGCAAGGGCAGTCAGAATTTTAAAGAAATCGATTTGTTATTTGCATTTTCTTAAAGTATAATATCTTTAAAATATATCCAGAAAATACGACAATTACTTTTGTAATTATTCGGCAATAACCAAAGGGCTCTTGGTAGTAAGAGTACGGAAATTCATGTGTTTCTCGTCGTTTTTCTCAAAACTATGTTTACGGAAGTGGTGACCACTGTTTCACGAAAACCGCTCGATAGATTTCAATATAATTTACACAGTTTTTGAAAAACATAAAAAGCTAGTCCTTGATCGAAGAACTTTATTTTTTAAATATCGATTTTTTATGACCAATTCACTGTTAATTTTTGTCCCGAAAATTTGGAGGTAAATTTCCTGAGGCCGCCATTTTGTTGATTTAAAAAAAAAAAAAAAACATTTTTAAATAAAAACCATATTCAAATAGCAAATTCTTCCTATCCGATTAATTTTTGATGATTTTCAAAGGATTTGTGAACGGATTTAGAAATCTACCGCCCTTTGGCCAGCCAGAAATTGCCGCCCCCCTCTTCACTAGTAAATATAGAAAAAAAAATTTTGTAATATCACAAGTGAGGACCTTTTTCTTTTTTTGCTTGTTAACATTTTTAGGTAATTTAGTGCACACAACCCCAGTATTTCAGTATTTGCACTTTTTCCCCCCTGTGTAAATAATTTTAAAAAATTACAAAAAAAAATGTTCAAAGTTCCCAATATTTGCAGCCCCTGAAATCGTGCCGCCCTAGTGTGCCTCTAATGTATATCCGGGTCTGGGTCCAACACAGCCAGCTATAAATTTTTTATTTTTAATTTTTTTTTTAAACTTTCGTCAAGCTGAAACATTATATTATCACTTTTATTAAATAAATTAAATTAATACCAAAAAAAAAAAAAATATTGAAGATGCTCTATTTTTCTTGCCTCTGACTGCCTCTGCATCCTTATGGGGGCACCGGTATAAAGTGAATATTAATTTAATTTGTTCCTAAAGTTCTTAACGTCACCATGGTATCCATGGGTTAAAATAATGGTCCGACAACTAATAATTTTTCACCCCCATAAATTTGTTTCATATCTACACATCCCCAATCACCAACGCTTAGAGATGTTCCCTAACAAAGTAAAAAGAAATTTCAGTGAAATTATTAAAATATTGACCCCCCACATAAATTAAACCACAGCTTCACACTGACATTGACATTATTTCGCTGACATTAGCTTTCTGTTCAAAATTAATTGATATTTTTTTTTTGTTTGACACTACCAGATTTCGCTGATTTTAGCTTCTTGTTTCCAAAAAGCATTCATATTTTGTTCCCTAGGAAGTGACAAAAGAACAAAATATTTATTTGTCTGACTGTATATCTGTATTTCTTCAATTTGACAGCTCTTTGCTGCTGAATTCTTTGACATAAGTGGGAAAATTGAACAACACTGGTAATTTGTTTAGAATGGTACACAATTTCGAGCAAAAAGCATTCGAGATAATTTGATTTAATGTTATTGTATTTGTATAAAAAAATAACTGATTTCGTCTGGATTTTTACTCCAAATCGCGTGTAATGAAAACGAGACCAATGTGAATCACCTAATAGTTAGAGTGTAATCAAAAAGTTATAAAATTATTTTCCTGCATTTGTTAAAAAACACAAACAGCTCAGAAAAATGTTAGAGAGTTTAATTTTTTGTAATATTTTTAAAAACTTACCATTGAAAACATCTTTAACTTACAATAATTTTTGTGAAAATTTTGTGTTAAAACTCTCTAAGAATTTAGCTGCTTGAATTCTCTGGAATATGTGTACTTTCTGTTACGATACAAAAACATTCAACCATAGATTTTTAGAAGACTAATTGAGGAATAGTCTATAGTTCCTACAGAGAATTTGCTTTTATGGCTTCCACCGACTCAAAAGCACTTCTTCGAAATAGTAATTTTAGCTTCGGTAACAGAAAAAAGTAATATGGAGCCATATCTGTTAAGAACGGTGCTTGGTTGGCGATATCCATAGAACTTTTACCAAGAAAATCATAAGCAATGATGATTTTTATGCAAATTTCACAAATCTGATCGTGTTCATATAGACCACATGTATTCAATTTAATGTCACTGTCTGAAAAACATTCGGCTTACAACAAAAATTCGATTTAATATAAAATTCTGATATTATATTAAATTTTAGTAATTTTATGTTTTCAGTTTTAGTAAAAAAACCCAATGTTTTTATTGTTTTGCTTACTGAGCACACACACACGAAATTAAAAATGCACACGAGACTTTCATAATTAAATCAGCGTAAAATTATTATTATGTTTTTATTAATAATTCTTAAGTTTCTATGGCTTTTATTCAATTAGGAATTAATTTTATTATTTAAAAATTATGTAAATTTTTTTCAAAATCTCTTTTGTAATGCTGGCGCACCTGCTATACAAACGTGTTGAATTTCTAATGCATGATTTGATGATAAAATATAAAACTATTTCTATATATAAATTAAAAAAAAAAAAACATGCGACACAACTTTGTGTTCAGTTTTGTATGGCAACAGAATTACAACATCAAAATTTGTCGTTAAAAAGCAATGGCGATATCTATTCAAATCTGGTTATATTGGGGTTACCATTTTAAAAATTAAATGCTGTAAAATTGATATTCAAAGCACTAAAAGGGTTAACTAATCAAGAGGAATCATAAATTCTATATTAATTTATTTAAATTTTATTGTTTCCTATTAGCTAAGTGTGCTGTGGAGCTGAAATCCATTGAATTATGTTAAAGATTTTTATACATTTCATAGCTAATGTTATTGTCATATTGAAAAGAGTAGTATTAATATGCGGAAAATATTCTTGATTATTTTCCAGTTTTACGCAAAATTTTTTTATTATATTATTGTATTTTTAATGAAATAAGTTATAACAAAATAATTGACAATAAGCTGAGTTTATTATGGTGTATTATGAAGCGATTTGATTTGATATGAGAATTTGCATAGCATGAGCAAAGTGTTTTTGGCGAAAATGATTTCTGACAGCTGTTTGCAAGAACAACACATTTTTTTTTAATGTTTCATTATAACCTGGCTGATCTTATACAAATAATTTGGATACTTCGTAAAAAGATGTTTCCTGCATATAATAAAAATCAAATTTTAATATCCTGTATGCGGTCATTTTTCAGTTTATTACTGATATGGTGATATGTTGCCTACATATTCTTTAGTTTTATGGTCATTTTTAACCTATGTCAGCTCAAATTCGTTCACTTGACTTTTAAGAGCAGACATAGGGCTTAAAAAATTCTGTTTCATTTTCAACATGATTGCCATTGATAGTACTTAAGGTTTTCAAGATATTTAGTTGGTTTGTTTTTAATTTTTTTCTTTATTTGGTGCACTGTTTATATTTTAATATTTAAAGGTCTCCAACTTTCATCAAGCTTTTATTAAAAATAAACAAACCAAAACCATGAAGATCACAAAAGTTCAAAATAATCAGCAAATTAAACCATTAAATATTTTCAAATCCTAGCAGTCAAGCTGGTTTCTACAGTCAATTTGTTTTAAAAAAATTTAACTTCCGATCTTAAAATAAATGACATTCATTTATAACTTCATTAGCATCTACTGCTAAAAATAAACAAAAAAAAAAAAAAAACAAAACCTTAATATTAAGCCAATGATTAAATGTTCTTCCTCATTTCAGAACTGAAAAACAAACAGATCATATGAGAAATTAAATGCTTGATATTTTAATTGTTTAAAGAAATTAATGTGAGAAACGTCAAATTGTATAGCAGAAACTGTCAAAAATGTCAAAAATATATATGAAAAATTACAATACCAAAAACTCATAATTTATGATGAAATCCACAGAAAAACAATTATGAACTAAATGGATGCACAAAAAAATCATAAATAAGAAATTGGGCGGGTGTCTGCTAAGAAACAATCGAAAACACTGCAGTTGCACGCAATGATCACACACAACACCAAGTCAAAGTGCTACAAAATTGACATTTAACAAAATTTACAAACGTCAACACGACGCCGGCATGTCTGCGGTAATGTCTGCTTACAGCCGTTGTCGTCGTCAGTGTTACCAGCTCGTGATAATAATGCAATTATTGCTTTTGTAAAAGAGAAAAAAAAAAAAATAAACCGAAAATGAAAACATACGAAAAAAAAGTGACGTAAAATTAATGAGCCCAAATTAAAAAACCGTTAAGAAAAAATTTGTATTAAAATATTCAAGGTCTTTGAGATTGTAACGCGTTAAAAGCGAACAAGATCACACATCGATATGTAACATGCTACTTGTAAGATAAATGTATTTACACTCATATTTACGTGTGTAATGGCATATGTACGTACGTATGTACGTATGTAAGTTGCTTGTTAGCGTTGTGTCGGCACTTTGTAGTGGCGATCTTGTTGATCGTCAATTTAAGTTTTTAATCTTTAGAATTTTTTTTTTTTTTTTCGTTTTTTCGGTTGAAAATTTAATCAAGGTATCCTCTTCTACCGCAAATTAATCAATATATTTTTGAAAGGCTTAAACGCTGCGCATAACTTGTTGACATTTTATTGTCAACATTGTTGTGCCATTCATTGCCGTTGGAAATTGAGCGACAGTTTAACGATCAATTTGTCAATGCATGTAAGTTTTATTATTTAAGGCACAAAAAAAAAAAAATTTTTTAAGTTTTTAACTTAACAACTTCTCTTCTACATATATTTTTTAATAGTAATAATTATTTTTGAAGGTATTCTGCTGCTAATTTGCATATTGAACTTTTTCTTTTTTTTTTTTTTTTTTTTGGTGGGAAATAATTAGCAACTTTATGCAAGGCACGGATATGCCAACTATATGCATTAAACGTCATTTTCTATAAATTTTGCTTAAAATGAAAATTAACATAATTTTGTCATGAACATCAGTGGTTGTCAGCACCTTGACAGGGTGGTCTATTGTATGATATTTTTTCAATTTCATGACTTTAGTTGCCTTTATGAAACCTGTTTGCCATTTGGTTGTTCATTTGGTAGAGTTTTGTGTTTAATTGATTGCCATAGGTAGGTTTCTGTTATATGATCTTATTTTTTTTGTATCATGGGCTGTATTTTCCTAGACTTTTTGTTTTCAATATAAATATTTATACACAAAATAATAATATTGCACAAGATACATACAGCTGTGATCACAACAAAAAGACATGACTGTAGAAAATTTAAAAAAAAAGTGACATGCGAGTATGTTCGCAAATTTTTATAAATGTTCGCACGTTTTTAATGAATTTTTTCTTAATATTTTATTTATTTAATTTTTTCTTAATGTTTTCATACAACAAATGTACCAATATGCAGCAAATTAATGAATGACATTAATTTTGAAGAGTTTTCCTTCGTTTAATCCATTTTCACTAACTTTCGAACACATGAAGATTTTGTTTATTTATTTCGATTATTTTTTTATGATAAGATTAACAAAAAAAAAACATATGCAGAACCAGTGTTAAAAGAACAAATTATTAAACAAAATATTTTATTTTCTAAACGTCATGAAAAATTTCGGAACAAATCAAGTTTCTCGATAGGTACACATAATTTTTTTTGACGCCATGCTAAGACCGAAATAACTGATTTTGTTCACACCATATTGAGCCACCCTGTTTAAGAAATTGAACCTCATGACTGAATTAACTCAACTTCATAAGAACTGTGTGTGAGTGGTTCATATTCGAACAGAACATCATTGTTTTCATCATAATTTCTAAAATAATTGCGGTCTCAAAATTTTGTCAATGTATTTGGATTCCTTAGGGTCTGATGTATAGTGACTTTTTTTCTCTGATTTGTTAAAGGCGCAGAGCGCCCAAAAATTAATTGTCTTTAAGGAATTCATTAAAAAACTATGCAAAATTTTTTTTTATTGAAAACTACCAAACGATTTATTATAGTCCAATTTATCCTCTTTAATATCGCAAAATTTTATTCAGATCGGTTTCTTTGCTCAATTTATTTATATTATTCAAATACCAATGCTTAAGTTGGAAAGCAAAAGTAGTTAGGGAGACATACTCAATTTTAGCTACATCAAAAATTCCCAAAACAACGAAAGCAATTTGGGAAATATTATGGAGTGTGCAAATCGAACTTACCAATTATAATTTGTATTTTAGCAAAAAATGCGTCTCTCCAGCATTTTCTATCTCTGCATAAGGACTTTCTCCAAGAACAGATCATCAATCATCATCATCATTAATCGTAAACATCTTAATAGATTAAATTATCAAATTATAAATGATGGTTTCTCTATATTTGCGCTAAAAAAATTTGATTTATTTTTATTTTTGTAGCACAATATTTGAGCAAAATAATTAATAAAATTATTCTTATTTTGTTTATAATGTTTATTTATAATATTTATTTAAATTGAAGAAAAAACTTAACACATGAATCAATATAAAAATAATTTTATTTTAAATCAAAAAACAAAGTCTGTAACAAAAAATAAAATTTTCTAATTTGCAATTTTTCTTAAAAGTGGTTCTCTTTCAGATATTTTTATTACTCGTGCACATTCGACTTTTTACAGCGGCGCCAGAATCCATAACAAACTAGAGTCTATAAGCTTTTCTTTGAACTACCATAAGTCCCTCTACAATGCTCCAATCGTTCGTTAGAATGTTCAGTCAAAATTTCTTCACAAATAAAAATCTACCAAAAATACGACTTTTCTACGGAAAAAAAAAGTTCATTGTAACAAGAGATGCCTTAAAAAATTTCTTGTAATTAATACAACACGAGTCTGAATTTCCGTCTGCCCATTTTATTTTTGGAAAGATGGTCAAAGTGATGATCAGGGTCAAGTTATGGAAAAAAAAAATTACCAACGAGACAATTACACGTCCCGAAACTGTCGTCGTTGTTGTTGTTGTTGTTGTTGCAGTTGATTTTACTGCAAACAGCGCAGCCAACAATAAACCAGCAGTGGTAGCAAATTTTTAATGTCGCTGTTTACAAAAACGAAAAAAAAAAACGTCAGCCAGAGATGATCAAAAGCGGCGCAAACTGAAATTTAAATGTTCTCACGTTGAAATCACGTAACTCAGCACAATCACTGCCGCAATTTGTTGTTTTTGCAATTGCATTCATTTAGTGATTTACGCATGCGCAACGTGCTGTTCATTGGATTTTATGTGATTTAGCTGCTTTTGTTTTTCATCTCACTTTGTTGTGCTGCCATGATGATGATGATGATGATGATGTTGATAAAAAATAATATTTTGTTTTAATAAATAATAATGATCTTTCATTTAAAATATTTCATTAATATTTGCATGCATTTTTTTTTTGTTTTTTGTCTTAGTTCGTCTGGACCGCCATCAGAGTCTGTAATAAATCTCAAGGGCTACAATTTTTTTTTTTTGCGAATTAAAAGCAAGTTTTCGAAAAAAAAATATATAAAACAAAAAAAAAATAAATTTCGAAAACCATTGTTATTAAAAAATTTACTAAACAGACATGCCATAATTATTTAAATTAAATGAGTTGGCAATAAAACGAACAACGCCCTCATAATTTAATGTGTGTCTTGTTGGCAGATAGGAAGCATTAAACAAAAAATTTTTTTACTGTCTGATTTTAAAACATTCTAAAAGTTTACTAAAAGTTATAAATTTTATTGAAGAATATTTCCTTTTTTAATTCTTAATACAAAACAATTAAGTTTCGCATTATATTATGATTTATTGTTTATTTTAAAAGCTGTTAAGTAAATGGCTTAAACGAGTTTAAGTTAGATATAATCTGATAATTCAGCCGTGAGCGTAGTTACTGATCTGCGCGCTCATTGGTGTTAGATATAAACATAAGATAGAAATTAACTGATATATCACTTTACTCATAGTAACTTTAAGCATGGTAACAAACACGCTGTGTTCTATGTATCTTTATTAAAATACACAGCTTTTAGTGTTAATTTTCTAAAAGAGTTTTTTTTTTTGAAGATGTAGTTTATTATTTAATGTTTTGGGTGCTAATTTTTTTATTTCTTTATAGTTTTTTTTTACATATTTTTAATAGTTTGACTATCACTATCACGTGTTGTCAGGTTAATGTGCAAATAAGTTGAAAAAACTTTATTGCCGCGACTTTCTTAAAACAAGCTTATATGAATACATTTGTATACGTTTGTTTTATATTATAAATGATGTTGTTATTGACATGCATAGGATGCTTTTTTAAAAATCGCTTAGAACATATTATAATTTAGAAAGGTTTCTGAGAACAATTTTAAAAGTCTAGCTGTCAAGCAAGGTTTTCTGAAAAAAATATTAAAAAAATATTCATGTAATATTAAAAACTAGCGTTAAATCTATTGTTTTTTTTTGCCATAATTTAAAAACGTTAAGTAAACATTTTTAAATAACATTGAGTTACACTTTTTTAACTTTTGTGGAGTTCTATAAGGAAATATTATGATATATTTGATTTATTTATTTATAATAATATTTCTTGTAAATAAATAAATATTATATATCATATTATATCATATCTTGGATATGGGAATATTTTTGATAAAGTTTTTCATAAAACAAAATGACTCTCTGTCACTAAATACAATAACTTCAAATAAAATTATTAAGGGTGCCTCGGAAAAATATTAAATAGTCTGCATACAGCTACGTGCGATAAAATAGGTGTATGAATAGATAATTTATGCAGAGTTTCTTGTCGCAAAAATCCAAATTTTGGAAAATCAAAAACTTTTTGTGTTTTCACATTCTTTCACAATTACAGAGATAATACGATGGGGAAAAACTCTGTTTAATATAAAACCCAACATCAGAACTTTTATTAGCAAACGATAAATACAAATGCTTTTTGTGATAAAAGTTCATTGTTAAAAAAAGTGACTTAAGCCTATCACAAATAACACTGGTCAGCAAAGGTCAAGAAGTAGACTCATTATATGCATTACCGAAGGATTTAGTTGCGCTGAATCCGAATTTGACAGCAGAATTGCTCTATAACGTTAGGTATCAGGTTAGATAGCCTAACCTAAAAGTGCAATAAACACCTGTTTTTTGACATAGATATTTGAGGTTATGTAGCACTATGAATTAAAATAATGTTAAGTTTGCTTAAATACCTTTGCTTTTCGCCGTGATAACGACTTTTGAAATTTTCATGTTTGTGATTTTCCCCATACTACGTGTATATCAAAAGATTTCAAAATTTCAAAATGCGATAACTCAATGAAAAAAGTACTTCAGAAAACTCAACGGCATTTGAAAGAGGAAGACATGTTCTTTAAGATCCCACATATAGTTTTTTGAAAAAAAAAAAAAAACAATGGATA
This sequence comes from Meiosimyza platycephala, assembly GCA_963662105.1. Taxonomy (NCBI): domain Eukaryota; kingdom Metazoa; phylum Arthropoda; class Insecta; order Diptera; family Lauxaniidae; genus Meiosimyza; species Meiosimyza platycephala. The sequence goes on along the minus strand of OY759209.1, from coordinate 91,752,148 downwards.
TGTCAAAAAATAGTGTTTTTTTTTTGCACTTTTAGGTTATGATATCTCGAAAACTTGTCGTGATAGAGCAATTCTGCTGCCAGATTCAAATTCAGCGCACCTAAATCCTTCAGAAATATATATTCAAGTTTCTGCTTCCAAAAAAAAGTTAAGTTTTGTTGGTCTGTGCAGAAGTTCATTAAAAGGGTATTTTGTTCGATTTTGGGGTGGGGTGTTTTGTCTTGCATAATGCTGTACTTCATTTAGTTACTCTAAGTCGTATTAAGTGTATTTCAATAACTCTCCAGAAATATAGTCTTAAAACTTTGCCACGACTACCAGCACCTCGCACTAATGCTAGCTTCTGCCACCAAATGTACTACCGGGTCTTGTAACATTTACTTATATATACAGCATTTCCAGTTGAGAATTTGAAATTTTTTGATTGTATGTGAGGTGGCACACCCATTTATTAAAATTATCACACTCTTCATTCAATGCAACCTTGATATACTAGATGTTACCATATTGACTCTGACAGTAGTTACTTACATAACGCTATCAGACTACTTACTTAAGGTTTTGCCCCTTGTTCAAATCCTTCCGATTTCAGTATTTTTATTTTCAGTTGTCTTTTTGTATGAGCCATTTCTATTAGTAACTATTTGTATGAATTTAAATAACTCAGTTTTTCAATTCTTGTATTTATATGAGGTGTCACGCCCTCTCTCACCAATTCACACAGTTTATATTCGGTGCTCGTCTAAGATACTCAGCGAAATATATTATTGCAAATTTTAAGTTTTATTTTTGATTGAAAGCCCCAAAATTTTGAAGTTGAAAGTAGGTAAAGATAAAAGTTTTTTTCATTATTCTTAACACAAACAACTTTAAAGTCATTCTAAATTGATTGAAAATATTAAAAATAACATTTTTTAACTTTACTACAATCGTAAAATATTTATGCAATTCACAGTTCATTGTAATTTGGGCTGGTGAATTTACAATGTTGTAATTTTACAATATTTTAACTTGTGTTCTTATTGTTCCCATATAAATGCTAATTACAACTAGTCGATAAATTTGAACATGCCTTTAAGCATGTTTTTTGAAAGTTGTACTCGATTTCAATTTTGATGAGAGAATCGTATGGGAAAAGAGAGTGACAAAAACATAATTTGTAAACAAAAAAGTTTTGAGCTCACAGTTTTATAATTTAACTCATTGTAATTTTGTCACGTTCCAATTTTACTATGAACTGTGAATTGCATAAATGTCAAATTGCATTTTGAAGTTGAGATGTTTTTGAAATTACTTTTTTTTTTATGTTACATTAAATATTTTGTCACTTTGAATCAGATATCAAGTCGCTTTAAATCAATTTTCATTCTATTTGAATTCAAAAGAAAAATGTTTTTTTTTTCCGCAATTTAAATATTTTTGGCTTTGGCGCAAATCATCAGCGTTTTTGGTTGAATCAGAATCAAATCATCAATTTTTCACTAAGAATAGATTTGTGGCATTCGGTATGGTATTTTAAAGTATTTGCTTCCAAGTTAGGGACCACATCTCTTTAAATAATCGAAAAAAAAAATTAAAAAAAATTCTCTTTTGGTTTTAAATAAATTGCCACCTAAATCTAATCTAATGTAAGCCAAGCCAACCATTCTATTTAGTGCCTGGAAATAAAATTGCTGTAAAATAATTGTTTGACAAAAAATCAAAATATCGCCTAGTAAGCAAACTCTGCTCATGAACCATTAGATTTTTATTTATTTATAAAAAAAAAAAAATTAAATTCATATTTATTTATTTAGTTTACTTGAAACTGGCTTATAAATAAATGTTAATCAACTACTAAGCAAATATGGAATTTGATGTCAATATCAACAGTGAAAAAGCTTAGAATACGCTCAAGGTTACTTAGCGCATTCAATATTGATTTAGTTTTAATAAAACACAATACTTGAATTAAATCAACTTAGTATGTTGCAAGTAATTTTTATAGGGGATACAGCGTTCACTTTAAGGAAGTTAACTATGATTAATTCGTACAACTTCATTTACGAAATCAAACGTGAACTCAAATTAAATGTAAATAACCTGCAGTTATTTAAAAAAAATTAAACTTAATATGTTTTTTTAGTGAGATATATTTTTATGACATTTTAAATGCTGCAAAATATTGTTGAAAACGAAACACCAAAGGCCCTCAGGACTTGAGCGGGCAAAACAAGTTAAAGCGCATAAGAATTAATGAAAGTTTTAAAAATTTTACGTAGACATACAATGTAGATTTATTAAGGCATACTCTGTAATATAATAAATACCTCAATTAATATCATATGAGATTATTAGCTTAATTTTTATTTTGACTTTATTTCTGATATTAATTTTTTCATCAAAATTTTCTTAAAATAAAAATAGCAATGAGCTAATACGTGACACAAACTTTTATTTCAAATAAAACTTGGGGTTACAAAACTCTGCTTTTATGTTGATTTTTATTTTTAAGTTTTTTTTTATTTCATCACTATCACGCTATGACATAAAAACTTAATTATTTATGCTCAGAGATTATGCTAATTTTATTAGATATTTTTATTAATTTTTCTTTATATTTCTTAATATCTTTTTTAGTGTCTGGCATCAACGCAGAGGAAAAGAAAATCATTTTACAAGAGCACAATAGACTTAGGCAAACGGTCGCAACGGGACGCTATCCCGGTCAACCTGGTGCTGAAAATATGCGTGAAATTATTTGGGATGATGAATTAGCGGCACGCGCACAAAAGTGGGCGGACAATTGTCAATTTCGACATGATCCACATCGAACGATAAGTAAGTTTTGTTTTGATTTTTAGTATCGTTTTGAATTGCATATTCATATACATATACCCACCCACACTCGAGCTGTACTACTGTGGGCATAATCATAATATTTGTGTGAAGTGTTTATCGGTATATTCAAAAAAAAAAAAACAAAAATATTTAAGTCACTAATGCAGATTATACGAGTCTAGTATGTACTATGAAATTTGTCAAAGTTTTTATGCCTCAATTACGACGAGTACACTTTGACTTAACGTAGTTTATGTAGAACTTGTTGTTCACACCCTCCCCCTCCATATGATTTATAATTTGGATATAACAGGACAATTTTCCAAAATCAAAGAAGAAATGGTATGTGCGGGTGGTTGTGGTTTTTTTACTTGTTAAAGCTTATAATCATCAACAGCTTTTGTAAGATACGGATTTGGATTTGGTATTTTTGGGTTTTATGCAAGAGAGCGTTTTTGAAATGTTTGGGAATATATTTCTTAAGTTATTTGCTTATAATTTAAATTTACCACTTAATTTGCTTTTACATATGTTTATAAGACCATTTCATTATACTTACATATATGGTATATATATTTATATGCATCATCAACTATATAGTACTTCCATTTTTTTGAAAGAATTTACTAATTTTATTTTTTTTCTTTTGTCTTCTCCATTGCATTTGTTTTCTGTTTTTGCAGATCGTTTTACCATGGGTCAAAATCTAGCAATTATCTGGAGTACAGCACCATTAGATCCCGATGACGGCGACTTTCCATCACGTATCCAAAGCTGGTTCAATGAAGTACAAAAGTACTCATTTGGCGATGCTTGGTCACCTAAAACAGGTCATTACTCTCAGGTTGGTACATTCGAAGTAACATTTTTTTAAGCTTTCAATATGCTAATAACTTCTTAATTTTACAGCTGGTCTGGGGTGAAACTAGTTTAGTTGGTTGCGGATATTCTGAATATAAAGACGCAAGAAAATATAATAAACTTTGGGTGTGCAACTATGGACCTGGGTGAGTAATTTAAAAAGTAATTTGAAATCGAAAAATATGCTCTGCAAATCTGCCTATAAACAGAATAGTTCGAGAAAATTTAAAGCCAATCACCAAAAAAATGTTGCGTGAATAAAAATGAAAATTCTCCGCAAAAATTTATTATTTTATTTCAAAATCAAAGATGGAATTATAAAAAAGTATTCATTCGTTGAATTGAAAATTTTTCCAGTTAAACGGATCAAATAAAAAATTAAACCTTACGATTAAAAATTTGTCAATACCACTGAGTTCCAAAATGAGACCTAAATGCTGGAGGAACAAAGGGTTATTTGTGATCGCTGAACTCGAATCATATTTCAAGCTTGGAAGGTTTGATGTCTTAGATGAAGTTGTTCCTCATAAAAGAAACCAAAATTTTTCTCCTTCAGCAAGACTCCTTCAAAAGTTTACATGTGGGACAAGCAACTGAAAATATTTTACTTCAAACACCAAACCTTTCAGGCTAATTTCTCAAAACTCCAAAGTTTGGCGGCAGATTCAAACTCAGCGACCCCGAATTATCCAACGTTGACATCAGTCGATGTTCTTGCAATTTCACTGCACACAGTGTAATTTATATTTCTGGTAAATTAGGACTGAGATATATGTAAAATTATATGTCTTTTAATCTAACTAACAATATGTACATCAGTAAAGGATTCATGTATTAGAGTATTCTTAACTAAAAAATATTGTCAACTTAACGAAAGGGTATGAATGGAAATAATATTAACAAAAGAATGTTTGAGATAAATAAAGCTACTGTACCGATTTAAAAAAAAAAAACGAACTGTCGTTCTTATGGGATCATTAGATGCAGTATGTAATATAATCAGATAAATTTAAAATAAATTTCGCAGGGATAAAATTCCAAGAACACCATGGCATCGAATGATACTTAGAATAAAGATAAAGCAAAGAGTCTGGGATCGAAATAGCTATCTAAATTTTGTTTAAACTCTATGCTCCTAACAGACTTTAAGGATATTTGTGGTAGTAGAATTATGCTAGTTTGTAGCTAGAGCAAAACAAGCCTCGATTTAAATGTATTAGAATTAGAATTCTCCGGAAATGTCAAATTTAGGTTAACTTGATAATTTATGCTATGAAGTCTTCAATCACGATTCCATGACAAAATACTTTCCCCTTGATCTATTTATTTTTAACTGAAATTAATTTATCTCTCTCTCTCTATTTGACTTTCAGTGGAAATGTCGTCGGCTACAATCCATATGAAGCTGGAAAACCATCATGCAAGACATATGGCATGCGACCCTCACAACGCTACAATGGACTTTGTGCAGCACCCAAATCGGATGGGAATGGAATTGACAGCAACATCATTGAAACGTATGAGTACAAGCAAACAACTAACGCTTTTAACAACAAACAAACTGCATTAACAACGCAAATTGTTCAACAAGTACCCTCCTCCTCCTCGTACCCTCAACAGGCAACGTCCTACTTTGCGAAAGCACACACAGCAGCAACAGCAGTACCAATACCAGTACCGACTTCAAAAGGAGGCTCCTCGTACGGTGCAGCGGGTTACGGTGGCAGTACAGCGTACACAACTGAGACCAGTCAGCAGCAGCAGCAGCGCAATCAATACAATAAATACAGGAATAAACTTGAATCGTATAGGCCAACGCCAGAAGAGTTTGAAAAATCAGTACAAAAACATACCGTACTACGGAACTATTTAAATCAAGCGGCGCAACAACAACAACTGGTACAACAAGAGCCCGTCGACGTAAGACCACAAGAACCACAGACGCCGCAACAACAGGGGGATGTTTATTATGTTGAGCAACAACCACAAGTGAGCACACAAAAGCCCGCTAAACGTGGATGGAGTCTTTTAACATGGCAGGGTTAAAGAAAAAAAAAAAAATTAAATTATAAAATTTCACCTACCGCCCTAGAGCAAACATACAAACATAATTAAGCGCCAAAATTACTACTATGTAGTACCGTTAGCAGGGTTTTTCGAACATCGGTCTTGATAACCGTTTCTAATCACACTTTAAGTTGAATATGAGTTTAGAAACGTAAATTTTTATATTTTCTTTAAATTATTATTTTTTTTCAAATGCTATTTAATTGATCGATTCAATGTGACGACACCCTGCATTGCCATTCAATATTCGTATTAGTTGTACACACACAACACATGAATTTAGTTCACATATCATAAAAAAAAGTAAATTTATAAATTCGGTATATTTTTTTCTTAACATATTATATAACATAAGTAGCGCTCATTTTTAGGCAAAGTATTTACTAATGAAAACATCAAAAACTTTTAAATACTCCCTCCTCATACATTACAAAGCATTGAAAATCCCATTGAAAGACTTAATTTTCGCTTAGCAAAATGAATAGGAATAGGAGATCAGCGATATTTTAGCTTTAAATGTTCCACTCTTCATGCTCAGGTATAGCAACTACATATCTCTCTCTCTTTAAACGAAGGTGTTCACTTATTGTACTATACGTAATAGAATTTTCTATATTTTTAATTTTGATAATTCGATCCATGTACTTTGTTTCATTTAAGCTAATTTACAGCATCATAAAATATTTTAATTTTTTTTTCTTTTGCAAGTCGGCGAATGTTTGTATCAAATGTTTTTCCCTACTTTTTATGCATCACTTAATTATTTCTATAAATAATATTAGCACAAGTAAAGATAATAATGAATTTCATCAAATTAACATTAGGTTAAATTTTAGTTTTAGTCAAAAATGTCATTGAATGAATGTAGTGTACGAGTATGTTATAAGAAATGCAAACCACGTAGTTTTGTGTTCAGAATGATTTTCTATAAAAATTAAAAACATAATATGATAATATAATTTCTTGTTTTATTTATTTTTTTATGGTTCTTGTATATTCAAATGTATTTGAAATACATTTGAATATACAATGTATATGAAATAACCTAAAATCAAAATCGATTTATTTTGAATCCAAATCTAAAATCATTTTTCATAAGGAATCGATGATTATTAAATAAGAGGTCTTACAGCTGTTCTTCTCTAGAGCCCATAACCATGGCAGGCAACCGCTTACGAGGTTTTTTTGAACAGCATAGCACTATTAATCACCGATCCCGCAAAAAGCAGAAGAGAGATCTGACAGGTGCTGTATATCGTTTTAAAGGTCATCTCGAACACAGCCTATAATTTTTAAGTCGATGCTGTAAGAGTATATGCGACAGTCTTTTACAAACCGAACGAATTTTGACAAAAATTGACCGACACATTTTTGATTTGATTGAAAATTTTTTTATGGGTTCTGTATCGAAAAAAAAAGAGATACGTATTCGAGGATTTTTTAAAAAAAAATTTTTTTTTTCAAAATAGATCGAATTCAAATTTTGAGAATTTCGTGATTTTTTGAGAATTTCGTGGCTTGGAAGCTCACTTTCAAAAATTCATAACTCCGGTTGTGTTAAAGCTATAAAATTGAATTAATTAATTAATTTCATTGTAAAGATAAAAATATGAGCATAAATAAAAAAATAAATTTTTAAAAAATTATTAACAAATTAATATTATTATAAACAATTTAAATGTTTAAATCAATTTTAAACAATTGCTCCCACCCTGTATCAAATTTTTAATGTCCAAAACTGTTTTTTTTTATGGGGAAACTAGCTTTAACAGAACCGGAGTTATGAATTTTTGAAAGTGAGCTTCCAAGCCAAAAATCACGAAATTCTCAAAATTGGAATTCGCTCTATTTTGAAAAAAAAATTTTTTTTTTAAAAATCCTCGAATACGTATCTCTTCTTTTTCGATGCAGAACCTATAAAAAAATTTCAGCGAAATCAAAAATGTGTCGTCCGAAAACTGTTCGGTTTGTAAAAGACCGTCCCATATGAGAGGCACAATTGGTTAAAATATGTTGCTGTATACAAAACTGTATAAAAAGTATTTGGAATTGAGTCTGTGGAAGGATAACTCATCAATCTTTTACCACGTAAAGGCACCATCACATAAAGCCATCATTGTGATTCCCGTTTTTGAAGCTAAGATTATCAATTCGAGGAAGTCACTTTGAATCACTTTGAAGCCATAAAGCACATTTGGAGAAATGAAGGAGCTGAAAGCTATTCCTCAATAAGCCTTCGTAAAATGTATGAAGGACTGGATCAAGCGGTTATATATTGTAGTTGTATTGCAAATTGTGGGTCCAACTTTGAAGACAGTAAAATAAATTTTGATGAATTTCCTTTAGTTTTATTTAACAATTCCGGATATTTTAAACACATAATGTAACTTAATTATCAAACGATTTACATCATCTTATTAGAACTGAATGACTTATAGTACTCAAAAATAAAAACAAAATTAAAATCTTGATCTAATAACAGAAAACTTAGCGGCTTGACAAAGCGTCTCAAAAGTTTTGGTGTTTTTTTTTTCCAAGGGTTTCATATTCATTTACACTCCTTATAAAGTGTTTAGAAAGGATATGAGCGCAAAAGAGCCACACAAAAGTTAATTAAAATGAAATGCATTTATTGAAGAAAAATTAAAAATAGAAAATAATCAGTAGGACAATTAAAATTTATTTACTAAAATGCTGAGCGCTCCAGATATTTAATATCTAAATATAACGCAGTCTACAGCGAAAAATTCCATTCCATTTATTGACTTTTCTCCATTGATGACAACACATGACACAATTTGCCTTCAAAAAAAAAAAAATCCTGCACTCAATTAAAAAAGATTGACAACACTTAAGTGACGATGTCAAAAAATTAAACGAAGAAGGAATAAATATTTATCTTATAACTAGAATGCTGCTGCGACAGGAGCAACAGCAGCATCAAGAGTCAATGTAGAGCTTTCTCATTATTTTTTAGTTGTAAACGTTGTCCTCATCGTCGTCGTCATCATCGATAACTGCAATGCGACGACGTTTGGCGGGTTCTTCACCCTTAGCTGCACGTTTTTGCTCCTCTTTAGTTGGCTTTTTGCGCTTAATGAAAATTGCATCCTCATCCTCACCGTCATCATGAACGGAGTTGACATCATCGGCATCGCTATGCTCAATGGAACGATGTCGTTTTTTGTTTGCATTTGATGTTGATGTTGAAGTAGTCGCTTCATCTATCGCTTGATTGGCTGTTTTGTCAACATCACCATCAGCATCACCGTCGTTGACATCGTCCTTGCTGCCTTTGCTATATTTGTTGTTGCTGTTGTTGTTGTTTTCACTATTATCAACTTTTGTCTGTTCGATTTCATTTTCATTTTCTTGTTCATCGCTATCATCGGAGTCAATTACATTAGCGCGTCTGCTGCGGTTTTTGACGGTGGTTTCAGTGAAAGTTTTTTCTTCATCGTCGTCATCAGAGTCACCCAATTCTGCCAAACGTTGTCGATAGTCCTCTGAATTGAAATTGAGTTCATCGTTCTCTTCGGCGGTATTGACTACATCGGCCACCATGTCGCTTAGTTTTGTTTTAGCGGAACGTTTAGCTTTTAGTTGGTTAAAAAGATTCTCTGCTGTGCTTTGCGATGGTGGCTTGAAGTCTTCATTGATTTGAGACTTCTCTTTAGTTTGCTTGCTACTTTCATCGCCAGTTTCATTTTCACTGCTATCGCTCAGGTTATGCTTCTTCTTTTTGTCCAACTTATTTTTGATTTCGTCGATGTCAGCATCAGAGTCTTCACTACTATCTTGCCGTGTTTTCGATTTCTGCTTCACTTTCTTGCTTTTTATTGGCTGCCTTTGCTCGTCTTCGTTATCGCTTTTGCTGTACATGAGCGAGTTCATTTTCTCAAAACGTTTATCCATATAATCACCCAAATTTTCCAATTGCTTCTTCTGGCGTTGCATATAACCATCAAAGTAATCTTCCTCACTTTCAGCGTCATCGTTGTTGCGTTCGCCAGCATTTTCTCCCTCGTCATCCCCAGCATCATTCTCTTCTTCATTTTCTATATCTTCTGTATTTACTTCGATTTCTTCGCCCGCCAAAATTTTTGCTCTCAACTGTAAATCCGCTGAGTTCAAATAAATGGGTATACGCCAATAATTTTCCATGCCCATAATAGGTGGTTGTATTCCCAAAGCAACGAGCATCTTCTTAAATTGCGCATCTTCCATAGCATCTTTTTGTACCTCGAGTAGTGGTAGCAGTGGCACACCATCATCATCTTCGGCAGGCTCATCCGTGTCTTCGGCAGCGTCTACCAAACACATCTTCAACCAGTCGATGGCCTCCTGATACTTTTCAGCATCCACCTGTTGTATAAGCGCGCGTACAGTGCCTACATCCAGCGGGGTGCGCACAAGTTTACGTGATTTTGGCTTGGCAGCGGTAAGCTTTTTAGGCTTGGCTTGAGGTACACTAGTAGTAAAAATTGGTTCTGCCATATCTTCATCATCCTCATCAGCCTCATCATCGGCATCAGTATCTCTCTTTGACTTACGCTTGCGCTGTTTACGCGGTAATATCTCCGATCTGTCCGCAATAATATGCAGCTGTAGCATGCGTTTGATAATTTGCTGTTTATTGCGACGATCAGCAAATTCACTCACGATGCGTTGTAGACAATCTGAAAGGATACATTTTGTTTTACAATGCATCTAACATCAATATACCACCATAATTCTTACCTTCCTCCGTACGATACTGATCGTATAGACTACGCAGTTCTGCATCTTCTTCCTCGCGCCATAAATTCTTTTCAGCTGCAGTTGCTGCACTTGACTTCTTCGTTGGCGCTTTAAACATCAGTCCCAGTTCTTTAAGTTTCTTCAAAATGCCACGACGTGTGCGTGTCTTGTCGATTAAATTATCCAAAATCCAATCAATCACATCTGAAAGCAGACGCAGAAAGTAAGTTGAAGAAAAACTGTTAGCAAATTCACTTAACCAGAAACTATTTAAGACGCTCAACTTGCAGCTGTGATAAAAAGGATTTCAATAACTGAAGGAGCTTAGCGTTGAAACGTTGTTATTGCCAGACATTTGGGGATTTAGATTTAATTTGCTTAAATGGCAACTTGGCACTGCACTGACAGTGACAGTGGTGTTGTTTGTGGGAATAAAGAGAATGTTTACTATAGTACCCAACACTTGTGTCAACTTTAAATTTGAGCGTTTCAATAGTTAACAGTTGCGTTAGTTAGTTGAGTGCTCCGGTACAATGGTAAGCAAAATTCATTGTTATCGTCTCTGCTGATGCTGGTGTGCTATAATTTATCACCGTTAAGTTGTTGAGTACCTAAGAGTCACTTGCTGGGTAAAGTGCACAGTGGGCTGGTTGTGTTGTGCTATTGATTTTTTTGTTGTTTGCGTATAGCATTAGGTCAAGAAATAGATTCTTCACTTCGTTTGCATAGGTCAAGTTTATGCACGTAAGTTGCTGACATTGATTAATTGATTTTGGTAAGAGTCTTAAGAATACAGAGCCTTACAGAATAAAGCAAAAAGTTGCAATACATGAAAAAGTCAAATTCAGTAGAGAAGCTTTTTTAATATAAACTATGGATAGCTTATAGTGTACTTGGGATTGAAATGCTTTCTCAAAATCATAATCAATATAAACAAGGCATATATGTATAAACTTGTAGCAACATTGTTCATACTTTATCTAACACTATGAACGAACGATATGGCATCATAAGCCTAATAACGAATAATATTCCTAAGAAAATCACTTGGAGAAAATCATAATCATATACATTTGGTTGTACTTAATACTAGCCCTAAAGAACACTAGAACGAATATTTGATTAAATTTTACTATTGATTTGACTGCGGTATTGTTGGACAGTGAGTTATTTGCTAGTGATTGGGCATTTTAAATGTTCAAAAAATGTCGATTTCTTGGTTTCGTTGTAAAAGTAAATACTACCTTTGAACAGTTTATGCCCAAGAAATGAAAATTTTATCGCCAGTAAAATGCCTAGTTATTTATGAACAGTTTTTGAACAATTATTGAACATTTGGAATACTTCAAGGAAAAAGCCAAAGAAATGCCCGAAAACTGTTGAAAAAATGTCAAGAATACGTTTAAAAAATGTCCCAAAAATGTTTCAAAAATGTTTGAAAAAAGTCCGAAAATTTGTACAAAAAATTTCCGAAAAATGTCAAGAAAATGTCCAAAAAAGTTCCAAAAAATGTCCAAAAAATTGCCAATAAAAAATTCATTCATTTTTGGAGCATTTTTAGAACACTTTTCGAACATTTTCTAGGTATTTTTGGAACATTTTTCGAGCATTTTCTAGGCATTTATTGGCCATTTTTAATAGTGACATATTTAATGACCTGTTTTAGAGCATTTTTCCAGCATTTATTGGGCATTAAATGGCCATTTCCTATTTTCGTTTTACTGGCCATTAAATGCTCGAAAAAGGTTTGAAAAACCGTTTCATAAATGCCATAAAACTGGCCAGTTTTAATGGCCATTTCTTGGTCAGTGGACATTTCTAATGCCCAGTTTTTGGCCAATAAATGCTTATGATTTCTACCAGGGTTGGGTAAATGATATTTGAAGTAAAACTTGAAAATTGTACAAAACTCAAAATTTGGCTATTTTTTTAGAACAGCTGATACAGTAAGGTAGCAATTTTTTGAATACCCTCACTCCATGTGCTTTACTGTAACGTCCAGTGTGAGTAAAATGCGACCGATTTTCAGAAATAGCAACGCGCCGCAACAGTCGCTATACGAGTACCACTGTGCAGTTTTAACTTGCCCAGACAATCAAATTCAGTTGCAATAAGAAGAGCAATTTAAAACTAAGTAACTATATATTTCATATATATAGTATATACTCCAGACAGACAAGAAAATAAGATAAAAAAGTCAGACAGTTAGGCAGACAATGAAACGTAAGTCAAACAGAAATGGCACTAACAGATGATGACGATGACAATGCTGATGCTGATGATGGAAAAACAATTTGCATCATTAAATCTGTCAACGCTTGGAGAATTGACTCTTTCACTCAATCACTCATCATTTTCTCAAAAAAGTCAATGGCTTTGGAAAAGAAAAAAAAAAAATGAAGAAGCCTATCTACCCTACCTATTGAAGAAAAGAACAGCAAGCAAAATATTTCCACAACTTACCCTTATCTGTTTCAGGATTGCGCTGATTCTCTTCGAACAGAAAACGCAATTCAGTCTCTTGCTCCTCGCTCCAGGTACCCTTAGTGCCACTGTAAAGAAGAAAAAATGAATCAAAAAAATGAATCAAGTTGGTAAGGCACGCGCTCAAAGGGTGTTGATGCAAAAGACAATCATTTATCATTTGTCTACATAAAGTGAATGAACACATACGAACAGATGAAAGACACAGACGAAACACACAGACAGACTGATATATAATCAGACTGACAGACACATCATTGTGTGTCCTGGTATTCAATCGACCATTGCCGATTCATTTTATTCAATAATGGACCATTTAAATTAGAAGCTCTACAGGGATTTGCCTGTGGCTAAATGAAAGTGTGAGTTTACTGAAATATACTTAAGTGTGGTGTGGTATGTGAGTGCAATACTACTTACTAGGGTGTATGGCATGCTAGCAAAAAAAAAAGTTTTAGGTTTTAACCCTAACTTATCGCAATAATGTTTTAGTAATACAAATTATTTTTCTAATCACCCTGTAAAAACTGTAAAAATCAACATTTTATCAAAAAATGGACTTGGCAGCACTACAGAATGATTAGCAGAACAAATTTATTGGCACCGAAACACACTCGAGATGAGGGGTAATACTTTAAACTTTCGTCTTTTTTGTTGTGATACACCCTAACCTACTTACGTTTCATAAGCATCACAGTAACTACCGGATTCAAGTTCATTTGCTTCTTTGATTGATTTGTAGAATAATAACTCCGCATAGATTTTGGGATTATTGGGCGCCACTTCCACGAATTTACGCACAATGTAAATACCAAGTCGACGTAGTTCTTCTTGATGTGGATCACGTGGTGCATTGAAAACTTGTTGGAAGATACGAAAGAGTACAGCCTGAAAGTAAGAAATGCAGGAGCAAAGATTTAAGTTTTATAAGAGTTTTATAAAATAAAAGAATTTAAGGTTTTAGTAAAAAGTTTTTTTTTTTTTTTCATAAAGAAAATTAGATATAAACATGACAACTTAATATGTAAAAAATGGTTCTTATGTATGTAGCATCAGACTGAAGACAGCATCCTAAAAAAAACAAGTATGTTTTTTTCGCAACACTTGATTTATTACATTAAAAAATCAGAATTCAAGAAATTATAAAAGAATTTTTAAAATAAATATGGGATTCTTGTTTTTTTGTGTGTAAAAAACGAGCAAACTTTTTAATTCGTGCGCCGTTGGATTTTATTTAGTCTGTTGGTTCATTGTGCTATTGCTGCTACTGAATCTTAAAAATTCCCTTTCTTTGTTTTGCATAGCAAAAAGAATTTCTTCGTGTAATCAAAGTAGAAAAAAAGCAACATGCGGCATTGTTGTTCCAGACTCTAACTCCTTGTAGTCTTATGGGCCTTAAAATTTTGATATTTGTAATACCCTCAACACGCGCATTTTTGCAACTGACTTTGATTTATGTTTGCTTTGCATAAGAAGGCAGAAAAAAGTCGAAGAAATGCTGAGAAAGCAACTAAAGATGATGAGGAGGTATTAAAACAAAAATAACTTGTAAATTGAAACTTTAACATGCAAGTAAAAAAATGTAAAGAAAAATAAACGTTTTGATATAAAATTGTACTTTTTTTTTCAATTAAATTAAAACAAGAAATATTTGTGTTAATATTTAATGTTTATTAGGGTGGTACTTATATCACTTTTTTGTTAATTCTAAGGCAAGCGCCTCCTAAAAGTTTTTCAAAAAATAAAGCAAAGTATCAGCTTGATGTGTGTTCTGTGTAGGAGTTCGTGTGGATAAATTAAAAAACAATTTTTGTGAATAGAAAGGTAAAAGAGACGATAGTTCAGGGTTTGAAAAACTTTGTATATAGTATGGAAATAAATTATATGATATTTCTAAAATTAACAGCTATTTGAGTATGTATGTGCCTTTCTTAAATTATCCATGTAGTAAATGTTGCGCAAAGTATAGCAATTTCGAATATCATTCATAAATCGTTTGATTTGGAGTGTATCGAGTTTTCGTGATTTATCTGCGTAAACCAATGACTTAACATAACTCCACAAAAATTAGTCTTAAGGTTTTACGTAAGACGATCTGGCTGGCCAATTGATAGGTCCAAAATGTAAAATAATCGAATCAGTAAATTAACTATGCAATAATTTCTTTGATTTACGAGCTGTATGACAAAAAGCACAGCAAGACTGAAACCACAAATCATTCAATCCATTTTTAATAATTTCTGAAAAAAAAAATATTTGACATTGCTGTATATCGAACTCTATTTACAGTAAAGTTGTTACCAACATTATTATTGAAAGAATAGGTCCAATGACACCACCAGTATGAAAACCGCACCAGTTAATTTTTTTGAATGCAATGGAACTTTTTCAATGGATTATTTTCATCTCAAATTGGGCAATTTTGTTTTTTTTTTTCAACTGGCAGAGCAGTCGTATTGTTTAAAGATGCAAAAAATTAGCACTTTTATATTGGACCATTAGGTTAAGTTACATTCAGAATATTATCAGTTTGTCATCATTAACTATATACATTCAAAAGGACTATTGTATGCCTTAGTGTTGACCATTTCGCCTCCCACTGTCGCGAGCAATGAAATTAGCAGTTGTTGATCTTATATGTATGTGCTGGTTCGTTTGTCAAATAAATATGCAAGAGACCCAGTAGGAATCAAACGTGCAAAAGAAAACAAATGTGTGCAAATGAATTGCTTTTCGACACATGCGAAGTCGATACTCTTCGACATTCAAATTGTTTTTGACACTATTCGATGTTTTTTGATACAATTTGATATCTGTGGATTTACTCGATACTTTGTGACTTATTGAAGCATTTTGACATACTACATATTTCAAGTTATATTTAACAAGTTCTGTTATGAATTGATATTTCGATGATTTTCGATAAGTTTCGGATTTCATCTGCAATTTTCATAGGTAGGCACTGTTATCGTTTTTTTTTTTTCGATGCTAATCGATGGTTTGCGACCTTATCGATGGTTTTCGTCTTAAGCGAAGTTTTGAAATTGTTCACATTAGTTTTCGACATTATTGATGTTTTTCGATATCATTCAATTTTCTCAATGTCTTTTCGTGTTTTCGATAATTTCCAATTTTTATCGTGTTTATCGGTATATCTCAACTTTTTCGACTTTGTTTTTCAAAACTTATAGAGAAAATTTAAAGAATTCTTAAGTTCCCAAACTATCGAAAAAATGAAAGAAAATCAAAAGCTTTCGAAATGCACCAAGGCTCCGCTATGCGTCTCTTCGTTATGCGACAATTCGCTCTTGCGTCGGTTAAAAAAAACCAAATCCTCGCTTTTTTGTAATTTTTTCCTCGTTGCCATGACAAACTTAATCTGCGATTTTGTTGTATGTTTATTTTTTTTCAATTTTTTATTAAATATAAGACCCGCAA
This sequence comes from Meiosimyza platycephala, assembly GCA_963662105.1. NCBI lineage: Eukaryota > Metazoa > Arthropoda > Insecta > Diptera > Lauxaniidae > Meiosimyza > Meiosimyza platycephala. The sequence goes on along the minus strand of OY759209.1, from coordinate 91,735,738 downwards.
AATTCGGGAAATACCATTATGTTTTGTAAAAACGAATAAACGAATATAAAATTTAAATTTTTAGTGTAATATAAGCTGTTCGCTTTGCGTCAAAAGTCAGTTTGCATCTCTACTGGTGGAACCAGTTAGCGACGCAAAGCGCGACCTTGGTTTAAATCGATAAAGTTTAAAATTTATCAAAACAAAGCATCAAAATAGTATGGCTTGAGATAAAAAAAAGGAAATTCAAAATGTCAGTTATTCTGGATCTAAAAGGATAGAAAGCTAATAATAAAGATTATGCAGTGATCATAAAATTCATAATCGTTACGGTCCTTGGTTTTTAGCGTATAGTGCCGCTATTTATTGATATAAAAAATGAAAAAAAAAATTGGGTTTCCTTGAACGCATCTGGCAACTCTAAATACAAATGAACACACAAAATTACAAATATGTAGTCCGTTGCTAAAAATCACGGCTATTTCGTAACTTACCTGAAACAACATCCCTGGACATGAGCAACCATAAGCGATGCGATGCAAAATAGTTACTGCTGCCTTTAGAGATTTGGTCGGAATTTGCTCCCAGTCGTTGAGCACAATGGTGCAGGCACGTACAATTTTCGGATTTAAAAGTCTGCGTAAGAAAATAGACAAAAAAAAGAAGAAAATAGCATAAAATAAATGAATAGATGAGTAAATAAAACATTGCGGTGAATAAAGCGATATAAAAAACTTCACTTTTTTTTCTGCAAATTCAGATGGCTGGTAGTTGATTAATTGCTTTATATAAATGGTAGTATAGCAAAGAGTTAGCAATGTACAGAGAAAAGAAAAGTAAATTTAGTTAAAATTGCAATTAAAAAATGATTTCTTATTGCGACTAACGGCAAGTAGTAAGTTAAAGCTTAAAACTATGCTATAATATTTAAAATAATAGAGAAATTGTAAAAAATTAAAGTCAAAAAGTTCACAGATATATAGTTTTAAGCATACGTTGTAGAAAGTTTATCATACTTGCAAATAATATCTACAAAATATTATTACTTTAAAGAAAAGCCTGAAACTATGCAACACATCTTTGCATATGATGTGAACTTTTGTGAAATTGTTGTGGCAGCGTTTTAAACAATGATTTAATGCAAGAAAAAACTACGAACTGAAGAGTACTTGAATGTTAAATCGAGTACTTCATCCCTGGTATTTTCTCTTCGTTATTCTCATGCTTGTTCTTTTTTTCCTCCCATAACTTAAGGCATTGAACAATCTAAAAGGTAACCATGGCAGCGTTTGAAAGCAAAGCTAAAATAACCTTCGACATATGAGATGTCTTTGAATGGTTTTAAGTCCGCAGGCTTAAAATGATGTCAGTATGCAAAGAGGTAAAACGACAGTGAAATGGAAAATGTTTATGAATAGTAGAATCTCTCTTATAGTGTGTGAGTTGAAGTAGCTGAAACAACAACAAATGTGTGTTGCAGCATAGTCGATCATGCGAGTTTGGAAAGACACTACACAATTTCTTGAAACTACTGAGAAGTTTTGACCTGGACAAAAAAGTTTAGTGTTTAAAGTTTAAGTTTTTATGAGCTCTTTTATTTCAAATTTAAAACACTCTGTGCAATTTGTAGCTTATTTACTTCTCAAATGAGCCATATATATTTTTTTCATTTTTGCTTTTCAGCATAAAGAGTGATACGCCTTCTTTCTCATGGCTTCACATATCAAGTGATATATTTTACAAAAAAATAAGCATACCATCAATCAGCTGTAGCTCCATAGAATTAAAAAAAAACACTTTGAAAGGTCAAAAGGATATTTTTAGACATTTGCGCCTATACATTACATACCTACACAAAAGAAACTCTACTGCTGTTGTGGTGTTAGTGAACTGTACACATTTTCATCATTTTTATTTCTGTGTGTTTTTCTTTTTCATTCAGCTGACGACATTCATTCAATGAGTTGAATTCACACAAAGTACTTTGCTTTGCTTTCATTTTGAGGGTCAATTTGTGGCAACCAAAAAAATGTTGTTATCACTACTATGCAAACATAAACAACAAAAATGTCAAGTTTTCCGCAAAATAGGCCTAAAAAGCTGTTGCTATTCAGCATAAGACTTTCGGCCTTCAATTTCTGTTACGAGCAAAATTTTGTCAGTTACACGTGAAATTTTTGGTTTCCATGTTACTGCAGGTTTAGCAATTAAGCAGCTTAGGTGCAAGTACGGAACTAAGTTTATGGTCAAACGAGAAGTGCTGTATGGACAAACGATATCTTGATGAAATATAAACAGTGCTTTTAAAGACAAAAGGATGCAGTTTTGTGACAAGTTATGTGCAAAAATTTCCTGAACGCTTATTTAGTGATTTTTTTTTTTTTGAATTTAAATCACATCTTTTCGGGCTATTTTTGTATGTATAACAATTAATGATATTACATAGGCAATGGAATTAAATATATCACTCATACGCCCTGTTGAAATGCATTGCTTGAAAATTAAATTTAAAAATATTCTTTGATTTAAAAGAAAAAAATCTTTTTCTTGATAAATTCCTCACCTCTGCCCACTACCATTTACATTTTAATGACGCCTTTAATGTCCAATGTGAACACGTGGCGGCAACAGCATCGTCAATTTTCTCTTATCAGTTTTGACGTTGATTTCACTTGAAATTAACATGAAAGAACGATAAAAATACAATTTTCACTGCACTTAATGTGTGGCAACGGACAAGGAAGCACAAGGAATCAAAAGTGTTTGCAATATTCACAGTAAAGTGGTCGCGGTTTCGCCTAAGTGTGCGCTTAAAAAAACATTTAAACTTTTTAACTGCCAACAGCGAACCATTTGAGGGCGAAAGGGGGGGGGGGGGTGCACAGTGAAAGAAAACGCGAAACAGCGGAAGTTAATGACCACTACCACCACCACAACAACAGCAGCAGCAGCAGCAGCAACAACAGCCGCAGCAATAACAACAATGTTTTATTTGTTGCAACAACTGCTGTTGTTGCTTAAGTGTTTTCTACTTTATTTATGGTTGACCTTGTACTCCATTTTAAAAGTTAAATTAAATTTTGTTGGACGAATAAAACCAAAATGTTGGTCATTGAAGGAAAGTTTGTTTTTAGTATTTTTGATAGCAACAATTGATGCAACAAAACATTGAAATTTTTATGGTTTTAAGTCTGAAATGTGCCATTGTATTACAATTTGTTCATGCAGTTTAGAAAAGTCATTTAACCTTTGGTATTTGAGTATATGGTATCTATAGTACTTATAAAGAATGAAGAACTTGTAATTAAGCTGACCGTCAGCAGGTGCAGCAATGGCAGGAGTGGCTTTTATTATTTTACTATAAATTTTACCCAAAATAAGATAATCACAACAAGCAGTATATATGGGTAATTATTATATTTTTCAGCAATAGTTATTGAGAAAAGTTTGATTTTGGATACGAAAGTAGGTATTTAAAAGCGTTCTTTTTATATTCTTTGTCCTTAATTAAAAAACCTAATTTTTGGTCATTTTCAAAAATTCATGGCTTAGCGAATTTGGTACCATTTTTAATGCAATGCCAGCGCAATTTAAAAATATTAAAAATTTTCAATGCTCTAATAGACTTTCGGTATATGTATGGTATGTATCAACATCATTTCTATTGAACCCGATTTGTACCAAATACTACTTAAACACTTTTCAAAATGTGCCTGACAAATCAGTTCAGTTTAAAATCACCGTTTCCACTTTTTAGCACGGGAATCAAGAAGGGTTTAAAAAACATACACTTTCAATGGGTTGCCACCCATTTTTAGGGCCAATTTATCTTAAATGAGTGGCAACCCATGTTTGTGACATGATTCGACAGGACAACCCTATATATTCTGTTTAGGCTCAACAAGTTCTATCATTTGAAATGCATTTAAAGCTTCTATGTTCAATAATGAAAATTGACCCAAAAAACCGGTGATATTTGGGACAGAATTCACCAATGCAACCCTCTTCGAGTTCTATCACTTGACATACATTTCGAGCAGTAGTATACTACAGTTTTAATTAAAACAACAAAATTGACTTTAAAGGCTGAATGACTCCATAGGAACCGCCAGTCGAACTAACGAGTCCCCATCTCCTGTACGGCATGTATAAGAGAGTTGATGAAAAAATATAGGGTTTTACAAAATACCGTAAGTCTGCCGGCCACTGGCTCTTAGACTATCATAAAAAAATTCCAACTAAATCAAAAATGTGTCGGTCAATTTTTGTCAAAATTTGTTCGATTTGTAAAAGAACGTCTCATATTTACTTTACACTGCAGTTATGTACAGTCGCGAGCATAAAAAATGCAACTGCGGTCACTGAAACACAAAATATGCGATATCTTTGAAAATAATTATGCTAGAGTATTATAATATTATATGTACATATATGCAGATGGTTCCTTCCTAATGAAAGTTTTTGTTGTATTATCTGCATCCATTATTCTGTAATGCATCAAAGTGCAAGACAACCTTAAAAATTGAGCGAGCAAAAAAAATGCAACTCTTCAAAATTCAATTTATTTTAATAGATTGAGTATTCTTACAGGAGAATATATTAGATTAAATTATTAGCGATGACTGCACGAAATCTGGAAGGCATAGGATCCATTTAGGACCTTAAAGTCTCCATGGATACCTTTTTCCACTCTTTCTGAAGGATTTTTACCAAGTTATTTATATTGGAGGGGTTTTTCTTTATAACATCGTGTTCTACTAGCTCACATAGATTCTCTATGGAGGTGAGATTCGGTGACTGAGCTGTCCTCTCTAAAATTTTTAACATTATGGTCACTCTAAAATTTCCAAGCTATGCGAGTTGAGCGTTTGGGGTCATTATCGTGGCAAAATATACTGACGGGAGCCATTTTATCGATAAGATATTGCAGTATTTCCTCCAAAAAGGATCCCGAAATAGAGGCTTGCATTCATGATTTCATTTATTTTGACCAACGGACCGAGTCTATTACGGGAGATGGTACCTTAGAACGGGGAATAGTTAAATATAATTTTTTATCCTCATTAATTTTTTTTATTCCCAACCATTATGAACCCGCCGCCATATTTTACCATAGGTATTTGGTATTTTAGATAGTAACGTTGTTTTTCGTGGATCTCAACTCCGTAGAGAATCGTAAAGAAACTCCGATGACTCTTTTTGTTGGTGTACATTATAATTACATATTTTATGTAGGGCCGGGGCGGCAAATGTGTCGTTTAGCCCCGGGTGCCAATAACCCTAGCTCTGCTACTATAACTAATGTAACTTATGACCATTATTTTTTTTTTCCTAAAATATTATAACTCAACAAATCACGGAGAAATTGTGAGAAAATTTAAAAAAAAGGCGTGGTGGTGCCTCCCATGTAAGCAAAAAGTTTAAAATGTTACACTGATATATGTATGCAGCTATTTAAACAAATTAACATGAACATTAGCAATGCTTTGAACAAGCGCTAAGAGAGGTGGAGAAGGCACAACTCGACAACTTTAAAGCGTGGCACATCACCAATACAAACAAATAATTTGGAAATACTATATTGAGGGTGTTTTTTACGTAACTGTTGTCAAATACGATATGGGAAAATTTAACTAATCAAATAACCACATGACAAAGAAATGGGCGTAGCGCCTCCTATACAATCATGAACTACATTGAAGATCCTTTTTTATTAAATGCTAAAAAATTCGGTAACATTCACACGTTGGACGTAGAGGAGCCGAGTAGATCTAATTGCGCTACAAATTGGACTTTAATACTATACTGAGCATTTATTTAGTAGCTTTGAAAACTGATTTCTTTTTCAGAAAAAAAAAAAACACAATAAAGTGCCAATTGAGTAATGACTTCAATCTTCAAGCTGAGATAGACACCAATCTGCATATCATATATCCTCATTTCTTTTTTCACCATTATTTTCGTCAAAGCAACGCACTCACTCACTCACTGCTCCTTCAAAAGTATTTTACTCATTTTAATTAAGCATCCTACAAAAAGGATTTCCTGCTTCATTACATTCTTCAAGTAAAAGTTAAAAAACTGCTGCTTGAATGGCAAAACCAACAGCAAAAGAAAAAAAAAAGGAGAAATGAGGAAAACCAACAAAAAAGAAAATCCTTAAAGCAAAACTTTTGATTTCAATGAGGCGCCATCTGTTGGTGATTAAATATACGAGTATTTGTAAGTGAATGAATAGCAACAATGATGTTGTAATTGTATTTGTAATTGTAACTGTTTACCGCATGGTTGTGATGTTGCTGCTGCTGCTACTTTGGCTGCCCTCTAGGGAACTAATTAGAGATTAACGTCAAAAGTCGCTTGAGTTTTAATATCAAAAGGATGCAAAAGTAAAAGTGATGCCTTTGCAGGATAATGCCACAAACAAAAACCACAACAACAACAACAATGACGACATAAGCAGATATAACATGCAATAATGAATTGTTGTTGTTGCTCTTATTATAATGATATCCATTGTTCGTTCGTAGGATTTTCTTTAGTGGTTTTATGCGCGCATTTCGATAAGGATTTTCCATTCATATCCTCATTTCTTTTTTGCTTGTGTTATTGAAATCGTTATTTTTTTTTTTGCAAAATGCAAAAATACAAAAGTAAACCACTTAACGTTGATAATTGTGGCAACGTTTGAAAGGAGAAACATCGTCCATTGGTTAGAGTGTTGAAGTGTCAAAACACAATTAAATGTATTGTAATACAGCAGGCGTTGGGTGTTAAGTACTTGGTGCTATTGTTTAAAGTGTTGTGCTGCTGCAGGCCATTCTGAACTTCATTTACCACTAATTTGATCTAAAAGTTTCTAATTAATAAATTTATTGATGGGTTCATTTGTTTTCAGCGAAAAGTTTTACATAGCCAAAGCCTATGGGTAAAATAATTAAGCTTTGATGACAATGGAAATTGAAACTTTTAACATTAAAAAGAATCGTTTTAATTGAAGTGTTCAAAGCAAAAGATTCGTTTGTTAAAGTCTGTTAAATAGCAATGTTCTTTTGAAACAATGAAAACTATCAGAATTGAAAAGATAAGTTAGGGTAAGCTAAGAAGACTCTTTAATAGAAGCGAAAGGACCATTGCGATGCCACTGAGTACCCGCAAATATAAAGCAATTTGAAGCTTTTCATAAATTTTGCCATATCAGTTAGAAACAGACTTACTTTACCAGTTGTTAATGGTAGGGAATATACATTATTGGTTTTTCCTCTTCTTAATTTTTGCAATTTTTATAGAACATCTTATGACGTAACTGCAACTTGTCAGCCAATATGCCTCTTTGCAGTATTCGGTAAGGACAAATATTTAAAAAACTTTTTGTTCTCTTGGGAATAAGTTGCTTTGTTCAAAAGAAAATGTATCAGGTACCTTAATCGCGTTTGAATTCAAAAAAAGGTACGTCATGCACTCAGGAGTGTTAACACGAATAACATACGTTCTGGACGAAGCGATTTTGTTAGTTTGCCAGCCTGAATTGGCATTTTCAAGAACCATAACGATGCCAATTATTTCCGATCCCAGCGTATTAATTTCTTCAATGCACTTGAAGTTTTTTGACACAGATTTCGGAGCACTATAATCTATGTAGTGCTCCGAAAAATGTATGCCGAAAAAAGGAAGGACAAATTGGTTGTTTTCTTACAGTCCCGAAGTTATTTTGAAGAGCCTGCTATGTACTTGGAACACCACGTAATGATGTTGAACTGCAAAGGCAAGGTCATCAAAGGTAAGGTTTTCACCAAAAAAGTCACCAATTTTGACATAGAGATTCATATGCTGAAATTCACAAGCGGCACTAACGTGATATATCGTTTTAAACGTAATTTTGTGTTCTATCAAACCCTTCTAGTGCGGTTGGAGCACAGTCAAAAACGACTGGTCAGTGGCCAGGTGACAATGTTGGGCTTTAGCAATTAAAATCAGGAGTTTAACAGGACAAATTCTATTACTAAAAAACAAACACTACATCAAAATTTTGTATTATTGAAAATGGTGCCTTATTTTCTATGTAGTCCTCGTAGACCATTAACATTGCTCTGTTAATGCTCTGCTAAGTTAGATGGTTTGTGTCTTTGCTAGTTAAATATGATTGCAATATGGCTAGTGTTTTCTCAAATGAGTTTTGGCAACGAATTATGTATTGTTCTTGAGAATACCAACGGTAAATTCTACATTATTCCACATTCTTTGTGTCAGATAGCTCTAATAAGAGCGGTTTTTTTGTATTGTTAACTTGACTATATCGAGATATTTCGGGCATATTATAAAAACGCATAAGTTAATGTTCTTTTAAATAGAAATAATAAATGCCATCTCATGCTTTATATCGCGACTTCAACAGTCAGTCTAATAAATTCGTGCATATATTAAGAAAAAGACGATATTTTCAATATGTTTCCAACAAGTGACGTTGACAAAATAAACCTTTGTTGTTTTTTTTGCATACAATTACTTGAAATAAAAAGAAAATTAAACATTTCCTTGTTTCAAGGGTTCCTTTTCACTTGGTCTCTCGCACTCCTAAAAGTATGCAAGCAAAAATGCCCGTTTAAATTAATTTACTGTCATTTTACGACGCGCACTTTTTTACGCGCCGCCACCAAAACGGGTTAATTTTGTATTTCGCTAAAAAATAGCAGACTAAAGTACAAAAAGGCGGCGAATGCGAGTGATATTTATTAGAAAAACAAAACGAAAATAAATGAACTGAGTCCTTTTTATTTTTTTTGGGGTTTCTTCAACGGTTGAAACTCGAAATTGCCAGTTAAATAATTTATTTACTTGTTATGCAGTCAAATTTGACAGAGAAAAAAAAAACATCTAAACGTGAAAAAATGCACAAAGGCTGGAGAAACTCAACTCAAGGCTGCTAAAATTTAAGCTAATTATATGGGCGCTAACTTTGGAGGCAATAAAAACGATTTTTTCAATGCGGGACGAATCAGGAGGTATCTACAAAAAAAAAAAAAAAAATCAAAAGTGAAAGTTTATTCAAATTGTCTGGTTTTGTTTTGGGATTCAGCTGCGCATACACATTTTGGCATTTTTTCTTCTTCTGCTTTTTGTTTTATGTTTTCTGGCTTTAAACGCAATTTTAGCATACAACAGCTTAACATTCAGTCAGCCAACCAACAAAAAGGATAGAATACACAAGAAAAAAGTAAATTAAATAAGCGTAACGCAATTAAATTTCCTCGGAATGTTTGTATACTTCGTTACTTCACTTATATTATGAAGAAGAAAAAAATAAAAAAAATTTCAAAAGAAGGGACTTTAAATTGTATTTTCTTGCATAGTTTCAGGCTGGCAGGCAAATGGGTTAATTACTAAAGAAAAATGGGTTTAATTTTGCTTTCAACAACTGACGTTTATATCCTGTCATTTTGGTGTACAACAAAAATACGAATCTTTAAGGTACATAAGAAAAAGTTTAAGAATAGTTGCTATAATATTGCGGCGATTTTAATTTTTAAAGAGCAAAATATATAAAAAAAATAAATACTTGAGCGGTGAAAAATTTATTGAATAGCAAAAAATGTATTTTAGTAAACAAAAGACAAAACAAAATCTTTTTAATGAAGTTTCTCCGCAATATGATGTTGGTAAGGTTAGGTGACAGCAAGAATCTCACAGTAACCGACTATGTACGTAATGCTACAGTAAAGTCCTTTTTATTAGAAAAAAATTATTGGCTCGGCTTTGTGATTTCGTTAATGCTGCTTTGATATCTTATTTATGAAATTTATCTTCGCCTGTCAATAGGTCAAATCTCCGCCTGGCTAGCGCTGAACAGTTTCAAAGTATATGCCCCAGCGTTTATTCCACGTCAGGTACGTTGCACCGTTTAGGGGACGTCCATTAATTATGTGAGGTGATTTTTTGAAAATTCGGACCCTCTCCTCTCCTCGGTAAGATTTGGTGAGATCCGGCGGGACCCCCCCCCCTCCCTTCCGTGAGACTTAAATTATAATTTTAATGTAAATTCTGTGCATTAAAAAGTCGACGTGAGGTTTTCCTTGACCCCCTCCCCCCCATGGTGAGATTTGGTGAGATTTTGCCCGACAAACAAAAATGGAACTTAACAAAGCGTATTTTTGCGGTAAAGTAGTCTTTTGAAATATTTCAAATATTTTTTTACATCACTACGCCAAAAGTTTGGTATTTAAATATACGAACAATCGAATTGCAAAAGTGATCGCAATGAACTACGAAAGTACCCAGGATATGCCTTATTCCTAAAAGTTATAACTTTAAATACATTGGACTAAGAACTGTGGTAGAAAAAGCGGTCAAAAAAAATAATTTAAAGGAGGCAGAGTTTTATATGGAAAAAGTGGTCACAAGACACTATTAAAGTTCCCAGTAGGTTCTTCAATGAATTATATGATATATCTTTTAAGCAACATGTAAAAAACGTTCGCAAGTAATAACTAAAGTATTCATGAATATTATTTTTTAGAAAATTCGAACGATCCGTTGTGACTTCAAAATATTATGTGTTCACAAAAATTGTGTGGATTTTAAGGGTTCATAACAGCGGAGAATAGCAATATTTTTCATTTATTATTTTATCTGTAATTTTTATTACACTGTGGAACAAAATTTTTTTCCAAAAGTCTAATCGAATCTGACGCTGCGGGGTGAAAATATAGGCCAAAACAAGAAACCATTTGGCTCAATTTGTTCAAGTTGGCTCAAATTTTCGAGAAATGAACATTTGAATTTTGCACCTAGATTCATGTGGTTTTTTCTATATATTTCGAAAGCAAACTGAGTTTTATTGCATCTAATCTTGGGGCTTAGTTCACCTCTTCAATATATACAACTTTCATCAACAAATCAGATCTTTTGATGGCAAGTTAGAGCACAAAATTCTCAAACAAAGTAACATTTTTTCGGTTAGAAAGGGTTAATGTCAAAAATGTTTGTTTAAATGTTATATCATTTTAATGGGGATAAACTGAGCTTTATAAATATGTTAATAAGACTGTAGACTAATAACGAATTTTTTTGGAAAAATAACGATTTTTTGAAAAAAAATCGGTCCAAATTCCGGAAAAGTCGTAATATCTCGAAAACTGCGAGCCGGATTTCAAAAATTTTGAGATCAACATTGTAGCTTATTATATTACCTTTCATATGACACCCCTATTTTGGAAATCAATGTAGCTATGTATTTCTGACTTATATAGATTTTTAGAAAAGCTATATCTGCAACTTCCGATGGCTATATCTCCGAGAAACGAGATCCGACCGTCACTTTTTGATTCCGTATTCATTCTTAGAATTCAAAAGCACATAAAAAAACGTTTTTTCCCATTTCTCGTAATCGAAGAAAATTTGTAGACAAACGGATGATAAAAAAATAGTCCATACTCATATATGTAGTTAGTTCTATTATGAATATCTTGTACGAAATTCTTAATAAAAATGTGTTGCAAGATAAGATATATCGTACGATTAGATTGCATATTTTGAAAATATTGAAAGATTACTATAGATGAAACTCTATGTATCGTTATTTTCATTTTTCTTAAAATATGAACTTAAGCCGTCTTAAAATAAACCGTTCATATATATTTTTTTTTAATATCTCACCTTTTTGCGAAATCATCGAACTTGAAAGTTTTCTCCACCATGCCATTATCTAAAAAGAAACAAATTATAGATGCAAACTAAACATTAATTTATATTACACAAGTCAACAATGATTTTGGTGCTGACCAGTCAATAACCGTTTCTTACGTAAAATGAAGTTTTTGAAATATCGACACATACATTTTTTGTCTATTTTTAAATAAGATAGGGTAAACTTGATGGTATATTCAACCAGTATTAAATAATATATTTTAAAAAATTGAAAACCAAGTTAAGAAAAATTAAATTTACGATTACAAAGTCATAATGACCCCAAAATTTTTAATGAGAATAAGTTAAATTTTTCAAAATCAGTGCTGCATTCTGCATAAGAAACGACTACTATTACGTCTGCATCTTGTTTTTCTTAAGTTGGTTGACCTATGTTAACAAACTCACTATCCAATTCCTCATTTTCCTCTTCATCATAGCTATCATTGTCAGCATTTGTGTCATCATCATCTTCTTGTGGGGCTTCAACTGCAATAAAACAAAAAAAAAAAAAATTAAGAATATATTATAGAAATTTAAAAATAAAATCTATAGCAATTTGTTAAACCTAACTAGTTGCAAATATTCCCCACATAAGAACCAATCATGTAATAGCTTTCATTGCTTCTAAAACCGAAGGTGTATGAATTCCATTTAACCCCAATAAAAAAACGATCAAATGAAAATACGAAACCAACAACACACTAATTAAATTTTTACATCGTTTGTGCATTGCGACTAAAAGGATAGGCATGCACCACCATATAGTCTACCCAGACGCCTGCTGCCGATTGACTGCATTCTCCTTATGACATAAGCCAGTCAGGCCAAAAGTTCGTTCAATATCTGAAATTGGCCCGAATTGTATTTACAAACTCAATATTCTCGATACCAATGAAATGGCAACAACAGCAGCGGCAATTGTAAAGAACATTTGCCACAATGACTAGGGCAGTTCAGTTGTACGTAGTTGTATGGTGCAATGGCTAACAATGGTAAGAGCCTACTACATATGTATGCATGTGCTATTGCTTCCTTGTAGCACACTTCTAATGTCTGAGGTAGTATTGTGGTAGTGATTTTTAGTGTAAACTTTAATTGGCAACCAAAATATTTAGTATTTGGGTAGGGAAAACTCAAGCGTGATAGAAAATAAAAATAAATAAAAATTCAAAAGTTCTGACCTTAATGAACTTTGGATTTGTTTTGTTGTGACAATGTATGTGGGGCATTCCATGCCATAGCGGACAACATTATGTTATATCTTTTATCAGTTTTCATGAAATTATCTCAATTCAAACTATCAAAATAAGCGACTTTTGTTTCATACTTTATCTAAGAATTCCATGCCCACTTGCTGAAATTTGCGTAGTTTTTGTTCAATTTGTTGTAGTGTCTTTGTCTTTTTATTATCTACTCATTACAAATCGTTTCCACTAGCAGCTAAAAAACCGCATATTTAAACGGCTCAATTATTCGATTTTGCATCTTCTAATTTTCCCTAACATATAGAGTTTATGAAGAGCTCTTACTTTTCTTCTATCAATAAGTAAGTAGCCCAGAAAGGAAACTCAGATACGCACACACACACACACACACACACACACATCAAAGTGCTTAGAGGTCATATATACATATATAATAGTTAAGTTAAGCATCAAATCGTCATGGTCATAAATTCATTAATCAAGTGTGCGAATATCTGTGGCCTTCATTGTGATGTGCTGATGTTGAGTGTATGTTGTCGACATAAGCGTCAATAAACTTAAATGCACACACACACACACACAGGCATATTTATTGCGAGATATTGGTTTATATGCTACTGCACACACCGTTAGCAGCATATTAAAGTCTTCAGTAACAACCGAAACCAAAATCAAATTTCCTGCGGATTTCTTCGCCTGTTGGCTTTCAACCGCAAACCAACATTTCCGAATCATCAAAGGTATTCATATATTCAATGTACACATACCATAGAAATATACACAATCCATTACACATTTCCCAGCAAAGATTTTTAGTAGTAACAGGGTCATATTTTAATCACCAGTTTCAGTTGTATGCGTGTTCATATTCTAATGTTAAGGGATATTTTCATCGGGAGAAACTGTCCGGAAGTAACGATTCGCGAAAGCGATTTTTTTATAAATCATAAGAAAGAGCTTCAAGCGCTTGTTGCTGAAAGCGAAATAATGCGGAATTATAGCTTCATTTATTTATTCGTAGATAAAGCACCGAAACACATGAAATTTCAAAAATTTCAATTTAGTTCTTTTTGAAGTTTTTATAAATACATCATGTGATAAATAGCACATTCAATAAATGTTGTCTGGGTTACGTTCATATATATGCCCACACGTGCAGTCAATACATCAAAAACAAATTGGAATTCCAAAAGGAGATGAATTTGTTTGTTAATAGGTCAGCGCTATACAGTGTCATATCTCATGACCATATACTTAAAATACTCTAAGCAAGCGATAGATATTTGCTAATACTGTAGATATGGTCGATATATTATTTTTCGATACTTTGCTATGCCAATACTAATGATAAAAATAATCTAAAAATAATCTAAAAAAAAAAAAAAAAAAAAAAAATTGAATAATAATTCAAATTTATTTTTTTTTTCTTACTTCAGTTACACAGTATTCCAAGGCCCTAAAAGATAAAACTATTGATACTTTATAGAACGATATTTTTAAATATCTATTGTGAATAACTTTTTAGCATATTTTGCCTGTCTAACACAGACAAAACTTTTCAATTGAGTAGAAGAGAAATAGAGCTATCTAACGTATATATTCTTATGGTTGGTCGAGAAATCATCACTTTTGGGTTGAAGGTTGGTGTCTTGTGTTTGACATCATGACATCATTTTATTTTTGCCTGTGATTAATGATGTCAGTCAAATAGAGTTTTATCAACTTTTCGATTTTTCACTGTTTTTCGAAGAAAAGTTCCTAAATTTTGTAAAGCAACAAACGATTGCGTGCAGAATTCAGTTGATCGATTACTTAGTTGAGGCATTGACTACAAAGACGTTATACTATAGAAATTTTTGAGCTTGTAAATCATAAAAGATATCGAATATTTTTTTGCAAAGCCTTAGAATTTCCAGTGTATGAGCGCTGGGACATACATATTTTAATTTTGACAGTACAGTGAATTGAAAGAGCGCCAAAAGCTAGGCAATCGAAAATATTTAAGATTGTTACTATGTTCAAAAATATTGACGTGTCTATTCAAAAAATAGGTTTCCGATAAGTTTTCAACTTAAACTTTAGTTTTCCGGCAAAACAAAAATAAAAATAATATCTGTTACATGGGTGTAATTTTCGGTACCTTAGTTGTAATGCAGCGAAACCCAATGAAAGGTCGATAAACAATTCAATACAATTTTGCACTGTCTTTCATAAGATACTCCATGCTTTAGCTCTACAGTAATAATATTCAGAAAATATAATACTCAATTTTTTTTTTTTGAATGCTTATGTCTAAGCAAAATTTTAATTTTTTAGACATTTCGCTCAAATTATAAATTTTTTCATAACAAACTTTTTAAATAGCGCCACAGTAACTAAAAGCGATTTCAGATTTTCACCGATATGAAATTGATGTGATTAATTAGTTGTAGCCGCTAACGTCATCTGAATGAATCCAATTAATTTAAGCGAAACATATGAGCATAACATATAAAATTCATCTGGCGATAGCCAGATTATTAATTATAGCCAGCATCAAGGTAAAATAGGCAGCTGTGTTACATTTTTTGACATTTTTTATGGTTTGTTGAGCTTTGTCTAATACAAAATTTACCGCAGGTAATGTGTGCAATAATACAGAGTGCTTAATATATATTTGAAAAATGCTGCAACAGTGAGGTATTACAGTTTAAGTACTTTAGCTTCTGCTTGTCAACAAAGTATGTCGTTTCAGTAGCAAATGTTTCTCTTCCATGAAGTTTTTTTTTTTTTTTTTGCGGGTGAGGCAGGTGAAATGCTTTTCGCACCATCAACCAGGTCGTCACCTGGTCGGTGTGTGGGGCTTCCGTAGTGGTATACCCACTAAAACACCTCCCTCTTTGTCTGGGAATTTGTTCCGCCACTGGGAGGCTCTCTTGAGCATTACTTCAGTGGGGTTCCCTTTATTTAGGCATCGAATATCATTAGCTGCTTTATTAGCCTGCGGCCATGCCTCCGCCTCCATCTTGTATTCTTTGAAAAACGTCAAGGTCCATTCTCTTTATCCGTAGTACGCTTTGGACGTATCTCGTTATCAGCATCCAGTACTCCTCACTTCTTAGCACCGTCGACACGATGTTTTCTGCTGTTAGTGGGCCGACTTGTCCTTCTACTGTGCTCCTTCCTGCAGTTGAAGAGCGTGTGTTCCGCATCATCAACATCTGCGTCACCTTATATGCAGTTTGGCGTCTCGGTTTTTTCCATACTGTGCAGGTATTTTTGGAAATACCCGTGGTCAGATAGAAGCTGCGTGATGTAGTAGCCTACCTCTCTAAAACTTCTATTCAGCCATATGTTTAATTGTGGTATTAAACGTGCTGTCCAGCACACGTAGGTTTCATTTTGCCACCTTTTTTGCCACCTGTCTTTGCCATTAATCTTGACAATGATGTTGTGGCTTGTGCTGCTTTTGCAGTCGCGTGTTGTATCTGCGCCCAATAATTCAGGCTGGAGTCCAGCCGAACTGCCAGGTATATAACCGCCTTTTTCGTTTGAAAAGTTTCTAATATCTTGTTTATTGGTATCTCTATCGGTACATATATGCTTCTTCGTAAGGATAAGCAGCTCCGTCTTTTCAGTTGCTAGCTTGAGCCCAAGTGAAGTGAAGCACAGGGCAGAAAAATTGCACAACACCCAGTAAGGAAATACAACGTATGCCAATGCAGCAATATTTGTGGTTGCCTATTGAAATGATAAATTGCATATATGCAATTATTCGAAGAGAAGATAAACACACTCGCCCGCACATACACAATAGGATTATGTGGATTTTGGTTTTCAAGCCTAAGGGAGTTGTCCATCATGTTGTCGGCCTTTATTGCATTCATTGTTCGATTACATTGAATTACAATAAAGCAGTAGAGTATGCGAGTGTGGTTGTGGTGTTGATACAGTTAACTAATTTACAGTTATTGTTTTTTTATAATCTGTCATTAATTTGTGACATGTAGGTATGTATGTATATGGAACGGTCTTTTACAAACCGAACACTTTTCGGACGACGCATTTTTGATTTGGCTGAAATTTTTCTTATGGATTCTGTATCGAAAAAGAAGAGATACGTATTCGAGGATTTTGAAAAAAAAAATAGAGCGAATTCAAAATTTGAGAATTTCGTTATTTTTGGCTTGGAAGCTCACTTTCAAAAATTCATAACTTCGGTTGTGTTAAAGCTATAAAATTGAAATTAATTTCATTGTAAAGGTAAAAATATGAACTTAAATAAAAAAATAAAAATAAAAATTTTTAAAAAATTATTAACAAATTAATACTGTTATTAACAATTTAAATGTTTAAATCAATTTTTAACAATTTCTCCCACCCTGTATCAAATTTTTAATGTCAGAATCGCGTTCTACGTTAAATTTCCTATCGAAAACGTTTTTTTTTTAATGGGGAAACTATTGTTACTATTAAAAAAAATTAATTTATGTAGTGTGGCACATCTTATCGGCGCGCGGATTCTATTGCACGCCTCATTTTCTTGTTCCATAGTTTCCCCTTAAAAAAAAAATCTTTTTCGATAGGAAATTTTTTTATTAAAGATAATTTTCTTAACTTTAAAATGATAATAAAATCAATTTTCTATCTTTAACAGAACCGCAGTTATGAATTTTTGAAAGTGAGCTTCCAAGCCAAAAATCACGAAATTCTCAATATTTAAATTCGCTCTATATTGAAAAAACAATTTTTTTTTTTAAATCCTCAAATACGTATCTCTTCTTTTTTGAAACAGAACACATTAAAAAAAATTTCAGCCAAAAAATGTATCGGTAAATTTTTGCCAAAATTCGTTCGGTTTGTAAAAGACAAGTGAGAAGACATATTTGTCGCTTTCCAGGAAAGCAAAAAAGAACAAATTAAAAGTACATAGTTACCATGAACGTTTGAAAAAATAATTTATTTTTTTTTAAATATTTTATTTTTTAATATATGAAACAAGAATTTCGGAATATACTTATGATGATTTAGTAAAGTTTACGTTTTTTTTTTTTTTGCTCCTCTGATGGATGTGCCTTATTCACGATACTCACAGATCAAAAATCAAATATCTATAATATCTATCGCATAATTGATCGCATCGAGGTAACACCTTTTAACTTGATTTTTCTACTGGCATAATACCTATGTTCTGGTAAAAAGTTACGTAAAGTTATTTTGGGCGGAGCATATGAAATAGTAATCGAATATTTTGTTGGTTTAAATTTTCGTTCGATTTAAATATATGTTAGAGCCTATGTGGGCAAAGTTCTTTAATCAAATAATTTATAGGGATTTGTTATTAAATTAGTTTTTTTTTAAATTGAAATTAAATATGTAAAATCAACCCATTTATTTACAGGTTGATCATTTAGCATACAACAATAGCGCAATTTACTGACTACTGAAATCATCAAAAGTTTTTCGAACGCACAGCTGCGTTCACACACAAATACCAATAGGTACAACATTTATTTTCATGTATTTTCATTAGCGAATTGTACAAGTGAACCGCATAAATACGTACAGTATCCAGTGGATGACCGCAGCAATACAGAATAGCAGTTCAGTGTTACCATAAAAGCCGCTGACACATACCAATTGAAGTGAAATGTAAAATCAAACAAAAATTGTGTGCCAAGTGTTTCAAACTTCGTTGAGTAAAAATAATTTTATCAGTCTTACTTAAAAACAAATATTTCTGAAACAAGAAAAAAAATATTTCATCTATTTTAGCTTGTCACTGAATACTCAAATTGTTTTTTTCATTTAATTTAAAAAATTGAAAAAATGTTTGTTGTCAACAAAACTGCGTAAATACTTTTGTCGGCACATTTTAACTCTCATAAGTCTCGCAAAAAAAAAAACGAGTAATATATCCACCAATTGGTCGATTAGTAAAGGAATTGATGTGCCATGTCTAGCGAACTCGTCAACTTTCTTGTTTCCCAGAGCACCTCCATTAACTAAAATGAAAGTTTCATTGCACTGGCAACATAATTTTCAAAATGTAGTCATCTAGTCGCAACAAGAGGGGCAAGGATGAGGGATTTGATAGCGGCATTAAATCCTGATGATCCGAAAGGAACAAGTGACACACAGTAGTCAGAAAAATTAGTTCACCAAATTTTCTGAAAAATCTGTAGCCAACAATCCTCTCTGTATTTTTTTTATTATTATATTATAATTTGAAATTAATTTGAATGAAATATAATATATTGTAGACCTGTGTCATTAATAGCACATAAATGTATTATAAATCTATGTTGCGCTCACTAAAAAAATGATAGAATTTCCAAATAAAGCTGTGAATTTATAATGTCAGAGTTATGCCCAACAATTGAAAATAAAAATGTTCACAAATACGACAAATTTATTTAATAACAAATATTTCTATGGCTATACCAAAATAAACAAATACCATTCGTGTGCTATCAAAATATTTGTATGTAATAAAATATAGTACATATGAACGTAACTTAAATTTACCCATATCAACATTTGCTATTCCTTGCCGCAGATCAACAGACCATCATGTTATTGCCTACCTAGCAGTACACCACAAATCCCACCATTGATAATTTACGAACGATTTACATTGGAAATGTGAATATATACACGTAGAGTACGGAAAGCAATTGGTATCATGTAGGACTAAATTGCCGCACTATTACAATTTTTTTAGGGTGGATTTGGTTTTTGAATTGTTATGCTTTGTTTTGTTCAAAGTCAAGTGTCAAGTGAGTACTAATTATTTTAAATTTTTTGCCTTTATGATATCAAGTAACTTAACTAGAGGAGATGTTTTAAGCGCCGAGGGTAGAAAGGTTGCGACCATCCTATCTAGGAAATTTTTTTAGTCATTTCCACAGAATTTCCAAATACAAAATTTATTAAAAACATTTATAAACTCAAAAAGGCGATAAGATACCGATTAAATTAAAAAGTGTCTCTCGCTAAATTCACCCTAATAGACAATTCAGTACGAGTTGGATGTTGCAAAGCATAGAAAGACAGACACACACCAATGTAATAATTTCAAATTTGTGCACTTTGCACACATTTCGTTGGTTTTACTAATTGGAGAGTTTCATAATTCACACACCTGGTGTGATCCTTCCCAAAACCGAAACCCTGCCACTATCACCCGTCGTTCACAAAAAGCTCTAATGAGCAGTTTATGTTCATATTAGAGGGAATTACTAAACATACATACATACATATATCCATATATGCAAATTATACAGTTGCATTACTAAATTGCAGCTAAAACATTATACTTATATGTTGAAGTAAATATCTAAGTGTTCAGCTTTTAGGCGCGTACTGGATGGGATAGGCAGCTTTTTAAAATTCTGCTCAGTTGCCGAGATTAAAGTCACTAGTGTTAACCTCAAAAATTATAGCAAAGTAAGCAATTCATTAAGTGTTGTTACCTTTAAATAACAAACTTTAGATGAGCGCTGGTTTCACTCGTTAAAATGTGGTGCTTCTTAATGAGTTGAAATGCATACTTAAAAGTATGCAACAAAAAGTATTATGTTAATAGGAAAACTATTAATTAAAGCTGATTCAAGAGAGCTTAAGTATAATAATTTTAATCCGAAAATGAATTTCTGCATCTTTAACAAAATCTCTTACTCAAAAAAAAAAAAAAATTACAAAAAACATTTTTTTTTCTGTTTTTGATACTTTCACATTTTTTGCAATTTTCCGCTATCATTCCGTTGGTCAAATGTGCTTCTCATACTTAACAATGACAATGAAAAAAAAAAACAGACTTGGTATTACATTGTTGCCGTTACGGTTTTAAATCTTCATTTTGTTGTTATGTGCCCATGATTCAGAGAAATATCCTTTTTGTTGTTGTGTTGCAAAATACCACATATTCATTTGCTTTTAGAAAACCTTTGCTAAAGCACCGCTGCTATTGCTTTCAAGTTACAAACAATTTGTCTGCATTCAAGTGTCCATTTAACCGTCTGCTGATCCATGTTGAACTCTACCACCAAAGGTAACGACGACATATGTTCGTTTTGTTTTGGTTTCGGTAGCTCTCTATTTCAGAATTTTTGTATTAGAGCTAACCTTAGAAAATAATGTTAAGAAATAACAAAAAATTAAATTTTTGATATTTTATAGCATTTGGGATTTTTATTATCAAATTTTTAACCGTGCGCATCTGTTAAGGCTCTGTACAAATCATTCATTCTTATCGTAAATAGCATGCATTTGGTTCGCCATTGTCATCAAAAACTTTGCACATATCCTAGAACTTGAGGATATACTCAACTATCATGTTGTGATACCAATGGATCAATATTTGGTCTAAGTGAGTCGGATCTTAAATTGGCTACCATTCCTACCAAACCTAACTGCAACAATGATGAATATCATACGGCCGATTGAATGAGTTGCTATAAGTGCAACAATAAAATACATGTTTTATTTAATTTGTGCAACATCGCAAAACATTAAACATTCGTCACAATTAATGTAAATAGTGGCACAAGTGCATAAAAGACATTCGCGAAAGTTCTGGAAATTCCTTCCTGGTTGTACCTATTTTTTTCAAACTATTTTTTAACCACGGGCCATCGTTTTTAATTTAGTTGTCGATCAATTTGAGGAGCAACCAATTACTGAATTTTTTAGTTCCAATGAAGTTAACCCCTTTAAGTTTTATTACTTGGTAGAAAATGAAATTTTAATTCCATTTGAGTTCATTCATTCATCCATTTTCGGTTTCAACGTCCCAAAAAAAAATAGAAATGCACATCCATCCCAATTTTTCGTAAAAATTTAAGTTTTTATGCCTTTCTGGGAGTAGTAAGGGGGTACTAGATGGTAATGGGATGATCAAATTTCTTTTTCATTGCCATTTTCAGTTTCAGCATCCCAAAAAACATAAAAATGCACATCCATCTCAATTTCGCATGAAACTTGAAGTTTGAACCCCTTTCTAGAATTAGTAAAGGGGCGCTAGGGGGTGTTGGAAGTTTTCAGTTTCAGCATCCCAAAAAACATAGAAGAAGCCCTAGGATTCAAAATATAGACACACTCTCAATTACTTAGCAAATTGCGGTGATACCAAAGTCGTATATATTATATTATACATTTATATTAGGGTGGTACTTCAAACTGTTTATTTTTTTTACCATAACAGATAATCCATCATAGTGATGTAAGAGAAATAAACTTTTAGCTTCGATTAACTAAACTCTGTAGAAATAGAACTTAAGCTTTCGAATAAAAAATTTTCAAGGTACACTCAGCTCAAAGATATTTTTTATTTATTTCGTTTTTCAGAAAAAAAGAAAGGACGCGCTTTCGCTGGAATTTATTTCAATGACCACTTGATTGTTGTTTTATTTTTTATTTTTTTTTATCATAGTCGGTTGCTGTGGCTTGAACGTGATATAAATTTTGTATAACATGCGAAAAGGTGCGAATGAAAGAATGGCATTTTTGTCACTTTTCTGTTTTTTTTTTTGATACTCTTAAATTTTCTACTTCCATTTTGGCAGAAAATTCTTTTTCGTTCGTAAGCGCTAAGTGAACGTTTATTGGTACAAAAATTCTTTTGATGTTATCAGTAGCAGGCATTTCAAAGTGACTTCTGCTAATGATGGCGCTATGTAGCAGCATGAGGTGCTGTAGAAAACGATTTTAAGTTGACTGTGGAAATTAATGGAAGTTGTATTTTTAAATTTTGCTGCATTTATATTTTGCGTCGAATATTTTCAATTTTATTTCACAACTAAGCCGACTTATTTATTGCCTTATTACACTCAATCGATTTCATGTTTTTGCCAATTTTTGCTTATCTAAAAGCTACACACTTGAGCAGTTCTATTTTAACCAAAGCAGCAAACAGTGGGAGTAATTTGGTTCGAAGATATTACTATTATTTATAAAAATATGTACGTTTATTGGCTAGAATTTAACTTTTTTTCAGTACACACTCTATGTGCTTAATAAAAACCAGGGACTCTAAAGATTTTTGTGATTGATACGATTATTTTTTTTCGAAAAAAAATAGAAATGTAAAATCACGATTAGTTTTGAGAGAAAAAAATAAAAATCCAAAACAACGACTATTTTTGATCGAAAATATTAAAAATCCAAAATAACAACTATTTTTGATCGAAAAAATTAAAACCCAAAATAACGACTATTTTTGATCGAAAAAAAAAATTGAAATTCAAAATACCAAATATTTTTGATCGAAAAAGTTAGAAATCCAAAATAACGACTATTTTTGATCGAAAAAAATAAAAATCCAAAATAACAAATATTTTTGATCGAAAAAATTAAAAATGCAAAATAACGATTATTTTTGATCGAAAAAAAAATAGAAATTCAAAATACAGAATATTTTTGATCGAAAAAAATAAAAATCTCAAATAACGAATATTTTTGATAGAAAAAATTCAAAATTCAAAATAACGACTATTTTTGATCGAAAAAAATAAAAATCCATAGTAACGATTATTTTTGATCGAAAAAAATAGAAATTCAAAATAACGAATATTTTTGATAGAAAAAAATAAAATTCCAAAATAACGAGTATTTTTGATGAAAAAATTAAAAATCTCAAATAACGATTATTTTTGATCGAAAAAAATAGAAATTCAAAATAACAATTATTTCCGATCCGAAAGAATAAAAATCCAATGAATCGATTATTTTTGATCGAAAAAATCCACAGACCCCAGATAATATATTTTCGCTAATGCATAGCGCTGAGTCATTCGACTTTAAATTTCGTATATTTCACTTTAACATGCCATGAAAATATTCGACGTCAATCAGCGACTGAAATAATCGTTTCTGCAAAAGAAAAACCTCATAGTCCAAATATGCTTTCATCTAATTCATCAACTACTTGCACAACTTATGTCAGTAAAGGCGGCAGCAGTAACGCTAGTAACAACAACAACATGGCAACAGCGCAGTTTTCGGAAACAACACAACGCCATTTACTAGATACTCATCTACCGGATATCGACAAAATGCAGACAAGGCTTCGTTAAAAATTGATAGATGACGCTCAACGTGGCAGCGCATCCTATAGCCATAAATAATTTTTGGACGATTGGCATCAGCAGCGCAGGCAATAGAAAAGTTGGCGGCGAACTCTAAGCGTTTTGCATGAATAACTCATGAAGTGAATGAATTTGTGCAAAAAGGGAAAAACTCACAAGTGGATCGAGAAAAGTCGAAGTAGGAATTTACCAAAGTGATAGAGATAGTGAAGCAGTAAAATAGGCAGCTACTTTAGAAGGCAACAATTGAAAATGTTGTGGAAATACTCCAGTCTGTCTATACTCCAATTCTCAAGTATACGCGTACATGAGTGGGTATTTAGTTTGAATGCCTGTCTGAATTTGTGTTGTTGTTGTTGTTGCTGTTGCATTTGTTTGGGCATGTCATGTCGCCGATTTTTTTTGGTTTTTCGGCTGTGCTTTCTCAGCTTCTTTTACGATTGTAATGTGAATTTAATGACCTCATAAAACATGTCAGAGAATTTTGCATCCTCCGAAACATGAAACGATAGGCGTGCATTTTTATCAATGGCGACTTCTGTTTCTGCTTTTTTTTTTTTGTATTTTTCCGGTAAAAGGAAAAGATAAATTGAAATTTTTATGTCATTTTTGTTGACAGTCAAAAAGAAAAATATTCATTTTTCGCATAAAAGTTTATTGGGGCGTGAGTAGGCAAAATAAATTTTATGTCTTGAAGTGATTCAGAGAGCTCATTTCGCTCATTTTGGCATGTTTAGTATATTTGGTATAGTAATTAAAGAAATAGAAATTTTACATACAGCAACTGTAGAATAAGTTTTTAATAGATATAAATTTAATAAATTTAAAATTATTATGACCAAATCCAATTCAAACCATGCAGTCGGACTGACTTCAAATATGTTGTTTTTCAAAGTAATTAAGGGATCATGTTTTCCCCCGATTTGATTGAAAATCATTTTTTACGAAGTTGTGCCCATTTAAAGTTTTAATGTCAAAACTTGAAAAACCGTTGAAAATTTTTTCAAAATAATAAATTTGTGTCTTTTGATTCTAATAGAACTTTTTATTCTCTGCCAGAATCTATAAGAAATTTTGAAAATAGTTGAAAATTGGCAGAGGTATAGCTCTTTTTATGAAAAAAAAAACAAGGCTGATTTTTTCAAAAACCCCAATTTTTTTACGCTTAAAATTTTACTGTGGATTTGTATTAATATGAGAGAGAAATGACATGAGTTTAATGCTTGTTAAAACACATTTGAGGTTAGGAGATTTTTTTTTTCCAAAATCGAAATGTCAATTTTTTGTTTTTCATCATTGCCAAGCCACTTTACGACACTATTTTTAAAGCAAATAAATAACAAAAGCAACATTCCAAATTACTTTTTACAAATCGTGCTTGCATTCTGCATACTTTTGTTTTACCGTTATTTTCGTAATAGATTTTTATCATAGTAAATTGTATATGAAAACATTGTACGCACATTTAACTTTTTCGCTGACAAAGTCAAGCAAACAAAACATACAGTAGTACAGTCAGCGAAAAAGCTATATGTGCGTACAATGTTTTATATATTTCCCATGAAAATAAGCTATTACAAAAATAAGTGGGAGTTGAATATTCAGACTTTCTGTTGAGAATTTTACAAAAAAGGTCAACAATAATTGGACAGCCTCATGTATGCTGTAAAATGAAACAAACTTTTAAGAATATAAATTTTATGGATTATTTAAAGAAAGTTTGTCATTTCAGAATCAACATTTTTATGTTTTTTTTTTTTTTTTTGAAAAGCCTAATAAGGGTTTCCAGTTGTGTCTACGAATTGCCCAATCAGCAATAAAAAACAATACTCTACTGCAACTGCCGCAAACACCACTGTGAGTACAAATCCCGTTTACCGTTCATGTCATATTGCTAGCACATTCACTCACACTTTCAAATATTTGCTGTCACTCTGATGTCAACAACAGCATCCACCACCACCACCACCACCACCACAGCTTCTACTGTCAAATGCATTTGTAAGCATTGAGAGAAGAGAAAGTTTTTTTTAATGTTCTCTGATGCTGTACGGTTCGAGAAATATAAACGAGACGGAAGTGATTTGTGCAAGTAATTGTCATTGTGTGTGTGTGTGTGTGTGTGTACACACACACAAGTGTTTTGAGTAAGCTTTACAAATGGCAGCTGCGGACGGATGCAATTCTAATGACGATACTTCCGCTGCACTTGCTGGTGATTTTACTACAACGTATGGCATATGGCGAGGTAATTAAATTTGTGGCTTTAATTGCGGTGAATTGTGTTGGAAGACAAAACGAGGAATGCTGCGTTTGTGTTCACTGGATGAGGAAAAATTGAATGACATTTTAATGTCTTTATTAAATACCAATTTTCTACACTCTCTCTTTCGATGCTTTAAATCCAAAAAGTATGCAGTAAAAACAGTTTGCGAGAGTTTTTAATTTTTTTTTGTCTAATTCTTTTTATGTCTTTTAATAAAATCTCTCTATTTTGGATTATATATTTCAATTACTTATTGCAATTTTTTCCTTAAAATTGTATTTGTAATCTTTGCTTAAATTTTTTTTATTTTCATTTTTGTAAGCATTTTCGTACTATAACCAATTATTCTGTTGCTGCTGCTGTTGCCATTTATCCGCATGTCCTGTGTGCAATATCGTCTTGCAGCAGTTCCATTAACTTTTTGGCATGACTTACAGCAGTAGCAGTAGCTAAAAAGCAGTAAGAATGAATGCATAGCAGCTGCTACCACTCACGTTCTCAAAAAGAGGAGTAGCACTTAATCTGCTACTTAAAGACCGAGTTACCAGGTCGCTCGCCGCTTGTTCTTCTTGCGAAATTTAATGCGGCTTAGTGAATCTGTAGCGCTGTATGTCGCTACTGTACTGCTTTTATTTTACCTGTGCTGTGGATGTAAAAAATTTCTCTTAAATAACATAATATAGCTTCTTAGAGTTGCCAACACGACAAGATTTAACAGAGAGCTCATGCTACTTATTTCTTTGTGTTTTCTTTTAAAGTGTAGTTACTTAACATTTTTGAAAGCTGTGGGAGAGCAAGTTATTGGGGATTAAGTTTTTTTCTTTTCTACGAAAGAATACTGTAATCGATAATATATATATTAAATATATTATTGATGAATCAAAAAATTGATAATTGGTGAATCAAAATCAGTTATGATGAAGAAGATCAAATACAATAATATAGGATCTATTTCGACTTCAAGGGCCCTGATAGAAGAAAATCATTTAAAAGACTTTTCAAACGAGATACATATACAAGCGATTATTAACCATTTTGCTTCCAATTGCTCCCCTTATTTTTCTGTGGATGCTTATAAAAATGCGTACTCATAGCTTGCTGTCACTTAAGTGAACTTTCAACTCGATAAGAAGATGCGTGTAATAACTATTGATAAATTGTTATTAACGATTTTTTAATTTCGTAAATCTAATTTTTATTCTGCTCTTTTCCTTTCTATCCAGATTTAGTGTTTTAACTTCGTGATTTCTTTTGCGTTTTAAACATTTGTCGATACGATATGATTTTATGCGTTGTAAAAAACTGATGGAATGAATGGAAATTTGCATAATGCTTTTAACTTAACGACACAACATTTGCTTTCGTTAAGTTTTTCCATTTTTTTTTTTTTCAAACAATTTGAGCGTTGACAATCATTTTCCGTGTCCAGTAATGGCAACATTGCACTGTGGACGAAATGGCGATCATAAGTTATAACTTTATGACTGTGATACCCGGGAAATAGTTATAATGGGTGATTCATTTAGAGGTTTTTTTTTAGTTGTTTTTTTTTTTTTTTTGATAGATCAAGCGTGACTGGTGGCATGTTGCCATCTTATTTTTATTCAGCATTGTATGACATTTCGTTATAAAAACCCTTATGCCAGAACAACGCTTGTACATATATTGTGGAAATTTATTTAAGTCACTAAAATTTAAACTTTATATTCACTTAAAATTCACATGATGTACAATAGATCGTGTGATATCACATCTCTGGATTTCTTTTCTTTGTGGTTATTGAAGTCAAAAGTCTTTGTGGATAAGCCAGCTATGATTCAACACTTGAAAGATAAAATTACTCACGTAATTCGCGATATACCTCAAAAAAAGGACCTTCCAAATCGAACACCTACAGCGTAGTAGCAGCCAACATTTGAATGAAATTTTATTTAAAAAGTAAATGCCATATATTGCTCTTTCGGGTCATAGTAAAGATTCCGACATCCAATTCTATTTTATGTGTTTTATTTAAAATTAAAAAAAAATCACCCTCTATGTATATGAAAATTAACTCCACTCCACCTCTAATATACATATATGTATATATGTTGCCGGTCAAACTAGTTTTTAGGCCAAACTAGTTACGTTAAGCCTAAAAATGTGCAATGAAATTTTAATACAAAAGCACTGTGGTTAGTGAAGTCTACGACATTAGCAAAGGCAGACAATTGAAATTGTCAATTTCATTGTACATATACATACATGCCAAGTGGTTAATGAGGGTAAATGGGCAGCCTACCTCTAATATGTCCAACAGCGGCTTTGCGGCGGCCAAATTTGGTATATAGGGGTTTCTGGAGTCACTGAATATGAATCCAAGGTCAGAAATTCAAAATCCAAGATGGAGGACCCAATATAGTGGATTAAGGTATTGAGTTTCCGTCATATTGGGTCCGTCGTCTTGAATTTGAAACTTCTGACCTTGGATTCGTATTCAGCAACCTCGTAAACCCCCGTATACCAAATTTGGTGCTAATCTGAAATATTGAATCCACCATTTTGAATTTGAAAAGATTCGTAACTGGCGATCCTGTATAAAAAATTTGGTACAAATCGGTTGATCTTGATTTTGTAAAATCTGACTTCGGATTCGTGATGAATGACCCCTAAGGCTTCCGTATACCAAATTTGGTGCAAATCGGTTGACTTTCAAAAATTCGGCCGCCATATTGGATTTTTGATCACCATATTGGATTTTTGACCACCATATTGGATCCGCCATGATGAATTCTATGAACTTTCCACGACAGCTACAGGAGCTACAATTTGAGCCAAAAAAATACCCAATGTCTTGGCGAGATCCATAGTCGGTAAATATGTAATTATCTAGGACGTTCAAAGTAAACTTTACCACGAAATTGAAAGCATACCTCTAGAGGTCAAAGATTAATTTTCTTCAAGACAAGTTTATGAACGTAGTTTAACGAAAATCACATTGTGTATCGGACTGACATTCTCTTCGACGTGACAAGGGCGAAATTTATTTTTGTTGAATACTCTCCTCACCTCACTTAAATGTGTGGTCCTGACATTTTGTTGCGATTTCAGCCACTGTGCGTTTGTAGCAATGTACAAATGGTAGCAAAGTAAAAGGACATTTTGTGCCGTTATTGAACTTCCGGCAAAATTTTACAACGGCCAAGTTCTTCTTTTTATTATTATGTGAAAATAGAGAACGCCCGCATTACGCTAAGTGACTGTTCTGCACAAAGTTGCTGTAACAAGATTGCTGCGGAACTACATACATAACTTTATTTTCTAATTAAAAATATTTTAAATTGATTTTTTACATTGTTACAAGCAAAAGTTTGTTAATGTTATTCTGTAACAAAATTAGTATACTTAATTTAAATTTTTATACATTTAAAATTTTTAATACAAATGAAAGAAATTATAACTTTAAGCAATTTACGAATGAGACTTTCGCTCTTCTCGTTACTATTTCATATATCACTTATATTTAATCCTTAACAAAGCGCCAATAAAAAATAGACAAGCAATCCTGCTTTGATTTATCACAATAACAACAGAGTGCGGCGCGAAACAACAAATCGGAGGATGGATCAAATCAAGGCAAAGTACAAGTAAAGGCAAACATCAAATGTGATTTAGCGTCAGGAATATCTTTACTAAATAGCAATAAAACCAACTGAGGAAAACCAACAAACAACAACACAGCAACAATAACAATATTGACATGCTTGCCCAGGCTTGAAAAATATAACAACACTCAATGTTGTTTTGATCCTTGACGTAAGAAGCAGCAGCAGCAGGAGTCCTGTGTAAACGTAAGAATGGGTTTTTTTTTATTTGTGATATTTTTAACGCTTCCATTTGTCAACTATGCGCTGCTGGTTGAGCTTGAGCTTACGTAAAAATGTAATGCAATGTATTTATTTATTTTATTAGGAGTTAATGTACGCTTCCATTTTTGCAGCAGAGTATGTTGTTGACTTTAGAGATAATATAAAATTTTATACTTAAATATCAAACGATTTAAGGACTTGCGGAGTGAAATGTAATTTGATATTAATATTTCATATCGATACAGATGATAAATGACTAGAGATCCTCATGTCTAAACCTTTTGTGAATAAGAAATGTCAAGATAATGGTATGGTCAATAGTGTATTGAATATGAGTGCAAATCTCCGCTCGAAAAAATCATTCTGAGTTTTAAGAAAAATTTTATGTTAATCATGAAATATTTAAATCAATCTTTCATACAGAAATCAAAAATTAATTTCTTGATACGGTGCGAGGATTGCGAGTACAGCAGATTTTAATAAAACTCAAACGAACTACAATGAAAGCGCTTACTTGGATGAAAAGTCGACGCCAGCTATAGATAGAAGCTGAAACATTTGTATATAAATAAAATATTTGAGGATCGCCCCACAAGAAAATGCTAGAACTTTATATGAAAATAACCTAAAACCGCAGAAGAACATCAAAAATTTGTTATTTATGACTATATTTGCTGAAAGCAGTACATCAATATCATCTGCAACTAATGAGGAACAAAATCAGCCAATCACTGCAAGACTAAGAAACTGCTTTTATTCTCATAGCGGGCTTAACGCAATTGAGTGATAATCTCACAGCAATCAGATGTTGCACTCCTTAGCGAAGCAAAAGAGTCCCCTAAGATATCGAGTTGCCAACATGTCGTATGAGTAACGTATAATGATAAAAAACTTAAAATTTTGAATATTGCTCAAAATGGATTGGTATAAACTTTAATAAGAAATTGCGAGACTTTTAATAAAACTATTTGTATAAAAATTGTAAGTAATAGCTTAGTACCTTCTAAATAAAGTCTAACTTTAGTGGAAGGTCTGAATTATGTTAACTTTGCTTCAAGTATGCCAAAAAAGAGTTTTTTTTCGAATCAACTCCTAAACTAATGATTTCACGAAAAGAATGACTGTCGTACAATTATACAAAATTTATTTGTTCTGACATGCACAGTGGTCGGCATATATATTTTGACAAATATGTGCGTTTTAGTGTTCTTTCTGTAATGGCTAACTGTCAATGCTAACGGTACTATATACTTATGTAAAAATAATAACACATGCTAGGCGTCAAAAAGAACAAAAAAACTGCGTATTTTTCTTTGTTGATTTAAGTGCTCCATTTTGTGGGTGGCATAAGTATTTTGACAATTCCTATGGCATAAGTTTACTTTGGGAGTGCCTCTCATTTTTTTAAAAAGTCCTCCTTTTCTTAAGAGGATTTCAATACTGAACACGAACATGGAATCAAAATTTCAAAATCGTTGTCATAATTTGGGAACCCCTGTATCGACTTTCAAAAAATTGATGTCATATGAATGATAATTTAATAAATTATAATATAAGCTCATAAAAGTTTGAAATTTCAGCTACAGTTTTTGATAGTTTTTTATTTTACAAACATTTTAATTAATACATAAGAAATCGTATTTTATGTTCATTCAAATGGTGTGCTACACCTACTACGTCCTACACCTTCAAATTTGGACACATGAGCACTTTGACAATAGACCGTTTACGTTGTAATATGACACACTATCGCGTAATATAGGATTGATGCGAACTTCTTGGCTTACGAATTCCCCAGATGGATATACGCTGGATTTCATTAATGACAACTCGGCCGACAATAGTTTACTCAGGAATGTCCTTTTTTTGTAATTGTTGTCATTGTTTTTATTTATTATATTTTTTCCTCCCTCTTTTGTCATTTCATTTCGTATTATTTATTGTTGCTGAAATACTTTAAACAATAGCAACAACAAAACATATAACAATTGCTAAGCTTACTTTGACAAATCTCACTGCATACGCTCACAGCATCACATTCTAACAAACAACCTCTCATACCGAGTATTCTTTCAATTTATTTGTCATATGGCTTTGCTTCCTGTCAGCGAAGTTTCATTGTGGAAACCCTTTATTCATTCAATTGTTCATAGGCTTCAATTGTTCGCTTGTCGGCAACAACAAAAAAGCAGATTATGTACAATTGCGTTAATGCGTTTGTTTGCTATCAACATTGATATGAACTCTTTTTGTTTTTTTTTTTTTTTTGTTTTATGGAGTGCAACTTTTATGAAACTGTGACAGATTTGAAGCATTTTGAACTTGCTTGTCATTAAGTAATTAGGAAAAAAATAAATTCGATGCATTGATAACTAATGGTAATATTGAAAGCGTCATGGTTTATTTGTATCAAACGACCGACAGTTATTATCCAATAAAAGGATTATTTATGCAAAATTTTAATTAAAATTAACATCTAAAATAGTTTTTACACCACTTTAATTTACATATATATATTATTTTAAAGAGCATCAAAGAAATATTTTTTTTAAATTTTGCAACTGATAATAGACTTAATTATTTAATAATGCCACTGAGCAGGAATGCGTGTAAGTTTTTGCAACAGCATGTTAAAAGACATTAAGCGCATTAAGCAACAGGAAATGAACGTACACACGCAAGTTAGCATGCATTATAGCAACAACAATATACATATGTACAATGATGATGGCAATTATAACACGGTTATATTATTAAAAGCAACATATGAAACAACCTTTAAGCTTGACGCACATGTACTCGTGTGTTTGTGCTCATGTCTATGCTGACAATTATGAACACAAAACACGCATACAAACATAGCATTTAACTAGCAAAATTAACAACAACAACAGCAGCATCGGCAGTAACTCCTTTCAAGGTAAAAGTCGTGACAACAACGAAAACAAGAACAACAACTAAAGGGAAACTTAACGAAGCGTTGAAGCAAGTCAAATAATGCTATAAAACTATCGCTTCTACACAACACAACACACCCATATGCAGACATACGCACACGCAATGCATTCATTTTCTATTGCATACTTCCGTTTCCGGTTAAAGTAGATAATGCGTTTGATTGTGTTGATGACAACAAAATACTCGTAACATTGGTTTTAACGAAAATGAAATCGGTTTTTTTTTATTTCTATTTTTTCAGTATGTTGTGATGTTGTTCATCATGTTGTGATCGACGGAAGGCATGCTTCCAGCGTGCTAGACGTTCGTACGTTCCGTGGAGTCAATATTGACTCCGATCACTATCTTGTTGCAGCCAAGATACGCATGCGGCTGTGCAATGCAAAGGATGTACGCTCTAATATGCAACGAAAGCTGGACGTCGCTAAACTGCAATCACATCGGACGGCCGAAGCCTATTCCGCTCACCTCTCAGAACTGCTCCTTCAACCTGACTCTCTACCCGATGATGCCGGTGGACTTTGGGCGCATATTTCCCGCTCCATGCGCTCTGCCGCTGAGGAAGTAATTGGTTTCCGACGCCCACCTCCGCGAAATCAATGGTATGACCAGGAGTGTCGCGAAGCTACTGCAGTGAAAAACGCCGCATACAAAAGAACACTGCAGTCAGCCGCAACGCGAGCCGTACGCGAAAACTACCGGGAAAAGAGAAAGGAAGAGAGGCGCCTTTTCAGACGCAAGAAACGAGAGCAGGAAAGGCGTGAGCGTGAGAAACTCGAAGTGTTACGAGGCAGGAATGATGCTCGAAAATTTTACCAACAAGTCAAGCGTCTGACCCAAGGTTTCAAGCCCGGAGCATCTACCTGTAAAGATGAACACGGAAATCTGGTTACGGATACGCAAGGTACACTGAGATTATGGAGGGAACACTTTTCCAAGCTGCTTGCTGGCGATGACTCCACCAATCCCGCCTTTGGAGAAACTAACCCGATGCCACCAATCAACGACGATGGTGTGGACGTACCACCACCTAGCCATGACGCGGTACGAGTTGTGATACAGCGACTTAAGAACAACAAAGCGGCCGGTGCTGACGGCCTGCCTGCTGAATTGTTCAAGACCGGTGGCGATGAGCTGATAGGGTGCATGCATCAACTCATCTGCAAAATATGGCTAGCAGAAAGCATACCCGACGATTGGAATCTCAGTGTCCTTTGTCCTATACTGAAGAAAGGTGACCCTACAATTTGCGCAAACTACCGGGGAATCAGTCTTCTTGCCATCTCATACAAGGTCCTGTCGACCGTACTGTGTGAAAGACTTAAGCCGTTCGCCAACACACTGATTGGGCCTTATCAGTGCGGCTTT
This sequence comes from Meiosimyza platycephala, assembly GCA_963662105.1. Classification (NCBI taxonomy): domain Eukaryota; kingdom Metazoa; phylum Arthropoda; class Insecta; order Diptera; family Lauxaniidae; genus Meiosimyza; species Meiosimyza platycephala. Next base: position 91,701,363 of record OY759209.1, on the reverse strand, counting down.
AGACCTGGTAAGTCCACCATAGACCAGATCTTCACACTACGTCAAATCCTGGAAAAAACCCACGAAAAACAGATCGATACCCATCATCTTTTTATCGATTTTAAGGCTGCTTTCGATAGCCCGATACGGGATTGCCTGTATGCCACCATGTCTGAGTTCGGTATACCTGCGAAGCTAGTGCGGCTTTGCAGAATGACGTTGAGCAACACATCCAGCTCCGTCAGGGTAGGAACGGACCTCTCCGAACCATTTGATACCGAACGAGGTTTCAGACAAGGCGATCCACTATCCTGCAACCTCTTCAACTTTTTGATAGAAGGGGTGTTGCGAAAAGCCAGTGTGCATCGTAATGGCACTATTTTCTACAAAAGTGTCCAGCTCCTTGCATATGCCGATGATATTGATATCATTGGACGTTGTAAGCGAGATGTTACTGCTGCATTTTCTGCTATCGAAAAAGAATCAGCGAAGGTGGGTTTGACGGTGAACGAGGGCAAAACAAAGTATATGCTGTCCACAAGCAGGGAGACGCGGCGCATTGGATCCAACATTGCTGCGAACAGCTATACTTTCGAAGTTGTCAAGGAATTCACCTATCTTGGCACCGCCGTGAACACTCAAAACGATATCAGCTTGGAGATAAAGCGAAGACTCACTCTTGCTAATAGGTGTTACTACGGTCTCAGTAAGCAATTGAGTAGTAGAGACCTCTCTCGCCCGACAAAACTGACACTCTACAAGACGCTCATCTTACCCGTGCTACTCTACGGTGCAGAAGCATGGGTTGTGTCGCAGACCGATGCAGCCACACTTGGGGTGTTTGAGAGAAAAATTCTTCGCAAAATCTTCGGTCCTGTTCGCGTCGGCGACGACTACCGTATTCGAATGAACCATGAACTGTACGAGCTCTACAATGACATCGACATAGTCAAGCGCATCACTATCCTACGTCTGCGCTGGCTGGGACATGTTGTGCGTATGGACGAAGAAGCTCCGGCGAAAAAGGTGTTTGATGCGGAAGCCGCTGGGCGACGACGGAGAGGAAGACCATGCCTCCGATGGAAAGACCAAGCTGAAGAAACCCTATCCACGCTTGGTGTGCCTGATTGGAGAAGGCGCGCGCGAAGCAGAGGCGCCTGGAGAGAGCTTTTGAGGTCGGCCGTAACCCGGTAACGGGTTGTTATGGCCACCCAAGTAAGTAAGTAAGTATTTTTTCAGTAGTAATCGCATTTCTGTTCAAGAGAAAGTTGGCAATAAAATTTCCGACATTTCGTCATAAGGTGATTTTGATATAGGTTGGCTTACTTAAACTATTTTCTATAATTATAGTTCTGGCTATTAAAGCAATCAAATTTAAGTGCAGGTTGTCGTGCAGATTGTATGCAAAATTTGTCTAAGACTGTTAAAAAAATTGTCCCCACAATTTCAACTTAAAGCTACTCGTAATTTCTGTATGGCAAAAAGGTCCCACTCAAAAGGTCAGCTAATCAAAACTATCAATATGCATATGTCTGAGATGTTTGTTGTTGTTTTTTTAAACGCATACTTAATGATTTTGACTTATAATGATAAAAAGACAATGAAATCTGCAAGTGCACTTGGGTCAGAATTTACCAGCTGGGCCACTTTTAAAAAAAGTTTTTATTTTTTTTTGAAATTTTGTTATTTAGATATTGGTATGTTCTAGAAATTAAAATGTGAAGCGATTTTTTTTCTAATTTTTTTTATTGTTGTTATAGGCAATTGAAAATCGGGGACAAAATTTTTTCAAAAGCTTATAACTTTTGAACGGATACGATGATTTTTATAAATTAAAAGTTGTTCGATTCGTATTGAAATAGAGTATAAATGAGATTTTTTTCAATTTTAAATAATGTTATTTTCAATGTTTAAAACATGTTTATTTATTAAATGTTAATGAAAAACAGCCTTCCCTGTCGGATCGAAAAACGAAAAAAATTATATAAATGTTAAAAATGTTACAATATTCCGTTAAGAAAAAAAATGGATCGCTCTTGACGTAATTTTTATTTACATATTTGTAACTCTGCACAATGGGCTTATAGTGGATTCTGTGAGTCGGAGAAAAACTTGAAAAATACAAATATTTAAAGGAGCACCCAGACCACCTCCACCCCCCGCTTTCGAGGATGCTGAATACGATGGTGGTGTTTAAAATTCTTTTGGAGTTGACCCACCCCTAAAATGGCCAAAAACCGCCCGAAAATGGGGCAACCGCATCGGTAAAATATTTGTCACTCCCATTTTTGAGGATGCTGAACACGATGGCGCTGCTTAGAAATTTTTTGGAACTGGTCCCACCCTCCAAAGTGGCCAAAAACCGCCACAACGGACCTAAATTACCATTTTTTGCCATTTAGGGGTATGGGGCCAGTTCCAAAAAAAATCTAAGCAGCGCCATCGTGTTCAGCATCTTCGAAAATGGAGGGTGACATATATATAATATGTAACTAAATTTAGATATCTTCAAAACCATTGATCTGAAAGGTTTGAGCTTTTATTTAGAAAATTTAATTCCCTTTAGAATAGTTGTTAAAATTTTTTTGTTTTCGGGTAAGTCAGCGGTATAGACATATATAAAATGGGACCGCTTTGAGACTAAGAATGGAGTTAGAAAGCCTAAACCTTTAACAATAATTGAACATGAGCAATTTGTATGGTGACGTTTTTAAAGAACAATAAATTATCTAATTCTGATATCAACTGAAAATTCGGATCTAATTTCTCATTTTTAGTAAAAGTTATGATGATTTCTTATGTTCTTATGTAAAATGTTTCTTTGGTTTGGAGCAACCTCTATATATTTGAATTCGGAACTTCCCTTGGAAATGGATTTATCTTTATATAATACTAAAAAAAAACAGTAAATTTGAGAAAAATTATTTTTTTTTTACTTGCAAATTTTTAAGTAGCACATGAATTTGGTTGGTGTGAAAGTTGAAGGATATTGCCTAGTGACGTTTTTATATACTACATACAGGGAACATTAATTTTTATTTTGTAAAGAAAGTAAGCGAGAAAGATATAGAAAAGCAAGCTCCATATCAAGTGAGCACAGCAGAAAATCAAGTTTTTAGATTGCGACCTCGAGAGCACTCAGAACTACTATAGTGCGTCCCAGAGAGGATCTCTTCCGGAAAAAAATTGATTGCGGCCTAACCTTTTTTTTCTAGAAAACGCAATAATAAGGGTAGATTTTCTTCAAATATCAATAAGACACTTTCTTAAGTAACAAAATTTTGAGGCATTCTGTAATTGAAGAATATGCCGTTTTGCGGAAATACTTTTTTTTACAAATATCAGATAATGAATACTTAGAAATTGGAACACGAAAAACTCTCCACATCATACCTACGGGGTAAAGTAGAATTCAAAAATAATTATTTTGCAGGAATTATAACAAGAAAACATTATTAGTTTAATATTTTAAAGTATTGTAGGTTACCGAATTTGCTCCTCATAGCATTCGTCTGTCATTGATGTTGTCATGTCGTTTGTACATATATGCAAAATTGGTTAAATAACCGGTTACTTTAATATGTGACATATTAAACATCTTTAAAATAGCTTAAGTCGTTTGACGCACATGACGCACATCGCAGCGTGACACGTTATTTGCACGAGATTCTAAAGCGCACCTCTTTTATTTGTTGTTGCTGTCACAGTTTTTGTTGTTGTTTTTGCTATTGTGATTCGCGTTTTTTGTTATTTATTTATTGCAACGCTACTGTGCATGCAAGCGTTGACGATGATGATGATTTTTCCTTCATCAAAGCTTCCGCCATTGTCGTCATTGTTATTTCTGTCGTAATTGCGTGAAAATCGCATTTTTCCTTGTTGTCGCATTTGTTGCTGTTGCTGTTGTTTCCTTTCATTTTGATACACGCCTTTATTTTTGTCACTTACGCTGTTGCATATTGCTGACAGGCATGCAAAGAGCAGTAAACGCACGTTGGGGCTTTTCATTACACACGCACACTTTTGAAAGTACATAATAGAAAAAACACAAACTTACTTTAGGGTGTTTTAAAAAATTTTAATTTTTTATATTTCACTTCATATTCTTGAGTTTATAGAAAAGGAAATCATTTATTTGAGAGTAATTTTTCGAAACAGCCCAATGTGCACCCCCACTAACTACTACGAATAGGCATAGGAAAGCCTGCAATTTGTTGCTTTTGTTTGTTGTTCTTTTTATGATAGCTATATAGCACCTGCACGTTATACAAAAGAAAACAAATGATGGGTTTTACCTTAGAAAACGTCATTTGCATGTATTTTATGGCAGAGCTTTTGTCTAGAACACATGTCTGTGTCGGTGCGTGTGTGACTTTGAATGTACGGTTGCAACGGTTGCAATCGCTCTCAATCACATGTTGTACGCAACACATTGTCACGCCTAAAAGTATGCACGCAAATTTTTATTATTTTTTTTTTTTTGTTCTGTCGCACTGAAATATTTTAGACTTAGGCGCTGGAAGTGGTTGTCGTCTCATGACGCTAATAGGATATTATTTGTTTGTATAGTAATTGTTGCTCATAAATGAGCGCTGCTTTATGATGGCGACAGAGATTGACGTGAACGATAATAAGATATATAATTATTATAACGTTATTATTTTAAACATGGAAATGGAGAAAACTCCGCCATTTCATATATTCAGATAAAATAACAAGAAAAAACTATATTAGTTTCTCCTTGTTATGCTCAATATAAATAAAATAGATATTGCTATTGCTTTCAAGTTTAAAGAAATTTGTGATTTTTTAAATAGACATTATCTTTAATTATTACACCCAGCTTACCATTTAATATCGTGTGTGATAACACCGAAAACAAAAATTACAAAAATAAATAACAGAACAAAAAACGGCTAAGGCTAGTCATACTAAATAGTTTGATCCATTGCTAAATGGAGTCATCAGTGACCTTTAAGGCGGGGAGTGAGAATTTTTAAACCTGATATGTTTCCCTTTTTGCATAAGTTTGTTGAGAGTTGAAGCAAAAAGTGACATAAGGCAAAGCCAAAAATATTTTTTCTGCTGTGTTTTTGTAACACATTTGATATTACACTGAAGGTCGCTGATGATACCATTTGGCAATGGCTGAAACTAGCAAGACTAGCTTTAGCCGTTTTTTGTAAATATATTTTTGAAATTTTTTGATATTATTATACACTGTACTGAACAATAAAATCGATAAAATAATTATAAATTATTTTCTGTTCCGATCATTAATAAATTTAAGTTCCAAATAGTTCTAATTGCAGAAAACAGCAACAAAACTACTTCACCATGTTCTTTCCATTTGCGCATGTAACGTGAATAAGTTTTTACTCAAAATCACTATGATTTTTTCGAAAAAAAAACTAGCCTATGCTCTAATCCAAAACATGTACCATCTATCCACCGAATTTCACTAAAATCCGTTCGGTTGTTAAGGCGTGATTGAGAAAGGAACATCCATACTTTCACATTTATATCAGTTAGATTCTTTGGCAAGTACATTTATATCGAGCACTTACCAGATGCTGTCAACATCTGATTTTCGTTAAAGTCAAATTGCGAAAATGGAAATGCGGAACTCAGCAATTGAAGTTGGCTGATAAACATTGAAGCGAAACACGCAGGATAGCTGGGAGCGCGGGCGTCCTTGGTCATCGAGGAAACGATCGCTAGCGCAGAAAATTCATGAATCGGGGATATGTTGGAGAGAAATTAAGGCATTCCCTACTGAGTTTTGTGGAGGCCCAATGCTCTGTGAATAGATTTAGGTAAGATAGAAGAGGGCAGTAGAGCAATATACAATCGATTAGTTTCGTTTTTGTGCTGGCTTATTCGTCGACAACACACAATTTCACAAAAGTATTTTCAATACTAAGCGAAAAACATTTACATTATATTTTCTTTATATAAAGCAAACTTATTCTTAATTTCTAATTAACTAAAGAACAGAACAGTCTATCTAGATCTCAGCAAAGACACATCGAAAGCACGTACATCTTTTATGTACATCAAGCAACATTTTGCTTAAAATAATATCACATAAAATAGGTCACAATTCCTCTTTTAAATTCATATTAAACAAAGTAAAACAAAAACTAATGACTACCACTGAAACTCACTTACCCTTACAACCTGAGAAACATTTTTTATTCCGCCACCCATCCGAGGTTACCCATAAATTCTATGCATTCGCTGCCCTCAACTTGACAGCAATATTAATGCGAAACATTTAGGGAATAAAAAAAAGGGGGAAAAACGTTTTCATCACACTTTAAGTGTTGCCACATATGTGCAGAAATTATTATTATGCATTACCCTGTATAACTCAACTGGAGTTCAACCAGTCCCACATACATACATAGTTGCATATCCACTGGTGGTGTTCCGGTGTTGGCCACTCAAATTGTTCGCAAGCTTGGCTTTTTCTTCCTATTGTTATGCATTTTTTCTGGTCTTTGTTTTTACTATGCAGCACTTTGCATCCGGTACACTATATATGCATTCATAGCGCAAAAATATCAGCTTTTGAGAAGCAGACGACTGCAACTGGTAACTAGTGCTGTTGATGCTTAAGCAAAGTGTCCTTATTTTCCTTGTTCCATTTTTTATAGTAATTTTAAGATATAAAGAGGGATAAAGTAATTCTTTCGGTCTTGTCCAGGTACTTGTTATTATATTTTAATTATTTTTTTTATGTGTTGAATGTGATCAGAGGCGCTACTTAATATAATAATGTTTTGAGCTATTGTTACGAAGTTTCGTAGTTTTTTCGAAAGAACTTTGTTGCAATAATTGGTGGAAAAAATTTGAAAGTAGAAAAACAAACGAGATAGAGTACTGAATATGACCAGAAAGTCTGACATAAAACAACCACGAGAAATAGGGTAACAAACTAAGGAACACCATCAATAACTGATTCCGAAAAAACCACCTTTTCTTAAATTAAAAGACTCCATGTTCATGATTAGACACAATTTAGCTACATATTTTGGCTGTGTCTAGCGCATGTCCAAAACGTCTTATTAACTTTAAAACTGGGCCAAATATGGCCATATTTTCAATTATTTTTTTGTAGCATAAATGGCATATGGGGAAAATTTTGGAATATTCTCGGGAAGACTTTTCTTACGTAAGCAAAAAATTTTTGGGAACATTTGACTTTTGACATTGAAGCTTTATGATATTCACGGGCATTCGACACTTTGATTTCTTTGCTTAGCCGCTCCTTATCGTTACAAATTAAAAGCCGAACGCAAACACAAAATGATGAGATAAAAAAAATAAAATAATAATATTTTGTAGATGAGAAGAGTCAAAACGTAAGCGTCTGAGTATTTCATCACACTAAACTATGCCATCAACTGCTGATGCAGCAAATCATTTTAGAAAGGGGCGCAAAAAAAATAAAACATCAGCATAAGAAGCAGAAGTTGCCAGGCCACTTTAACATACATATGTATATGTGCTATGTATGTATATGAAAACTAACACCAGACAGAATTGGAGAAGTCACAGCAAAATAATTTTTCATCTGATTTTTGTCTCGATGGACATTGCGTCCGTCGGATTGAATCATACTGCTTTCAACGAGGAAGCTGCATCAGCAGCATCAAAGCAGCAGACAAGTCAAATTGTTAATTAAACGAACACATAATTAATACCAAGAACAGACACTGTCGCCAGGATTCAAATTGAATTTTCCGTATGGATGACATGCTTTGTTACTTGGTTATTTTGCATTCATCTATTGAATGATGAAAGGATATTAAATTGTATGTTGTGTAAAGATAAGGATATATGATTTTATTTTTGACAAGTAATTTATTAAAATAATGTGCGAATAAAATAGGGTAGAGTATCCATTATTGAATATTAAGCTTCATTATATTATATATTTTTAAACATTATATAAACTTTAAGCGAAAATGCAAGCTAAGTGATATTTGTTAGATGCTCTCGACAATTTCTATTCGCTCTTAATTGGACATCTAACAAAGCCACAAAACAAAGAAGAAATCCATAACAAAATTTAGTAATAAAACCAATTTATAAATGTTGCATGTAACAACACATTCGTTAAGCCACAACGTCACAGTAGACAACTACAACTATACAATAGAACACAAAAATATTTGAGATGAAATCCATGTTGTTTCAGCTGTTATCTCTTTATTGCCACTGCTGTTGCTTTTCCTGTTGACCACAGGAAAACCACAAAAATAATCTGAAGCGACACTGTTTCTGTCAGCCAACTGTCCAGACATAATCGCCACAAGGCATTAGACTGTGTTTCTGCTGCTATTGCCAGTGTTCTTTGTCTGCATGTGCATAGGAGCCATAACATTTATTTAAACATTGGGATGAATATACGTCATGGTTATGGTCTGGTAACGCAGACAGACAATTTGTTGGCTACATGCGTTGGATAGTTTTTTTTTTTTATTAGATAATTTTTTTTTTTTTGCTTTTTTTTGTGTAAGCATAAAAACTACATTTTGAGGTTTAAGACTCAATTAGGAATTATACTAAGCACACTCTTAGTAGCATTTGTAATAATAAAAAGAAATATTTTACATATACCGAACGTTTTTTGCATAACTCACCACACTTTTTGATGAGAAAAGTTGACTGTTATGGCTTTTTATGTCGTTATCGTTTTTACAAATTTTTGCAAGATAATTGAGTTTAGCTATTAGAGCTATTAGCATTTTTAGCTATTTTACTTAAAGCTTATTATATTATAAATGGTGAAAACCAGAGAACTGCATTGAGTAGCTCACTGAGGGTTATGAGCCACATCCAAAAATATGAGACGTGAGTGTGCATATTGCATGCAATAATGAGTGTAAGTCTGAGTTGCGCTCACTAATAGTGAATGCGTAGATTGCATGCTGCTCATGAATGTGAGCTGCTTAATAGCTCTAGTCTCATGGATGTGAATGCCTGTGAAGCTCACTCACATGCAGTCAGCATTCATGAAGCAGTGAATGGCTTGAGCCACTTAAGTTGAACTATGTGAAGAAAACAATTTTTTTTTTTGCTGCAATCGATAGGGAAAGTTCGAAAATGGCCTTTGGACATCACTTTGGGAGGCTCGGGACCCTAGAAAGAACCGTTTTTAACCCGAAAATGGGTACCATGGTTCCTGTTTTTGACCCATTTTCGGAAAAATTTCTTTCGTTTCCTATTGATGGGGAAAGGTCGAAAATGGACTCTGGACATCACTTGGAGTATCTCCGGACCCTGGAAAGGACCGTTTTTAACCCATTTTCGGAAATTTTTTTTTTTTTTGCTTCAATCGAATGGATTTTGAACAAAACTTGGAGTACCTCCGGACCCTGGAAAGGACCGTTTTTGACCCATTTATGGAAAAAAAATTTATTTTTTCAAACGAAAGATAGCTCTAAAGTATTTTTGGACAGCACAAAGGAAGGCTCGGGACCATGGAAAGAACCGTTTTTGACCCGAAAATGTGTCCCCGGGCCACAGTACCAGTTTTCGACCCATTTTCGAGAAAAAAAAATTTGTTTTTTCAAACGAAAGATAGCTCAAAAATATTTTTGGACATCACTAAGGAAGGCTCGGGACCCTGGAAAGAACCGTTTTTGACCAGAAAATGTATCCCCGGATCCCGAGCCTTCATTAGCTCTAGCTGCCAGGGCTATCGGCTTTTGACTAGAATTTAAACTAAATTATGTATATTAAGATTTTTTAAAAAGTTGTAAATAGTTCTAACGTTATTATCCCTAAAATCAGAAAGGAGTTGAATAGGATTAAGGTTTGGGAAAAAGTAAAGTCTTATACTTTTAAGTGAAGGACAATCTGTAAGTAGGTGGGAAACAGTAAATGGGGAAATATGGCAAAAGAAACATACGGATTGCTGTTTTTTCCTCAGGAGATATTTGTGTGTCAATTTAGTGTGGCTTATTCAAAGCCATGCGAAGCATTTGTTCATAATAGCTGTAGTCGAGAGGTTGGAAGTTTTTGGAGTATTATGTTTGAATTGATGACCTTGTAACTATGGTTATAACTCTGCCAATCTGAGATCATTTTTCGATGAAAGTGATTTGTAGCAAATTTCCGAATGAATTTGTTTGAAAAATGCACGAAAGTTAGCATCGGCGATTTTACTGCAGACTTAGCAGCCTTATCAGCGTATTCATTTCCGGTTATGCTAATGTGGAAAATGAGAAATAAAAAAACCAATGTCTGGAGTCTTTTCCACCAATTTTCAGCAGAGAATAATTTCACTTTTATACTGCGAACGTTTTTTTGTAAAATATATCAAAAATCCAACAAAAATTCATATGATAAAATCGCCATAATTATTATAATAAAAAAAAAAGAAGTTAATTCGCAACCCAATCGCCTAAGCTTAACCAAGTATTATTTAATAAAAAAAAAAAAATTAATTCAAATAATTCCATTCAAGACGATCATCAAAATGTTTAAGCGAAAAGTACTTGCTCGTAAAAGGAAGCAACAACAATTTTAGTACCAACTATGAGCACAACCAAAATTTTAATAAAAAAACTTACAACAACCGCGAATGATAATAAAAAGGAAAATGGGAAAACATCTGCATGCTAAAGAACATGAACAGCATCGTACATTTTAAGATACTGAAAGTAACAAAAAGCAAAACCCCACTCGCGCTTACTCCCACTAAACATATGAGAATATACTCGTATCTACATACACATATGAACTTGTGCCTCGTAGTTAAATCTACATATTTACATTTGTATATGTTTTGTAGAAAATGCACTTTTTAATAACCTCAACATGAATCACAAGATTACATTTAACAAACATTTTTATGATCCTTTTTCGTTATCAGTAGACTCTTTTGAATGTATGTATATGCCAAAAATAAATAAACGTAACAAAGTAAAAGAGAAAAGTTCCGCGAAATATAAGAAAACTTTACTATATTGGTGACATCTTGTGCAACAAACCACAGAGCAACAAAAATGAAAACATCATCACAACACAAGGTTGCTGCGAAAGATAACAATGATTTAATTGCTTAATTTAATGTCGTAGGTACAGTGAATTTGAAAATGTCAACGCAGTGGTGTATTCTTGGAGCGAAAAGTTTTGTGTCTTAAAAAAATACTCATCACAATGAACTTAAAGATAATTCGTTTATTAAGTATGTACGTATAGAACATATTGAAAAAGCCGAACAAATTTAAAAATTGTTGTTAAAAAAAAAGGAAGAAATGTCTAAGAAGTCGCAACATTTTAAAATTTCGAAAAATTTTAGAAAGGCCAGACAATTTTAACTATTTTTAAGGTTGAAGATGTCAAAAATGTTGAAAAAATTTGAAAATATTAGAAAAAATCGAAACTTATTGATCCAAAAAATATGGCATATTGTAGAATAAAGGTCGAAAATATTATGATGAAGTTTAAAATAGTTACAAAATCGAAAAGTTTTATGCCAGTTGAAAATGTTGAAAAAGTCGATAAGTTTTCAAAAACGTTGAAACTATTCGAGAAATGTTAGAGGTCCGCACGATATTGAATAAATTGACATGTTGAAAATTCGAAATATATTGAAAGATTATGAAAAGGTCGAAAAAATATTGGCAAAGTCTAAAATATCGATTGAGTCAGAAAGTTTTGAAACGGTCTGGAAAATTTGATAAATATTGTAAAGGTTGGCATGAGAAAGTTAAAGAAAAAATATTCCCATCATGATATCAGCATTATTTTAGCTTGAAAATTGAGATCAAAGTCTGGTCTCCTCGTATTTTTGCAGCTTTTTTTAAGCCGCGAGATAGGTACATATACTATGCAAATCGAACGAAGGACATCTCGAAAGATTGTACGAATAAATGTTTTTTGAGAAAAGTGCAGTCTACACGGAAGACTCAGCAATTGTGATATATATATATCACGGGAAATTTTATAGATTATCAGATGTTTTTAAGAAACAGCTTTTAAAAGAAACAACATACATTTTTAGAGATGTGAATCATTTTTGGACATAATAAATATTAAAAGTATATTCAATAAAAATTCTGAAACCTAGTAGTATATGTGCTAATATTTACAAAAGCTTGCCATTGAATTTTGCTTCGTATCAATATACATATAATTAAAAATTAATCTCAAGGAACTTTGCCTGACAATTTATAATTTTTTTTATTATATTTTTCAATTTTAAAGCAGATAAAAATCATTAATAACATTGATTTTTTTATCTCATGTGATTTAAAAAATATAACATGTGATTTTACAAAAAATCATAGCTTTTTTCTATTTTAACAAAAATTTTGTGTAGAGTAGAGTTTCGAAAAATGTTGCCTTGGAAAAATTTAAGTTTTTTTATACCGGGTGTCCCACTTTAACTTACACAGCTGAATAAGTCAAAAAATTGCAATTCATTCAAAAAATGTTTGAAATAAAAGTTGGTGGGTATCGATGGGCTGATCCAGCCATGACTTTAACCATGACCTTGACCTACATTTTCAAGGTTATTCGAAGGTCAACTTTAGTTTTTCAAATGGAAACCCGTATTTTTGACCTCGGATTCCGGAAGAGCACCAAATTCTACGTTCAGAGAAGTATTCATATGAGAGGTCTAAGTGACTCCTGAAGGTCATTTCAAGGTCTAATTCTCACTTGGCGCAGAAAATCTGCAGCCAGTTAAGGCAAGATTGTGCAGCGGTCCAACCACAGATTACTACAGATTACTGCACGAAACGGGAATTCGACCTTGAAATTACCTTCAGGGGTCACTTTGACCTCTAACTTGACTTTTGACTTATTCAGCTGTGTAAGATAAAATGGGACATCCTGTATATTGTAACAATACCCACTACCACAAATCTAAGCCGTGTGTTATAAAAAAATTGTTTTCTTTGGAAACTAAAAATTTTTTAAAATTACACAAAATTTATTAAGAAATTGTGAAAACCGTTATATTTTTATCTCACGAGATTTTTTGAATTAGCATGAGATCTGTAAAAAGCATTTAAAAACCATTCTCAAAGTAGAAGCAATTCTGTATTCGTTACAATTTTTGAATAGAATTTTTTTTAAATTTTACTTGACTGTGCGTTGGAAGGTTGAAAGCCTGAGTTTGAAAGCATAATCGTTCAAAAATATAATGTTATTCGTGGCCTCTTTCTTTTCTTTTGTTTAGATGGAAATTTTGTGTTAACGAAATTGTTTTGAACTTTCAAGTTTCTATTGCACTTTTTTGCATTTACCAAAAGAAATATTTCCCGAAACATAAAGTTTTTTTTTTGGGTTTGTTGAAAACGATATTTTTCTAATACGTACTAGATACGAAATAGTGATGAACTTTGACTTTCGAGTACATATAGCATTTACTTGCAAAAGCATTTATCCCAATTTATTTAATTCTGCTAAATTAGGAGTATATTAAAGTATATTTGCTTCTCTCCCGTTTTCTTATAATGATTTATTTTGTTAATAAATTCGATATTTTCGAAAAATTAAAGAACATTTTTTTACAAAACTCAGCATAAATTTATTATTATAAAGCTTAATGACATAACATGCAATTATGCTATTAATCAACTCTGAGTATAAACCTTTTTTTTTATGAAAGTCGTAAAATTTTTAGAAAGTTTAAGCGCTTAAACAAATAATTTTCCACACAGTGTTGGCGGGTTTGCAACTTGCTTTGCTTGCAACTTCAGTACTCGATGGTAGGTGTCCCAACAACAATAACAACAACAATATTTTGCAACCTTTACTATAGCTTTGTTGTTGTTGATAATCTTTGCTGCCGTGTAGGTACTCCAGCGGTTATTTTGGTAAAACTAACATAAAAACTTTTCACTATAATCATAATCATGTTGAATATAATAGAAAATATTATAATAAAATTTTACCTTTAACAAGATATGCAAAATAGCACAGGATAGGATGCTACTGTTGGTTGCAAAAGACAACTAACTCTGATGATGACAGTTTTGTAAGGGGCACAAAAAAAAATGCCATGGTAGAAATTGTCTAGTTACAGAATGAACATTTTACCGTAGACTAATGAATAATCTTGAGCGAAAGTGACTGAAATTTATAATTGTTTTCATAATTTTATCACAGCAATTTAATTTAAATTTATTGCAAAAACCTGGTAAAATTTCACGCGATTATAAGCGCCTAAAAATATGCAACACAAACAATAGCCGTTTGTTGGAAAAATTTAATCATTTTGTGTTGCCTAACTTTAGGCATATTTTTTAATTTATTAAATAAAGTAGAAAACCACTTTTCAGCAATATTTCGCTTACGTTTTTACGGGAATTGCTACAATGCAAATAATTTTTTATGTATCGCTGTATTGGTAATTTTGGCAAATTTTATTAAATGTCGCCTATCGTATACAAAATATAGTCACGAAAAGAAAAAATTTGTCATGGGGAAATAAGAAAATAAAAAAATAAAGAAAATTCCATAAAAGTTTGCTTTCACGAATTAGAATTAAAAAAAAAAATCTAAGTATGGGCGCGATATTAAAAGCGCTCTAGTTACAACTGCTAGCAAACATATATGAACTTAATCTGATTTCTTTTATTTTCTTTTTTTCACAAACATCACAACAATGTGCCAAAAAGGCAAATCGAAGTCAATAGACAGACAGTCAACAATCCAGACAAAACGTGCCATTATGCATAAGTGCGGGATAGGGAAAGAAAAACTTTCAAAATATTCGAAAAAAAAATGGATAAGCAGGCGCTTTTTTTACATGCTTTTATCGCATATGCATGACATAGCGTTACCCAGTCGGAAATTTTCCATAAAAGTAATCGGTTAAAAATTAATTTTCTTTTCTTTCTTTCTTTTTTAAGGGGGCAATTAAGGGAACAATATCGAAGTTTGGCAATTCTTTCGAATGGAACATTAACTTAAAAATCTATAGCATACACCAATGCTAACTTTTAATTCCTACTGGGCACTTCTGCGAGAATATGCATATGGTTTGGTATGTGTTCGTGCGATTTCAAGTTTCAAATTTTGTTATTAAATTCTTAAACCCTTCCAATTTTTTTGGTTGAAGTAATGAAAGAATTTCATTGTTGCTGACGTCTGTCAATGCCGCTTGCTTGCCCTCCAACCGCTGCTATCAGCACAAGTATGTCTTTTGTTGTTTGTTGTGTGACTTTGTGCCCAAATTCATATATACAAGCGTACATATTCCATTGACATTAACGTTGAAACTTTTATTGAAAGTGAAAAAAAAAAGAGAGTTCGCTTTTTTTCCATCTTTCATTCAACTGAAAGTATTCGAAATACCATTGCAGCGACTCTTGACTGTTTTGCCATTTCATTTTGTTTGTTGCTTTCAGTTTGTTTTTTTTTTTTTGCGAATAAATGGCAACCCTATGCATCCAAAAAATTATGTAGCAGCGTACATAGATAAATTTATTGAAACTCTACCTTAAGGAAGCAGCAGCATTGTTAGCTGTTTTTTTTCACCCTATATGTGGTGTATTTTATATATTGCTGGTAGCGACATATTGCAGTTGTCAGGTATGCCAATATAAAGAGAAATCTTTAATTTGTGAATGAAATTTTTCGTACACGACTAACGTGCGCCTCAATACTCAGAATAATTTTGTGGAAAATATATATTATGATCTTGTGTATTCATTTCGAGCAGAGAAAGTTAATCTTTCTGAGGGTTTCACTGGATATAATTTTTATGTCATCAGAACCTTATATGCCCTGGTAGAAATCACAACATTAAAACTGTTTGCTCGCCCAATTATTGGCCAGTTAGTGGGCATTTTAAATGCTTGAAAAAAATGTACAAAAAATGTCGATTTCTTGGATTCGTTGTAAAATTAAATTCTGCCTTCGAACAGTTTATTCCCAAGATATGGCCACTTTATCGCCAGTAAAATGCTTAGTTATGCATGAACAGTTTTTGACCAATTATTGAACATTTACAATGCTTCAAGAAAAAAGCCGAAAAAATGCCCGAAAACTGTTGAAAAAATGTCCAGAAAGCGTTTTAAAAATGTTCAGAAAATGTCCCAAAAATTTCCGAAAAATGTCCGAAAAATGTCCAAAAAATGTCCGAAAAATGTCCGAAAAATATCCAAAAAATGTCCCAAAAATGTCCGAAAAATGTCTGAAAAATGTCCCAAAAATTTCCGAAAAATGTCCAAAAAATTGCCAATAAATGTCTAAAAAAATGCCCAAAAATTGTCGGATTGTAAAAAAAATGTTTATAATTATTAACCTTGCTTGAGGAACGTTATACAATTTTAATATCTAGGTACTCGCGTCAAAGTTGTGTTTATTATAATTTATTAAAATGTATAATAGTACAAAACGTGTGCGTAGGTTTCGGCTTAAGCGTTTACGAGAAAATATTATTACCGATAGTGATAGTGATAGTTGTGGTGATACTAGTGATCAATTGGTTGTTGATGCACAAAACAAGCATTTAGTGAATCAAGAGGATATTGCCATAGTGACACATAATATCTGGTGAGTTATATAAATTTCACTTTTTTTTAAATCAAATATTTTTAAATATAATTTATTTGTGTTTTATTTAATGTTTTTTAAATTTATTCATAAATATATATATTTTGTACAAATATTTATAAATAAAAATACTGGCCATTAAATGCATAGTTTTTGGACATTTTTAAAACATTTTTCAAGCCTTTTTCGAACATTTTTAGAAAATTTTTCGAGCATTTTCTAGGCATTTATTGGCCATTTTTAATAGTGACATATTTAATGACCAGTTTTAGAGCATTTTTCCTGCATTTATTGGGCATTAAATCGGCATTTTCTATTTTCGTTTTACTGGCCATTAAATGCTAGAAAAACCGTTTCATAACTTGCCAGTTTTAATGCCCATCTCTTGGCTAGTGGATATTTTTAATGCCCAGTTTTTGGCCAATAAATGCTTTTGATTTCTACCAGGGTGCATGAAGATCTTAATGCAAAATGCGATGCAAAGCGGTTGTTGATAGGCCAAATTCTTGTGATCGTCTCAAAATTTCGGTCGACAATATTTTCAGCTTTTCTGACTGGACGAACACGAATTGGAGTCTTCACATCACTAACCAGCCGCAGATGTTTAAATTCATCGTTCACTATTGCTCTGCGATACGACGTTTGATGACGACCAACTATTCGAAACGTTTCTGCAATTTCTGATGATTTACCGCGTTTTTAGTGAATTTTCATTATTTCAACTTGCGAGTGGGTATCATTCCATATTTAATAACCACAGAGTTTTTACTTTAAATAAAATAAAAATGTCATCGCTTTTCCGAAAAATATTCCGCTCTTCTTTTGATTTAAAATGAAAAGTCTTGTTAGATGATTACTGTTAAAATTACTTTTTCAGATTCACTTTAGATAATTTATTTTGATACGTCATCCCTGAAGAAAGTACATATGAATTATATCACTCTGACATACCTTTCTGAGGATAACAAAACATTTTTTTGCAGTTAAAATTCAAGAGTCTTATAGACATTTGGTTGTAGCGTACAAAAAGCGTTCAGATCTGGATTTATCATGCGGTATTTTTTAGTATAAAACTTTTAAAATATATTTTGAATAATGTTGCATACTTTTTTGGTGCTTAAAAATTGTAGAGTTATTTGCAATTGTAGTCTATTAGCTTTATTTTCAATGAAAACTTGAAATTATTTGCGTACCTAAATAAACATTAGCTCACTTACTATAAGCTTTTTATTTTTTTTATATATTATTTTTAATCTAATGCTCTATAATATACATACCTACTTATTTACCTACAAATATTTTATACACAAAATATTTCTCCCTCTGTACTTAATTCAGTTTTTGAACTGCAGATGTAGCATCTTACACATGCTGGCTGGCTACATTGTATGTACATATATAGAATCTCAAGTGAATTATTGTTGAGTTTTAATTTGAAGCAAATTGTTTATTTCAAGTGTTAATTGAAATTGAATCGTAATTTATTTGATTGCAATTGCAAACACTTTACTGATTTTTGCGAAGCGTAGAGTGCTAACTCAAAATAATATTTTGCTGACAAACTGCAAAATTGATTTAATTATAAGTCAGTTTTCGTATCCGTATTTCACGGATTCACATCAATTCTCTTAATGGTTTTGGCAACACTGTGTGCTAATGTTAACGGCAGTAGGTTCGCTACCGACTCAGGGTTGGAAGGAAGTAGGTCGGTCGATTTAATCTTAAATGTCTTGCTGCCTGCAATTGATGCACTTAATGGACTCTCAATTGCAGACATTTTATGCGTCTATAGCAAATTTAAACGACAACAAAATTGTTTATGACCAGCAGCAATCTTTGTTGCTATTTTCGGAGCTATGTATCTTCGATTTTATTGCATCGCCATAAATCTTGACGTTTCTTTGCAGCTGCAGTAGATTTAATGGAAATTTAAATAGATAGATATGCTATTGTTAAATTTTACTGAATTTATTGCATTTCATTTGTACATACGTAAGTACTTTGTTTGAAAATTTTTTATAACGTAATTTGTACCTATGTAAGCGATTAAGTATTATTGCATTATGGGGAAACACACATTTGGAAAAATTTATCTGATTTATTTTTAAATACTTTTGATTATTATAATGGGATTAAAAACAGAGATAAAAATTAGAAACATGACCCCTCCTATACTAGTCAACGTCACATTTTTTTTTATATTTTTTTTTATTTTGAGCAGCAACAAAATAAGTTGATCAGCATAAGGTAGGCCAAAAAATTATTTTGCTGGTAAAAATAAGTTCAGGTACTCATTCGTAAATTTTAACTAATAGAAACTCGATAAACACAACATTACCGAATATAAACAAATACGCTTGTAAAAAATTATAAATATTCAAACTTTTCGCATTTTTCAAATATTTCTCTTTCACGATTTATCTTTCATCGCACGAAAATGTGTGATGAAACCTTTTTGAACTCAGAGTCTATTAATTATCATTTCATTTTTATCTGTCTGTCAATCAACTGATTTATTGCTTTTTTATTTGCACATATCGGCGGCGGCAGTGTAGCTATGTACATATCATAAGCCTAAACTACAACAACGATGCTGATAAGCTATCACGCGCGCAGCACACACACACACACAACCATAGAAAAGTAGCCGCAAATCGTTCAACTATAAAATCAAGAAATCATAATTTTTTATTTATTTCTCTCCATGCAATACACACTTCCGCTGCCACAGTGCTGGCTGAACTTTCTTCAGTGCTGCTTTTTCTGCACCAATTCTTGTATGTATAAATCTAAATTAAATGAGGACTTTTTTTCACTGGCCTTCCATTTTTTTCTTCTTTGGCTTTTCATACCCAATGTCCTTCCTGTAAGCACCCTGCTGGCGATAAGTTTATTTTTTTTCTCTTTCATATGACACTGGCATTTGTCTTTCCCCCGGCTTGGTGTTTGGTGTTGCCATTACCATTAATGTTGTTGTAGCGGAAATAAGGTCCACCACCACCACCACCATCATCAGAACCATCAGCAGTGTACTCTTGCACACAAACAATCATTAATCATCGCATAATAATTTTCTGGTGTCAGCCATATTTAAGCAACGTATTCATAATCCACCAGGAATCCGCATTTGACAAATCGTCTTTGCGTATGTCACACTTCTTATTATTTGTGCTACGGATGTGGTCTGGTATTTGCTTTGGTCAGTAGGTCTGTAGACCTTAGCAAATTGTGTTTGCATGCAGCAGCAGCAGCTTCAAGGAGAGGACTTGCATGAGAGAATTAGGACGAAGAAAATTTATGAACTTTTTTTTTTTTTGTGGTGAGCAATGTCTTAGAAATAAATTAAGTTGAACTCATAAAAAGTTAATTTTTTGTTTAATTGCTAAATATTGCGTGCTTGGAAAGATATTACTTTCCCTAAAAATATAATGTCTTCACGTAAGAGATAGTTCCAAATTCAAGCCAATTTTATAAGATTTTTTCGAAACTATATTTTTACTATTGTTTTTGAATCATTTTTTTAGATGAAAAATTAAAAAATTAATAACAATAGTGTAGGCAAAGTAAGAAATTTGTTGCTATTTTTTGCATTTTGGTTTTGGGGAGACTTTTTCAAAGGAATTTTATTATAAAAAGAATTTATCAATCTAAAGTCAGGGCTCAACGTTCATAATCCTTGAACGGAGAACGACAGAAGCGTTGGATTTTTTTTTTAAATTGTACTATTTCAAAATTAATTTTCGACTGTTTCCTTTGGTGCAGTTAAAAAAATGTTTTCGAAAATTGAGGTCTCCAGTTGCAAAACCGGACAAGTTCCTTTTTCATACTTTTGGAAAAAAAAAAGAAAGACGAATTTCCGCTTGGGAATTGGATTGAATTGAATTGAAAAACCAGGATTTACTAGCTTTTCTGCACCAAGCGGGAATTCGACCTTGAAATGACCTTCAGGGGTCACTTTGACCTCTGACATGAATAGCTATCTGAACGTAGAGTTTTGTGCTCTTCCGGAATCCGAGGTCAGAAATAGGGCTATACATTTGAAAAACTAAAGGTGACCTTCTAATAACCTTGAAAATGTAGGTCAAGGTCATGGCTCGATCAGCCCTTTGATACCCACCAACTTTTACTTGAAAAATTTTTTGAATGACTTGCTGTGTAAGTTAAAATGGGACAGTATTCAAAAAAGAGGCAAAAGTAAGATTCAATGAAAAAATGGGTAGTGACACACCTCCTAAATGAAAAAAGACCAACATTTTTTATAATCTTATTTATCTGCGTCAAATGGTTGCTTGAGCTTAAATATCTTAATTTGAAAAAAAAAGTTTCAATTCAGGTTTAATCTTCAAAGGCGTAGTGCCATAGAAAATACGGGAGTAAGTACATCAAGATTAATCTGGATTGAAAATGAAATCTTAAAGCAGGCGCAGAAGGCAAAGATGCTCAATTAAGTGCAAGAAATGAGCATTGGCTAAATCATATATAGCTTGAACTTTGTTATGAATGATCTTGATTTTCATAAAATACCCAAGCAGACTTCTGCCTCCACTAAGTTACATCGAGTTGAAGAATACACACAGTGTAAGGCGGTAGATCTTCAAAAAAGGATATTTTTTGTATAATAAAACAGTTATCGTACTATTCAAACAATTGTGATAACCACACATCATCGTAAGCACTTAATGCCAATATATAAATTAAATACAAAGTCAGCACTTAATTTGCACTTAATTTAATCATTGCAGCCACATGCCACATGTTCATTTTAATGGTACCACATTTTTTTATGGTGCAATTTGGTTGCAACATCACTTATTGAATTTATTTATTGATGCTGCTCTAACTTTATTAATATTTCTTTTTATATATCAATTTAAGTATTAATAGCATTATTTGTTCATGTGTTGGCACAATACTTTGATGCCAATACACACACACACACACACACACACATACATAGTGATGTACAATCACACACACACATTTTTATGGTGGTCAGCAAAATGCGACGTTGCTATTGCGTCAACAGATTTTCTTCCGGTCGTTGCTGTTGCTGTTGCTCATCATGTTTATATTTACAATTTTTAGAGTTGTTGCTACTGCTGCTGTTCTTGTTGTTTCTATTGTTGCTGCTGCTGATGCACAATCAGCTATTTCTCTTTTTCTAAATTTTTCTATTCTTTCTTTTTTGTTACTTCCCATTTCATTTCATGTCTTTCCGATATACGGTTCTTTGTTGTCATCCTTAATGTCTTGTCACAATCATGTCTTCTTTATGCCTTTTTAGCCTGTAAAGGAAGTCATAAATATTATTCATGGGTGGACAGAAATTTTAACAGCAGCAGCAACAACAACAACAGGAGCTAAGGTCATCAGCAGCAGTTACAATAACATCAGCAGCATCGACAGTCAACAGCCGTGCAGGACATTTTTGTTAGAAAAGATTTTTTACTGTACGAGTAGATAGTTTAGGGTGTTTTGTAAAAAAGCGATCGAAATTGTGATTAAGAAAAAAGTTAAAACAATAAAAAATGATTTTTCAATGCTGCAAAACATCATTACAATATTTAGAATCGAATACTTTAACAGAATTAAGCAAAAAAAATCATAAGTCATTTCAAATCAGTTGAAGGGAATCTTAATTTTAATGTAAAAAAAACCAACTTTGAGTTTAAAAGAATTTTGTGGGAAAAAAAATTTTTGTTTTTCCCCTTATTGTAGTGACACCTTAAAATCAAAGCGCTGACACACAAATGCATTTTCATGAATAATCACTAAGTTAAGATTTTCTTGCTCAACACAAACATACACGCAAACATTAACATACCCATAGATAGTGAAAGAAAATTTTTGGTGTCCACCTATCGTAGAGTGCAACTGGGCGCTACAGCTGTCATTGTATTATATAGCGAGACAGCAGTATGGATGAGTAGGTGTTATTACTGTGCTTTCAGTTTTATTATGCTGATTGTTTCCTTTTTTTTTTGCACACATATGTAGTATAAGGTTGTGTATATTTAAGTGCATAAGTGTGTGTTAGTTAAAAAAAAAAAACTTTTTGAAATTGAATATGTTGGCAATTTGAATGTCCTTTTTCTTCATAACAAACAGAGTTCAACTGATATTGTTATTGCTGCTGTTACTCTCACTCCCTTTATCTCTCTCTTTCATTGTTGTCGTTACTTTTGACGCTAACGTCCTATAATTTGACAACAAAGGAGTACTATAAAATTGACATCAGACGTACGCTAAACAGTGGACAGTGTAGATTAAAATTTTGGAATACATGAAAATTTTAACAATTTCATTACAAAAATTACATAAAAAATTTCATAAAAAATTTTTTCAATTCATTTCAGTCTCAATTTTGTGCTGTCAAATTTTTTGTCTGAAATGGACAAGAGACTCATTATGCATCGGACCAGAAAATAATTTAAATTATTTTGTTGAGCTCACTGCTCAGTGCAGTGTGTGATAAAAATACACAATATTACACTAACAAAAAAAAAAAAAAAAAGAAAAACAGTCTAAAGCAGTTTAACTCATTGAAAAATGGAATCATCAGTGACCTTCAGGGGTCACATTGACCTCTAACATAAATATCTATCTGAACGTATAATTTTGTGCTCTTCCGAAATCCGAGGTCAAAAATAGGGGTTTCCATTTGAGAAACTATAGTTGAGCTTCAAATAACCTTGAAAATGCAGGTCAAGGTCATGTTTAATGTCATGTCTGTATCAGCTCTTTGATACCCACCAACTTTTATTTGAAACATTTTTTGAATGACTTTCAATTTTTTGACTTATTCAGCTGTGTTAGTTAGAGTGGGACACCCGGTAAATAATATGAAACATAATTCTTTAGTTTTTCATAAATTGTTAAAAATTGTAGGGGAATTATGAAATGTATCTAAATGATAGCTACTGAACAAGTTCAAATTCTAAGCACAAAAAAAGAACAATCAGCAAAATCGGAAATCTCAAAATGTAATTTCTTACATTTTGGTCAAGAACGGCCACATATTCGGCACAAATCAACACATACACAGATATTTTTATGGTCGTTTATATTTTAATATAAATTGATTCGCATTCATTGAGCGCAAATTGACTTGAAATTTTTCGCATTTTTTTTTTCTTTGGCAGCTATGGAGGAACACAGTACATACGCACGTTCTTTTATTGACAAATAAAAGCATAAAGTACCAAAAGCAGAACTCAATTTCAGCTACAAGCCGGTACAATGTATAAGATGACGACAACTTTAAGCGCCTAAGACTGTGCTCACTTTTATTACAACTTTTGTTCAAGCGATTGTTGCGCTTACGCTAATGTCTACGTATGCGTGATTTATGAATTTAATGGAGTTTTTTTCTCGATGTGTAGGGAAACTTCAGTTACTCAACAAAAAAAAAACATTTGGTTTTTTAGCGGACGTCAAGAGGAAGTTTTGGTATTTATTTGAAAGCTTTTAAGAGTTAATAATAAAATTTCAGTTTTATTGTCAATTACAGATGGCGCCGTTATAATATGAAAATTTTATTATGGAGCTTGATGATAATGCATGTTTGCAACTATTGTAGTAAGGCAGACTATTGGAAAAATATACTGTAATGTTTGCGTATGTGTTTGGCTTTTAATAAGAACATAAACTCTGTAGCGAACACTGCAATGAATTTTACTTAATAGAGAATTAATAGCCAAAATGAAAGTTGGATTTCAACAGTGTGATAACATCAAAAAAATTACACAAAGGTAGCAAAAAAAAGTGGTCACACAAGTCTCATCCATTGCTAAATGAAATCAACAGTGGCCTTTAAGGCGATGAGTGAGAGTTTCTAAGCCAGATATGTTTACTTTTTTGCGAAAATTTCTTGAGAACTGTAGCTTATGTTAAAAGCAGAATTTCTATGCCTGATATGTTCACCTTTTTGAAGAGATTTGTTGAGAACCAAAGCAAAAAGGAAATCATATCAGGCTTAAAAATTCTCATTCATCGCTTTAAGGGCCACTAATGATTCCATTCAGTAATGTATGAAAGTGGTATGACAAGCTTTAGCCGTTTTTTGTTCCGTAAGTTTAAGTAAATCCATAAGCCCAAATATGTCCAAGAAAGTTAAATAAGTTCGAATGAATGTTTAAATGAATCAAAAAAAAAAATCAATATTACTCGCATACATAATAACAGAAAATTTTTTAGTCTTAATACCCAGTATGGGCATCTAATTACAGAGTTCTTTATGGAGAATGTGCAAACAATTTATGAAAGGTACATGAAACAATGGACATATTTCGTATATTTATAATATAATAACGAAACCAAAGAG
Source organism: Meiosimyza platycephala (assembly GCA_963662105.1). Classification (NCBI taxonomy): domain Eukaryota; kingdom Metazoa; phylum Arthropoda; class Insecta; order Diptera; family Lauxaniidae; genus Meiosimyza; species Meiosimyza platycephala. The sequence continues at coordinate 91,676,531 of OY759209.1, read as the reverse complement.
AAAGATCATTCTAAAAGTTATTTCATGATCTATGCAGTCCATCTTCCTTGATTAACGTACTTTGGATATGTAGTAAAAACTGGTGAATTTAATTTTCAGCATTAAATCGAAATTTCTCTGTAAAAACTCTGTTAAGTAGTTTGCGTCCCTGTTAAGTGCTCTACCAAATAATCTTCACTACATGAATTCCTGATTAGTGCACTTCTAGCACATTTCTAGCATTTCTCTGTTAAAACTTTGTTAGAGCACTGTTAAGTAGTTTGTGTCTCTGTTTAATATGCTATCACATAATTTTCAATAACTTGATGCCTAGGAGACTTTTAATTTTTTAATCCACATGATATCCCTTCTAAAGCAGATTTCTCTTTCGGTGAACATTTATTTTTGAGCCATTTCTGTTTGAATAAAATTATCCCTGAACCAAAACTGAGAAGATTAAAAAAAAGTGTCAATATTTGACAGCTGGAAAAATTTCCAATAGTATTCAAAAAAAAAAAAAAAAATCAAGACATTTCAAGACATTTTCTGAAACTTTTTTTTTTAAACATTTTTTTTCAATTTTGCCGACAAAAATCACCGAAAAATTTATATGTTGGTCAATTTCATAATCATAAATATACAACGACCTGCTACTGCAACAATAGCATGCACAAACTGAGTTCTGAATTTCTGCTTTTTTGTTAAAATTAATTTTAAAACAATGCCCATAACTTTGAGAGTTCAATGCAAAAACCGACCAAATGTTGTTCACCACAAAAACCAAAGACGCTAGATCCAAAACTCAATTGGAAAGATAACATCGAACAGAGAGCAAAAACAGCGTGTGTAGCTTTTTATGCCTGCAAAAAACCTTTAGTAAAAAATTGGGACATCAACCAAGAATGGTACTTTGGAAGTACACAGCCGTAATGCGCCCGATTCTCAGCTATGGCTGCTTAATATGGTGGCCAGCCATTAGCAAGGACTACAACCAACAAAAGTTAGCGAGAGTACAAAGGACTGCTTGTGGGCAATGAGATCTTGCCCCACGGAAGCCCTCAACATCCTCCTACACCTGGTACCCCCTAATACCTTCATCAAAGCAACAGCGTCCTGTAGTGTGATCCGACTTAGAGAAGCTGGTAGTTGGGTAGCGAAGCAATACGGGCTATGCTCTACCCTCGACAAACTGCCAAAAGAACTGATTAATCTTACAATAGATTACACCTGCCTTACACTCAACTTCGAGAAAAACTTTTAGGTGAAGATTCCTGAGGGGGTTCAACGGGAGGAGGGCACTATCGATTTAATTTTGAAACCGCCATATACACCGATAAGTCAAATATGGACTGTGGTGTAGGTCTACTCAAAAGACCCAGTAATTCTCAATCTTTGCGCTTGCCCAACTCAGCTAGTGTTTTCCAAGCAGAAATCTTTGCTATTTTATTAGCTTATAGGCTATTGGGCGACACAAATGTGGGAAACCTAGCAATCTTCTCCGATAGCTAGGCCGCCATCAAGGCTCTAAACTCGAAGACGATATAATCTGAAATAGTTGTACTATGCCGGAAGGAATTAGCTAGTCCAGGACTTTCAGTTCGACGTAACCCTCATATGGGTTCCAGGCCACAAGAACATTGAGGTTCCTCCCTTAATGAAACCGGAACCTCAGATTTCGTGCACACTCCGATTAGTACAGTTAAGAAAAAAGTATTCTCGCTCTTTCTTTCCGGGGCAGCAAAGAAATGGGGATCTATGCAAACCTGCGGTACTTCCTGAGCAATATGGCCATCATATAATAATTCTATCATATAATAATAATATCTAGGGCAAGCTTTCTTTAACAACCTCATCGAATTGGCCGAAACTGAAATCGGATCGCTGCTTTACTATCTCAAGATGGACTAACGTTTTGTACGGTCACGTATGTGGTTTTAAAACGGCATACCAGTGCTACTCTTAATGGCTTCTAGCTTAGCTGCTAAGCCGCCATTCTAACCCAACCTAACTTCAAGGCTATAACATTTTTGTGCACAGCAGTCTTTTTCTCTAAATTTAAAGACATCGTAAGAAAGCATAACAACAACAAAATTATTTATAATGAAAATAAATTTCTTTTAAACTTAATTACTAGATAAAAATTGCAACAACAAATTATGTTGATACTGTTCTTGCAGGCTAACGCAAGCAATATGCTTCATTCTGCCATACAAACATTTTTCATATTATATCTAAAGGAACAACAGCAGCAGCAGCAAGGACGACAACAACAATAACAATAACCATATAAACTTAGGGATAATTTGAAAACCTAAATTGCACATAAGTTCACAATTATTAGTGTAATTAGAATGATTTATCAACACGTCATCCACCCCCCCCCCCCCTCTCAAAATGTTTTACTTGAACATCAATGTCTAACTATCATTGCTAATGCCGTTTTAGTTGCTCTCCTTCATTTTCATGTTGAGGACATGCGACAATCAACTGGCCATAATATGAAAAATACGTAAAGAGCAGCAAACAGTGTTGCCAGAAGTTAAATCGTTTTAACAAGATTTGAAATTATTTTGGTGGGCAGCAAAGAAAAGTAGCCTATAATTATAACATTTGTACGCCTAAGATTTTTAATTACATAAATCATTTTCTCTTGTGGCAGTCATATTTGACTGACACGTGAAAAAGTAATATTTAAGTTGAATTTTGTGAGTTTTTTTATCTTCTGCGTCACTCATATTTAACTGACGATAATGTTTAGCTAAGTTTTTGTATAATACATTTCAATAATATGAAATTCTTAATTACTCAAAAGATTTTCAAGAGAAAAAACAAATCATTAAAATGGGTAACATAATATTGGGGTTGAAAAAAAAGTTTGCATTTTCTATTTTTCAAGGTTTTGAAAATAATTTTTCAGCCATTTTTTTCACAAACACCAAAAAGGTTTTTTAAAATTTTTGATTGGATAATCTCAAGAGAGATTACAGAACCGAATCTCATCAAAAATTCCTGAACATTTTTTATTAAAATTTTAAATTTTGGATTATTTAGTTGATAATTTAAAGGCTGTTTTCTCTTTTTTTAGCATCAGTCATTATTTCAAATGACGGATAATTTCAAATACTTTCAAATTTGTGCAATATGGCAGCACTATACTATGCAACACTGACAACAATAATTATTGCCTTAGGAACGACAAGAGGTAGAGAGTAGTGTTGCCAAAAACAAAGTAACAACCAAGTGAGCGCATATTTACGAGGACGTAATAACATCTTCAAACAAAGTCAGCCAGAGTGCTCATCGTTAGCCACTAGAGAAACAAAAACAAAAACAACAACAACAATAGCAAAAATGACAGTATTGCCAACATAAAACACACGCCGTGAGTAGCAGTAACCAACTGCTAGCAGATATGAGCCACAAGCACTTTTGTTAAGCAAAATTATGTGAATGAGTAAAGGAATAAATGAATGAATAGAAGAAGGATATCTGTATGGTAAGGATGTATGAAGCAGCATATTGCATGACACTGAAATGGCATTAAAATTTCTTTTGTTTATTGTACTGAGTGTAGTGACGGCTATGAAGGTTGTGGTGTCGTTCTAACTTCCTGGGGTTGTATAGGTTGATTGTCCGCTCCTGTTGAGTTACCATGTCTGTATGAGTATCGTGTTAGCATTTTTGGTTTTAACTCTAAGAGGGCGTTGGTTGTTTTTGGGTGCGTAAATCGTTTGTTTTTAATGCCCATAATATGCACTCATCGGTGTCACGCAATCGTGTAATTTTTAGTTGTCTTGTTGCAGAAGGTGTCAATAGTTGGGGTAAAAGTTTCTAGGAATCAAGCATGAGTAGGCTTCTCATTTTTTACTATGTTGCATGGAGAAATAAACAAAATTTCGACAGAAGAACATAAAGTATTTTGTTGCTCAAATTAAAAGTTTAACAAGTTTTTCAAAAATTGATTTTATCTATTGTTTTCTGTGAAAAAAACAAAAACTGAAAGCTGAATGGTTGCATAAAGTTTAAAATTGTGGGTGAGCTGGAAATAGACCTTTCCGTAGCACTCAGTTTAAAGACCATTGTGCTGAATCCTAATAGGTGAAGAGGAAGTTAATAGAAATAGGAAAGAAGAAAGAAAGTAAATTAGAGGAAATATAGTATAAATTACTCTTCCTCAAACTTTTTCGATTTTTCTTAGGAAATTTCAGAAGCATCTGAAGGTGTCTTGCAAAAGCCGGGCAACTACAGAGATAGTGCTCTATTGTGTCGTCATCTTTAAGGCACGATTGGCAGGCAGGTTGAATCGATGAAGACACCTATGGTGGGTAAGTGCTGCCTATTATAAACCCTACCAGTAACCGAAGTTCATTTCTTCCTAGGTGAAGTAGAAACTTCGCTAGTTTCCTAGTCGTCCTTTCACGAAATACTTTGCAACCATCTTTGAATTATCTCCTTGAATGAGCATTGCTCATAAAGTCATTGATTTAATGAATGATTTCGGCGAAACTAATGCCAATGTGCACAAATTGGAGTAGCCACTGAACCCTGGTCAGCCAATTCATCCGCTAGTTCATTTCCTATGACACCACAGTGTCCGGGAACCCAAATAAGAGATTCAACTTATTATGCCTTGCTACACAATTAAGTTTCGGTTTACACTTTCTTACGAGGTTCGAATAGCTAATTGGACTAGAAAAAGCCTTCAGTGCAGCCTGACTTTTACTACAGATATCTATGAGACATATTTTTTCATTGCCACATTCAAAATGGAAAAGACCTCCGTTAGGAAAACCGATGCCATCTCTTCTGTAGCGCAAGAATGTCAAGTCTCGTCGTTTAGATATCACCCGGAACCCAAAAGAAGTTTTGGAAGAACCCGAAGTATAACTTATGGAGTTAACCATCATTCACAATGCAGCTAAGTCACATCGTACTTTCCGTCGAAGCGGATAGAAAGCAGACAATTGGTCATAGGCATCAGGAACAGTGGGTACTGTTCTGATAACAGATGGTGTATCTGTCTGTGCCCTACATTAACATCATCATCATGCCAGACTTTATAAAATTTCAGCCTACACGTAGCTTCCATCACCTTTCTTTTTCTTGATTTAGAGGTCCAAAGATAGCAAATCAATCAATACATTACTTTCTTCAAATTTTGACTGAACACTGAATGGTTGCACACTAAAAAGTATCCAAAATTGTTCGATAACATTTGTTAATTGTTGGCTAAATACTTTCGATATATGTACGATGGTGCAAACTCCATGAGTTTTCCTTCCACGAATCTGCTGATTTTCGGCGAACATTCTCATATAATAATATTCCTAATTTACATACATTGTATCCTTCTAGAAGTTAACCACACCGCAGTAATCGCAGAACACTCAATTTTGGACACTTTTTACAAGGAAGTATATCCTTCTACTTAACTCTATTTTAATCTTTTTAAATTTTTTTACACTGATGCTTGCTATCCAAGAAATCTCCAATAAAATCATGATTGATTCGCTTACCATTTTTTGAAATCCGAGAAAAATATCAAGTTGAAGAAGAGTTTACCTGAAATAAAATTAAAAAAATCAGAATACCTTTGGGCAAATATTAGATATATATATACTATTTTTATATAAAATTGTGTATGTGGAAATGGTTTGTAACGCTTTGGCGCAAATTATACTGTACCGATTTTAATAATTCATTTTTTAAAACAAGATATTTGTGCTAAAGAAGTTTATAGCGTACTTATTTTTTATTTTTCAAAAATAAATACCTTTTTTTTAGGATTAAGTCCCACAAATGTGTCTTTAGTTTTTTGTATCACGTCAGTACTTTGAATAGTCAACTCATTAAGAAAGTCTTTGTCTGGTTTCATTCATAGAAATTTGTATACTTTTGCTGGGTTTTAAAGTTATCCCAAAATAGCTTTGTTTACAATTTCAAGCAAGGAGAAATCAAATTACTTGCGGGATATAAAAAAAAAACTGAAGTAAATTGAGTCTGGTCTCTTACGCACTATATCTACAACACTATATAGTCACTCCAACTAAAGCTTTCCTAATCAAAATACTTAAAATTAAATCTTTATTCAATAAAATTCCCATACATCCCATTTGCTTCACCTTTTTTCCACAAACATTCATATAAAAAGTGATTTAATTCAATTCTGAGTTACTACTGGAACGCGTTGCTATGAAGGGTGGCAGCCTTGCAAGCAGCAGTAACGAACGCGTCATGCTTTAAATGGGCGAGCTTTTTAAAACAAATAATAGCAGTACTGAAAAAATAAAGCGAAAAAAAAACAATTCCTTCGAAAAATAGAGATGAACGAGCGTGCGAACGAACGTAAAACCCCAAATTATTACCAAAAATCCCAAAGCGCACATTTGCATGCATTCAGTACAACCGGCGCAACGCAATGCCACACCTACACCTAGCATCCAAAAAGCATGCTATGGTTTTTTATTTTTTTGATTGTTTTATTTGTTATTATCATCCCAGTCCCACGACTATACGCTGCTATTTTATAGATTTCCATGACGATGGTGTTTGACAGCATCGTCCTTGGAGTGAATTTTCTCTGGTAACCGTTGGCAAATAAACGCTTTAGCGCAAGTTGTGTGTGTGTGTGTGTGGAGCGATGCGATGCGATGCGGTGCATCTACTCACAACTGGGTTTGGTTGTTTTCACTAACGGCGGGCGCGCCGAGTGGGGCACAGTTTTGTAAAATGATTTCTCGCTTGGTTTGTTGCATCGTTCGTCCATTTGTATGGGGAAAATTCCATAAATTGAAATTAAATACTTTTGAATATTCAAACAGTGTGTTCTCTCAGTATGAGAAAGATCAACATTCAATCGGTCATATGCACACATACACATGCGAGTGACCCTGTGGGAAAGGTTGCTAGAATTTCGTTGATTAATAGAATTTTATCTCCGGAGGATCGTGAATTTTATGCCAGATATTACTACATAATCATTTTAAATATATTCGAAAAGTCAAAGAGTATCGAACAAATTCAAATATATCGATTTAGTTTGAAGAAAATCGAAAATTGCCAAAAATCAATGAAAAAGTCGCAGAGCATTGTACACTATATTAAGACTTCGCATAAGCCGAAGATCAGTGTAGAGGGAATGCCAAACAAAATATATTTGCAAGATTCATAGATCGCTGCACAAAAAAAAATAGGCCCAAACAACCCATCTATGACGGAAATAGAAGCTGATGAATATATTTGATCTAAAAATTTATAAAAAATCATGGTTACAATTATTTTTGATTTAAAAATATAAAAATTTAAAAATTCTAATTATTTTTGATCGAAAAAAATAAAAAGCTAATATAATGATTATTTTTGATTTTTAAAATAAAAATCATGTCAAATGTCTATTCTTCTCGTTAAATGAAACTCTTCTGTATACATACATCGAACTCGGACGATCTGTAAATATTCGAAATGGGAAATTTGCAAAGTGATGAATTTATCGTTAAATTAATTACGTGAGCTAAAATAGAGGGGAGGGGGTCCGGCAAAATCTCACCAAATCTCACCATGGGGGGCAGGGGGTCAAGGAAAACCTCACGTTAACTTTTTAATGCATAGAATTTACATTAAAAATTATAATTTAAATCTCACGCGGGACCCCTCCCCCGCCAGATCTCACCAAATCTCACCGTGGGGAGGAGTCTCGACCTAACTTTTTCACACCGCCATTCGGTTGTGTTCAATTTAATTTTTATAAGCTGACAGCTATCTACAATTTAAAGCTATTGATGCCAAATTATAATCTTGAATGCCAGTAACTTGGAAGAGGAACAAGAAAACATTATTCACTTGACAACCGTGAAGAGTGAACTGTAAGGAACCATTTCTTTTTTTTCCGCAAGGTCGGCATACCTAGATCGATTGTGATAGAAACTTCGCCATAATAAAAAAGGGTTAATAAAGCGAGAAAACTTCAGCGCAGAATAGTGCTGAGGGAACGGTAAGCTCAATTTCATGATTTTGAAAAGGCCTTTTTAATTGAATTATCTTAAGAATTGTTAAGTTTGACTTAAGTCAAAGAAATATGCTCAAAAATAACAAACAGTAGATCATCTAAAGCAGGATTTAAAATTTAATTTAGTTTTAATTTGTTTTAATTTAGGTCAATGAAATTGAGCAGCAATGACAAAATTTCCAATTGGATAAAAATATATTTCAGTGCTAATAGTATTAAGCCCATAGTATCAGTGCTGACCATGTTATGTGTATTTCAGCAAAAAAAATACCTGCGACAATTAAATTGAGCTGTACGGTTTCAGTCAAAAAAAAAGCATAGTCGTAAAATTTTTTAAAAGTACGTAAATTTTTACAAAGCATTGCATTGCATTGGGCTTCTAGTATTAAGGAAATAAATTTTATGTACATAGATACGCAGAGGTGCTTTGCCAAAAACAATGTATATCAGCAGTAAAACAGACAAATGCATTTAACCTTTCAATTCAACGTAGTTTCCCAGACAAAAAAAAAAATTGAACTTTTTCAATGGCAAAAGATCATAACCCAAACGTGTTGTACAAAAACAACTCTTTTTTTTATACCTTCAACCTGACAGCTAAACTTCATAGAAAATGAAAACAGAAAAAAAGCATTCAATAAAAACATGCAACGTTATATGGCAATGTTAAAAGGATTTCTGAAGTAAAATGAACGAATAGCATGAATGCATTCACTGCCAAATTTTAATAGCCAACTGACAGCAGCAGCAACAAATAATACGAATGGTCAAAAGTTTGCTAAATTGGCTTAAAATATTAAAAACGTCTGCAGCTTCTAAAACACATTATTTTTTTTTTTGTATTTGTTCAAATGTCAATAACTAACTTTGAACTTCAAAGGAATATGAAAAGAGTGTGAGCTGAGAAAAAAAAAACAGCGACGATTGAAAGCATATGAACAGACTGAATAGCGGCAAAATTTAATTAAAATTGACCGCAAAATGATTGCATGGCATTTATATTGAAATTTAATATTAATGTTACTCATACGACATGCTGAATGCTAATATTGGGTATAATAAAATTTTAAATAAGAGGTTTTAAGTGCACACCCTCTATTCTATAACTAATTAAAATTTTCAATCAAAATTATAACGAATTTGTGCTATCGCCCTTGAAGACTTTACTGAAAGCTGAATAGAAAACTTAGAGAAATCACGCTGACGCAAACAATTTTTGCTTTCGAAATTAAAAATGAAGCAAAAGCAAACAATCACAGCGAAACACGTAAAAACATAGAGAGTGCATAGAATGCAAAAATAAAGCAGCGGAAGAAACTATAAACAAAGTTTTAACCAATTACCGACCAGCACATCAAGTTTCAATTTCAATAGCGAAAACTTTGTTGAAAAGTTTTGGCAAAAAGGAAACGACAGTTAGACAAACTGCACAGACAAACCCACATACACAACAGCTAGACAACAGAATGACAGAGAAGCGATAGACGCGCAGTCGGCAAAATATTTCTCATTTAAATTGGGAACTGTGCAGTAAAGAGCCTGGCCAAATTAAACTTAACTCATTAGCGTTGATAACAAATGAAGGCATACGCTTGTAAATTCGATTTTATTTATCTCGTACCATTTAATAGCTACGCATATGAAAAATTAATTTGAAAAAAAATAATATGCTGAAATGTATGCTACGGTTTTTTTTTAAGTTTTTCAGTTTAATTTTATGTTTTTGCTTTTATTTTTTTCGGCTTGTGTGTGCTGCTTTTGCTAATAAGAATTCGATATCCAGAATTGTAAAGCCTTTAAGTATGCAACACAATCAGTTGTTAACATAAGCATGCGTAGGCATTGCAATTCTTTCTGAGAAATACAATATTTCTAGAAATTTGATTTAAAATTAGCACAAGAGTTGTGGATATATTGCATTTAATTGGAGCAGAAATATTATAGTGCGCCTACACTTATGCAATGAAAAATTTACTTCGACATAAATAGCTGCCATTTGAAACGCAGTCAATGAAACTTTTAGAATAAAGGAAATTAATTAGTCGTTGCTATGCGCGACGAATAATTTAATTGGGCGAAGAATTGTGAAATTGAGCATTTTTAGAGAGAGACTTCTTTCACATAATGTCCTTTGACATTTCGAATAGCCGCAGTTACAACCACAGCCAAACCCAATGATAGTATTTTTATCAACATTAGCTTTGAACTTATATGAGCAAGGAGCCACTACTATGGTCTCGGGATTGTCCAACCTCCTCTTTTCACTAGCAAACGACTCACTTCAGATAAGCCTTATTTTCTTGCCAGTTACCAGCAAAAGAGTGGAAAAGTTTAAGCTGCGTTGTTTCTTAACTTTTTTCCAGAGTAAAATGACTTACAGAGATAGGCATTTTTTTAATAGTCAGTTTATCACAGTCTGTATGTTGTAATCGATTCCGCTGAATTATTCAGCGCACAACAAGACAACTCTGCACTCAAGGACATGTTTTTATTTTAGCAAAAACTTGCTCAAAGTTGACGTACTCAGGTCAACTCTCTTGATTCAAGCATTTGTAGCGGAGGGCCATATCGGCAGACTCTGTTCATAACATAAGCTGCAGCAATTGTCTTTATTTCTTGGTGGCGAAAGGGGCATACAAGCGACCACTTGCTGAAATAATCAATTACCAGTAGGATGTATTTTTTTTTTAAATATGCAGTCTCCTCAGCAAGCCTTCCCCAATGTTGAAAACCTTACACACTCAGCTCAGAGATACAAAAAAAAAAACAGATTTATTCAATTTAAACGATTTTGCAAAAATTTACTTAATTTAAAATCACGCCCATTTGAGCACAATAGCTGGCTGCTACCGTAGAGTAGCGAAAAAAAGGGGCCAAGCAAAATGCAAACGACAGCATAACGAAAATCAACTAAGCATAGGAAGCAGCTGCCAACACTAGACAACACAAACTTCCGGTTACCTATAAAATATGCGCTGAACTCATGGGGTCGAGTGACTCTGACTCCAGCAAGTCTCCACATGCAGCAGTGCTGTAACGAAAAACACTTGAAAATTCTTTAATATGCTAATAAAAATTTTATTAAGTCGCTTCCGTCATAACAGGGATACGTCGCGCAGCTATAGCTTCAGCTAATAATTGTGCGCTGAAAAGTATGCAAAAGAACTTAGACCGAATGAACTTTAGCGTCGTCATCGTCGTCGTCATCTACTATGACGGTGTCTTGCAGTTGTAAAAAATTGGATTCGCAAAATTTATTAGTGTGTGCGAAAAACGATAAAACGGCAACAACAGCAAATTGCAGGAGAAGAAGGAGAAGGAGCACAGCTTCCGGCATAAAGCGCCATTGTTTTTTTAAAACATTTAAAATTTTTACTCTGTTATGAAAACAAGTAGCTTTAGGGGACGGCCACATAAGCGGTTCGCAATAAAAATATAGGGAGTTGATGTGCTGTATGTTGTTGAGTGGATTGCGCGGCTGATTATTCGGCAACGGAAACGGTAGGAATCGCAATTTCAATGTTTGATTTAGCAGCGCAGCAAGGAGCGCTAGCTGGAAAGCAGCAAAAAATAAATTTAAGGACTTTTGTAGCTGTCTGCTGTAACACTGATAAACATTGTTTTTTTGTCGTACATTATTTATTTTTATTTTTCATGATTTGAAACATGTTTCACTTTATTTTCGTTTTGCATACATTTTGGGTGGCAACATATTTAATTTTATTTTGCATGAAATTTTGCGAACGACGGTTGCTATGTGGAGAGGGGGGGGTAACACATTTGATTTAATCGCCGCATAATTTATGATTTATTTACATTGATTACGTTGGCAGTACGCGTATATTGAATTATTGGAATTAAACTGTATTTTTTATTCTCATCTTTATGCGATTAAAATTTTATTTTCCCCTCCGCAAAATCACATTCGCCAAAATGTTTATTTTCAAATCAAAATCAAAAAAAAAAACAAAATTATTTTTATATCTATGAAAGTATCAACCTAACAAAATGAGTGTATTTACCTCTTAGTTGTGTGTGTGCCTGTGTGTACGTAATAGTGCATGCGTGTGTTTGTTTATTGAATTTCAAATAACCGGAAATTGAGAAATTATATTTTTATGAAGTTGGCTTTGTATGCGTCACATGTGTGTGAAGTGCTAAGGTAATAAAATCGCTAAATGGAAATTAGGTAAAGCTGCAACGAGTACGCTAAATCTTTAATGGGATGGCTATAAATTTCATGCATTATACCCACGCTTATTCGAATAATGCCGACCACCGCTTCTTAAAGTAATTTGTTAGTTCATCCATAGATTTTATACCAAATTATGTTCAACAATGAAATATTTCAACAGTAAAAAAATAAGTCTTTGACTTTATATTTATTAGCAGCACTGTACATAGAGAAATCAATAAATTTTCAACACTTTGAACACACATTATTAATATATTGTGCATTAAGCCCAATTCGTATTCTTTTAACATTACTTTTTATATATTTTTTTAAAAATTATTAAAATATTTTACAAACATTTTGTGAACACATTTTGTAATTAGCATAAGTATGTAACTTAGTTAGCTTCATTTACACTGACGTCACGACCTAAATTTAGCAATCACCCTGGAGTAAAAAAAAAGCGAAAAACACCACAGTTTCAATTAACCTATAACATGAAACGAACAACATGAATATTTTCCACGGCAACAAAATTACCAATAATTAATTCAATACCTCTCTGGGGAGATTCATAATATAAAAATAAAAAATAAAGCCAACGATTTTAAGGCCAAAGTGTAGGCAAATTAAACCTCACCTCAAATTTTGAAGTACAAAAAGATGTTAATATCATTAAGGTTGTCATTTAAGGGTGCTTCTGTTACTTAGTTGCATGGAGGAGGGGGGCAACATGAAAACATTGACAATGAAGCCGGTGAAGATGAAAGACTGTTGAAATATTTGGAGTAGGGTTTTTTTTTAACAAGAAACCGCAAGTGAAACTTTAAGGGAGACATATTGAAAAGCGCAATAAAATGTAAAACATCGATCAAACTTGAAAAGTCAAAGGGTACGCAGACACTACACAATGGAGCTCATTTAAACAACACCCTTATGCCAAAAAAGTAGGCAATACAATTTATAGAATAAACACACGCACACATAGCGCCATAAAGACTCAGGTGTGGTGTTTTCTTAGCAACTTAAGAAATCTAATGTAGTCCTCTCAAATAAGCAAAAACAACAACGCAACAATAACAACAAATACAGGAAAAGGTTCGTCTCATAACCAGAGTGTAGGAAAAAGCCGAAAAATTTATTTGGTTTTTGGTTGACCATTCAGCATTTTACGCACGTAGGCAAATTGTTTGCATTTTTATGTGAATTTCAATGTTTTTTTTTTTTTTTTTGTTTTCGTCGATGTTGTATGGCTGCTTAAGTAAAATTGTTGCGTGCGTACGATTTAGGGTGTTATAAAAAAATATTTATAATAGTAAAAATTGAATGTATTATGATTTACTTTATTCTAAGTACCATGTGATTTGAGCATTGAACTGATTTTTATATTTTATTTTGTTCAATTTGAAGCCTTAAGTAACGAAAGCATTGATTGAACTACAAGCAGTTAATAGCGAAAACAGCAATCATTAGAAAACTTACCAGAGATTTTGATATAGACCAGTTTTTCTATCGTTCGATTAATTAACTGGCCACTCAATTATTTCTAAAGGCGTAAATGATAATTTTGAGGACGTTTTTGAGGATATTTTTGGTACAGCTAAGAGCAACGCAACAACGAATGAAATCATTGCGTAACGCCAAAGATAAAGTCACGCCAGCAATATAAATACCATAGCAACAGCCATAGAAACCAGACAGCACTACCTTTACAAAATAATCACGTGTAAAACAAAAAAAAAAACGATAAACTACAAAAGTACCGTCATTTGATTGCAATGTTTTAGAAACTCTACGCATAAAACAGCGAATGCCAGCTGTGATTGAAATCTGTGAAAGAACGTAAAACAAAAAAAAAACCGATAAACTATAAAAGTACCGTCATTTGATTGCAATGTTTTAGATACTCAACGCATAAAACAGCGAATGCCAGCTGTGTTTGAAACCTGTGAAATAACCAAAAAACTTAAGTAAACTGAGGACTGCCAGTGCTAGATTTCGGTTGAGATTTTGTAAATTTTGATAAAAACGAGAAAGATTTTGGTTAGAAATTTTTTTTCCACCAAGGTAAAGTTTTGAAATTTAGTCTCTAAGCCGTAGCTTTTTGTCGCGTGAAAAATAAATATTTTAGGCAAGATTAAAATCATAAACCGTCAAAAAGTTTTTACACTGGTTGTTATTTTCTCCACTGAGAAAACAATTTACTTGCTTCAAATAAATATGTTTGGTTGATATTAGACTTAAAATATTTGTTAACTATCAACAAATCTTGGTAGGTATTACTATATGTATTTTTATCTGGAAGTTAAAGTTTTATATATTGAACCCAACATAAAGTTTGTTGTAAAAGTAAAAATTTCATCAAAATCATCCAGATAGTTTCTGCATCCATAAATGACAAACAGAGAGACAGACAGACAACCAGACAAACACTTAATTTTATCTAGTAGATGTATGCATTTCAAAATTTTCGCAACACTCTATTATTTATTTTATGTTCAATTCAGCTTAATTCAGTGCGTGAGGGTGTTGACAACTTAAGTGGAATTTTGTTACCCAAGCGGAACCAGAAATTGTCAATCCATTTGGGAGGGTATTACTTGTTTGTTGTGGTCGATCTCGTGTTGTTGTTATATGTATTTGGGTTCGCATTTCTTTTAGATTTTTTTTTTTTGCTGTATGCGCATTTTTCAATATCAAATTATGCCAACAGCTAACCGTAGCAAGCGGAGCAACACAGCCCATTGACCCAACAACTTTGTGGATTTTTATGTATGCAGGTCAGCAAAAAACCTTTTGCTAATGAAAGCTGAGGTGAAAATGGAGGCTACGCATCACAATCCTTTTATTTTTTTATATTGTTGCCATTCGTCTGCATTGTTGAAATGGCAATCATGTCACTGTTTTTTTTTTTCTTTTTTTTTTTGTAGAAGTGTTGGGCACTTGATGAGGGTTTGACAATTAAAGTGTTTTGACACAAAGGACACTAAATAAATCTGTTTATGGTTGGTAAATAATCATATGTAGTATAAATGTAAATATGAGGAAGTTTTTTTTTTGCCGGTTTATTTTATCTTTAAAGAATTCTGACAGTTAAATTGGCAGTGTGTAGTTGGATTGACTTTTATGGGATTCAACTATTTAATCAGAATTTAAAAATTATTTTTCAATAAAAATTTTTATGTTTTTTAAAGGGAAATGCTTGCAAAAATACAGTCACAGTCACATACAGGCAAATGTTCGATTACTTAGGTCTCTTTTTTGTTGTTGACAGAACATTAAGAATATTAAGGAGTCATAATTTTAATCAGAAAGTTTGGATGATATCACAATAATTTTAAAGACTTAAACTTTTTATATATTGTACATAATCCAACGTTTATGTTTTTTTTATTTTGTATTAAATTTCTGCCAAACGCATTATAACTAAAATATGTGAATATTTGAGCTCTTATTGTATTCAGTTTTAAATGTGTTCTTTTGTTCTTTTAACATTAACCAACATCACATTCACTACTAACATTTTTTTTTTCACAAAAATTCACTTCCGTATCCGTTGTGCATGGAAAAATAAAACAAATTCAGAATAGATTTGATGCTGCGACCTTCATACACTAACTCACACGCACGCATATTTACGTATGTATTTTTGCTCGCTTTTGTTTGTAGTCTTTTGTTTATTTTGGCCTTTTGCACGCACAACTCACTACTCATGCATTCAGCCAAACGCACACACACTTAGTAGTACGAGTACTCGTTAATTTTAAAGGTGGTTTATCCTCGCTTTTTGTAAATTGCTGCATCTATTTGCTTACGTTTTGTTTAGCGACATTACGATTTGCTTTTTGGGGGAAAAAAACACAACATACGATACGTGTGCAAATAAATTTTCAGGTTGATATATCAGGCAAAATGATTTGACGCTTTCTTGTGAAAAACGAAAATTTTTTTTCAAGCCTGATAAACCTGAAATGCAACATTGTTATTTTAAACTTAATGGAAAATGTTGAATATTTAAGTCGCAATAAAAAAATTGATGAAACCAAACTAATTCCATACAAATCACACGAGAAACTCAATATTTTCCGGAAGTACACTGTGCGCCAAAATTTTAATGAAGTTTTGTTGAGGTTATTTTTTGATTTAAAATTGGATATTATTTCTCGAAACTTAATTTTTTTATTTTGTGCGTTTTTTCCCTTTGATTTTGGAAAACTTCTTTCACTCATGTTATAAAAGATTTGTGTTTCCATTGGTGCCAAAGTTTTTTGAGAACTTTTTTTTCATACTTCGTGCGATATTGAAAAGAATCTCGACCGATTTTTCATCAGGATGTAACGCCTAAAGCCGATAGAAAAAATTTCAGCGTAATGTTTTTTTTTATTTTTGAATTAATTTTACCATAAAAAATTATTAGAGCACCAAATTGGAAATACATATTAAGTTTTCGGGCAACTTTAATTTTTCATAAATTTTGGTCACACTTTACATGAGAGAAGGCCCATAGTATTCAATATTTTTTGGATTGATTTTTGGTGAGATAACTTAAAAACAAAATCACCGAATTTTAAAAATTAAAATATTGCAAAACAAAAAATGTGTGACTGATGCACAACAAATGTGAAATTTGATCGAAACTTTACTTAAAACTATTAATTGAAACAATCTGTTAATATTCGGTGGTATTGAAGGTCATTAAAAAAGCTTAAAGTATCGAAAAAGTTGTTTTAATCTGGGAAATCGGTACAATCCGAGTGGTATTGAAGAAAACTAAAAACGTCGAAAAGTATCGCCTCGGAGCGAAAGAAAGTCTATATAATCGAATAGAACTAAAACGCTTCTAAAAAGTTAATAACTAGAAATAGAATGGTATCGATTAGTGTCGTAAATATCGAAAAAGTATTGAAAAATATTTAAAAAATCGAATCTCTATAAGTCGAACTTGAAGAAGACGCCAAAAAATTCAAGTTACAGAGTTTTCGACTTATGGAGGACTTCGGAAATGTTTGACTTGTAGAGGTTAAGATTTATTCCAACTAATAGTGTACATTGTCGGCATATTCTTAAAGTTGGTATCTTATTCTTCTTCGAGTTATAGAGTTAATTAGTTTCAAATAATCGAGTTGTAAAGGCTCTAAAATCACACATTGCTATGTTCGAAATGCAGAGGTCGAAATTATTTTTTCGAGTTATAGAGGGGAAATATGTACTGAATTTACTTGTAGGGACTCACTAATTATTTCGACTTATAGAGAGGTCAAATTTCGAGCAATAGAGGTTTTGGGGCTTGAAGGGAAAGTAACACAACATTTTTTCGAGTTTGAGAGGTTTTCGACTTATCGAGGTTCGACTTAAAGAGATTCCACTGTATATGTCGAACAACATCGAAAACGTCGGTGAAGGTGGAAAAACATCGTAAAATATATTGTAGTCTAAAAACATCGAAGAGTATCGTAAAGCATAAAAAAGTCAATGGAGCATAGAAAAACATCACAAAAGTCAATAAAAGTCGAAAACTATCAAATAATAGTTTTATTTTAATTGTTTTAAAAAGTGACGTACTTTCCAACAGAGATAAAACGTCAAAAATTAATCAATTCTGACAACGCTATTGTTATTAATACTTTATAATGTTTGCATTTCATAATGGAAAAGTTGACATTCTGTGGACCGAACTCAAGGGTCGCTTCGCGTATGGACAATTATTGAACCAAAGTTGACATTGATATAACGCTACAGAATTTTGAAAAAGCGGTCGAAAATTTAATCTCTAGACTGCGCTATACTCGAACCAGTAATTAATTAGCAATTCTTCTGTCGAAATATCTGCCAAATTCTGTTATCTTTCTTATGGTAAAGTTTTAAGAAAATTTTTATTCATAATTAATAATTCATAATTTTGTTGCGAGAAGAAGTCGCTCATTTCGCTTTTAAATGGTATCCAGCACAGTATTGCAAACTTCAATATTCACCATTTTTGTATCTCAGACCAAAGCAAATTTTACTGAAATACTTAAATTCAAACATAAAGTGCCTTATCATTTTGCCTTTGTGAATAAGAAAAAAAAAGGTCTACTTATAAGACCATTTTAAAATGACATACCCACCGAATTATTTCCAGACTTTTATCCATAAAATGGGAGATTTTGTTGCTCACACGCACCGCACGAGTGTAGTGTAGTGCGCCTTAAGCAGCATAAAAGTATGCTATAATATTTTTTTCGAAATTTTTTTTTGGAAAAAAAAACACACGCATTGCATTAACAAAGCCAAATAACATATAAATATACAAAAAAAAAATTCCATATTAAATAAACGTATACTGCCGCTTTATACCAAGCGAACAATATTTTTTTTCTTTTTTGCAGAATTTAATATTGTTTATGTGATGCTTGCTTTTTACTTTTGACGAATCGTTTTGAATTAAGGTAAGTAGAGAAAGAGAGAGAGAGAGAGAGAAAAAAAAGGAAAGAAATAAAGCACCTTAACAACAAAGAAATCCTTAAAAAATGAAATCACATCAACTTCACTATTATTTGCGTAAATGTAAATGTAAATACGCGTATGTAGGGAACACATACGAGGTTTTCTGTTTTTTTTTTCAAAAGCATACATTTAGGCGCAAACACTTTAGAGAGTGCATATGTGTATGTGCTTTGAGTTACAAAACGTACCTGCTGCTGAAGCGTGCCAAGAGTTTTTTTTCTTCTTTCTGTTGTTTGTGCTCCCAGGGAAATGTGAGTAATCATCTTTATGGATGCGTTTAGTTGTTGTTGATGTGACGTTGACGATGTCAACGGCAATGGAGTCGATTTAATGTAAAATGGTTTTAAGTTATTGTTGGTGAGAAAATGCCGCAGTGCGCGGAATGGAAAAGTTAAAAAAATATATTAAGCATGTTTATTTTTTTGGGAGTAAGAGTTTGTTGCTGTTGCCCCGGTTTCATTAACAAATTGCTTAAACACGTGAGGATATTTGATTATAAAATGTTGGGATTAATGTTAGGTAGCTCAAAAATAAATTTTCCCATAGCGTAAACTTTATATAAATTTAAACAAATTACTTACGGGTTACAA
Source organism: Meiosimyza platycephala (assembly GCA_963662105.1). NCBI lineage: Eukaryota > Metazoa > Arthropoda > Insecta > Diptera > Lauxaniidae > Meiosimyza > Meiosimyza platycephala. The sequence continues at coordinate 91,657,297 of OY759209.1, read as the reverse complement.
TAACTTAAACATCAGGTTAAGTGATTGATATTTCTAGAGATTTTTTTACTTTCGTAATAACTAAGTATTTATCATGGGAAATATATGATAACATTGTACGCACATATAACTTTTTCACTATCAAAATCAAGCAAACAAAACATTCAAAACCCACAAAAGTACAGCCAGCGAAAAAGCTATATGTGCCTACGTATATTTCTCATGATAAAAAGTTATTACGATAATAAAGGTAAAACAAAAGTATACAGAATACAAGCACGATTTGCAGAAAGTAATTTGGAATGTTGCTTTTGTTATTTGCTTCGAAAATAGTACCGTAGATTGGCTTGCCAGTGATGAAAAAAAACAACTAGTTACATTATTCTTCAGCAATGTTGCTATGATTTACTTTTTTATTGAATAATTCATTTTACAAAATTGAACTTTAGAAATATTCAATTTAGCTGTTCAATAACAAAACAAGTGCGAAAAAAGCGTAATTGATTAAAACACAAGCAACTCGACAGATTGCCAACGCTTAACTTTTAAATACAACGAACTTTTTATCCTGCTGAGAAATAGAATTTTTCCCCAGTAATAAAATTCACACACACCTATATACATTTACGAAAAGGTGTACAAACAACGCTACGCTAATATAATTGAGTGAAATTTTGCGCAAGGTAATTATGATTCCATTAACAAAACAAGCGTGCTTTCACCGCTTTACCATTGGCATCATCGACATCAACATCATCATCATCGTAATTACCATTAAACTCCCATACTACTGCAAGTTGACTTGCGTTTCTGCTTGAAAAAAAAACGACTGCTGATTCATTTATAGATTTTCTTATCAAGAAAATTCAATACAGTGAACACTCTGTGTGCATGGTCAAATGAAAAATTTTGAAATTTTTTGACAAATTTTTGAATTAATTTGGATTTTTCAATTTGTGAAAGTTTAAATTAAACAAGAAACAAAAACACTTAATTTTTTTCTTATATTAAAAAAAAAAAACATTGCATTACCGAGCTTTTACTGTACTGCTGAATATTGAAACTATTTAATGCAGTAAATTAGAAGGTTATTTAAATACCATTTGATTGTTAGTCCATGAAATTGATGATGTCTTGCCAATGTGTCGAATGTTGGCAAACTGTTCACGAAAGTGAACGTCTATCAACGCCCACGACATCATGGCTTTTTGTGCTTGCATAGCACAGTACAGCAACAACAACAACAAAATTGTGTCCGGCTTTTCTCCATTTATATCATTACCTACTAGTGTTTCTAGTTTGCAGTCAATGAATTTCCATTTGCACTTCATGAGCTGAATTCCCATCCACCGCTTTTACTGACAACATTTGCCATGTAGACGCTACTTTCTTGGGGGATGGTTGATCGATTTTTGATGTTTGATGTCGCGTTTATTATTGCAATGAAATGAGAAAATGAAATGTGTTGATGAAAAAATAAAAATCATCAATAAGTTGGGGAACTGTCTGCGATAGCTTTCTATTGTTAAAGTACATTGGCATTAATTTCATTCCATTTATATAAAAAACTGAAGCTGAAATGAATAAATTTAATCGAATTGCAGCGCAGTTTATTATATGAAATTCATTTTGAAAAATGTTTGGATATATTTTAAAATGCCACATACAGTTGAGTATATCTAAAAACGTAAGAGTTTTAACCCGTGAAAACAAGATATATATAATAAGAACTACGAAGTATCCTTATGCCTTATCATGCAATAGAACAAAAAGTTCTATTTTCTTTTCCAATTAATTTGTGTTGTATAATGTTATTTTAAAATTAATTTTAGTACATTATTTAGAAAATAAAAAATATTATTTTATTGGGATTTTTGGTCACCATTGTGATTGTTTTATTTGTCGCTATGGGGTGACCATTGCATCTGGTATTCGGTTTATTAGTAAAACATTTTTGCTTAAAACATTGCTTTTCATCTAAATAACAAGTTCCAGGAGACCGATCATATGAGTAGTTCGATTTTTTATTTTGAGGTTCAAAAGTCGAAAAAATATACAAAATAGTGAAAAGATTTGAATGAGGTTAAGTAAGTCAAAAAAAAAAATATGGAACGTGTTGAAAAAAATTGAAAAAGGTTGAAAGAGGTTGAAGTCGATAAAATATGGATAATGTTCATAAAAGTGGAAATATGTTCAAAATGTCGGATGTTTTTAAAAAATATTGAAAAAGTTTGAAAGGCCGAAAAAATTTGAGATATTTGAAAAGATGTTGACAAAAGTTGAAACAGGTTGAAAAATGTTGAAACAGTTGGAAAGGTTAAAAAATATTGATAAAATATGGAAAATTACGATATGTATAAGTTGAATAAGATTGAAAAGAGTTGACAGAGTTGTTGAAGCAGTTGAATAAGGTTGATATCGTGATATTGAATTTTTAGATAAATTCAATGAAGTTAAAGGAAGTTGAAAAAATTCGAAATGGAAAAAAGGAGAATGTTGAGGAGGTGCCACACCCACTGATGTAATCCTGTTAAATTCCATTTAATATCAAAGCTTATAGTACCGACATCTCTACACTAAATTTTATTAGGATTGCTTTGATAAATACTACGCTATATATAATCTTAGTTTTTTTTTTGCTTGTATAGGCAGTGCTACGCCCACCGATGAAATCCTTTCAAATTTCATTTATTTTCTAAGTTTAAAGTAGCCAAATTTTCTACACCAAATTTTATTAGGATCACTCATATATTAGTGCACTATACATGTGTATGTATATAACATTAAACGTTGTTGCTTGTATGAGGGCTGCCACGCCCACTGATGCAATCCACACGAAATACATTTAATTTTAAAGGCTATAGTAATTGACGTCTCTGTACCAAATTTTATAAGGATTACTCCCATAGTGCACTAAATATAACATTAAATGTTTTTTGCTTGTATAGGAGGTACCACGCCCACTGATGCAAGCCGATTTAAATCGATATAACTTGAATGCCGATTTTAGTAGGACTACTCATATCGTACACTATATATAATCTAAATTGTTTTTTTCTAGAATGTTGGTGCCACGCCTAAGGTACCATTGTGAGCCCTGTCGTCAAATAGGAATAATGCTCAGGAACTTAGCTTGTTGCCGAAAAACAAAAGTTAAAAAAAAAGGTTCTGTAAAGAGAATTATTTTCCAAATGAGCCACACTTTTTGTGTAGCTTAAATTTCATAAGAAAAATTGTTTGTAGTTTTGGTTTTAGAAAATTTCTCCAGAAAAAATTTTCCGAAGTATATAATCCTAAAATTGTCCAAGAAAAATATTCATGCTGTTCATATGGTGCTGTAAGGACCAATATACGAGTATATAATATATATTTTTGTAAACAAACCCAGCTATATAGCAAAAATTGTACCGTAACTACAGGTGACGCTGAAATACACACCACTCTCAAATCTTACATTAAAAACTTCTCACGCATCACTGACTAACATAGGAAACAATTGTAAAGTTTCGTCTTTGAAAAAAAAAACAAACAGCAACAATTTTAAAGTGCCATTAAATAATCTTTTAAACTTTATGTCGATTAAGACAGTGAAATATATATAAAAAAAATTAAGCAAACAAAACAAAAAATGCCAAAAACAGAAGCATACTTTCAGGATTTACGCGTATTTCTTCAAAACAGAGATTTCAAGCCAAAAATCAACAACAAGCGAAGGCGAACGAACAGCGTACTGAAAGCGCTACTTAGAAACCATTATATTTAAATGTTACACAAGAAGACAGCCACCAACTGTGAGAGTGTATAAGTGGAAAAACGGAAAACTGTGTGTGTGTATGTGTGCTCGTGTGTAAGCGTAGAACTCGTTGAAGGTTCTAGATGGATGCGCATGGAAAATGAGGCGGAAAAATAAAATTTGTGAATTTTTGCAATAACAAAGCTAAAAAGAAAACATCAACAAAAAAATAAAAAAACAAAAATACAATGTAATTGATAATAAGAACAATAAAAAGCAACAGAAAAACGCAGAACAGAAACGGCACAAAAACAAAAACACAAGCGCACAAAAAGCAATAAAACGAGTAGCAACAAATTGGCAACGCCAAGCTGTAGAAAAAAAAATGGCATTAAATGCAAATAAAACGCATTAAATTCAATGTTGACAACAAAAATAATCATCAGCAGTAGCGAAAGCAGCAACAACAACAACAACGGCGCTGGTACAAACGCCACCAGAGAAAATGCAAATTGGGCGATTCGAAATTTATGAGGCGGTAAAAGGATGCCTGGCAGAATTAGGCGAGTTAAGAGATAAAAATAAATTTATTAGAGACATATGGTGGATTTCAACAAAATGTTATTGCAAAAGAAAATTTAATTTCATTACTAATGAAAAGAAAACAAGAACACAAATAAAGTGTTGCAAAATAATGAGTCCTGCAAACGATAAGAGCGTCAGAGAAAGAGAGAGAGAGAGAGACAAAAATTAAAATGGAAATGAAAGAAATTCATTTCATCAAAAATAAGTAAATGGTATAATTTTCAGTTAAAAGTAAAATTCTCTATAAAACAAAAAATTCCAATTAATCTTAACGAGCAGAAAAATCTATGATATCACTTACAAGCACAAGCAGCTTAAGAGCAGTGCAAAAACAAAACCACTGCTTTGGAATAACAAGGCAAGTTATCAACAACAACAACAACAACAACATAAAAACCAACTGATTGACGAAAAAGAAGAAAAAAAGTATTAAATATCAGAAGAATGATGCAATGAACGAACCCGAAATCTTCAATTCCTCATACAAACAATCATATCAGATTTTTCTCCACAATCAAATCTGCTGTCAGGGTCACCATATACAAACAACAAGAACAATAATAACAATAAAATGTTGATAACAAACACAAACAACACAATACAATCTCAGCTGTCTGCAATAGTCAAATTTGATTACTCTACATACACATGCAAACAGATTCACATACAAACGCATACGACTTCGTTACCATTACGCTAATTGTTACATTCATCCACTTCACTTGTTCCACTCACTTGACGAGATCCTCTTAAAGGGATTTGATAACCAAAAAACAAAAAGGGAGTAGCAAAAAGGTTGTGCCTGACAATAACAACAACAACAACAACAACAACAACAACAATAACAACTGAGGTCGCATTAAATGCGTCAGGGTAACTTGAAGATGTGTATTAATTACCAACGTACACAGAGGTTAACACATATGTGGGGGCAATTCTATGAAAGATCTTAAAATAAAATGTATATCATTGCTATTTCTCACATTGCTTATTTGATCTTCAAAAGTGAAAAGAGTCCTTGCAAATCACAAAATTGGTAAAACATTTAAACCTTATGGCATATCATTCTATGATATTGGCTCGGCCACTACTTCAAATTTTTTTCATAAGCTATTTACTTAAGTACGGAATGCATTCAATATGCTGAAAAAAAAAAATGTCAGCAGAAACCAGGATTGCACGAGAATGTTTAAGGGTTTTGCAGTAGCCGGTATTAGCTAATATAAGAGCAAATGTGTTAACATATGAGGTTAGTTGAAATTGACGTTATGACGTGCGTCAATTCACGTTGTTTTCATTGTGCAAAATAAAATGTTAAAAAATTGTTGATTTAAAGAGGAGGACGGAAGGAGGAAGGAGAAAGGAGGAAGGGGGAAGGAATGTGTGTGTGCACTATGTTTTATATTTTGCTATGATTCTCAACTAGTCAATGCAGAAAATAATATATAGTGTGCTTGCAGACAATTAAACGTCGGCTAACAAAGCTTACTGATGAAATGACGTAGCGTCATGGAAACTAATATAAGCAGCTCGTCATTTTCATAACACCACATTTTATAGATCGAACTATTAAAAAGTGAGGCAATTAATTGGAGAATTAAATTACGTAACAAAGCGATCCGATTTGTCCAAACCCATTTCCATACAAAGTATTCGAAGTACTTTGAGTTAATTTTACGCGTGATATTTTTCTTTTCTTGGGCACTTTTAACATGGGATTCAAAGAAAATTCTTCTAGCAATGTTGCGTAGAATTGTCCCTTCTCTTTTAAAGCAGACATACGCATGAAAGCCTACATACAATTTTAACACATGTGTGTATGTTATATGGATGTATATGTTAGCAAATCCTTTCGTAAAATGTTTTTCACATTTGCCAAATTAACATTTAAAAGGACGAATGAAGCAGAAGAAAACAACAAACACCCCAACCAACAACTGGCTTCTATCATCAAGCTTAAAAGCCGAAACTGTGTAAAAACCAGGAGGGGACAAACAGATGAGACCAAACCAAGTGACACGCCCATTAACGACGACAGTAACCAAAAAAAAAAAAAAAAAAACAAAGGGAGCCTGGCTGCGTATCATTACCCTTATCGCTTTGACATCGTCCTCGCATCATACATGTATTTTGTTGTAATTTAATGAAGAAAAGTAGTATGTAGTAGTAATAGCAATGTGGCAGGGTAGGATAGAATGTGTACAGCGATAATAAGCAAAATTAAGTCTAACAGCGGTAAGCAAAACAAACAAAGCAAATGCGTGTGATTTAAGCATAAATGTTAGTTTTTATTTTGACCCGACTTCTTGGGAATGTAGGGAGGAGAACGAAATTTGAATGTTTTTTTTTTTGTCCTTTGCTTGACGCTGACAGAGACGTACAGATTATACATAAGCAGAGAGGAGCAAACAATATTTGATTGTTTACATGTGTTCTTTTAGGGTTTTTTTTTTGTAAATGGATATAAAATAAACTGAAAATCTCTGAAGAGAATGTATGAGAAATATAAAATAGTAATTCAAAGGATGTGGTCAACAAATTCAAGACATTTACTCATTTGCCCAATCGAAATGTTATTGCAATCCCTTTAAAAATTTTTAGATGTAAATTCAAACTATATTTCACGCCCATTAACGTAAGCGCGCCTACTAATTTGCATGTTTTTTTGTGCGCCTAGCGTTTTTGTACCAAATTTCAGTTGCTGCTTCAACTTCTTTAATAAGGGTTATTATAGGAATTTTTTTTCTTACTTTTTTATAACAACCCCCCCCCCCCCTTTCCTGTGTGCAATTTTCATATCATTCAATATTTCGACAACGTACATATAACGAAAACTGTAGCAACAACAACAAAAATTGCTACAACGAAAATAAATCAAAGTTGAAAAACGGAAATGTAGCAAAAATAAGTGCGTACCTAAATCTATGATTGCTATACATTTGTATGTGTGTGAGTGTGAGTGCTTGCTCTACTACAAAACGTATGGCAGCAACAGCAACACAACTACAACAACAAAAGCAATTGCTGCCATATGAATGCCATTAAGGCGTCATTGAATCCATGTCAGTTCAATTTTGTAGCCATAAATGAAACTGTTTTCGTTGTTGCTGCCTGCCTGCCAGTTCTGCCAAGCTGTTGTTGTTCATTTCATTCATTGTCAGATTGGTTTCAGTTTTGTTTCTACTGTTGCTTTATATTTTCACTCAAACAAAATGTGAAGGAAAATTTTCCACACCAACACCGCCCGTTCACTTCAATTCAATATAAAATGGCATTTCAATCTCATCTCGCTCAAAACAATAAATTCGACCATTTGTAGCTCTTCATTAGGTTTCGTTTCGTTTCATTTCGTTTATTTATTTTTCGTATTTTTGACTTTTTGACCAATGAAACCATAGTTTCCGTGCTTATAATGAGTTTATGTGAGTTCGTGTTTCTAACGAGCTGACTTGTTGCGGAGTTTTGAAATGGATTTTCATGTTGTGCTAAATTTACACCCTACAGCTTATGTGTTTGACATTGCAAAATCTGAAAGCGTTTTGATATTCATTTTAATGAGTTTAATTGATTTTCTTGCTTGGAAAAAGAAAGCCTTAAAATATGCAACAAAGATATTTAGAATTTCTGAAAAGTGAAATTTATAGCCATTAGCGGGGAGTTATTGTATTTTTTTTAATAACGTAGGCGATTTTAATTTTTAATGATTTTAAGAAATGCAAAAATTCCAAAAATTTAAAAATAGAAAGTTTGTTTGGCCTGATGTTGATATTTTCGTTATTTTCATTTCCTTTTCAGACCGTGTGAAAATATGTAAAATTCAATTGAGAATAGCATATCCTGTCACGGTACGAATTGAGTAGTCACTTAAATGCACTGCCATATCACAGAATTTTACTTGACAGTTGGCAATTTTACATCACTGCTCGATATGAGCGCATAATTATGTTTTATATAATTTTTATTGATATTTTTCATTGCATACTTTAAGGCTGTTGTGAGCTATTTCAAATCTTCAGTTTCATCAATTTCATAAACAAAAACGACACACATACAGTGCTGATATATTAATAACAATGTCGTTTTTGACCAACATTAGATTTTCTCAAAGGTTTATTTTCAGTTTTAAGTCGAATGGACATTGCACACATTGTGATTGTCAGTAGTTTTTGTTGCTTTAAAATTACAGTTTCCATTAGCGCAGCAATCAAATCACCATTTGGATGCATTTGAAGTTGCAAAATTTTGACAGAAAGTCAAAGCGATATTTTCTGCTGCTTTTATTTAATATTTTATATATCACTTTTTATTTTGAATTGATCAATTTATACAAAAATTTATGAATTTTTTTTATGAACTTAAAAAATATTATCAGCTACAATTATATAATTTAGGTTCGATCCAATAATACCATGTGATAATCGACATTCCAAAACAACAAGTAAAAAATCTCCGTGTTATGGAATCAAAGATTTTGTGAGAAAGACCACAACAACTGAGAACCTTTTTTTTTTGGATTGAATTTAAAAATGTTGTTATGTCAAAAATTAACAACTCAAACTTTATAATACATATTAGCAGTTTTTTTTAAAATTTTTATTTTTGCATAAAATTTTTTGCATTTCAGAATACCCTTTCAATTTATTTAATTGTTATTTTAATTTAGAAGAAAAAAAAATTAAATAACAATTTAAAATAAAAAAATGCATTAAAGCGTAGCCGTCAAAATTGTTATTGTGGAAAATAAAATAAATTATAAAACTACTCAAAAACATAAACTTGATGTTGTTATTGTTCTTATTGTTAAAAATTAACATTATGTATATTAAATTAACGTGCAATGAAAAAAAAAGAAACTCAGAACCAGAGTATAAAACAAAAGCAAAAAAACTACAACGCCAGCACAAAGAATTACGTTAATGGATTAAAAATGATTGTAATGTAGTGGCAGCATCGACTGCAACTTAGCATTGCCACCTTGGCAAAAAAAAAAAAAAAAAAAACAAAGAAACACCCCAAGAGAGCAAAACACAAGAAGAAGAAGAAAAAAATAATAAAAAAAACAAAAGAAAAGTTTTTGCCGCTACCATCTCCCGCTTTTCCAGGCAAAGCTCAAAGGATAGGCAAAAAAAAAACAACAAAAAAAAATATAAAAATCAAGTCAAAATATTATTCTGTTCGTGAAAAATTATGCTGATAAAAGCGGCCGTCGCGTTGAGAAAGTGAATTTTTGTTTGTGTGGAAAAAATTAAGCGAAACAATGAAGATGTATGGAACAATAGAGAAAAAAAAACTTTCAGACAAAAAATTTAAATTTTTTTAAAACTTTCTTAAGTAAAGAGCAAAAACAAATGAAGACAAAGCAAAAGTTTTCTAGCGAGTTCCATTTTATTCATTGCAATTGTATTGAGGTTTACGCAGAGGTATTGAACTGGAGCCAGCCGGCACAGCAAAGTCCAGAATTGGCTTTGTCATGTCATTGCTGTGCTGAAATTAAGAGCTGTATGAGTTCGTATTGCATGGGAGCATTACTAATTATTAAGTATGTAAAATTATCATCACTCTTTAATAAATCCAATATTATACAGCTTCTTTGAGCGTTAGAAAAATCACTTTAAAGAAAGGTTCACATAAGTTTGAGCTTAATCTAATAATAATAAAATAATTAAAAACTATTTATGTTTTGGGGTCAGTCTTCAAATTTTTTGATTCTGCTCGATAGCTTAAGAAAAATGACACACAATTTAAACGAAAAAAAAACAAAAAAAAAAATATTCCGTAAGACGCTCTAGTAGCATAAGGAAAAGTTATCAAGATAAATATCTAACTTAAATCATGTCTCGTATGTGACTTTATACGGTACATAATAAAGTACCTATGAAGACATTAGGTTGCATGACTCATGTGGGTTTTTTTACTTATACACATAAAGTACTTCTTAAGGCATAAGTTGGTATGTCACGCGTGTATTTTTATACTGTCCGTTATTAAAATGTTTTTGAAGGCTTGAGGCGGCTCGTGTTTGCCTTTATATTGTGGACATAAAAGTCACTTGAAAGAAATGCCGTCTTATATTTTTATAAGCATTTTGTTATGAACAGTATAAAGAGAATATATTTTGACAAGTCAAACTTCTGATATATTTTGATTTTTAAATGAAATGATGACCCACAACTGCGTGTTCTGGGAACTAAGAAAAGTATATTTTCACTAATAAAGCATCTGATATATAGTAAAAAGTTAAAGATAATATTTTTAAGCATCTAAAGCTTATTCGCTATTCAAAATAAAAGCTCAGTTCTTCGAATTATTGCAAGTCATAAGTGCACATCAACTAAGAAAATTTACTTTTAATAAATAAATCTCTTCAAAACTTTTACGATATCTTGGAAATGGATGCCAAGTACACTAAGTAAAGTTTAATTATAGTCGAAAACTTTCTTTTATTTCTGACCCGCCAAGTTTTGTATCAGTAAAGCATCGGTTTGCTAGTACATAATACATCGACCAATTAAATTAAAAAATATGAATAGAGGCAAATTTTGTTTAATGAAACATTATCAATTATTGAAATCAATTTCCATAAAAATTAGTTCTATTCCAGAGAATCAATCAATCATGAATAGCAACTAAATACAGTTGATTGAGTTATTTGAAAAATTTACCTTTTTGGATTTCAAAATTTCATAAATAAAATAGCACATAACACGATGAAAACTTTAATGATTCAATGATAACAAAAACGTTCATTAAGTTGCTGCTATCGTTGGTCGTCGGTTTGACGACTGACCACATATGTTGCTGTCCAAGCGCTACAGCGCATCTGAAATACGTACAACGTGCAAAATTTAAATTCAACTGAATTCATTTCAATTTAGTTATGAAGTTGTCAAATTACCACACGAAAATGGTGAGTCACGTGGATATTAGATTGAAAATTTTGTACATAAATGTCACATGTAGAACATATTATCCGATGGATATGCGAGGCAACTACAAACGACCCAGTAAATATTTTTATTCGCGAAAATTGAATTGTTATTGCGATCACCTTTGAATTGCGTGTATTAATCATATGGAAAAGTTGCAAGCAATTGTTGTGAATGACGAAAAAAATTATAAGGAATTTATTGTTTCATTTTTATTTGACTATTGACATCGGCCTCTTCAGCGATTGAAAATGTTTGCTGGGGAGGTAAGGCACAATTTCAATGTTGCTAAGCTAATAATCTATTTTAAGCTATTAAATTATTCACGTGAATAAAACGAAACGATAATTTCACTTTAGGGCGATCAAAATGATCGCCTCGGCAATTCAATAGATGTGACTCTTTCACAACACAAACTCATAGAGGAGCACGTAACAATTTAAATCGTAAAACAAATCAAATGAAATAATATTACGCAATTTGCATTATATGATGTTTCATGTTTAGTGTGATTTAATTCAATTTAGCATTCTGCTTCTGTATTAATTTGAAATTCAAATCATTCCAAGCAATCAAATCATTTCCAAATAATGGGGCGTACCACGTTCTATTGCTAAAACAGCTTGAACTATTTAGTGTAGTTGTGTAAAAATTTACTGCATTCTTTTAAATAATTCTTTCAGTACACCGTTCTAAAGTTTTTGCTTGTATGGAAGGTGTCACGCCCTCTATTCTTTAAAACTATACCAATTTTTGTTCAGAACTTTTCCTAGCCATTTTAGCACTTATGTGAACACCTTTCTTATATAGCGTTTTGAAGTTGTGATTTGTATAGCAGGTGCTCCACATTCCATGCGCAAATGGATAGTCAGATAAATGGTAATGGCTAAATTGCCTTAGAAGGTGACACTGATCAAAAAAGTAAGTACTTTTCTATATATGTCACGTGCTTTTCTATGCGTTACAAACGGAATGACAAAATTTGGGTAAATTTTACACAATTTTTGATGTCGGCGTACAAATAATTTTTAACAATATCCTGTTGCACGTAACGTTAATTGCGTTTGTCAGGACGCATACGCATAGATGACATCATCGCCAATATAAATAGCAAATAACAACAACACCAAAATAAAATATCATCCTATTAACACAGTCAACAACTTTTCATGCAGGCGTTGGCAGCTGCCATTCGCATTTTCACCTCCATTTTTTTTTTCATTGCATACATTTGTGCATGATTGATTTTTATGCATTGTCATAAATAGACAAATGCAACACGCACACACGCAGTAACAAACAACACAAATTGCAAGCGTTCATGATGAAGTAAAATTTATGATATTTGTTGTTGTGTCAGCACAAAAATCAGAATACCAAAAGACAAAAAAAAAAGTGTGAAAAATGCATTTATATTTATTTGCTTTCTTTTTGCGCTTCTTGATCGCTTCATCGTTTTCACTCTGTCGGTCTCTTTCTATCTCTTTCTCTCTCTCTCTCTCTCTCTCTCTCTGCCAGTTGTTTATTGTTTTATTAATCAACATAAAAATATATAAATTTTTTACAGTCGTTGATTTTATGTTTATTTAAAATTTTTTATGTTTTTGTTTTTGTCAGCACTTTTTTATTTGTTTTTTATTTTTGGTTTTGTTGTTGTTGTTGCTTATTTTTATGTCTGGCGCAAGGATTTATTAAAATTTATTTATGAATGTATTGATAGAGGCGCTTAATAATTTATTGCCAAGCAGACAACTGATAAATATTTATGCATACTTTTAGGAGCTGGCTGGAGCAAACAAGTGCAATTAAAGAATTTGACAAACAAGATGAGGATTATATTTGGTGGCGAGGAAAAAAAGAAAACAAAAAGTTTGACAAGCACTTAATTACTTTATTTGAGAAGCAAGGCTATTTTTTCGAAATTTATCGTGTTAAGCTTTAGAAAAAGGAAGTTAAATTAAAAATCGTAAGAAATTTTTTCAGAATATTCATTAATATTAAATGCAAACGACGAACAAGTTTAAAAAACCATTGACAAGAAACATAACGTAACGTAACGTAAAATTCTCAATCTCCTGGTGCATCTCTGCTAGAAAAACTGCCAGACTAAAGAAGTAATGCTGTATATAATATTGAAAACATTTTTAGTCTCCTGGTATCAATTTCCTGATAATTGAAAATTTAAATTCTTTTCTGATAGTTAAAAAAATGTCTTCAATTTTAACCAAAACTACTTGCCAGTGCACTATGGGCTCGCTGACCACTTTTGCTGGCTAAAACCTATTTTTTCACACTCAGTTATTGTTTTGTTGTTGTTGTAATCTATTAGAAAATACTTCAGAGCAAACAAAAATGCATTTTTGACATCAAACTCGAAATCAGTGACCTCGAAAGCCCCCATACGCAACGTTTCATACAGAAAAAATTACATTTTCAAATTTTGGCCGCCATACTGGATCCGCCATTTTTAATTTTTGACATCAAATTCGAAATCAGCGACTCCGAAAACCCCCTTACGCCCTTCAGAGTTTTGGTCAGAAAAATTGGTCAGCGAGCCCATAGTGCAGTGTATAGAGCTACCCATATATTTTTTAGCAACTTCAAATGTTTAAGTATTCAGATATTTTCGCTCAATTACTAATGAACATTTTTTCACACAAATAATACGTACATATACTATACAAAACTATAGAATCCTTAAAAATAATAAATATTTTCATTTACTTGTCATTTATTAACACACATACAAATACATATGCTTTCAATTTAAAAATTCTGCATGATATACCACATTTACTCAGTTCATTATTTTTATAATTTCTTTACGCTTTAATTATGTCTGTCTTAGCACACATGTGCATATATACGCACATACATGAACAATTAGACAAGCACGATTCTGTGCGCACACACGTGCACTTCATTATACGAAGAGTTTTCTTTGTAATCTTTACTTTTTTCTTTTTTGCTTTTAACCCCTATCGGTACAACATGTCGCGTCGTCGTCGTCGTCGTCTAGTTTATTAAATTAATGAGTTTTGCAATTTTTATGACAAAAAATTTCACCGCAAGATGTCGCCGGATAAAACGCTTTAATGACAATATTGATGCTTATGTTACAGCAACAACAAGAACACCAACAACGGCTTTCACATTAACTACAACAACCATAATGATTGTTGTGGTTATTGCATTTATTACACATATTAACGTATACACTGTAAGAAAATTCAAGTTTTGGAAATATCAGATATAAATGTTATATTGCAGTTTAAGACGATAAAATCGTGAGTTTTTTTCAAAAATCAGCTTCAAATGCAAAATTATTTTGTTAAGGAATAAATAAAATATAAGAAAAAATTTAATTTTGTGCAAACATGACGTATGTGTAACAATTATTTAAATTGCTAGATTTAAGTTTTTGATTGAAGTGTTGTAGTCCTTTTATATAAAATGGTTATTTAATCTACACTGCCGCTGCATGAGACATAAAATAAGCATTTAATTACTATAAGCCCTGAGCGTACAGTGTATGAATTAACAGTAAGTGAAAGACGAAAAATTTTCTGGTTTCGTATTGATACTGTAAATTTTTCCTGTCAAAATTCGGATACTGATATTTCAGTTCTGATATGACTTAGAATACAATCGTTTTTAGTATTTTGTAAACTTCAGCATGCGCTGTCGAAATGTAAAATTTGAATAGTGGCTGCTCAGCCTTTCAATGGATTTCTCAAAACAAAGCTGCATTATGCCAAGAAAAATAATAATTTTTTTAGTGCATTTTTACACTATCAATGGGAAAAAACACCGAACAATAAATGATGTTTGCCTGCAATGCGGTGCTTTAACAATAGTCAAGTCACATATATACACATGTGCGTATAATTTGTATGACTGCAAGTGTGTACATACTTATGTGTCTTGAATGTTGGGTGTATTAAATGAATTAAAAGAGAAAAAAATACGACAAAAAATTCAAAAAATAAACCCAAAATAAAATCAACGTAAATGTATAACGGAAACAATGAAAAACAACTACACCTTCTAATTTATAATTCTATACGCGTTTACAACATCAACCAACCACCACCACTCTATACCTATACATATATGCACAACATAAAATACGTATGCATGAGTTTGTGTACCACAAACAATACATATGCGTCACTCACATGAAAATGAGTTTCATGAACTACGCTTCGGAATTTTTATTTAGTTTGGTAAACACATTTTATTTGTTTACTTAAATTTTACTTTTTTTAGGTTTTTTTTTTTTTTGGGGGGGGGAAAAGTCCCTAGAATCCTTTCTACAATTGTACAATCACAAGTACAAAATGTTAAATAAATAAATGTAAAACCATTATTTGGCAAGAGATACTCATGAAACCAATTTATATTTTCACATTTGTACATTTTTATAAATGTGCCGCACAGAATCTACAATGGAACTGCCACATTTTATTAAAATTTAAAATAAAAATTATTTGGTATATATCAAAATTGCCATTGAAATTTGTATGTGATAGCCTATGAATAAGGAAACTGACTCCGCGCATAAATTAGCGGGCAATAGTTTTCAATAAAAGAACAAAGAAATTTTGGCTTGACAAGTAAAAAGCATAACGTCACGCCTAGACTGAGATGAAATATAAAGCATCAAATAAAGTCAGGTTATATTATAAAAGCACAAGCTATGAGAGTGCAAACATTTCATTTACAAACGCATATGTTTTTATAATAAGTGCTTACATAGCATTATTGTTGCATTTAAAGCCGAAAAAACCAAAACTCAAATAAGCTAAGGCAGGAATTTTCTACGCTTTGTAAATCAGTGTTTTTATGTATCTCTTTTATTTATTTTTTCTTAATGTCTTGCGTAACATATGCAAAACTCATGGTTTTGTTATTATTTTCATAATTTATGGGTTTTCTTATGCAAAAAAAACTTAACCATCGTAATATTAAAAGCATTCAAAAACATCTGCTTAAGAATTAAAAAATGGCATACTGTTTTTAATCTTTTTACATATAAATTTCGTAAAGCAAATTTAAGTCTGGTTGAGTTATGATATGGGATATGATAAATTTTTACAGCAAACAAAAAAAACGACAGAAAGTCTTAAAATTTGCTGCCATTCGGTTGTAAATCAATTCTTAATTATTTCATTATTGGAAAATTAAGAAGAATAGTGACAGCGTAACAGCAAGATATAACACAACGAGAACAGGCCAAGAAGAAGGAAAAGAGAAGAACGAAAATAAAAAACTACAAATGAAATCGTTATTTTGTATTTGTACCTTTTTTGTTTTTACTTTGCTATATTTGCACATCACTTACAAAAATTTTCCATTTTATTTGATTTAAAATTTTTTATTATTCATTCAGAGTACGTAAACTCCTGAAGGCCATAGCTCAAATTTATGTATTTTAAAAGGCTTTTATATATTTATATTGTTACAAAATAAGAAAAGCTAAAGCTTACAACGGGCCGGAAATATTTGATTTTATAAATTTTAATCATGACGTATTAGTAACTTTTAATTAGAAAAATAAAACAAAACTATTAAAATAAAGCAGCGTTTAAATGGTAAATTTTTTTTTTTTTTTCTATAATAGATTTAAAATTCTGATGAGACATTTTTAATGTTATTTAAAAATCTTTGTCTTTGCTTTAACTTCAAAGCATTTGTAATTTTTTTAATTATGTATTATGATTTGTTTGATTTTTTTTTAATTTTTACGAAAATCTACAAAAATTTTTTAAGTACCGACATAAAAGTTTACAGTCTCTCAGACTCCGTAACATTTTTCATTCAAAGTATTTTTTTAAGTCCAACCGCTTCTTGAGTAGTTTTTCTATAGCGATCATTGACATAACTGTACAGGAGTTAAAAACATACATATCAGATTCATACACAGATTCGACCTCACTTAAAATTCAACTTCCTGTCAATAGGCAAACAAAATATCACACAAATACACACACCCATCAGAGACTTGATGATCAAAAAGTTTTAAATGTTTGGTAACAATCTTCAAACATGATTGCAGTGTCTATCGAAAAAGCCCCTACTCCGCCAACCTAAAACTTCACCCACAATGTATACAATGAAATGTGCATTTGACAGTAGTGTGCTCACATTGATGCAGCATTCATTTTAACACATACCTATGCACATTGCATGTATTGCATGCATGCATGTAAATTGACTCCTTTCAACTCGCTGACTCCGGCAACTCAGTCAGTCAACTAGTTTGTGTTCGCATTTTTCTTTCATCTTCTTTGCTTTAATCTTCTTCTTTTGGCTTTTGTCTCATGTCAACTCGGCTGAAAACGATGTCTGTCTGTTTGTCTATCCGCCGCTTTTCTACCACCCTCCGTCTGTCTTGGTATCTATTCACTTGCATACTCGTTAAAGTATGAAAAGAATCTTTTGCATTGTTGCGCTTTTTGTGGCAGCAATGGCAATGGCAACACCAACACCAACTACAACAACAACAACAACAATAAGAGCAATCAACTTGCATGTAAATGTTGGATTAAGTTTCTGCTGCATATTTGCAGGTGTTTATACTACACACTTCTCAAGGGAGAAGTTTAATTTTGTATACTTACTAGTAGCGCAATTTCTCTCCCCCAAACTCACTGCTACATTTTTCATCTGTTACTTCCTTCCTTCCTTCCTTTAACGTGTGGAAGTTTGGCATGCACAGATAATGTAAAATTTTTCCTTTATTCAACAAGAATCAAATTTTGTTGCATGAACTTTTCCTTTTTATTTTTTTTTTTTTTTTGTGACTGCGGAAATGATAGCACACAAAGTGTTAAGGCTGACAGGAGTGTGATGTCATAAAAACATGAGCGCATGCAAACATTTAATTGAAAACTTCAAAATTTTTTTAAAAGTATCGGTGCAAAATGTCTTTAATTTGGGTTTACCATCAAATGTTATATGCTAAGAAAGGGTGGTCTTTTAAGAGTGTCGTATTTCCGTAAGGGATTAAACTTCAGAAATTCAAATTTTTAATGGCATGAGTCAAATAATGCCAAAATGCAATTATTATGTGTTTTACATAAATCAAAAGCTACGATACTCTTATGGTAAAAAAAACACTCAAAATTATAATGAAGCGTAATGGCATCAGCAATTTAGCTTTACATGTCGTATGTGTAACCTTTGATAAAAATTCGCTTGAAAACTTTGAGCTTGCACACTAAAGAGTACCTTAAAAAGATATAAATAATAATGTTTGTAAGCATAAATACATTGAAATCATTTCATTGCTGTTTTACTTCTGCCAAAAAGTATGCAACAAAAATTAAAGCACATCAATATCACATTTACAAGTTTTGTTTTCTTTAGACTCCTGTTTTATTTGGTTGCTGTTGTTATCGAAAGAATGCACAGCGAGTATTCATTCTAACATATCAACTCGACGTCACACCAGCGGGAATACGAATTCATTAAAGCCGCCAAAAATCAACAAAAAGCGGAGTCTGCTCATAACAAATGAAAAAAATATAAAGTACAAAAGAAAGCTGCTGCTGTGCTGGGACAACCAACAAACTCTAGGCAGCATCAAAAGATAAATAAATGAGGATTAAATAAAAGGATAGGATTGCGTCACGAATTAAGGAATTGATGAACGTCTGCTACACCGCAAAAAAATTATTTTCATAAAAGTGTTGAAAGATTTATGTGATAAGGTTCAACTTAATTTCCATTTCTGCTGCAAATTGTTAAATAGCTAGGAGTTTTATATTTTAATCAATCTAAAGTGCAGCAATTAATCAATTCTTTATATTACTGTTTTGAGTTTCAACGCGTACAAAAGTTATAAAGGCATTTAACCCATAAACAAATTCATATATTCTTAAAGCGTATGAGTAACCTAGAATTGTACTATATATTGGTATGTATTAAAATTTTTATAATTCAAGCTTTGGAGGAAGATACTTCAGTTTTGATGCAATATAGACCACAGATGTCTTCGGAATTTTATAAAATTTGTCTGGCTTTATTATAATTTCAAATTTAAAAAATGGCCGCTAACGCCTTTAAAATAAAAAAATTCCTTCAACATAATTTTTTTTTTTTTTTGTAAGCATCAGTTATTCCTTTCTTTCAGTTATAACTCAACTCACTGTTTTCTAATGCTCCCACAACGCTTATACGTATCTCATACATGCTACATTCTTCCCCGACAAATTCCTTGCCAACATATGAGATGATAAATGAAAGCATAAGAAAAATATTAAAAATTATGATTTTTGTTAAGTCCTCAAAAAAAAGCCCACACAAGAGCTCCATCATTTAGCCTCGTTATAGCAGAATTATATCTGCGCAGTATGAAGAAAGTGGTATGAGGTAAAATCTAGCATTATTATCAACGACCTCGCACGCATGTTACACAGTGAACTAAAGAATAAGAACGAAAAAAAAACATATGTCTGCTGCAAAAGCTTTTGTGGGAAATTTTCATATTGTAAATTTCCTAAAAGTATGTTTTTAATACTTAAGCAATAAACATAAACAACAACAGAGAGAGAGAGATGTAAAGTATAAAAAAGGGAACGAGTAAAATGCTGGTACTTTGTATAGAACATCCACAGCCAAAGAAACCCACACAATGTTGCCTGCTGCCTTTTGTTTGTGCCATGTTTTACGCATGCAAATGAAAGTGATTAAGTACTTTTTTCCAAAAAAAAAAAAAAATTTTATTTCAATGTCCCCTTTTCTTTAACCAAACTCATTTTGAAAGAAAAACTGAAAATACAAACTCATTTTCTTTTTGCTTTTTCTCAAGTGCAGCTCAAGTTTATTGTTTAAAATTTTTGTGGTTTCTTTTTGACGGCAGCGGCGGTGTTTGTTTCCTACTTTTTTCTTCAGGGTAATTCTGTGGAAATTAAAAAGAAATGATTTACTGTTTCGCAGGCTCTCTGTGTTAAGTGGGTGTATTTAGAAGGATTTTTGTTTTTGTTTTTGTTTTTCAGTTTACCAACTCCTTTTGTTAAACCTTCTATGCCAAGACTTTGTTAATATGTTTTTACTTTTTATCATAGGGATTATGTCGACAGCGACAGTATGCTACGTGGTGTCATCAACGTTCAGCGTTCATTTTTTGTATGCTGATGACATTTTTTGATTAAAATAATTAAATGAATTATGATTAAATTAAAACGTCTTTACATATGTGATTCTATCAAACCTCATGTCACTAACCTGCACCTAATCTTTGATGTTTTTCGGGTTGAAATTTTAAGGACTTTTTAATGATGTGTTAAGTATGTTAACACATTTTATGTTGTCATCATATGAAATTGTATCATTTATAATAAAGCTTTAAAATAAAAACCAAACCAATAAAAAAAATACTTAATAAAATATTTAACATTTTAATTCAAAGGGTCCGCCACTTTTAATGGATTTAATTTTTATGTCTGCCATAAATTTTAATCGCTTTTGTAAGTACCACTCCTTAACATTGACACGTTCACAATTGTTGCTAAAAAAAAAACAAATAATTTTTATCTTTTTTTTATACGAAATTGTGATTGGTTACAATAAGTCCACACAAAAAAAAAATATTTAAGAATTTTTGTTTTGCAGTTTAAAGCTTTCTGTGACAAAACTTTTGTTTCAACTATCATGTGTCAGATGCAGCGTAGAACAAGCGTGCTAGAGGCATCGTAAAAATTTCAAGTTTAAACAGTGGCCGCTTAAACCAGAACAAGAAACTGCAGTTTTTCTCTGAAGGAGCTGACATTTTTACTCTGACGTATTATGGGAAATTAATGTAGTATGCATTTTGTATAAATTTGGCCACTTGTATTTAAATCGAATGAATTCATGTATTAATAAAAATTATCTGAAAGCATTAGTACAGGACAATCATTAACAGTTAAAATCCTAATAACAAAGAGTGTAGTTGCCGAGCGTTGTTTAAGTACTTTTAGTTCTTTCATTTTGAAACAGTTGTTTTAAGACTATACAACGATAGCTGACAGCTTCCTCTTGAACTATCATATAAATTTTTACATTAAATCTATTTTAAAATGGGTAAATATTCACAAGATCTTTTATCATTTACAGAACTTTTTAAGCCGATTTTTCACATATATTTATAGAAAATAGGCAAAAACAAAATGCTGCCAGCCGTTCGCCTTTAGCTGATACTCCATTTCAGCTATGGGATTTTTTTTTGCTTTAAATTTAGCTAAGGAATGTTCAGATTCAGATTTAATTTTTTTGAGCGATCGCTCCATTGCCTATTTCAGAGAAAGTTTTTTTAAGAAATATGTTTTCCTTTCCTCAGAAAGCCTATAAAATTTTTGCCGCAATCAAAAAATAAATCTTGTCACATATAACACCGTGGTATGTCTGGTAGAGGCATTTTTCCCCGCAGCTGCCATCTTGGGCTGCTTTCTTTCACTGCCATTGCTTTTCTTTATTTTGAATTCAATGAAAATTATTATGCATGGCAAATAAATTAAACTTCATATTAAGAATTCTATACCAACATGTCACGTTTGCAACTGATGCGACTTTGGCAACAGCAGCATCAACAACATGCAGCAGTTGCTGCAATAAAAGCAACACATAAAGCACAACAAATGCCAACTGCTATCGCTGTGTACAGCAGCATACACTCGTCACTCACGTATACTCTCTTTACCCACATATACATACATACGTAATAATTTTGATGCAGGAAGTCATGCAGCAAGTGCACCGGAAACGGAAGTATTCAAGGACAGTTCAAAGTTATGTTGACGATTGCATTGCATACAACAAACATAACGCGCAGACAGCGACAAAATGCAGGTGGCTGCAAAATTACGCAACTCAGTATGAGTAATGAACTTTAGTATGCGTGCCACAGACGACACAGAAGGGGGCAGTTGGCTTTGTTGTTGCATATTTTGTCATTTCAATATGGCGGTTATAATTTATTGTGATGAGCTTCATAAAATTTTACATAGCAACATGTGCTCGAATTGCGTTTATGTGCTGCTGTCGCTTTGTTTTTAATGGGATGTCACGTCATCAACGGGTGTAAATTGATAGCAGCTACCTTTAACGGGTAAGAGATGTAAGGTCTGTTATGAAGAGATACAAAAGGACTTAATGCTTTTGATATGTAAATTAACTTACTATCGTCATTTGTGCCTATTTCGTATTTTATTGTAAATAAAATGGTACAGGGGGAGATAATTGAAAAGTTCAAAGCATAGTTATAGCATAATCAACTGCAGTTTGAAATGAACACAAAAAATATCTGAGGTTTTACTTTTGAAATTTTGAAGAAACCTTCATTGCATCATTTATCTTTGAACTGTCAACGAACACATACAAAACAAAAAGAGGAATAATGGAAACAACTGCAAGCCTTAATGTGGTCAACAGCAGGGCAGCTGTCGCATATGACACAAAATGAACAGCAGCAACAGCAATTACGTTTAAAAATAGAGGGACGCTTGAATTTGGTAAATAAAGTCATTCAGGCAGGTGTCATCATACACGACTCACCAACACACACACATAGAGCACAAATGAGTTCTTGATTATGATACTGAAGGACCGAAAAATTACATGAAAATGGAAAGCGTTGTAACCTCAAACCTCAAAATACAGAAGAAAAAAAAATTGCAGACAATGCAACAAAAAACCATTACGTTATGCATGTAAGTTGAGCAGCAAAGCAGGTGCGCAGGGCATTAGGGTGAACTGTCCTGAAATATGCAAGCACAACATTATAGTAGCTGAGTACTGTAGATTGGCGGCAGATTGAAAAGGCTTGCCTATTGTTGTGCCACTTTAATGTTGTTTTTGGAATCAAGGACTAATTTTCGATTATCAGCACCGTTCACACGGCGCACAGTTCACTTTTATTGACTTTTTTTCGTTGTTTGCTTAAGCTTCATGTCCAGGAACTCATCACTGTCCTTAAAAATCAAAACGGAAAAAAAGTACCACAAAATCTTTAAACCGCGTCTGCCTTTTATTTTAAAAAATGTGACTTTATACAAAAACAGATAGCAGCAAGAGGCAGACGCTTTTGTTGTTGCATCTAAGAGAAATTCAATATATTTTTTAAATTTTTCCATATAGTTACACAAATTTAACCAATTTCATCGTCAGGCAGATCACGTTAATTATAAGATTATGTCAAAACAAATAAAAGAAACAACCTCTGCCACATACTTATTGATGCATTTAAGAAATACGCTATTACAAATCATTTTATTGCGTCTGCTTCTTGGCTGACATACCCTGTCAAAAATATAAAAAATAAAAAAAATTTAAAACAAAGAAGGCAGACAATTCAAGCGCCAATTTTTCGAAGGCAGACGTCGTTGAGCACTTAAAAGGCATAGTATTACAGATATACTATCAATATAAAATCAATTACGTGTGTATTTATGCGTTTGCATCCTTTTTTTTTTTAAAATATTTATCTATTAAATATCTCTCACTCTGCGACTGTGGGCTTAATTGAAATTTAAATAAGAGAAAAATGTCAATGAAAACGTAGCACGTCAACTTGCTAATGACCTCTTCAATCGAAAGTTAAAACTTTGCCTGAAGCTTTAGGCAATCGCACAATCTTTTATTAAATTCAAAAAAATTAAAATATTTTTAATAGGAAAAATATTTTTGAAGCCACCCTTCTGCAGTAAAAATGTCCAGTAGCATCAGAAAAATAGTAACGACCCCATTGCGAGCGCAACTAACAGACGATACGTATTGTGTCTGAATATAAAATCCCAAAACAAATACAAATATGAGTAGGTACGAATACATACAAATACAAATGCAAATGCACTTTCAACTTGTAGTTGACTTACTGAAGCTTTAATATACATAAGTGCATGTATATGTGTGTGTGCAAAATGTGTGCACTCCTATCTAACAACAATACAAATGAGTGTCGCAAGCACGTTTCATAGCGCCAGTATCACCAATGATATCGACCGCTTTATACAAATAAATTTCACCAAGGTTGCCATCATTATTAAAGTCAAACTTTAGCCCGCATATATGCACGCACAGGATGCAGGAGGATCCACGAAATGCTCGTGCACACACACAAATCAAGCGACAAACTGCAGCAGCAAACAAAAGTCGGTAAGTCGGTTAAAGTAGTACCAAAACTATTTGTTAAGAGCTAAGCGCTCACAAGCAGAGCAAGGACAACAGACAAAGCAAATGACTGTTGCTGAATTGTCAACAAATTTTATTTACAGCGATATGGTTAGGGATGTGAAAAATTAAAGCAAACTCGGTTTTTCTTGAAAATTTTGATCAAGTTCAAATGATTTGAAAACAATCAATTGATTCTATTGCAATTAATATATTGAAATATTATAGAAAAAACCTATGCAATTGAAAGGATTCGAACCGAATTCAATTAATTTCAAATAAACTGTAATCAATTTAATACTCAAATCAATTGAGTAACCAAATTTCAATTCCACATCACGCAGCAATACCTGCATATTTCACACAGGTTATGCATCACTTACGCCCATTACATTTTGTTATAGCATGGAGCAACATAATTGTTTCTGCTACTTCTCTTTCAGACTACGATGAAATATATGATACAATTTTTTGGTTTCTCATTTTCATATTTAGGAAATGTTTTGCAGTTATCCTTAAGCAGACGAAAGTGAACACTAGTGACGAATGCAACAACAGTTTTAGAGCACATGCAGTGTAAATGAAAATTGAATAAATTATTATAAGACTAAGCAATTGAAATGAAATGAAAATTAAATGTCACTGCAGGACTTTAATGATGAAACATGAAGTTGTCAGCACCACCTAGAATGACTTTTATTATTTTCATTTTTGTTATTATAAATAATTATATTTTCACTAAAACAATGTCAACAGTAGCATTTGCGAATGAAAGCAAATATTTTTTTCAGCCAAAATAGTCATCGTTAGTGACATCTTGCCTTTGAATGATATATCAAAATATTTTTATTATAGTCGTTTATCAAAAGTACCTAAGTACATTTTTGAAACATTTTTTAATTGTACAAAAAGAGAGCCTAGTAAGGAAAATAAAGCTGCAATGAAATAATTATCTATCAAAGAATAGTGAATTAATTGCAAAATTCACTTTAACTTTTAAAGGTTCTTTCAATTATTTGTACAATGAAAAGAGATCATCCAAGCAAATGTCCACATTTTGATGTTAGACTTTTAAAACATTTTTGCGTTAAGATTTTATTAAGTCCATGTAGTATACATGAAAAATGCTCGAGTTCATCGGAGGAATTGGTTAAACTTGTAGTAATTGAGAAAGCTGCAGATCATTGCATAAATTTCTAAGTCATGGAAATTAAGTTCTATGTTGACAGTAAAGCTGGTTTAACCCTCCGATGAGCGTACGGGTCTGGTTAGACCCAATCGATTTTAAATCGGTATATCTTTTTTTTTAGTTATTTCTGAGTAATCCCTGTCCATGACTTCCTCAAATAAGTTATGGCGAACACAATAGAACAGTAAACGATGCTTTTCCAATATATTTGTGTTAAGAAATTGTATTTTAAACTTTTTCGTGAAACCTGCGCACATGAATCTGAGTCGAAAAAAAAATTGAGTAAGAGGTTTGGATCATTACTATGATGACGATGTGGAGGAATTTTACAGAGAAGATTTGTTTTCTTTGGATTGAATACAGAATTTCTCAATAATCATTCATCTACATGGGAATCTGTTGATGATTTAAAAAATTTGCTCTCTTCATAAATAACACCGCTGAAAGAAGTGTTGCGTTTATGAACGACTACAACCAAATTTTGTCAAACGATGGAGAACAAAAACAGCTAATGCTACAAATCGTAAAAAATATCCTTTTTGTGAAAAGAGCTAGTTAATATAAACTATGAACACAATAAAAATTCATATAATACAACCTATTGATATGAATTATTGTATTTTTCGAAATTTTCTTCATTTTACCAAGGTATCCCCCCAAAAGGGTTGAGATAGCAGGTAAGTATGTCCGGAAAAAATGTAGAAAGGACCTGGTAATACATTTGACCCCTCTACGGGTCACTCCGAGGGAGTTATGAATTATTTTCCCAAAGTTTCGACATTTTTTGTTTTTTTTTTTTTTTTGTAGGGAGAACCCCAAAAGAGTGGCAGATAGGGGTAGGTGTGTCAAGGGACAAGTTTAGGAGAGTAAAAATAATGCGAGTTGGTCTAGCATTTTACCCCTCCAGAGGCATCTGAGAAAGGGGGTAGTCAATATCAGAATTTCATGAGATTGTCATTTTTGCAGCGGAGCCCTCATAAGGGATTATGATAGGGGGTAAGTATGTTCGGGAAAAATCTTGGAGGAAAAAAATAATGGGATCTTGTCATACATTTGATAGCTCTAGGGGGCAGCTTCGGGGAGATATTAATGATTATCGGAAGATTAAGGACCATTTTTTAGTTTTCAAAACGGTGGCGGGTCCATCAAATGTTTTCTGAAATGGAGCAAACTTTACGTGATTCTTATTGGCACCAATATGAAACTTTTGGTGATCGGAATGCGAAGTTTGGAGCAACTTTAAAATTTTAAACCACCCTAATATGTATGAGTCTGGTTAGACCCAAACGCTCCATATACCGCCTCTTACGTCACCGCTCATTGGAGGGTTAAAAGTCTTTAAGTTTAGAACAAAATCAAGTGAGCTCACTCATTTGCGGCGTAATGTGTCAAAAATGTTGATTAAGACACAAAAGATTGTCGTTGGCGCTTATCGAAAAAGTTGAAAGAATGTCGTAATAAATCGATTGTTATCGAAAATGGCAAAAAAAGTCGATAATTATCGAAAAAAGGATAAATATCGATTAACGACATATGTCAAATAATATCGAAAGAAGTCGAAAAATTTCGAATAAGTTGATGGTCCTTGAAACTGTAATAGATGTTAAATGTTGACGTAAAATTACGAAGATATAAAATACATGGAAGCGATATATTGTCGAATAGGCCAAAAAATATCGAATAAAATCGAAATCTATTTCGTAAAATATCGAAAAAAAATAAAAATTGTTAAAAAATCAATAAATTTCGAAAAAGTTTATGTATGTCGAAGGAAATGATACAGGTCAAATAATGTTAAAAAATTCAAAAAATGTCAAATTAATCGGTCAGTGTCGAATAGTTGAAAATCAAAAAAAAAACTATGTATAAATATGTTGAAAAATTTCATTAATGTCAAAGTGTCGAAGTCAGTCGAACAAAATGGAATAAGGTGATCATTGTACTTATATAGAGTCAAAAAAGTTAAAAAAATGCCGATGAAGTCGAAGACGTCCAAGATGAAAAATATTGAAAGAGTCAATAGAATTCATGTGGCCTGGTCTATAAAAAGAGGGCTTAGGTGTCAAAAAATCATTTTCCACTTTTATGCCGATTCGAATGAACGAAACGAGTTGTTTACCTTTAAGAGCTGTTTTCGCACGCCTCCTTTTCATAGGTCACATATGAAGAATTTGTAAACAAGGTGAGTAAAGTATATGTATATATGGAATATTAAGTATGTAAAATATATAATATAAAGTGTTATATATGTAAATTACATAAAGTATATAATGCACCTAGAGTAAAAATAACATGCAAATTCAGCACGAAATCTGTGGCACGGTCAGTTCTTTCAAGTGTAAATTTTCTTAAATAGACCGTAAAAATGTTCACATATCAAACCTTAGATCTTATTGAAATTCTTTTACATCTCTTACAGCCTTAACAAGGTTACATTGCCGCCGACCAGACCTAAACTTAGTTAGAATTTTTTTTTTTTTTCAATTTATTGGCTTATCTGAGAAAAAAAAATATTTCCAAAAACAAACACATATCAAACATTTCAAACGAACTTCATATTTAGACTAATTTTTCCAAATATTTTTTTTTTTCATTTCTTTGCTAGTTAATTGGAATAAGGAAATAATTGTCGTAACTCTTAGATGCCAATGTACTGGTGTGTATAATGATACATAAAAATTTAAGGGCAATAGACCAGTGGATACTCAGAAGTATAAAGGTACTTAATATGAGATTAAAAATAACATCAACAACACACTCAAGTGGTATGTCCTTGAAATTTTGAACTGCTCTTTGACATTTAAATATGATACACTGCCCTAATAAATTCAAAGAAAAAAGTTTTTAAGTATTCAAATGACATAACAAACTTCATATTTATGCGAATTGTAAAACTGAAAAGAGGTGTTCTCTCTGCAAATATCGATATCAAAGCTTGTATCCTTCAATTTCTCAGTATCAGCTGCCATCATGCTACCCACAAATAGCGGCCTGATTAAAAATTCCCATGCAAAAAACGCGCATAAAGGATACATAAAGTGCAAGCTAGCGATGTTCTCAGTAAAACAGTTTACCTGAAAAAACAACCTTTTGAAATCTTGCGTAAACAAAAAATTTTTTTTTTTTTTTATTCAAGGACTAAATGCTAACAGGTGAATACGACAGCGACTATGACAAAAACAGAAACAGCAACAACAACGACATTGATTTCAAAGAGAAAGAAAGAAAATTGCTGTCAGCTAAAGAATAATAAAAACCGTGAAACCAAATGAAGAGAAAAATAAAAATAAAAAACAAAGTTATGAAAAAACTATGGTGTTGACGCTGATGATGATGAACTTTATCCGCTAGCGGATAAGCAGAGTAGAGAGCATGTCATTACAGAAATGAATTCTTAGCCGAACGTTTGTTCATTCTTATCTCAAAATAGCAACAATTTGCTTTGTTAACTGTCAAATTTGGACAGTTCTCTATTGCAATGCGCATGCTTTCCGAATGTTGCTCTTATTGAGTAAACGAATTGCAAGGACAAACGTAGCCAGGATAACATGCAATCCTCAGGCAAAACTGAGTATGCCGTTGTGAGTTCATGACTGGGACAGCACAAAGCAATATTTAAGCATGTCCTAGGCGAAAGCATAGCTCAGTTCAGTGTTGAATTTACGCCCGTAAGGACAAAAATGGAAAAAAAGAACTAACGGCTAATTTTTTTTTAAGTAGCGTGAGCGTGAATTAGTTTTAGAAGATAACAAAAACAAATTTCTAAAAATAAAAAAAAAATTAGAAAACACTGTCGAAAAGTATGCCACAAATTACGAAAATGTCAGAGTGACATACGCACATACAACAATGTTGCATACTTTTAAGAGTGCAAAACTAAGTGAAGAATAAAAGTAAATTTGATGTGTGGGTGCAAAACATAAACGAAGCATTACACGAAAGAAAATGGAAACAGATAGTAAAATTTATTCTTACATAAAATTTTTGTTTTGTATGAATGCTAAAAAATAGGGAAAAAACAAATCCTTTCTTAACTAAAAGTTAAAACAAAAGAGTCTTACAACAAGAATATTGATATACAATAACTTGCATGAAGTCCGCAAGTTATAAAAATTATACATAATAACTCATACATAATTCAGCTGCATTTCAAGGACATAAGCTTTCAAAAAACTAAAACAAAATAAAACAGCACCGACAACAAGGATCCGCTTATTTATCATTTTCTCCTCCTAAATAAAAGAAAAAAAAAACAAAGAACTATTTGCGCAAAACATTTCATAACCTTGTTCACTGTTTTATTTGAGCTCATTTCCGGTTCCCAGCTATACACACGCACACATACTTAAATACGTTTACACACAGTGTGAAAGAACAACACAGCAACTTTTTCAAGTTAAAAGCTAAAAAGCCGCAACCAAAAAACATACAAAATTCTACACAACACAGACACAGTTAAAAACTAACACTTACACAACAAGCAAAAAGGAAATTTCCGTCTACTTCCGTTAGCTGTCATTTTGCGCATATACGTACATTCACATCAATTTATTGTTACCCAGTGGAGATGATCGACAGCAGTGTAGATCTTAAATACAAGTCAAACAAATAACACACTTTTGGAATAAATTTTTTTAAGATAACGTAGAGAATTTATTTGAAAATAAACCTTTTACAGTAAATCAGTTTTCAGCAAAGTTAAATTTTAGTATATTTTTAAATTTATTTTTTATAAAGCCATTGTCCTCAATGCACAAATTTGTGCAGTTTGAGTTTAAATCCGTTCAGCGAATTTGAAAATCAAAGTGTTTCTTTAAAGTTAACAGTGCGTATGCGCAACTTTTAATTATCAGTTCTTGAAAAATGAATTTCTGGGAATATAGTTTAACAAAATTTTCAGATAAACCAGATTTTTTTCTCTGGAAGTAGCTGATCTTAAGTATAGGTAACTTTTAACTGCGATGCCGTGTCGTTATATGAAAGAGATATCCTTAAACTCATGATAAAAATGTTTGAAAACTGCCGATTTTAACATCATTTTACAGAAACAAAAAATAAAATTCATTTAATCGAATTCAGAGATCTGCCTTAGGCGATCATTATCTGTTAGTTCTCATATCTTCAGCATTCTGAGAAATCCTTGTTTTCTGTAAAATATAAGAAAATGGTATTATATGTAAATTTGCATTTGTCTCCTGCCAACTCACGTAAAAATCTCAAGCCATTTTCTGTATATGAGACAAGATAGATGATTTTCTGACTTTTAATGAAGCACTTTCAAGCCAAGATGGAATTCATTTATATAAAAATTATGTGTGAAGCATTGTTTTCTCTGGCATTAATGCGAAAAACTTTCAAAACTCATATCTCGGTTAATTTTTATTTCTCAAAAATAAAAAATTAAAAACAAATTTTCCTTATTCTTATATTTCCTGTTATAGCATAAAATCCTTTTCAATAATTATTCATATACAAACATGTCCTTAGTGTTGTAGTGGGTAAACGGTGGAGCTTTAAAAACCAATCCAGAGATTTTTCCATAGAACTGTTATAGTTTTTTTTAAATTGTTCGAAGAAAAACTATATTTCCTTACTCATAATATGTAATTCATTTTAACATAACAAGTGCAGGATTCCATAAATGGGCGTAACACCCCTCACATAAGTAAAACTATTTAAATATTCGCAATTTTTACCTCTGGCAAGATAGAATTTCTTCACAGATGATGCGATAAAAGTCCACATTTTACAAACTTTTACTATCTTCCGCAATCGGTCATCTACTTCCGCACTTTCCTACTGGACATTTATATAAAATCATATTCATACAAAAAAAGCTAACATTTCTCAATAGTGAAAAACAAAACTAAGAGGTGCAAGAGAAGAGAATGAAACAAACACAAGTACAATGTTGGCACCTACTGCGAATATAATAAATACGTGCGAAGTTACATATTTCCTTTGATGCAGCACTATGTGGCATCATTTTTTTGTGTGAAGCTTTAATAGCATCTTTTTTGTTGTTATTTATTTTTTCTTTTTTTTTTTTTTCTTTCGAAATAGCAAACTAACACAATTTAACATGACAAGCAAAAATATGAGCAATGAAAAACTTTAATATTTCCATGAGAAAAAGATATGATAAAGCAACAGCAAAGCAAAATTTTATGAATATAAATAAAAAGTGTAGCGCATAAAAACTCAAGGAACTATATATATAACATTTGAAACATACAAAAAAAAAAAAAAACATTTAACAAATACACAAATTACTCAGAGTTATGCCAAAGAAAACACCAACCAAAAAGTGTTGAAAAGATTTAATGAAACCAAAGCAATAATTTGTGAAATAAAATCCTACGCAAAAAACGTTGCCACATTTGACAAAAAAAAAAACACAAAAAAAAAATACAAAAAAAAACACGCAAAATAAATCACAGCTTTCCGAAAAGAAAAAAAAAAAAGTTCAAGCAGTGAGAAAAAAATTTGTCAGGATTCGTGCTTATCAAGAAGCATTAAAGCACTACCAGACAGCCAAACAGACAGATAGATAGAGAGTGACTTAAGCAGTGACTTTGTCGTTTGTCGCGCGATAAATGTGAATTGTTCGGCGTGGTAAGACGATATCACCCAAGCAGCAGCAGCAGCAACAGACTTACGAAGTACATCAGCGGCAGCAGGAGCTTTGTCATTCTGTCCACTGTGGATTATGTTAATGAGAAGGTAATTTTTGCTTTAACTACATTTTTTTTTCGAAATTTAAAATTTCCATTTTTCATTTGCGTATTGGAGCTATTTCGCTATTTAAGTTGATTTTACTTACAATTTAAGCACCTGAAACGCGCCAACTGTTTTAATTATAAAATAAATTAGATTTTCTTTAATTAAACAGAAATTATTCATGTGGAAAAGTGCTTGACAGAAAGTTTGGTTGGAAGATAAAACTAAAGAAAATGGTTGGCATTAATAAATACTTGAATGATACCAAAAAAAAATAAAATTATAACTACATGGCATAGTCACTGATTAAAACCACTATTTTGTGTGTACAAGAGTTAGAAAATGTTTTTGAAGGTTTATTCGAGTTTTGCTTTAGTTTGAATTAAAACACCAACAGTCAATTTTAGAAAATACCTAAGGATAGACGGCATTATGTTTCCAGAACATAATTTTGTCCAAATTAATGTCATAACTATAAAACTGAAATGATAACTAAACTGCAAACTGATATCTAGGATAAGCTTTCTTTAACAACCTCAGCGAATTGGCCGAAACTGAAGTCGGTTCGCTGCTTAACTATCTCAACAGGACTAACTGGATATAACCTTTACCGTTACCGGAGTCCTTATTAAAATCTCCTGACAATCTTCTTACCAGTTTTGTAGTGTCACATATGTGGTTTTAAAACGGCACACCAGTGTTACTTAATGGCTTCTAGCTTGGATGCTAAGCCGCCACTCTAACCTAACCTATTGGAATTACTTTTTGCAACTAGAAAATAACGAAAACTTGACGTATATGAGCAATTCTGAGCTCGGATTCGGATTCAGCGCATCAAAGACCATCTGGTATACTAGGTCTGGTCTCTGGTTCTGGACTTTCGTTTCATTTTGTCGACCTGTGTAATTTACAAAAAACAAAACACACATATAAAAGTAACGAATAACGACTAACGAATTTACGAGGACATTGTGAATACCACTGATATTAGCTTAAATAAAATATTGAAAAGCATAAAATTCGATAATGTTCAGCAATTTCTTGTGCTAGCGAGAAACTGTGGGAACAATATAATGGATGTTGAAAAGTATGGAATTATTCTAAATGTAAATATTATCAGGTAAGTCGATAGCATAAAAAAAACAAAAATAGTCAAGCATTGGCACATACTCAGTATTGGAAGTATCGATAGTACTTGAAAAATATAAAAGGATTTCGAAAAGTCTATACGAGTCGAAAGACATCAGATTGAATCTAAAAGCATTGAAAACCCAATAAGTTCCAAACATTATCGTAAAAGTCAGTAATCAGTCAGTGGAAACGTAACAAAAATTACCGTAGAATCTAAGAAGTATCAAAGTATCGAAATTATAGAGAAATGTTGAATACCATTGAAAAATATCGAAAAACAATAATGACAGTACTGAATAAAGATGCTCAAGATCAAGTTAATAACCAAAAAATAAATGAAGTCACAAAATCCATACTTGGTAGCATGGAAAAATATCGAAAAAGTTCGAAAACTTTCACATATCGGACATTCTTTTACAAACCGCACAACATTTTGGACTTGGTATTTTAGAATCGCCCGAAATTTTTTTTACAGCTTATATACATATAATTACTTGACCCATGTTTTCTGATTTTGCTGAAAAAATTTTTTTTTCGAAAATATCCACATATGAATTTTTGATAACTGGCTGCATTTTGTCAAATCCACTCATACTTGAAGTCTATTATCTACAGTTCTACTGATCCGATCAATGTCGGAATTTTTTATTTAATAGTCTATAACGTTAACTTCTGCAATAAATTAAAAAAAAATTTTATTATTTTGGAAAAAAAAAATTTCAGCAAAATCAAAAAACATGGGCCAACTGAATTTGTTAGAAGATGCAGGAAAAAAATTTTTATCGCATTTGGAGAAGTCGAGGTTTTTTTTTTTGTGCGGTTTTTAAAAGAACGACCGATATGCACATGGGTCAAAAGGATACCCCACCCGAACATCAAAGGTCTTCAGATGACACGGTACGGTTTTTACTGAAAATTTATAGTTTAGGAGAAAAAAGTAATAAAATGTGAAATTTTGACCAACACTCTGTTTTTATCGATAAAGTCAAAACTAAAAAGTTTTCAAATCTAAAAATATTTCATATCATCCGAACTATGCATTCAAACAAAAAAAAAATATTTTTGATTTTTTTTTACATTTTCTTTTCAATATTAAAAAAAAATTTCACGTGACCTTTTCCGAGGTGGACGCCATCTTAAAATCTGAAGCACAGTTAGGTCTTTACATCTGAAAAACTATGATATTCGGGTAGGGTGATCTACTTATCAAAGAATGAGAATGATAGAAATATCGAATCTACATTTGGGAACTTCTTGTATTCAGGTTATGACTTCATTTCGTAACTCCTGGCGAAAACGTCGTTAGTTTTAAAGAAAAATTTTTATATGAAATTGAGCGCTTTTGGGTTTTGATCTTTTTTTTTTAACAAAAAAACAACTATTTATCAAATAATTTGTTTTACAAAAGTTTACAAAAAAGCTTCCTATTCAAAGTTCTTGCATAAATTTCAGGTGCACAGTAAAATACTTCTATTTTACGTGAAAAATGTGGCCGATCGGCATAACTTTCAACATAATAAGGATAGAGAGCAGTAAGTAGTTACCTTTTAAGAAGTCGATCAACTTCTTCTTAGAAAACAAGTCATATCGAACCAAAGTGACAAAAAAAGATAAGTCATATTATTTATTACTTCACATTTGGCCGAAGTTTGTATACCTCGTGAAAAAATAAAAAAAATATCAACGAAAAATTTTCCACCACTTACTTTTTCATCAAAATAAGTTCACAAAAAAACGTGTGGGAAAACCGAAAGGTCGACTGAAATTTTATCTCAGTTTTCTTCCACTGCATATGGAATAAATCAAATGAGCAAAACAGGCTAATATTATTTCTGATAACTCCTAAGCGTAGTATTTTTTCACCAACGATGTATCGATCTACTTTCAATAGACAAAATTTGGCATAAAATAATTCTATGTACAATGCTCTTTTGAAGAGCTATATCGAGTTTTGATTTTTTTTTTTAATTTTATAGATAACACTTTAACAACAACAAAAAATACAACATCAAAAAATGTATATTTTAATTAAATAAAAGCTTTATATACTCCAGAATAGGCAACAATAAAAATAGCAAAAATCTTCAGTACAAAAGAAAAAATAAAGTTAAATTTTATATGAAAACTTTCACTCAACTCAATTGCAATTTGATAAAAAAAATTCAACAAAAATAATAACAATACAAAGTAAAATGAATTCAGTAGAGCGTACTATTAAAATCATGCTAAAAAGCTTGCAGCAAATCTTCACACAACTCCTGATGATATGCAATGAAAAACCACATCAAACGATAGAAAAAAAAATTGTTTTTTTTTGTTTTAATAAAACAGGAAGTGAGAAAGTTTTTAACTGCTATGAACGAAGCAATTTAATCGAGAATTAATGTGAAAAGTTAATTAAAGGGCATTGATTTTTAATTTAGAGGCAATATTTAGAAATAATTAGCTGATAGCGCACGAAGCCCTACGCAATGATAATATTGATTAGTCATAGCTTATAACAGTAGTAGTATAGAAGTACTGTAACTTTTGCATATTTCTTTTTAAAATTCATATTCAAGTTTTAGCTAGGATTTAAGAACAGTAAAGCAAAATGGTTGGCCAAGCAAAAAAAAAAATCTTTTTTTAATTTTCTGCAAGTCTATAGACTGGACGCAGACCGACAGCATTGCAATCGAAAAGGCTAATTACTTATAAAGTATAGTCTCATGATTATTTGTGTGCAGTGTTGAAAGAATCAATAATGATTTATTGAATCTTTACTCTGCGAAAGATTAACAGAATCTGCGGCTGATAGCTTCATTTGTATTTCTGACAGTTTATGTTACTTTTAAGGAGATCAGTTGAATCCCTTAATCAAATTTTTCGCATCTTGAACACTTTTTTACTTTTTTGCGGATGAAATTGAATCTGATTCATTTTTTTCCTCTTCCAAAAATATGATCCAAAATAAGCGCTTTTTGTCAATTTCTGTGCGACATAACTTCATTACTCGAAAGATTGTGAGAAATGCTTTACATCACATTCAAAATTATTACCTGCCATTATGACTCTATGAGGCATGGCATTCAGTCAGCTGTGGACTAACCACAAGGTAAGCGATTACATTTCCGAAAGTGAGATAAACACATTTCATTCAAAATATTTAAGTTTAATTGAAAAAAAAATTCGTATTTTTCTATGCTTCATTGCTTACATTAATTTTAATCAAAATGACATCAAAGACTACATAATTACGTTTTTAAATGACAATAAAGCCTGAGCACTTTTTAAACACCAAACACTATTCTATTCACATAAGAGCTAATTTGAATAAAATGAAGCAAAAAAAAAAAATCACAAATTTCAACGATGGTATGAGCAACACAACACCCTGATGTGAAAATAATGAAAATTAGAAATCAAAGTTAAATGGAAACTTAATGAGTGGTGAGAGCTGGTTGGTACGAAACCGAAAACAAATAGCAAGAAATACACTTTTAAAGTCATAACAAGAACACAAAGTCCAAAAAGCAATTTGCTGGAAATTTAGTACTAATTAACACAAGAATGCATTAAATGAAGTTACCACAAGGGGATGGATGGATGGATGGATGAATGAATGGCAAGCAAACAGAATGAACACAATAAATAAAACAAGATATCAGGTAGCCATAGCAAAAAAGCAATAACTATAAAAGAAAACCAAAACCACTGTCTCTCTACTGGTGCTGCATTCACAATAAACACAATGCCGCATATCCTGTAAGAGCGCAGCATAACACACACACACATACACGCCGCACCAGAGTTTAAACAGAGGGGGCGGAGGGGAGGGGGGCAATTCAAATTAGTGATAGTAGTTAAAAGAAGAAGAAAAATGAAAATTCAAGGCAATAAGCGATAAAATGCAGACAAGAGTAGGTACTACATATTAAAGCAAGACAATGTAGCAGGTACACTTTCAAAATATTATTATTATATTATTATCAAATCTGTAAATGTTGTTAATAAATTGGCCAATTGTAACTCGCATAACTTAAGAAAAATACATAATTTTTTACACATAAAATAACGAAAAAGATTAATTCGACAAAACATGTAATTTTGCGACTCTATCTTACATGAAAGTGCGTTATTTGATAAAATGGATTAATTTTAAAAAAACTGCAGAAAACATATTATTTGACACAAAAAAAAAAAATTATTTGACAAGGGTGCTTGATTTGGAAAAAAACAACATATTCCAGCGAAAATACAAATTAGCTTTCCGAGGCAAAAAAAAAGTTATAAAATCTTGTGCTTCAAAATCTTGTTCCAAAAAAATTATTAGCAAAAACATGGTATTTAAAATAGAAATAAAGTTTATTAAAATAAAAACAGTAATCGAATGATAAAAATAACTGCCAATAGCATGTAATTTGAACAAAAATTTAAAAAACACTTAAAGATACTTTGTTAAACAGCCTGTAGCTCATAGGTGATTCAAAATAGAACCCCTTCCATGTAATTTTTAACTTTGAATGAAACAGGAAATATAATTTTTCTGCATATTGATTTAGATCCGGACCACCCTGTATAATCACTAGCAGACTAGCAGAAGCATATCATTTGATATGTACATATGTATATGTACCTCTAACAAGTTATTGCTTTCCTAAAAAGTGTTCATACATAAGATATCGGCGCAAGGAAACTTCACAAGACTTCTAAATAAACCCAAGTTCTCGATTAAAACTTATAAGTTATGTTAAAAAAATTAAAACAATGTAAGAGTTAATTCCTTTTAACAGTTGGCATTTTATTAAAATTTATTTAAAATTTATTTGAAATTTATTTGAAAAAAAATGTATTATAAACAAAAATGTATGAAACGACTTTAACATTGTTTTAGTTTTTTTAACATAACTAAAATAAAATGAAGTCAAATATAGATATATTATACTTAAGAATTTTGTATTTAGATATACTACAAGATAGGATAGCTAAATTTTTGAGTTCCATAGAATTTTTTCGAGTTATGAGGTGCCAAAGTTGAAAATTTTTTGAAAAATTGCAAAAAAATGCATTTTTATTAACCCGTTTTTAGCCGTAGCGACCAAACTAGTTGTGTTGTTGTGACATACATTACACTAAAATTTTTGTCGTGATCTCTACTTTTAGGAAACAAAAAATTTAAAATGAGTATCATGTACAAAGGACGTTTTTAATCGAGCCTATATGGCGTTACCTCCAGGGAGACAGTGCATATTTTGTTTTTGCCGTATATCTCGAAAACCAGATCTGGTCCAGCAAAATCACTATGATTTTCGGATTCAGCGGGAAATTTTCCTATAGGAATTATTTGCGCAATTTTTCTTGCTGCGTAGTATTATTGATATATATTCAAATATATCAGGTAGATAGATCAAACCTACATCACCATAGTAAAATTCAATCAATACATTGTATTCATATTTGCAAGAGAAAAAACATTCCAAGATTTGTGAATTTACAAGAAAATCGATGTATGCTAACGACTGTTAGGTCAATTAAAAAATAATTTAGACTGTCATTAATATCACTGTCTGCAGTCACATTCGACTGATGGCAATTGTCGATAATTTGGAGTCGCTGAGCTCGAATCTGCCATCTGATTTTGGCCTATGCTTTTCTACGATTTTTTGAATCTCAAGTCTGAGAGGTTTGGTGTAAAGAAAAGTGATATAACATATTTTTGATTTACCATACTCCCCCAGCACCACCCCCTATGAACTAGTATTAAGTCTAATTTCTGCATATAGATTAATCACGCGACATAAACAAATATAACTAAAATTTCTAACATTGGGAAAGCAAGCTCTGACATCAAATCTGTTAGTCACAGTTTGAAAATCTTGCATGCTTTCAAATCATCGCATAGCGGTCCCAAATCGAGTTTTTTGTTCACAAATGCTAGAAATCGCAAATTTTGTCGGATATAAACATTTTTTTTTTTAGATGGAAACTTAACAAAATACATACTAACAAATTCTCGGAGCTCGAATCTAAGAAAAAATCTATTAACTTAAATACAAAAAAAAAAATTTTTTTTTGGCTTAGCATAATAAAAAGCACTTTTTAAAATTCGGGCTACGACGAATTGTTGGCAAGTCGGTTGGCTTTATTTTAAAAAATAATCCTTAACAGCAAACAGCTTATGACGACAAAAAGAGATTAACGTTCTAGTAGAATCTAGAATAACTTTCCAGATTTTAGAGTGAAGACTTAATAAATGCAAATGCTTACAGAGTTATCAATAGAAAATATGAAAATATTGCATGATTTCACAGGAATTATGCAGACAATTTTGTACTGGTTTCATATATGTGTTTGAAGAACTTCTGACTCGCAGCACTTTTAACTTTTGATAAAAATTATGAAATCATATATTTGTAGCGAAAGGTAAAAAAAAATGCTTGTTAAAAAAACTTTTTTTTTTAATTTCGTAAGAATATCTTTAAGTGTAGTAAAGTTTAAAATTCACACAAACTTTGGAAAAGGTATATACGCACGTATGTGTACTTTCTTAATAAGCATTATCTCGAACAAATGTAGATAGGGGGAGTTACAAAACATTCAACACTTAAATGGATTTTACTGGTTACAATCAGGGATGAGAAAACTCCAAAGCAACTATGTTGGACAAAGTAAAGAACATTTCATTGAATGTGTTTGATACAAATAAAAGTGAAACACAATCATAGCTCGTAATCTCATGGCCATTTACATCAATAGCACGCAAAAATCCACAATAGCACCATAAGTGCTCTCAAACCCCTTACACAGACAACAACACCACTCGCTGCTCACAACACTGGCTGTCGTCCTCCCTCCTACCTCTCATAAATTCTATTGTTTGTTGCCACCGTCTGTGTGTGTCATCATTACGTTTTTACGTTACGTTACGTTACTTTTCATTTCGTTTCGTCTTCTTTTTACTTGCATTCTATGCGCAGAGTTAATCCTTGAAACAGGAACTGAAACTACGACTGATACTGACTACTGCTGCATACAAAATAGTGAATAACCAGCAAGAAGTAGTTGGTGTTGGTGTTGGTGTTGCCACTATGACGCAAACTTCCGAAATTGTGTTGTCTAATATATGCTAAGGATTTTGGTTTCATTCAATTTATGACTTTGCATTTGCTACTAGAGGGATACGACGCAAACATCCTTACGCGCACGCTGTAACTGGCATGGAAAATTGACGATAATCTATGCAGGAGTGCAGGAGCTTGCAGTTTATTTGAATTGTTTTTTGTTTTTGTATTAAAGCAATATTTGGGAACAGAGCAGTGGAACTCCGAAAATTCAAGTTTTAGTTGAAGCATTTTCAGTGCAATTTATATTGGCAGAGTTTGGCCCACTTTCAAGAGCTTAAAGCAGGTAAATTTAAAAGGATGTAGAAAACATTGCACAAGAAATTTAAGCGAATAGAAAATCGTTTAAGAACTTAAATAAAATTTTATTCAAAACAAAAGAAAAACTTGCAGTCAAATGAAGGATAAATCCAGTGCAGATTTGAGTGTGCAAAGTTTTGGATTTATAGCATTTTTTCAAAAGAAAATTAAACTGAAAAACTTGAAAAAGATCAGCCATTTTTTACATGAATTTTGACTTAACAAACTTCATAGCACAATTTCAGCAAACCAAAAGTGAAATTTCCCAAGAGCTTTACAAAACTGTTTTATTGACCATTTGCCCATTAACAACATAAAAAATGTCCTTCAAGAATGAAAAGTTCAATGTTGTGCGCAGAGATTTTTCCACTGCTTCGCTTCGGTTACAAATTAAACACTTTGCTTACAAATGTCCTTTAAAAATGATAATTTACATATTTATGCAAAACCATAGCGCCTACATAAAATGTATTGTATTGAGATAGAAAAAGCGTTTGTACTCTGCTACTTATATATGTAGAAAGGAACTAATAAAAAACAGAAAAAACGGAAGTATACAAAACAAATATCCAGTAGAGCGCAAAGAGTATATCCGGAAAAAATAACAACAACAACAACAACAACTACTTAAGCCGATATTGTAAAATTGCTTTTGTCTGTATGCACGAGTATGTCTATTAGTATTTGTAAAAAATGTTTAAAAGCTCTTGTACTGTCATGTTACATTCTTTGTTGGGTAAATTAGAATTAAAGCCAGTGGAAATTCTAGGATTTTGTAACAGCTTTAAGGATATAGAAGCAATAAAAATTTAAATTACATTCAGAGTAAACAACAGTTTGTGAAAAGTGATATTGAAAAGTAGAAGAAATCTCATTTATCAGCTACCTATATTTTAATTGGTATCATGGGGCTATTTTCTTCAATAATTTCTTATATTTGAGGCAACTTTAAGCAAAGAAAGTAAATTATAAATTTGTATATTCTTAGCTCTAGTAGCTCTTTATCAGTATAAAGTATCAGGCTTTAAATGTATGCGTTGGTCTCAGTCATGCCACGTTTATTTTCTATATCACATTGAGAAAGCTTCATTAATTGTAATATAAATATTTTTTGATTGAAGCAAAATATATTACAATCAGCAAATCCGGTAGATGAGACACAGAGTTTTTCTCGTCAAATTAATTTACTTGAATCCGACTTTCAAGTGAAAAATAGATGATGGGATAAGATATTTTTTTCTAAGAATTTTTTTTTTTTTTTCAGTTTAATCGCTTGTTCTTGAGAAGTGTTCAATTTTCATTAGGCTACAACAGTTTTGAATAATTTCAGTGTAGTCGGTGAAACAAATAATGAAAATTGAATTTCTTCGAAAAGGGAAAATATAGAATATAGAAGTAATGCCAGCGTAGACTGATTAATTCAAATGAATGTTGCTTGAGCGGGGCAAACAAGTGATGGCAGTCAATTTGTTTTTCGTGGAAATGATGTATTATTTTATGTAATGCAAAGGCCTAGTGGTATATGAACTAAGTCGAAAAGTTAAGACACATCATAGAACACAATTTTGAATTAAAGCACGAGGGGGCAAACAAAATTAAACTTATTTTTATATCACTCAATGCTGGTTTCTACAAAACACTTCAATATTCTCGTGCAATCTTGAATTTTACTGATTTTTTCTCATGACAATGCTGATCACTGGATTTAGTCACTGCAAGTCTAGCTGCATTCATTCTAATCGCTAGTTTGCTATTCATGCTTATGGTTATTTCAAGTTTATGGGTGGAAGCACAGCACCGTTCCACTGCGGCTAAAAGTAGACCACTGTTTTTTTTTTGGTTTGCTTGATGAAATAAAAACTTTAGTTCATGTTTTTAACATCTACAGAGGGTCTTTTAAACGTATTTTCGTTTAAAAAGTTATAGTTTTCTTTGCGCTTTAGAAGGTGCTTTACTTTACTTTACTACCGATGAAAATTCCATCGAGTTTGTTTTACTAAAAGTTTATCTCTCCTTATTTTACATCTATTTTGCTGCAACAAATAACTTTCTTGCCTTTAAGTTTTCTCAGCTTAAGAAAATATATTTCTTTTATTTTAATTTTTTTTTTTTTCAATTGAAGAGGAGGTTCCCATTTACTGTTTTTTAATTTGAAAAGTAATTTCTTCTTCTTTCAAAATTTTTCTTCTTTAAAGGTGCTGAGTTTGCTTCCGTTTACATAGCTTAAACTTTTCTCATCATGTTTTTGGTACTACTTTTTTGCTTTTCACAATTTTTCGGCAAAGAAAGTAAATTTTCCCACAAGTATAGCCAAAATCGCCCAAATTAATTTTTATAAATAAAAGAAAATTAAGTCAAGAAAAAAGAAGAAAAGGCAAAACGAAGATAAAAACAAAAACCATTAAATCATTACGGTTTCAGTTTTGGGTGATCAAAATGAAAAATCACACGAAAAAGTTTTCTATTAAGGGATGTTTTTCGAGTAGATATTTCATAGGCAATTTAATGTGTTTTGATTGGAATAACGCTTTGGATGACATTACAAATGCCACAGAGATATGCTCCATAGAAAATCTAGTCCCCCAAAATTTAAGAGTTAAAATTTAGCAAAATTTGTTCTAGAATTAAGGACGATATTGCCTAAATTTTAAAAGCAATTCAAAAAACAATAAAGGAAAAATTACCACAAAGAACTTTGCGTGCATGATCGTGTCAATGTCCACCTAAATTTTTTTGAGTGTTAGTTGTAAGTCCTAAAGCAACATGTTTATGATCCTTTTCAGTCAATTTATTGTTCGCGCCATCTTATCTTCAAACTTAGTTTTCAGGTATAATTTTAAACTAGATATTTTTAAAGAATATATTATATGTATATAAAATTTTACATTAAAATGTAATATGCTTAAAGCTATAATCCATTTAAAACGAAATATGTACCTCTTTGGATGCTGCTTTATTTAATTGTCTTTTCTTGAAGAACAATGCTTCAAGTAGACAATTCACCTGTCTTATTCAATTATAATTAACGAATTAGTCATTAACCTAATTCTTTTTTGTAATTAAAAATTAAAATTAAAAATATAAAGTCTTACAAAAAAAAAAATCAGTTTTCCAACATATTACTCAACCAACCGAAATACACTCTAATATGCCTATTAAAGCTCATACTACTACTTCATTTTACATATTTTTTCTACACCCCATTATTGCAAGAGTTCTGCTGAAATGCTTGTGTAAAAAAAAAAACAACAAAAAACACACAAAGAAAAATCCTTAATTCGTCTGGGATCATCATTTGTGCAAAACAAAATACGAGTTTTCTGCCAACCAACACACGTGTATACGCAGCTATGTATATATGTGTTTAAGTGTGGATGTGTGCTTATAATGGGTATGTGATCCTTTATACTTTCTAACGAATGCTGCTGCTAGCCTGCCTACTTGCCAGCCTGACTGGCTGGTTGGTAAAATACGACACTGTCTATGGCATCCCGCGAAAATTGAATAAATTATGTACGACGTCATCACAAGCAGCAGCAGTAGCAGACGTTCAACTACGAATGCTGCTTGCTAACATACACATGTTCAACAGAGCGCTGCGG
The DNA here is from genome assembly GCA_963662105.1 of Meiosimyza platycephala. Classification (NCBI taxonomy): domain Eukaryota; kingdom Metazoa; phylum Arthropoda; class Insecta; order Diptera; family Lauxaniidae; genus Meiosimyza; species Meiosimyza platycephala. Next base: position 91,612,880 of record OY759209.1, on the reverse strand, counting down.
TGCTGTGCGTTGCGATGAGGCGCGTTGCGTCGCGCCGCATCTTCACAACGACATTTAATTAAGCATTTGTATTCATCGGAAATGCCATAAAAATGAGAAAAATCTTCACGCAAAAACCAACACATATGCACTCACACATACAATCGTGAAAATCTGGTGGTGATGGTATGTAACTCTAAACATGTTCACCACATATGTTGTGTTGTAAGTGGAGTGTATGTGTGTGTGTGTGTATTTGTGTCGGTTTTTAAGAAGTTTTAGAAAACAAAAATACGCGTCGTAAAAGTTAGCACAAAAAAATCAACAACAACAACACCAACAACAACAGCTAAAACAAAACGGTAGCGCAAAAGTTGAAAAGCTTTTTAAGTTACATCCTAGTCAGCCAGCAATATAATAAGGATTAGTAAGAAGAATAAGCAGCAGCAGAGCAGCGAATTGTAAGTAAGGAGTTAAAAACAAATAAAAAACGACTTAAAGAGGATTTGCGAGTTAATGTGCAGAAAAGGTTGCTTTTTGCAAAATTGTTGTATTTTTAATTAATTAAATACTTTTAAATAATCAGGGGAATATTTAGATGGGAATGGCAAAACTTTAAATCACTTGAAGAGCAAAGTTTTCCATTTAATTTTTTTTTTTTTAGTTTTTTCTACAACTCCTTTTGACATGTTATTCTGTAAAGTGCAGAAAATTAAATGCTTCATCAAAAGATCAAGGATATGCATGTTAATTAGTATCCTTTTAGGTAGTAGCTTTGAACTTTTTATTTTTGCAACGAATAGTAAACGCAACAAAAACATGAAGCGAAAAGCTTATAAAATGCTACTTTAATAAACAGCAAACTTAAGTAGCAAAATAAAAATGAAGCTCATAAAAAGCTTTTATAGCAGATTCTTTTTATTTTAAATATATGAAACAAAATTATGTACTCAAATTTTGCAATAAAATTAAAAAATTTTAAATAATTATTTAAATTATTTCAATCTCGTTCAACTTTCTTAACATTTTCCATATTTCCAACTTTTCAACCTCATTCAATTTTTTTTCGACTTTTCAAACTTATTAAACTTTTTTTAAGTTATTCAATCTCTTTCAAATTTTTCAACACTTTTTATATATTATTGACTTCAGCATCCGGTTTCACCTATTTCAACCTCTTTCAACTTTTTTAACATTTCTCATATTTTTCAACTTTTTTTTAACTTCTTTCAATTTATTTCAATGTTTTCAACCGCATTCAACTTTTTCGAGCTTTTCAATCTCTTTCAGCTTTTTCCACTTGTTTCAAAATATTTTCAACTTTTTTCAATCTTATGCTTTACCGACTTGTCCAACATTTTTCGTCTTTTTCAACCCATTTCAACATTTTCCATAATTTTTTAACCTCTTTGGACATTTTTCAAAATTTTTCAATCCCTTTCAACTTTTTAAATATTTTCCATATTTATTCGACGTATTTATTCTCATTCAACTTTTTACAACATATTGCATATTTTTATGATTTTTCAACCTCAAAACGAAAAACCGAACTATGGTCGGTCTCCTTGTACTGCATATGAAAGGACATTCAATTTCATTAATGCTTGAAAACAATTTCGAGAACAACTACGGCTACTTCAGACTAAGCGCATTCTGGAAGTTCAACTTTTGACCATTTTTTCAAGTAATTGGGGTCTTATGTCCGCGATTATTTAAACGTATTGGCAACGCTTTTTAAAGACAAATTGAATGAATATAAGACTAGCGGCCCGCGGTTAAAATTTATATATGAGACCAATTACTTTCGTGTCCCGTAAGTTTTGCATATTTAAACTTCAACTTTTTAACTATAGTTCGCCCACTGAGGAAGTACAAACTGTTTAGTACCAATGATGTTGCCCTATCCCTACCCCCAGCTACCCTCAGCCTTTTTTTAAGATTCAATCTATCTCCATATTGAATTCCATCAAAATTAGTCCATTTGTTCAGTTGTGGAAACCTATTTTACTGTTAGGGGCGTGGCATCACCCACTTAACAATAAATAAATACCTTTTTTAGAGGTTCAATATATCTTTGTAGTGAATTTAATTTAAATCGGTCCATTAGTTAGGCATTGAAAACGTATTTTTGTATTAGGGGAGTGGCACCACCAGATATTCAAAACAAAAAAATATTAGTGTCACTCGAGCTTAACGAAACGTAGTTAAGTAATAAAAAAAAGCACAAGCAGGAAAAATGTAAAATAAAGAAAATTCTTTTGTTGACAAAAAATAGCTAAATCTTGAGCGCATTAAAAATTAATTTTGTAGTTTTTTTTTTTTTTTGTTCCAATTACTGCTGCTCTACATTGAAGGTCTTTTAAAGCATTCGGTTTTTTTTTTAGTTTTTCAAAGAATTTTCATTGTCTTAATATTTTTGTTATTTCTTTTTTTATCTTTTACACTTTTCTTTTCCTTTGTTTCTTCGTAATATAGATGAACTTCATTTGTTATTCACAACAGCATTTCAGGTCAGGATTGTTTTGGATTTATAAGTTTATCATATATGGTTTACATACATAAGTATATATATGTGTGTGTGTGTGATGTGAGCGTTGTTTTGACATTTTCTCGATTTTGCAATTTTTTTTTTTTTTGTCTTTTTTTTTTTGTTTTTTTTTCTGTTGCTGCTGTCAGTTAAATTTTTACATCGCAGAAAAATTCTTTGATAAGGTCTGCTAACGACAGCATACTGAAATTTTACTAAGAAGTCAGCAAATTTAATAATACTATATAACAAGAGCAGCAAACATAGGCAGTGAAAAGAATTTTTGACATATTTTCCAGGAACTTAAATTTTTAAAAAGTTAAAAGCATTTTTTAGGTACGAATACTTAATGGGGACTTTTCGTAGTAAAAGGTACAAGTCTGCTTTTTAATAGGCAGAGTTAAAAAAACAATGAAATTCCAATTTATACAGTTATCAGCAATATTAAACATAAAAGCAATTTTGGCTAAATGTAAAAGTTAATATGGATATTTGCGCAAAATCCTCGTAAACTGTGCACTGCGCATTTTGAAGCATTCAAGCAAAGATCATTAGTTTCAACCCAGGTCCGAATTCGATCCAAGTCTCCATTAAGATTTGCAACACAAGAATCGACGCAACGAAAGTCACAATCAGCTATTCCTTTGCACAAGTGTTGTTATATTTCGGCATTTTATTTTTCACTTTTTTTCAATGCTCACGAACTGTCATAAATTAATTAAAATAAAGATAACATCGCTTTTAACAAAAATATTGCGTTGTATTGATTGCTGAATGACTATACATTTATTGATTTAAGTCGTACTGTCTTATTTAATCAATAAAACTTGAAATTATGATTCTGATAAAAAAAAATATATATATATAACAAAGTTTTCTAAATCAATATAACTCAGTCAAATCAAAGCCATTTCGTGCAGGAAATCTAATTGTATTTTTAGTTCTACTACTGAATTAATTTTTTGAATATAAGAGAGCGAGATTGTACCTTCCATATGAACTGATGCCTCTAATAAAAATTATACTTTACTTAATTTTTTACCAACCACGAAAAGAGCCCGTGACGAGCAGCTAAATATGAACGTTTAAGAAGTTTCAATTCTTTTGTGCTTAGTGGACATATCGATATTGAATTGGTTTCATATAAAGTTATGAAACTTTAAATCTTATGAAGTGAAAATACTTGAAGGATTTTAATTGGAATTGAAATGTAAATACGAAATAATTTAGGCAATTATTTTCATAAATTTTCTCAGCAATTACTTTTATTATTTAAATTGGCGTATTTAAGGTTCGCCTTATAAAAAGTCATGGTTTTAAAAGAAGAAGCTGCGGTAATAACAGCAATGTAATTTACCAAATGTCAATGCTGTAAGCTTTATTTTTTTTTATGGTCACAAAGTAATGCACACACATTCATTTTAATGAAAATGAAATGCTGCTATTCATATAAGTAAAAAAAAAACAAGATTTCAATCACTTTGAAAACATATACTAGGGTGTAGCGAACAGAAATGTTTTGTATATAAAAAATTCCGAAGTTGACATTTTGACCGACTTTTTGCTCAGTAATCACAAAGTTTCTTTTGAATATTTAAAAAAAAGCGTTAATAACAAGCTCCAATACCTGGAATTTAGTACGAAAATTACGAAAATTGAAATTACGAAAATTGTGCCCCTTTTTTCGAACTGGGAAAAAAAATCCCTTTCATTGTTTTTTAAGGGGGCAGGGTCAGTCATGGCCGTGAAAATTAGAGTATTTTCAATAAGTTTTTTTTTCGTACTAATTTAATTTATTTAAAAAGTGATAATGTGGAATTATTACATTATGTTTCAAATTGACTTGACGAAAATGTTGTCTAAAAAACAATATTAAAAATAAAAAAAGTTATAACTGGTTGTGTTGGACCCTGTCCCATACATAGTGTCTTGCGGTGACTATCACAAATCCTTGGAAAATGTTCTAAAATTAATCGGATAAAAAAAATTAGTTAGTTAAATAAATATTCTAGAGCCTGATCGAAGGTTTTTTTTTTTTAAATCAACGAAATGGCGGCTTCAAGAACATTTACCTCCAGATTTTCGGTAAAAAACCAAAAGTTAATTGTTCATTAAAAATCGATTTTTTAAAAAAAAAAAGTACTTCGATCAAGCACTAGATTTTTATGTTTTTCAAAAACTGTGCAAATTTCATTGAAATCTATCGAGCGATTTTCGAGTTACAGTGGTCACCGGTTCCGAAAAAATAGTTTTGAGAAAAACGCATTTAAAGTTTTACACTCGTTAGTCTTACCGCCTTTGGTTATTGCCGAATAACTCCAAAAGTAACTGTCGGTTTGTATAAGATATTATACTTTAAGAAAATGCTCAAAAATCATGATTGTACCTGCCTCCTTAACTTAGGGAAACCGATACATAAAATATCGCGCAAATATGCTCTGTAAAGGGACAGACGTTACAAAAATTTGAAATAAATCTTAAAATTAATTTTTCTTAAACATGTTAAAAAAAATATCAAGGATCACTTGTATATAACAAATAACCATAACATGTCATCGAAAGTTGACTGAGATACTTTTCACTGAAGTTGTCAGTGATATCTAACAATCAGACAAAGATATAACATTTTGTCATAAGTAAGCAACATCATTGAAAATATTGCCGTGTCTAGTCCAATAACTTAGAAAATTTCATCGAAAAGTTTCAAAAGACATGCTTTGTTCTCGATGCTCTCTTTTTATTTTTCGAACCAATCTAATGTATATGCACAACTCGTAAATGTTGAAATTATCTAACAAGCTTCCTACACCATGATGTTGATGATTTCCCAATATTTTACTAAATTGCCTTTGGTTGACCATTAAATGTGTGTCAATGTGTTCAATACATATACATACATACAATACATAAACAATGATTGTTAATAAATGCTAGAAAATATGTGATGTGTGCGTGCGTGTGACATTTACCCACACAATTACTGATAATATGTTGTCATCTACAATAGCGCACGCATACAAACATTAACACACAGTGGCGTGTGAACCCTCTAAACTTTAGCTTATGGTAAAAAAACTATGAAGTAACAATAAAAATAACAACAATAAACACGATAAACTTTTGAAAACTGTCTCCTGGGACTTAAGTGGAATACTCGTACAAATGTTTTGTCACACACACATCTGCACGCGTCAAGTGTGAAAATTAAAAATGTACGAAATTGCATACTTTTAGGCGTTTCCTTAACAAATCCATATGTAACTACGTTAAGTGGTTAAGAAGTTGAGGGCTTTTAAAGTTTTACCAAATAAAGTGCTTTTATTAAAATAACTTTTAAATATTTAGACAAAAAAGAAAACAAAAAACACACTTAGTGTTACAGCTAAACTGAGATAAAAATATTACAAGTAGCTGAATAATTTAAGCACGAGATGTAATGTTTTGGCATTTTGCATTTCGTTCAGTGCAGTTAGACAGACATCATATTAAGTAAGCAACAATTGCACGCTATTATCGCATACTCAGGCATATGTTTACAATATACCATACATATATACGTACATGTGTACATATACTCTCAATTTGAACACATTAAAAATAAAGTTTTGTAAACTTTATTTGCTTTATGCACAAATTTGTTTAATTTTGTTGATTTTTGCAAAGAAATAAATGCATTAAAAGTTATGCTGCACTTTTGCATACATTTACTTTAGAAGTTATAAGTCGTTGTCATCTTAATCTCCGACATTTTTGGAATGTCTGTCTGTTTGTTTACATTGTTTGTTTGTTGAAGTATTTCAAATTACAATTCCTTAAGATTTTCTTGAGAAATTATAATTAAAGAATTGAATTTTATTTTAATTGCTTAAAATTTTTATTAGATAAATTGTAGTATTCTTGCAGTGGTATGCAATAGATATTTACTTACATACATCAACAGCTTACAAGTATTTAAAGTTAAAGGAATTTTCTCTGAAAAATATGCAATAAATAATTTTAATTGTTAAAATCAATTTTGAGTTTAATTGAAATGACTGCAACGAAAATAATACTGAAAATAAATTCGTGTGTACAGTAGTGCCAGTGGGCGTGGCACTTTCCATGCAAGCAAAAAACGTTAAGTAACATAGTTGGTGTTCAGTGCGATTAATCTTCATAAAATTTGGTTAAATATTCAAAATCAAATGGAATTCGACGGGGTTACATCAGTAGGCGTGGCACCTCCCATATTAACAAAAAGTTGTAAGCGCTATTTTAAGTGAACTTTTGCAGCAATTGTTATGAAATTTACTGCAAGTGGTTTACGTTCTATAAGGTATATCTGAATCAAAAGTGGGCGAAATAGCACCAGTGGGTGTGGCATATCTCTTGCAAGAAAAATACCTTAAGTGACATATCTATTGAAAAATATGTTCAATTAAACTAAAATTTGGAGTAAGAATGTTATCTATGTGAAGCTATTTTTGGAGCAAAGTTGGCCGTGATTGTAACAGCGCGTGTGTTACCGCCCTAAATTTTAAGACTAATTACGGAATAATTAGTTATTGTGATAAAATTTGCTTTGCGGATGACGATCACGAATATAATTTACTGAGCCAAAAGTACCGAAATTGAAAAGAGGGCATGTTTCGACATTTAATTTTTTTGCAATTTTTTCCAGCATCTGCCGTATTCAAAACTAATCGGCATCAAACTAAAATAAAATTTCTATCAAGTTCAAAAGGACAGCTTTACATTTCCACGTAATGAACACAAACAATTTATAAATAGAAAGCTTTAATTTAAACATTGAAATTGCCCAAAAGATGAAGAAGAAAAAATCAATAATTGTGCAAAATCATAAATTTTCAAAGCTATTTATATAAAGGACATTCCACAGAAAACCCTAATAAAAATGTATTTTTATTTAACAAAAAAAAAAAACTGGAAAATTTTTTAACTCAACTGAATTTTCAGTGAGCACCAATACAATGAAAATCAATTTAAACTGGCAACCCAGGCAACGATGGAAGGGTATAGCGCATTTTTCCTTTGCCACTTTAAGGACATTGACGAGAAAAGCGAAACCACTTCAAAAATTGATTTTTCTACTTTAAAGCAAAACAGAACATCCTTTCACAAATACATAGAACAGTAGATGAAAGCGAAAAAGCAAAAGAATGTGAAAGAGAAGAAGTAGCGGCAGCATTCCAATGGTTGAGAAAACAAATTGTAAAAGGACACTTAAGAAGACATTTTGAGTTTAAGTTTTTCATTTAAGGAAGTAACATAAGCTGCTGGTTTTTGGGAGTAGTTGGTTGGATTTATTTGTTTTTTTTTTGTGGCCAAGCGATTGATGGTGCCGATGTCAGACAAGCGCTCGTAAATCGAAAGTAAAAAAGTGCGAGCGATACTACAATGTATTTTGGAAACTTTAATCAGAGTTAAAGTTTATACACAAACCAAACTGTTTGCCACTAATATATAAAATTCGGAATTTCCATACAGAAAAAGCTTATTTGCCAGGCTGACTGATTGCCAAATAACACCAAAGCCAAATTATTAACACTTAATAAAATTGAATATTTGATCGCCATTTATTCCAATATTCTCTTAAGCAGAACTTTTGGAAATTCTAGTTCATGACGCTCTCAGAAAAGCAAAATTTAACTTTACCATGCAAAAATTGTATTTTTCTTTACGATCAATCAGAAACATCTAATACGGGTTATGAAGTCTATAATATGATATTTACTTAGAAAGAGCGTGACACCGCCTATAAATTTTCAGTTATTATTTTTTAAAAGCTGTGACTACACGGAAGAAAAGTCCAAAGAATTAAGAAAAATTTGTATGTATCAAAAAAAAAATCCGCCCACGGCGCGCCTACATCCTATAAAAAGCTGGAATGTGGTTGAGTTTTTTTCTCCAAAATGGGTATCAATTTCTATAAATGCTGACTTCTAAAATGTTACAAATTGTTCGATATCTCTTAAAGTTTTCAAAAATTAAACTAAAATTTAATTTTTTGTTTGAAACGATGTTCAAATTTGTAAAGAGTTTTCTTTGCCAACACATGATCCATCAAATATTCAGTAATGTCCCACAAAATATAAAATTTTTTATTTCTTCTATTTTATAGGCTGCTTTTATTTCTATTTAATATATTAAATTATTTCTATTTGTCCTCACAATTACACCGAATTTTATGTTTGCTACTGACCAGTCGCTTTCAATTTAATTTTTTGCCTCAATTAAGTCGTAAAAAATGTCCCTCAAAATAATAATAATAACAAAATACGACAGCAGCAGCAAAATCATTTTATTACAAAAATCATTACATGGGGTAAAACGGCGACAGTTGTCAGCAATAAGCGTCATTTGCTTGAACCCTTTTTTCTGCACAACAGCAGCGACAGTAACAGTAAAGACAACAACATAATGAAAAGCAACAACAAAAAATTTCTATATATAGTAAAATCATCGTCAGCAATTTCATTGGCGTTATTAAAATTTTATGACGCAACCAACCAACCGACCAACTCTGCAGCAGACAGCCAGCAACAATAATGGCTATAGCAATTTTCAATTGCAACAAAAAGCGAAATTTTAACATTTTCGCTTGTACAGTACTTGTTAGTTTGAGTTTGAGCCAAATCCCTGCCAATATAGCAACAAAAGTGAATCTTGAAGCATCATCATCATCATCATCATTGAACAGAAACAAAAATCGTATTTTGAACGAATTGAAAATTGCCTGACGATTAAGGGTGCTACTGCTAGTCTTCCCTTCCTGTTCGCCTACTAACGTTTACATTGACCTACTGCCATATGCAGCGACAGTGCCTGCTGTCGAACAAAATGAAAATTAATTCACCGGAAATTACAGCGTTCGCAAAAAATCGCAGCATTGAATTGTACGAGAAACTGTGGAAATCTTTACAGTGACGCAATTTGACCTTTTGTATCCAAGTTCTAGAATCTACTGTTTCACTTCCTTTGCAAATTTTTCGCATGGCTCATATTTGCATTACATTGGTAATCAAAAAGTTATGGAAATTATCAAATCATTGAACTTTTCTTATGCGTAAAAGCAGCAAAAGATTTTAGGAAGCATTATTCTATGTAAAATTTTTTAAAAAAAGTTTGGGGAATTTAGGGTGAAAGTTCATTTTTGGTACCGTCCATTTTCACGTATGGATCAAAGATTAAATGTAGCGGATAATATGGACATGTTTGATGTTCTTCAGACTACCCAATTATTACAGTATTTTTCAAGCTGAATTCTATGCCTTGGACCAAGCTGCACAGATGATACAGAACAGGAAGTTTACTATCTCCATTAAAACCATATTTGTGGATAGTCAGGCAGCGATCCAAGCAATGAACGTCAAAATAAGTAAAGTCTAGTTGTGTAAGAAACTGCTGAGAGTCACTACGTTCAATCTAACAGCATAGCTATAGAGCTCTATTGAGTGCCCTGTCATAAAGGTATTTCCGGAATTGAGAAAGCTGACGAACGTGCCAATATAGGAGCAGAACAGCCGGAGAATCAACGAGTGGTAGAGCTTAGAAAGGACACAGACACTCTTAAGATTTAGCAGAGGAGAAAGTTGAGAACAGTTGTAGGGATGGTATGGAGCACTGTCTCATTGGTACCATAGCACCAAATATGGTGCCCCTTTCAGAGATTTCTGCAAGAGTTGTCGAAACAAATATTCTGGTTCTGCATTTTTTGACGGTCTTGAGAAACCAGCCGAGTTGGAGCTCTTCAGCATCCTGGCATCTAGGTGGTTTGCACCTATTGATGGAGATAATTTCAGGAGAAGGGAAGGAAATGTAGGGTATTATAACAACGAGCAAACTGCCTCCGAGTTGAACTTGCTATATGCAAGTGACCCTTTAAGCCAAATCTAGCCTAACATCAAATAACTCTCTTAATAAAGCGTATTAAGTGTTTTATTTTTATGGGCGGCAGGCGGCAGGCGTGTCCGTGAACCATTTCCAAATCCAAAAATACTAATTTCAAGTTGTAGTCTGAGTATCGAGTTTCATTTAATTATCTCGCTTAGTTTTCATGTAATCGTGATTTTCACAGACAGACACACGCGCAGGGCTTAATCGACTACGGCGGCCGCGCTAATCTAGAATATGTTAACTTTTTTGTATCTGCCAAGCTCAGTGGCGTCAACTCGGTAGGGCTGGGAAGGGCATTGGCCCCCCATAAGGATCAGATACTAGTTATTATTCAATACATCAATTCAATAAAACCATCAAATAGTGGTGGAATTATAATTCTCTCCCTCCCTCCCCAAGGTTTTGATGAAGTGACGCCACTGAAATAGCTTTAAATGGAATGAAAAAGTGAATATTCTCAGACTAAAGGCAAGCATATTTTTATTTTTTATTTTATGATAGAATGAGTTTTTATTCGACTTTAAGCCTCAAGCTAAATAGCTAAGAAGTCGAATAGCTGTAGTAGCTAAACTCTATTATCATAAAAAAAAAGTTTAATTAAAGTTCAATAAATAATACTGATGTGAACATGACATTACATATATATTTTCTTCGATATTTACAAATAAAGATTTTCACACATCAATAATCTTTAACTTAAATTGATATTTTATATTGAAAAAAAAATGGCAGAATGTTAAAAGCATTTACTGTTTTTTAATTCACTTCACCCAATGTATTAGCTTGATAAATTGTTGCATGTTTATTTTAAACCTTAATTAATTTTAAAAGTTAGAAATTTAAAAAAAAAAACATTTCAAGACGACTTGACTTCTAACATTTAAATGGAGTAAAACTACCTTTTTGCTTCAGTTAACGCACACAATCAAAGTCTCTTGTTGCAGCAAAAACTTTGTTGCACAGTATTATTGGCTTTTTGTGCTGCTCGTTGCGTTGATGATGCTTCAAATGGATTTTCATTCATTTTAGCCAATTTTTATGTGCGCTATATGAATGTTTCCCCTCTTTTTTATACTTTGCTTTCTTCCGTTCTATTCATTAAATTATAAAAGTCGGTCAAGCTTGGTGGTCTTCTATTTTTGTATGTGCAGATTTGCATATATGGTATAAGAGTACAGGAGGGGGTTTTTTGTGTGAGCAGCGTGTTTACTTGCTGCGTGGGCAGCGTAATTCATGCGAGTTGGAAACTCTGTTTGAGTAGCGGATGTAAAGTAATTAAGAATCAACATGCAAAAAAAAAAAGTTTAACAATTTTAAAAATATTGGCATTAGAGGGTGCTTGAAAATTGCAATTAGCTACAAAAAAAAAAAACTTTTTAAGAGGATTCCCAAAACTATAAAATTGAGTTAAGAGGATTTTAATTAAACTTAAGTCATTTAATTGAAAATTTGAAAGTTTTGAGTCGTTGATGGTTTTTGATCGCAATTTTATATTTGTTAAAGATATTTTAAGGATGACAGAATTTTATTCATACATATTATAGAACTTTTTATGCAGCCTTCTGTGTGCGCCCAGTGCTATCATGACTTTAATATTTATATTTTAAAAGTTTTTACCCACAAAAGCAGATAAAAATTCAAAATATAACTCGTTGCCTACTGTTTGTATATGACATAAAGTGTTGCATTGACTCATTTGTTTGTATTGTATTTCTGATATTTCCATTCCAACTTTGTGCTCTCCTTCACGCTGTAGCTGCAGTATGCATTTGCAGCTTGTGTACTGAAATGCATTGAAATGTCGCCAACTATGATATTTTAGACACCTGTGCAACGATAACATGATACTGCAAATAAAGTTGAGTTTTTTTTTTTCAAATTTATACATTTTGCTTTTATCAGTTGGCATGGTCTTATGTGTTGGTAACGTCAAGCAGTTTTTGTTCTAAATAAAAATATTTTCAACAAAAATATTGAGAGATATTATAAAAATACAATATTTTAAGAACAGAGTGTGCTACAGACTTTCAAAAAAAATTAAAAAACAAACATAACTAGGGAGTGTGGTAATTTTAGCCCACTCAAAAAATGTAATACCCTACACACGATTAACAGTAAAAGATTGGGGAGTCTCTGAAGTGCTTAGCCTGCCCTATCTGATCGAACTTGTTGACTTAGAGTTGAAGATTCTCTTCCAAGAGCATTGCCTTGCATTGCTCGATCGAGCATATATAAACGCAATTGATGGACTTTTACTTTTCGTACCATATGTTACCGCATCATTATAAAGCTTAAAGGCTTCTCGGTTGAATCATCTTCTTCGTGAACGCGTTTCCCCATGCAGGGGTGGCATTTTCTACCACCAGATTTTGACAATTAAATGTTTATGTACCAACAGTAACTTATTTCAGAATTACATAACATATGTTATGTACTACAATATAAAAGACAAGATATCGGGAAACTAGTCGTTTTTGAGTTATTTTACTCACATTTTTTAAAAGATTTTCTTAAACTTTACGTGATTTCCTAAGACTGAGTACAAATTTGGCATCCATTTTTTCATATATGACATATGTTTGAGATAAATAGGTTCAAATATGTTAAATAGACTACATGAATGTTTAAGTGCCCATAACTTATCCAGCTATCCAAAAATGCGTGCTATTTAAATGATTTCGATATTATTATTTGTAGAGACCTACTTAAACTAAATACTTATTCCAAAAGTGGGAAGACAAGGAGTCACAAGCACATGACATTGACATGTGTTAAATTCTGCCAACGGATATACAGAAAATGCAAAACCTTGCACAGCAGAACATAAATAAAATGTAGCGAAAGACACAAGGACGATAAAAACTACAAGGACGACAAGAACTACAAGGATGTTATGCGAGATATGGAAAAGGATGCTTTCATCCACTGAAAAATACAGTCGTTGCTACAGTTTTAAAAATAATTCACTGGAAAAGTATACCAACGATACAGAACTCGTAATGTTGTTACTTGTAGCGTTGCCAGCTTGCGGCATCAGCAGCAGCAGCAGCAGCATAAACAACAGTAGCAATAATAGCAGCATTCGCAACAAAACTAACTAAATTTTCCAACTGCAGTATGTTGTATCCTTTTTGTGTCCCGTTTTTCTTCCGTTTCATTTTCTGCATTTTTCGGCTATTTGGTTCTTCATTGAATTTATCTGATGCAAGAAAATGGGTTTTTTTTTGTGAATAGTAAAGGGACTTAAGTCCCTAATACTCAATAAAATATGGAGTGTATGTATGTATATGTAGGGCTTAGAAGCAAAGAATATAAAGTTGCAACTGCAACAATGGTAGTTTAGCCAGAATGTGGTTGTTATTGTTGCATTTGTCGTTGCAAAGTTCGTAAGCGAGCTAAGACAAAAGAAGTACGAAGTTGGCAATACTACTGGCACTAAATACGAGGCCGCTAAATATTTTTTTTTAAGTAAAATTTACTAAAGAACGCTCTCTGTTACGTTGTAGCTACGTAACAGAGACAGCACGAAAACTTTCAAATCCATTCGAATGTTTCCAATGACTCGTCGAAGCACATCCTGAACACAACTCTTTAAGTAAAAATAATTATTTTGCCATTACCTCTGCGATTGACTACAGGTATATATTTGACATTAATGATATTTTGCACGAGATTAGCAATTTCCATGGTTTTCCTTCCTATTTGATTCTCTTCGGCTGTCATCGATTTTTTCGATGATTTTCAGTTTTTATCGAATATTCGGTGTTGATTGAGCTATTACAGAAACTTCCAATTTTCCTATTGTTTTGACTTCTTAGATACCATTCGATACTTTTAGACTTTAATCGCTTTTTTGATATTTTCCGATGCAATTCGATAATATATTTAAAAATCAAGGCACACACACAATGATTGCTGTGGTACCGTGTTGTTGTAACCAAATGTTCTCAATGGCACAACTATGATGGCACGTTGGAACCGCGTCTTCAAAAAAGCAGAACCCACTCTACTTTTTAGCAGAGGCGCCACAATACGCAATAACTTCAAGTAGATATAAAGGCGATTCGTGAATAATACAGATATTCAAGAAGTGAATATTTGGCTTGATGACAATTTCAGAGTGGTGGGAATTCGTCATAATTGCTGATTCTTGAACGAAAGTCGTAGTCTTCATATGAAAATGAGAAAGTTCGGAAAAGCTTGGGAGGACTGCGAGTAGTAGCTGATGCGGCATTTAAGTTTTATACGGAGATATATTCAACAACTTTACCATAATACGCTCCAGAAATCAACTGAAAATGCGTATTTACGTCCCTGAACGCGTCGTCTGGTTGATGTTGCTGGACACCGCTTAAATTCACTCACTTCGAGACGTCCAACTATTGTGTCCTTATCACTGATGAATTATAATTTACATAGGATTGGGATACTATAATTTCAAAATTTATTTTTGTGCGCGGAGTTTTTCTTTTTTTCCGCTTTTTTTCTCTTATGCGCTTTCAAATGTTTTCGTGTCTTCTCGCATGTTTTTAGCGCATTTTCAGAGCCTTTTGCGATATTTCATAAATTTGCACTATTTATCATTTCACCGTATTCGTATTTCGTATTTTTTTTTTATTTGACTATTTTTGCTTCGACGATATTTTGTCTTTCCCCCATTTTTTGCGAAATTTTCTTTTATTGCTTACGATTTGTTTTTATTAATGTCTACTTTGGTTTAATTTTTTTTTTTTTTTTGTTTTTTTATAGATGTTTTGCTTGAATGTTTTTATTAATCCTTATAAACACATACAAAAACAACAGATTTTAATTAAACTACATGAGACGAGTTTTTCGCAAAATTTACGCCAATAAATTGCAAAACAACGCTGTCCAGAAAATGACTGTTATTAATGATATTTTTGTTTTTCAAACTTTCATTGAGTGTCAACATTTTTATTGTGGTGTCAAAGTGAAAATGCTGATGTATAAAGCTACAAACAAAATCACTGAAGAAACTTTCTGTTGAACAAAAACAAGACAAAAAATTTAAAAGAAAAAAAAATCACTATACTACAGAGACAAAAGCAAAAGATTGCGAGAAAAAAACAATAAAAAAAATATTATAGAATAGGCACAACAATAGTAAAAGACAGACGATCATAACATTTCATATAGCAGCAGCTATCACTGAAGGGATATAAAATTTGATTTGAACTTCTTGAACTCTCATACCGCAGCGTGAAAATGTTTTTATTGAAAAAGTTTTTCAATTTTCTAAAAAGGATTTTTCACTCTACATACAGCTTTTGCTTCCTTTTTTTTGTAGTTGCAGCGCTTAATAGTTTATTCTCACTCACTCACTCACTCACTCACTCACTTTGCATGAAATCCCTCAACTTGAATTCTATCCTAAGCAAATATGGGACAATATATTAGAAGGACCCGCAAAACAAAAAAAAAAAAAAAACATCATATATACAAACATTTAGAATTCTATAGAATATTTGAATTGGAATTGTTAAAGAAAATCACACACATATACCTACTCATAAGGCAACTCTCATACGTACATAAGTTAGCTCATATATGAGTCGCCTTTGGGCCTTTGACACAATCCGCAATTTAACAAATATAAAAAAGAAATAAAGAAAAAACTATAAAATTGTAAGAAAAAAAAAAAATGCCCACAAAACAAAGACAACAATAAAGCGCCAAAATAAATAAATAAGAGGAAAATATAATAAAGAGAAAAAAAAGAAAACAACAAAAAAGAAATATGAAAGTTTATTGCATTGAAAATCCTTTGGCACACAATTCCTCGAGGGCATTAATGAAGTAATATCGTCTATTTAAACTTTTCACATATAAAAACAAATATTTATGTACATATGTCTGCATGTATAGTTATATACAGTCAAGTACTTAATCAAGTAGGGTGGACCACATTCGAAGTTTTCTTTTCCGATCAAAATTTTCTATTCTTTTAAGTTCAATTTGAAGTGTTGCCAAGTCAACAGTGCGTACGAGCAAGATACGAAGCGGATTCATAGAAGCAGTCAAGTTTGTGTGCCGCATATTTTTAAACGTTTACGAGCTGTAAAATATTTAATTTTTTATTTTCCCAAAAACTCAAAAACTTTAGATCCACTTTAAAATTGACACACACTTAAACTCAAAAAATTCGTAGATTAACAAACATAAATCTTTTCTATGTATGCGATAGTCAGTGAAGATTGAAAAGTTGAAATATTTTATAACTTTTCTAATCAGTCATAGGAAAATGTTTTGAAAAAAAAAACAAGTTTATTTATTGGAAAAACAATAAAGTTAAAGAGCTCTCTTGTTTTATATTGACAATATTGTATACTCGTATTGTTGACTAAAGCGACCGACCGACCGACCGTTACATACTCGTATATGGGAAAAAAGTTTTATTTTTTCTATTTTTTTTTTTTTTTTTGTGAAGCAATAAATTAGGAATGAATGATATATCAATCACATAAATTTTAAATATCTAGGACATGTCATGCTCAGCAAAACACACATTGCACACAGCGTGAGTCCATAACGCCGCTCAGATGAGAATATGAAATCAAACAAATACAATAGAATCGCAATACATATTGAACTTTTTAGATGTCAATGTCTGTATTAACAAATACAAACAGCAAGCTTTCTTTAATGTTTTCAATAGAGAATTTGTTAAGAAAAATCCATTAGAATAATGTAATATAATGAGTTGTTATAGAGTGGAGTTTTTGAAAACACCATGAATATGCGACTAATTATCTATGGCTGCCCGGACTAATGACTGAAGTCCAAGTTGGTAAGTTTTGATAGCCTTTTCGCCTTTCTTGAAACTAACAAATTGAAATTATTCGAAAACACGAAGATATTAATTTATTACACTGTGCGACAGCCAAAATCGGCGGAGACTCTGACTACCGGGAAAAGCTATATCGGTCAAAAAAAAGTTATACGTGTCCCGGCGTTAAAATTTACTTATAACTGTAAAACTGTTGATTATGGAGAGAAACAGTTTATAAATAGATTAAAGCAATTGTTTGTTGTTTGTTGCAGCAAAATCGGACTAGTCGTTCTCGAGTTATGTCTAACATAATTCCCCTATATGATACTTACAAACTTCAAATCGATATATCTCGATTCCTAGACGTGAACCAGCGAAACTCCGGGACACGTATAACTTTTTTTTGAACGATATAACTTTTCCCGGTAGTCAGAACCCCCGCCGATCACTGACCCCTACCATTTGTCGCACAGTGTTATTATTATTTCACCATCATGTACGAACTCTGAGAAAATTAACCAACAAGTAACGATAATCTAATTTTTTTTCATGACCAGTAAGTCTTTAGCTCAACGACAAACAAAATGAAAGTTAATATTCCTTAAAAATTCAATGCATTTTGGTTTTTTAGATCTTTTCATTCTCCACTAGGAAAGAACAAATAATGCAGGGCTAACTACTCGATTGTAACTTATTTAGATCAATATCTACCTAAACATGCTGAGCTATAAAGTTTCATTTCCGGAAAGACACAATTGGGTTCATGCTCACTCTAAGTAAAAGGTGATCCAATAAGAGCTTTCTTCTTCTTTGTAAGACCAATAAACCAAAATTAAAACGTACACCAATATCAGCTGTATTTTATAGGCCTTTAGACCAAGATCACGCCTCAAGATACGCCACAATGATCCATAAGAGATGCTCAAAGCCTGACATCGGCGACGAATCGATTGTTCACGGTTTTCACGAACACTCTCTGGTACTGCAGAAATATTCTCAAAATTACAGGCTGTATGCACTCTGGTTGAATGATGAATGTAAAATTGGTTCGAAATTTGATGATGGTGTTACAAATAGTGCGCTCAGTTGGACGCTCATAACGACCAAAATGATGTTGATGAACTCATTTTCTACCCGATGACTGATTTTGGTAGTAAGTTTCCACAATTAATAAACGTTATTCAGGAGTAAGTCTATTCATGATTGAGTCGTATTAAATACTAAACACAAACGTCATATGGACAAGCCATTTGACACATGACAGCTGTAAGAACCTTTATAATAAAAACTATCATATTTGGTATACGAACGGTTTCATGAATGATAGTTCATAGATAGTCTAGACTCTAGACACCGGCAGTAATTTATGTTATACTTTAGACTTGAAAAATGGACGATGCCACGCCCTCCATATAAGAAATAGTTCATTCATCATATCTCATTAACTATTTGGCGTAGATGCATGAGACTTGGTGGGCGGTGCCTCGCCTCTCAAAAGAAAAAAAACTGAAATATAAAAATCAGCAGATCTTATCAACTATTTGGCAGAGATGAATGAGTTTTGGTACATACATATGTATGTACCATATGTCTATAAAAGATACGGGCAAAAGTATCAACGGGAAGATGGGCGGTGTCACGCCTCCCAAACGATAAATACTCGAAATTTTTCATATCTCTGCAACTCTGGAGGAGGATACGATTTGACTTGGAGGATTCAATTGTTAAAATTCAATGTAGGGACTTTAAGAGTGAATTGTCGTTACCAATGTTCAATTTTAAACATCAAGGACTGAATTTCTTCGTTCAAATAAACTGCATTTTTTCTTTCCTACATTCGACCTCTTTTGTCCAGACTTCCTTATGTTGGCACTTTAACCAAATACTTCTCATCGCGCTACCTACAGAAAAAGACAGAACAACGTCTGCAGGATGGGCTTTGGCTCATTCCATAAATAGCTGCATTCTTAGTTTGATTTTTTTTATTACTCAACATGCATGTAGTTTTAGTTTAAGGAATTTTTAGTTAAAAAATCAATTAATGTGTGCCATAATTTATGGAATGTACGTTATGCAACATTTGTTAAAGCAAATTATATTATTAGAGTGGCAAAACAAAAGAATCGATCTACGTAATGTGCTTACTATTTTTGGCCCACAATGAAAATTTTAATCACTTATGAACTCATTTCTTCTTTATAATCCAATGTTGATCAATTTTGTGTTGCTCATTTAAAAAAAAAAAAACCCCTGCACTTGTAACATGGGTACCATATATTGGCCTGTTCATCACCCTTGTTGTCACTGCGTTTGCATTTCATTTTCTGGTCCAAAAAAAAAACAGAAACGAAATACAGAAGTACCCTTTTATGACCTTTTTATTTACCATGTCAAGTGACTTACTTACGATAAATTGCTTTCCGATATTTTATCAGTACACATTGGCATAAAAAAACATATGCACACAAACGAACACACACATATGTACATACATTGGTACCACTTACGAATATGCGCACAGTACAGTAGCAGGCATCCGCAGCAACTTAATGTTCCACATTTATTGTCATTCTGGGTAAAATTTGCTGATGCATATAATTTTTTATATTGTCGAAAACATATGTAAAGTTGATTGACATACCTGAAATAAAAATGAAATACTCAAATAAGAGAAAGGATAGTAAAATTTCATTATAAAAAAGTTGCTGAAAATAGGAATAAAATAAAATGGCATTAAATTGATGTGCGCTGGTTTAGCAAGCAATAAAAGGATATCCGAGGCAGTAAAGGAAGTAACTCAAGTAAAATAAAGTGATTTAGATAAAGAAGACAAAGAGAGAGATAGAGAAAAGTATGCTGCTTGTGCCGAAAAAAAAAAGGATAATTGAAAGTGAAACGTAGATCAAAGTGATGAGTGAAAGGACTTTGGGTGCACAGGTCGTTCGTTACGGTTGTGAATGCGTTGGGTGCCCTTGCATTAAAATAAATAAAGAATAAAAGGATTGAAACCTGAAATAAAAACCTTTTAAATTATATTTAAACACAGTAATCAAATTACAATTATGAGATTAAACTGAAAAGTCAGAATTTATATAATTGAGAATTGAGAAATGGACATTTTCAGTACGAGTTTCTTTTTGTATGATTTAGACTCGTAAGAAAACTTCATGTCAGACATATTTTAAAAGAAAATTTACGAAAATAAATACTTTTAAATAAAATTAATTATTTTTTTTTGATTACACTTATATTTAACTAAAAAAAATGTTTCATATTTGAAAATATTTAAAGATTTCCAGCATTTTCTCGAAACTGAAGCTTAAGCTCCGGCCAAAGTCAAAATGATTTTTATTGAGGGCATTATCTAGTAATTGCTGTAAATGTTCTTTATGAACAAACTTAGAAGCCACATTTTTTTTGAACATGCAGCAATTTTGATCCAAGCAATATACTAATATGTATGTACGTAAATTTTACCATATTTACACTTAATTTACATTTCATGCACAGAGCTGCCGTAAATAGTAGTCAAGATTCTCAACTTAAGATTATGACGTTGCACCAACAAGTGCATGCAATGTACCTTTTTGGCACGATGACCAAACTACGAAAAGTGAGTGGCACAAATAGTGCTTAAAATGTTAACTAGGTAAAAGGACAACAGCAATGCTCTAAAAATTTAAAATAACAGCAGAGCTACTCTTCGTATAATGCTGATGGTGATGATTGCTCCATCTTGTTTAAAATTAAAACCATTTTCTAAGAGCATTTTTATTTTAAACTCATTAAAAACAACAAATTAAACCCCCTACAAGTATGCTGTGTAATTTTAATTTTTTAACATATAACACGTAAAAAAATAAACTTTTACACTAATTACAACAATTTATTTTATATTTCATTACAGATTGTCGAGTCAAGAGTCGTCGTGAGTGAGTACAGCGCACTAAAACATTTAACAAAAGCGCACGTGATGGCATTTTAAGCAGAACGCTGAACAGCACATTGAAATAATATGCTGCTTACAGGCAACAACAACAACAACAAGTACTTGACATTTTAAAATGTAATCAAGTGTCACAGTCCAAATAGTTAAAAAAAAACAATAGGAGAAAACAACAAACAACTTGGAAATAAGCATAACTGTGAAAATACAAAACGTAACATTTTTCGTTGCATATATACAGGCGACTTGACACGAATTTCATTACATTTTGTGATTATTGTGTTAAAATTAGGGAAATGCAAAAAAAAATGTAAAACAAAAACAACAAATGTACGAATGACCTAATAAAAAAACAGACAAGGGTCAAAAAAAAAACAAAACAGAAAACGATGAGCAGCGCACAAAACAAGAAAAGCAAATTTAATTGAATATTCAGTGCCGGAGAAAAACTTGTTAACAACAGCACTGAATTTTTGTATGCCACATAAAGAAGCAAAAAAAAATAGTAAAAAACGTAGCAGAAAAAAGGTAGTAGAAAAAGTTGTGTGGGCCAAATTAAAATGGCTACGAAAATGACTGCATTATGCAAACGGCAGTAAAACAATGAAAAACTGTTGACAACTGAAATTGTCCCTCTCCTCCATACGGACGTGACACAAATTTCAAGAAATAAAAGAAAATCAAGAAGAAGAACAAGGGAGCCCAAAATTGACAAAATTAAAAAGCAGTCGAAATGACGCCCACCCCACATCATTTTTAAATATTCACCTGTAAAATGACACGAATGAAATAAAATGCCAACATGTTGAGGAATTCACAAATACATGCAAATTAAAGTAACGGTGACAAACAAGGACGACACAAATAAATTGTCAAACGTCACATCAGCACGTAACGCATAAATTTCGAGACAGAGATAAATAAAGCAAAAAAAAATCGACAGCATACGCATTAAAATTGAAAAACTCATTCGTAGAAAGAGAAGGCAATAGCAATAGCGAAAGGATATATTTTATACAAAACTAATAAGAAAAAGACATAAAACGAGGAGCGCGAGCCCCGAAAAAAGCGTCGCGCTTGTAAACGTCAACACAAAATGTCAAATCAACGTCAAAGTCGCAAAATGACATTTGTCAAAAGAAAATGGTGCCGAAGACGACAGCACGCCAGTAGCTATGATATGCTGCTACACACCATCGCCATCTTGGCAGTTGTTACCGTCTTGATGGCAACAACAACAACAACAATAACTACCGTAGCATGTGCCAAATTAGAAACGCAAATTAAATTGTTAATTAATGATGAAGCGTTAATGCTGGAGCAGCCACCGCAAGCAGAAACTCAAACCCAAACGCATCAACTGGAAATTGCGGCATCAGCACCCCGTAACGCTGAAGAGCAGCAGCATTATGAAATGTACCGCAGCAGTGATCTGCGGCGTCTCTCCTACGAGACAATACATCGCATACTACGTGATGAAAATGAGCCCATGTACCGTCGAGAAGATGCCGAAATGCATTACTATCAGAAACGCTCGTATCAGCCCGCACATGAGATATTTCGACGTGCAGCAGATGATGAGCAGCCACCAGTGCATTTGCTTAATTTCACACGTGCCAATTTAACTGATCTCGCTTTAATTGCCAGCGTTAATGTCAGTGCGGTACGCATACTCGATGTCAGCTTCAATCGTTTGCCAGCAGTGAATTTGTCACGCTTTGCGCAACTGCAACATGCTGATCTATCAAATAATTTGCTGACAGCACTGCCTTCGGCCAGTAGCGAACTAAAACTCAATATGCTCAATCTGAATGGCAACGCAATCGTTGGTGGTACGCCAGCTGTTGCCTATCGGCATTTGCGCGAATTGCATTTGAGCACAAACCGAATTGTGAATCTGGCTTCCCTTAACCTGTCTGCGCTGAATGCTTTGGAGATTTTGGATTTATCGTGCAATCGCATTGAAAATCTTGAGACTGCATTCTTTCCGCAACGCATGCATAATCTGAAATATTTAAATTTGGCCAATAATCGGCTGGGCTCTATATATCGTGAGACTTTCTATAATCTGCTTAGTCTGAATACGCTAATACTCACACATAACAACATTACCGATATTGATTATGAGACATTTTTGGCATTGCCCAATCTGCAGTATTTAGATTTATCACACAATCAGTTGCATGGTGAATCAATACGTGCACTACAGGGTATACCCGATTTGGTTGGACTTTCAATTGCTTACAATCCAGAGTTGGGCGGCTACATGCAGGAGTTTGTTGCATCGTGGAGCCTGAAAGAGCTTGATGCTAGCGGTACGGGTTTGTGTCAGATTCCTGCTGCTTTGGCGCAGTCTGTGCGCACTTTGAAGTTGACGGATAATTGGCTTAAGGTAAGTTGTAATAATTGTAAGATAATTTTGAGGAGAGAGTTGTTAATATTTTTTGCATTGATAATGAAATGAATGAAGACGTTTTGGAATTCAACAGGATAGTGTATATTACAATGACAGATTTCTATGAAATCGAACAGGATCAGTTGAATATGTCAGTTATCATTGAAAGTAAATGATTGTTTCAATGTTAAAGAAACGTAGTACTGGAAACAGTCCTGGTTTTTTCCTAATGGTGAATGATAGCTTCAGAACTATATTGATTAACTTCAGTTTAGTTTTTGAACATAATTTGAGTTCATAAACAAGTTGTACACGTAACATTGAAACAAGAGCGTGAAGTTAAAATCCACATTTAACTAGCATAGACACAAACCATATAACTTAACAGAGCATTAACAGAGTAATTTTAACAGGACGCATAAAGATATTTAGATAGGACCAAAGTAGAATTGTCAAGCATTTTCTAATTAATCAGGTTGCACGAAACGGTCTGCATGGGTTCAATAGAATAGAAAGCAACGCTTGCATCGATATAAAACGTTGATGCAGTTGCTGTGTAACGATAATGTGTTTAAAAACATTGCAAAAAAAATCAGGGGTTTTACTTATACTAAAAAACAGAAACTGCATCAACATTTTATATCGATGCAAGCGTTGCTTTCTATTCTATTGAATCCATCTAGACCGGTCCGTGTGCTCTGATAAGTTAGTTGGTTTGTGTCATTGCTAGTTAAATATAAATATACTTAATATTTTCCAGAAAAACAAAACTGTTTCTGGACCCTATTTCGCCTTTAAAATTGATGAAATGTTTAGATAAAAGTCGGCAGCTAATGACGTTACACAGTGTAGATTTTTCAGGTATATATAGTAGCTATGGAATGCAACTTTTCAGCATGCAACGAAAAAGGTTATTTGAAGAACAACCTTACAAATTCAATTTTGTGTCGCTTTAGTTAACATGTGATTAGTGAAGTCCGTCTACCTGTCGGTAGGTTTTCAATAAAATAGTAGGTATTGCAAGAACTTGTTATAAAAATTTTCCGTTGAATTTGTAGCATTTGCGTGGTATACGCGAACAGATGGTTGAACTAAAAATCAACCTTCTCAGTATTTTTGCAAGTGTTATAATAAATAAATAAATAAATAAAAATGGTTTAACTAAAAAAGTGTTTTTTATTGGAAGATATACATCTATTGACATGTATAGGGTAGCGTAATATGACCTGTATGGTTTGAATTCGATATACATATGTATGTACTTGGTATATTTCAGAGTAAATTATGATTTTTATTTTTAAACGGTACGAATTTCATGCCAAATTTTATTTATAGTTTTTTTCAAATATACCTAAAGAAAATAGTCGGGAACGCCGAATTTGAAAATCGATGCACAATGGTTAAACCAAAATTCCATACAACTGCGTGAACCAGCTCAATTTCTAGTTCAATTGATTGAACCTTTTTTTGTCTATGCTATGCTATGCTTAATTCGAAAAATAGATGTCGCACATAGCAAATAGTTCTAGAGACAAACCTAAAATAATAAAAATTTTTTGGCAGCATTGCTTGAATTTTGCAGTTACGGTTTTAGGTCACGCGGGGCCTTATGCATGCGGTAAGTGCTGGGCCCAAATATTAAAATAAAATCACATAATAAAAACAAAAACAAAGATGAATCAACAGTCATTAGGCGCTGCTTTTATTCTGCTTTCATTTTTCCTTTTTAATATACATAACGTTAAACTAACGTGACCAGATATTTTTGACCAAAACGCGGAGCAGGAAAAAGTTAATGAAATTGTTTTGAAGATTTTTTTGTTTTAACTGCAAAAAATTGTATGTAGGTACTAAAAAAAGGTCCTCACTTTCAAATCCCGAAAACAGTAGCAAATCAGATATTTCCGTTTATTTTTAAGCAAAATCATATAGGTACATATTGACTATTTTCAAACCATACAGTCGGAGTGACTTCAAAATGCGGAATTTGGTTGCAGATTAAATATGTTGTTTTTCAAAGTAATTAAGGGAACATATCATCCCCCGATTTAATTGAAATTTTTTACAAAGTTATGCCCATTTAAGGTTTTAATGTCAGAGCTTAAAAATTCGCTGAAAATTTTTTCTAAATAGTCGCATATTTATCCAAATCAAAATAATTATTTTTATATAGCTTTTTCACTGACTGTACTTCTGTGGGCTTTGAATGTTTTGTTTGCTTGACTTTGTCAGCGAAAAAGCTATATGTGCAATGTACAATATTTTTATATCTTTCTTATGATAAAATGTTATTATGAAAATAACGGTAAAAAAAAAGTATGCAGAATGCAAGCAGGATTTGCAGAAAGTAATTTGGAATGCTGCTTTTGTTATTTGCTTTGAAAATAGTACCGTAGAATGGATTGGCAATGATGAAAAACAAAAAATTGACATTTCGATTTTGGAAAAAAAAATCTCTCATTTCTCTCTCATATTAATACAAATTCCACAATAAAATTTTAAGCGAAAAAAAATGGGGTTTTTGAGAAAATCAACCTTGTTTTTTTCAAAAAAAGCGCTATGACTCCGCCAATTTCAACAATTTTCAAAATTTTTTTAAGATTCTGACAGAGAATCAGAAGTTCTATTAGAATCAAAAATTAATTATGTTAATTTGGATAAAAATGCGACTATTTTAAAAAAATTTTCAGCGGTTTTTCAAGCTCTGTCACTAAAATTTTAAATGGGCATAACTTCGTAAAAAATGATTTTCAATCAAATCGGGGGATGATATGTTCCTTTAATTACTTTGAAAAAGAACATATTTAATCGGCAACCAATTCCGCAATTTGAAGTCACTCCGATTGCATGGTTTGAAATGGATTTGGTCTCCAGTTATTTGTATTATTTTTTGTATTTCCAAAAAAAAAAAGGTTCTAACTCACCGAAGACCCTAGCAAAATGAGACTTATTATTTTCAATGAAAACGCGGAACGCGCGGAGCAGAGAATCAAAAACGCGGACTTGCTCCGCGAAAAGCGGATCATATGGTCACGTTACGTTAAACAGATTTGTTTTTCATCTTCTATCGTCGATTTTTTTTTATTCTCGGAAAACGAAAGAAAAACATTGTTATAAGCGTCTACGACGCTATAGATCAGTCCAAAAGCAGTTGATACCAATTTCTTGAAAAAAAAAAATGTAATGATGCATGAGGCCCCTTACCGTCCTAGGCCCCGTTCAACCATACGAGTTTGCCGGCTATCAGAACGGCTCTGATTTTAAAACAGAACACTGTTATGCCACCTAGTGGTCAGTACCAGAATTAAAAAAGTTTAAACTTTTGCGTTTTATTCACTTTTAGGTTTAACCAAAGCGAATAAAACACGGCTAATATTACATTGCCCCTCAAGGCTTTCCTACGTAAGTGCCTTAGAAAATACTGTTTCAAAACAGTAAGTAAGTACAGTGATGTCATTTGTAATAAGATAGTACTTTTATACTATTCTTCGGCCAAGCGTACTACTAATTTACTAAAAAGTGTACAACCCTGCCGTATGTTTATGCTCCAGTGAGTTACATTTGCTTTTAATATACATACGTATTTCACATACAAAGAAAAAGTGAATTTATGAAACCTTTTGAACGCGGCTGATTTTCAGTTCATTTTCGTTTTGTGATATGTTGAAATGAAGAGCGATGTTATGCAAACGCTTACGATCACGTCAAACCACGAGCTGTTGCGATTTCCAATGTAAATTGAAAAATTTTGAATAATAGCGAGAATGTAAAATTTAATGATGCATAATCATGAATGCGGTACCAATTCACGAGATCATGACGGGATCGTCTTCAGGGTTGCCAAATTGAAATTTATTTTATTTTTAAATAAAATCTCAATGAAAAATCACTTACAGCATAATGGAAATATCAAAATAAAAAAAGTACTAAAATAGTAGTAAAAGCACGGTTGCCACAAATGGTGCATTTGTAACAAAACTGGTACATTTATTTTCATTTGGTACAATGGTACATTGTTTTCTGATTTGGTACATTTTATCGATGAAAGTATGAAAAGAAAAGTTTCTAAAATTTTCATAATAAAATTAAAAAATTTGCAACATTGTTATTTATTTCAATTGAGTTTGACACATAACTTGGAATGTACAAAATGACAATGCTCAATGATTGGCGATTGGTCGTATTTTTTGATCAAAAGCGCTTTAATTTAGATGATCCAGACGGATATTATTACTACTTTAATGATTAATGAAATTAAGTTTTCCTTAATCGCCATCGTAGCTGCGAGGTCGGTCTCATGGTATCGAGAACGATAACCTTTTACGGTATAGTCGTTCTGATTTTTTTTGGTGAAACTATGGACGCAATTCGTTATGAGTTGTTGTTAGAGTCTTTTGGAAATGATGAATAAAAAATTCTTGAGAAAGTTTCAAAAAGATTAATTAAATTTATTTAACGTTCTTATCTAGAATCTATTATAGCAAGATCCCTACAAATTCATTCTTCCGAAGATAAATGACCATTTTGGACCGTTGCAGAGTCGTCCTAAATCGAGTTTTTTTTGGTTTAAAATTTGTTATAGAGCAAAAAATCATGTCAGAAATGAAGAAATCGTCGCAATCCGAATTTTAAGAAACAATTTTCGTGTTTTATTATTTTAAGTAAAAGGCCACCAAAAAAAACTTTAATGAAAAGTTTTTGGTTCAAAAATGGCTAAAGAGCGCAAATATTTTCAGAAATTAATATTTTTTTTTAAATTAAATTTACTCAATTTCGGTTTTTCAAATCGCTTATGATAAAGTAACAAGATTCTTGTTTGTAACAGCGGTAAATGTGCGTCTATTCTTATGACTAGGAGTGTATATAAATGCACACGCATGCATGTGAACTTTTTTTTATATACATAAAACATACATATGGGACGGTCTTTTACAAACCGAACACTTTTCGGACGACGCATTTTTGATTTGACTGAAGTTTTTTTAATGGAATCTGTATCGAAAGAAGAGATACGTATTCGAAGATTTTTTAAAAAAAAAATTTATATCAAAATAGAGCGAATTCAAATTTTGAGAATTTCGTGATTTTTGGCTTCGAAGCTCAGTTTCAAAAATTCATAACTCCGGTTCTGTTAAAGCAAGAAAGTCATTATTATTATTATTGTCATTTTAAAGCTAAGAAAATTATTTTTATTAAAAAAAAACCGTTTTCAATAGGAAATTTGACTTTAAACACGATTCTGACATTAAACATTTGATACAGGGTGGGAACAATTCTTAAAAATTTATTTTAACATTTAAATTGTTTATAAAAATATTAATTTGTTAATAATTTTTTTAAAAATTATTTTTTTATTTAAGTTCATATTTTTAGCTTTACAATGAAATTAATTTCAATTTTATAGCTTTACCACAACCGGAGTTATGAATTTTTGAAAGTGAGTCTGCAAGCCAAAAATCGCAAAATTCTCAAAATTTAAGAGAAATAATAGTTTGCCCATTAAAAAAAAAATACGTTTTCGATAGGAAATTTGACGTAAAATGCTATGGTCATATTAAAAATTTGAGACAGGGTGGGGGAAATTCTTAAAAATCAATTTAAACAATTTAATTGCTTATAACAATATTAATTTGTTAATCATTTTTTAAAAAAATATTTTTTTATTAAAGATAATTTTCTTAGCTTTAAAATGACATTAAAATCAATTTTCTAGCTTTAACAGAACCGGAGTTATGTATTTTTGAAAGTGAGCTTCCAAGCCAAAAATCACGAAATTCTCAAAATTTGAATTCGCTCTATTTTGAAAAAAAAAAAATTTTTTTTTTCAAAATCCTCGAATACGTATCTCTTCTTTTTCGATACAGAACCCATAAAAAAATTTTCAGCCAAATCAAAAATGCGTCGTCCGAAAAGTGTTAACTATCAAAAATGTTGGTACATTTTTTTCCTATTTGGTACATTTTCTCAGCGAATTTGATACAGAAAAAAAATCTCAAGTGGCAACCATGAATAAAAGTATAACAAGAGTGATTATTATAAATTTCTTTGTACATATTATCCCGAATGGCTCAATTAAGAGCAAAAGCAGAAGTCACAAAGTATGGTATGGCATGGGATCACTTGATAAATACATAGTTTATTTTTATCATAAGAGTAGTAGAGATAACATAATTTAGTGAAATGCTACCGATTGTGAGAAAGTTCCCACCCTTAAAATAAAATTTTTTTCGAAATACATACAGCACTTGTTAGGTTCAGCAGTATTCAGCCATAGTCAAGTACAGCAGTTATTCGCTCACAGCTGTTCTAAAAGAACATAATTTAAAGAGACAATTGCTATAAAACCTACGTTCGCTGTCGTCGTGTCGATTTATAAGTCGCGTACTCTTCTTCGTAGCAGTCGTTCTTACAGTCGCCGTTTTTTTTGTTATAACTTTAATTTAATGAAGTTGTTTTAGTATAAAACTTAAAATGACTACTATGACGTCATCTATGCTATAATAGTGAAGTAATCAAACAATGGATATAAAAAAAAAGCTTCAAAAAACTTGTTATTTACTCGATCGCAGATAAAGTTAAAATAAGAACCGAAAAAATGCTGTAGGTATATGAGAAGAAGTAACGTTTGCAACAGCAAAGTTGAGGTAATGCAGTCAGTGATGCCGAGTATCAAAGTAGTACAGTCGCGAATATGATCGATAGTGCAGTTCAAGGCGATTTAAATTGCGTATGGTGACTGTTTGAAAACTTAAATAGATAATGATGGAGAATTCATATCGATTAAATTAAATAAAAAAATGCGTATGTTCTTAATTAAAGAGAGCATTTTCAACAGCAGAAGCCGCAGAGTTTCTCAGTTTTTTTTGTCGAACCGGTTCTCGTGAGCAACTTTAAAATTATACACATCGAATTAGAATGTTTCCCAAACAGTGCAGTAGCGTAACATGAGCAACTAAGCGAGAGAGATAAAAAAAGGTATGTATGTCGAAAGAAACGTAAAGCGTTTTTAAAATAAAAAAAAGTCGTCGCTCTTTGAAGTATTTTTAGTAAATCGTCACATGGTCTGATGGGACTGAAAGCACATGTTGT
This sequence comes from Meiosimyza platycephala, assembly GCA_963662105.1. Classification (NCBI taxonomy): domain Eukaryota; kingdom Metazoa; phylum Arthropoda; class Insecta; order Diptera; family Lauxaniidae; genus Meiosimyza; species Meiosimyza platycephala. Next base: position 91,582,258 of record OY759209.1, on the reverse strand, counting down.
GTACAATCTAAAATATTTTTTCTGAGTAAAGTGAACAAATGCGAGATACTTGAAAATAAATTTCTTAGTGATCGAATTACGCAAAACACTCAGCAATTTACTTTAAGATCCCAAAAGGTATGCTTTCTCGTCCATAAAACAATTTCTCTGTAACAGGCAGATACAAATAATCCGTTATTTATTACAATTCGCTGGTAATATAAAGCAACAACTAAAAGCCGCATAGAGTGTGAATAATGCAATTTAACACATTCTACGAACAAGAGAACATAAGTACATACAAACTGACTTATTGTTGGTCGGCATTTTAAGCGCACAGGTAGCAGAAGAAAAAAAAAATGCTATTAAGCAAAATTTACAAAAGTGCAAATCCAAGGCGCAGATACACCGCTAAAAATTCAGACATGCAAAGTGTCGTTAAGCATTCGGGCACTAGAGGTAGTAGTCAAATACATTTGCTGAAATTTAAGTAAGCAATTTTTTTTTTTTCAGTGTACTTTAACAGTCATATTGAGCATCATTTTTCGCTTTCTATCCATTGCGCTAAGGAAAAGCGAACCTAACCTTTACAAGCCATTATCAACAATAAAAGCAGCTGTGCCAACAAAAAAAAAAAAAAAAAAAAACAAAAGCAAATAAAACAGATTTATTTCCATAAGTCTTTTTGGCTTTTGTTTGGTGCGCTCCATTTCATTATTACAATAATTTTTACCTGAGCGACGACGGCCTTTTTGGTTTGCATACGCGACCTCTGAAAGGTTTTTGTGGTGCTTTCATTTTATTTAAACGATTTTACGACAAGAAAATTGTGCAGACTAACATTATAATTTTAAAAGAAAATGAGTTGAAAGAAAAAGTTCGCTGAATCATTTTGAGCAAAGAAAAAAGAAACGATAAAATTGAAGGTGATGCAAACAAACTCATAATAGCTGAATGTCAGATCCAATACAAAAACAAAAACTTGAGGATAATGGGCTACACTACCATACTTTGCTTAATCTACAAAAATTAATTGCGTAAGGATTTCAGGAGGAAAATTTCTTAAGCAGCAGCAGCTTATTTAACAAGCCTGTCTGTCTGTCTGTTTGTGTTAGCCTGCCGGCAAAAGTCCAAAAGGTAGGTAGCTATAATTCCGGATAATTGGAATAAAGATAATAATAAAAGCTAGAATACAAAAAGAGGATAATCGCAACAAGCCCATATACTCAAACACATACACATACATACAGCTTTGCGTTACCCAGTAGGCTCTATGTAGATAGTTGATAGAAAAACATACCCAATAAGAAATGCAGTGTGGGGGAAGGGGTTTTAAATTAAACAGAAATGTCCAGAAGGATTGTCAACGTAATTATATATCACTTAGTTCAGATTCTCACAAACTGTTTTTATCCGTTTTTATAACCTACACTCAGGGTAAAGCAATGAAGAGAGCATGGCAGGTAACTATAAAAAATGTATATATTCTTGATCAGCGTCATCAACTTAGTCAATTTAGCAATAACCATCTGGCATACAAGGCTCTTCAGATTGAAATGGGATAAAATCGGTACACGAACACGCCTACCGCTCATACAAATAATACATTTAAAACGCGATATTGAGAGAGAAATACAAAAGAAAACTTTGGCGATGAAGTGAGCGACTTTCGACAAGAGCGCGTGGCATTTTTCATACAAGCAAAAACTTCAAAACGCTATGCTGAAGTAATTATTTAAGATAATGGAACCAAATTTTACAAAAATAGTAGAAATGATTCGAAAAAGCTCCATAAAAACGATAACTTTAAAATTTTTTACTAAGTGAATTATTTAAAATAATAAAACCAAATTCAAACAAATACAAAAAATGGTTCGGTCTAACCTTAGACAAAAAGGTGGCGAATTTCAAAAAGTGGGCATTGTACCGCCCATACAAGCTTAAGCCTTGAAACGCTTTACAAATTCAATGTGAGTACTAAAGTCAAATCAGCCAGCAAAAGACACCCTTACTAGTTCTTTTATAAGGAGTAACTTTCGAAATTAATGTATGCAAAACCTTTAACATTCGCACCAAAAAACTAAGAAAAGTTTGTCACTCATAACTTTATTCCACATGGGTACATACGCATGAAACTGACAAGTGAGTAGTAGATGGTTCGTTGGTTAGATGGTTGACTTGGAGCTTTTGTTTTCTTTTCATTTGTCTGCCAACATTAAAAGCGCTACAAGCTCTAATAGCAACGTAATAAGCAACACTTTGATGTTTTTACCCTCTGGTTTTCAAGCCTCCTTTAGGCGATACACTTCTAACAGGGTTTGCATGCGACTTGTAGTACCTAACGGATAAGCCGGAAATTTGTTTATCATTAGAGTGTATGCATGGCAAAAAAAAATAAAATAAAATACCAACAACAACAACGAAAAAATCCGAGTAGAGAAGAAAAAAAAAACGTTTATTAATTTAATTGGTCTCGTCTGTATTGACTTGGCTTGGCACAGACAAAAGCCTTGCGTTACGAGCATTACAACAAAAGGTGATTCTCGTCATCATCATCATTATCATTATAATCACCATTATCGTTGTTATCCTGTTGAGCTCAATTGTAGGTGGTTGTAAATCGTATGAGGGGCATGAGGAACATGTTGTTATTCTAGCAGTTACTATGGGAAACGAGATTAAGTTGATTGGCATTAAAGCAGACTAAATGATATAAATAGCTGCACAATCTGAAGCATAAGCTGAAATTCACATTTACAAAACATCTGTTATATCCCTTTTTAATTGCGTTTTATTTTCTACTGATTCAATTTAGTAGGTAATTGCAAGATTTTTCCAGCTTAGTTATTCAACTGTTGGGTGTTGTTTTTTTTTTTTAAATATTTAAAAGAAAAGTTTTTTCTATTCCCCATATATATTGTATATGAGCCCTGAGCCATTCACTTACCCAATGCTAATTGCTGCAGAAAGCGTTCAATTTGCGGTTCGTTGGTTGCGTACGCTTGACAGATTTTCGCTCATTTATTGATTTGGAAAAAGAAATATTTACAGAAATTCCCAAAAAGTCAGCAAATATTTTTGGTACTTTCTTAGAGGAGGTACATAAGGTTTGAACATCATTAATTTAAAGCTTGAAAGAGCAAAATAAGTAGCACGGAAACATAAAATTACATAAAGTTGACAGAAAAAAAAATTTTTTTTATATTTTTGTTTCAATTTCTAATAGTGATAAACAATGGCATAAAAACTTGAATCATCAAAAAAAAAATAAAAATTTTGCACAAACAAAATTCGAAAGTGGGTAAACGGTAAAGTTTTTTTCTCAAATAATTAATTACCTGATTAAAATTTAAAAAAAATTCTCAGTAAATCAAAAAAAAAAATCAGAATGATAAGCTAACAAACAATTATTAGGACAAATATAATTTGGACAAACAAAAAACAAAACTCGTGGACAAACAAAAATACTTTGAAAAGCAATAAGATTAAGTCAACGTACGAAATGGTCCCTGATAATATATGTGACAAGAATTTAGAAAAAAGTGGACAAGTAAATAGCACAGAAACAAATAAAAATGATCACCCAAACCAAAGTTGTAAGGTGAATGAAGAAAAAATTTAAAAAAAAACGAGCTACCTTCAAGACCAACATATAGTAAGTTGAGCTAAAACAACCAGCAATAATTACTACTGAAGTAAACCATTTTTTGAACGATCAAAAATTACTCGAACATAATGAAAGAACAAATTTAAAAAATAATGAAATGGTCAAACATAACTGAAAAATTGATATACCAAAAAAAATGTTCAATCAAAAGCATTATTAAGACATAATAAAGCACACGCAAAAGATATCACGTAATCAAAAAAACAACTTTCGCGAACATTCCAATTAGTGCGATAAACAAATCTGATAAAAAAGTCAACTTGGCGAACAAAAAAAAAATAAAGATCTGTTGGATTTATTAAATGAACTAAAATGGGATCAGATAGTAAGGAAAAATAGTCCAAACCAAACGGCAACGTACATAAATTTAATACTGGAAAAACCAAGTAAGCAATAAGACATATGATAAAAATGACAAAGATTAATAACAAAACGTAAGAGTCGACTTACGAAAAAGATTTGCATATGCGAAATAGTGTTGGACAATTGTATAAATCATTAGCCCCGAACAAATTGAAATACAAAAAATGTCAAATCTCAAAAACGCAATTTTATAGAAAACGGAACGTACGTTATTTACAAGCGGAAAATTGAAAAAACTTAGAAAAATTTCATAAAAGTAGACAGACGGAAAACGGCTTGAGTGATCAAAACAGAGAATCAAAATGTTTATTTGGACAAAGGAAAAGAACACTTGGACAATAACAATAAATTTTCAAGCATTTATTTGTAAGTAATTTTCGTATCGTCAATATTGTATTTTCTCACGGATTTTCCTTTCGGTGTATCTAATGTTTTCTATTAAAGCTTATTACGTTGTCTCAATGAAATATATTAAACACTTGGTCAAACAAACTTATAATTTTCAAGAAATGAAAAATCTTCATTTTGAGGTACATAGTACACAGCACTGGCAGAGCTATTGAATTACTAAAAATTGTTAAATTTTCAACACGCTCTTTTTTCACATATCCCGTACATAACTTTCTAACAATATGCATTTGTTCTTTTTCTCTCTTTTATAGGTTATAAATTGTGGCGATCTGGACAGCTATCCACTGTTGCAATATCTCGATTTATCACAAAGTCACATTGAAGATATTGAAGATGATGCGCTCGGAAGGTTGGAGATACTTGAAGTGCTCTTCTTGGATCACAACAGCTTACGCAAGGTGCCAATTAGCATGCCAACATCACTGCAACATATATTCTTGCAGCACAATGAAATCATGGACATACAGCTGCAAGCGTTCCAAGGACTGAATCAACTTCAGACACTAGATCTGTCTGGTAACAAACTGCTCTATTTGCCCGCACTTGCTTTGCCAAAATTGCTAACGCTGAATCTACAATCTTCCGAGTTACGTGGCTTAAATCAAGCCATTGTAAATACTTTGCCACGTTTACGCGATATGTTGCTGGAAGATAATCCAATTAAATGTAGCGACTTACTGGGCATTGCCGAGTGGGCAAGCCCATGCCGAATTTCTGAGCGTGTTGGAAGCAATGCAATTTTTGGAAGAGCACAAACAATCGAAGAAAAAATTGACGCCGAGGAATTGGGTCAATTTCAAACTAAAATCGATTTAAAACAGCAATTTGTGCAAATGCATAACTTTTTAGAGAAATTCAAAAGCAATTGTGGACAACAGTGGGTGGAGGTTGCAGCAACAACAACCATTCCTCCAATTTGTGCCATCGAAATGGATGCGGAAACAGAGACAACAGCAATGGAGGAAGTCGAATTTATCATGGAGTCCAATTTGCCAACTGAACCAGAAACACAAGCAATGGCCAACAACAATGAAAAACTTTATGATAATCGTTCAGTGAAATTCGCAAAAAGTTTGCAGCAAAGCGCACAAAATAATGAGACAGTCATGGCACCAACAACAACACGAATACAAGAAGCATACGAAACCGAAATGAGCGCATCGACAGCAGCAACAATTATTCCGACCAGTAGCAATACACCCACCAAAATCAACAAAAGCAGCAGCAGCAAGGGCAAAGTTTTGACAACGCATGCAGCTGATAAAAGTTTTTCTGCAGCTGCTGCTATGACCTCAAAAAGTGTTTTCGTTGCAACCAAAGAAAATTCTAAGAAGTTGCCAACTATGAAATCGACTGCCACCAGCAGCATGTTTCCAACAACAGCAAGAACAACTGCAACGTCAGCTGCAACTGTAGCTGCCAATCAAGATGAGCTATATATAGCAACTACAATAATAAATGCGAAGGAAGTTGCCAGTATGACTACAGCAGCAGTAACAGCAGCTGTGATAAATTCTACCACAGCAACAACTAAAGAAAAGATACCATCAACGTCATCATTAAATAATAGTGATGTTGTTGCCAAAGCAGAAAATGTCGATATAACAGCAACAACAAAAATAGCTGAGACGACGATAGCATCAGCAGTAGCAATGGAAAAAATCCGTACGGAAACTACAACAGTAACTGTGCTGCCACAATCAATTTCAGCAACGATAAAATCAGACAACAACAACAACAACAATTATGTCGAGACAACTAGTAGTAGTTTATTAAGCCAGCAAGGGTTAAAGACATCAACTGCTGCTGCCGCAATGGCTGATATTTCTGTGAGGGTAGATAAAGCTAAAAATGACAGCAACGACATCAGCAGCAGCAACAACAACAACAGCAGCAGAACATTGCCCAAGTCGTTGTCATCTAACCGACAGCGACTAAACTTTAATGGAATTTCCGGTCAGCAACATATTGGTGAATTGCCAACAACGGAAGAGACAATTTTGGCAAATCAGCAACACCAGCAGCAACAACAACATGCAAGCAACATAACAGCACACAGACATGAACCGCTGCAATTGCATATTAAAAATAGACATTTAATTGGTACGCCATTGCTTATGCATAAGGGACATAATATTTTAGTGGAAACAGAGCAACTGATGTTGCCAACTGCAGCAACAACAACAACAACTGCGGCATTCGGCAAAACAACGACGTCAGCAACGCTTAGCACAGCAGACGACTCAGTGAGGGTAATAAAAAAACCAGCAACAGCAGTAAAAGGAAGCAAAGCCGACAAATTGGCTGACAGCCAAAACTTTCAAAAGTTAGAAGAACCACGACATTTTTTGGCGGACAGCGATAAGCTGCAGCAGCCACGGCAGCAAAAAGCAGAAGCAATATTTGCTGAGACAAATGAGCAAAACGAAAATGTTGTCAAGTTTGCCGCCGTCGCCGCCGGCAACGTCAGTGATATGCGATCTGTGCCGGCAACAACGGAAATCATAAAAACAGAGACCACAAATGCTGTTGCTGATGACACGAACACTGCAGCTGCTGCTGACGAGACAAACGACAAAGTGGAAGCGATAGCAAAAATGTCCAAGAGTCGCACAGATAAAAAGAAAAAACTTTCACTAACAATGAAAAAAATGACGGTTACAAAACATGCCGCTGCACCACAGAGCTTAGCGACATCAAAGCATCATCAGTCACTTAATACCCCACGCGAAAATGAGGCTGTACCTTTGACCAGCAACGACCGTGAGGGTGATTTGGTAGAATGGCAAATTTTCAAGGAGATAAAAACCGAACAGAACTTCATCGAACCGAAACCACAACCGCATAAACATAGCGCTGTTAATACGCCAACCAATTCCATAGTGCAACACTTTCCGCAACATGAAGTGCCACAGCTTTCGGCAGTGGAACAGCAGCTTACGCCAGAGAATTCACTCTCAAAGACCGAGCAATGGCTGGATGTGCGTAAAGGCATTACTCCTTCCGGTCATCCAGGTCTTGTCATTTTAATCTCACTCATAGCCTTCATTATACTGCTGCTGGGGCTCTTACAAGTTTATCGCTGCGACAAACCCTGGCGCCAACAATTGGCCCACCAACAACGTCCACATCAACTGTCGCGCTTTGGTGACTTCACCGGTGAAGCTGGTAGCAACAGTTTTCTTAGCTATCAACAGCAGCGTCAACCAATTCCAGCACAACAGAAATGGCATCACAGTACACGCCTCTTGCCACCACGTTGCTCGCCACTCCACAACCTACACGTACGCGAACTGCAACAAATTTCTGCTGTAGAAAATCGACAAATGAAAGCACATACCAAAAAAAGTTTCCAACAGACACTCAACTTATCCACAAGCGGCAGCAACAGCAGTTGCAGTTCCCATACCAGCAACTCACACTATTCATCGACCGGCGCAATTATGGAAGATGATGCTTTTTACATTGAAATGACACCCGATTCAGGACAACCCGCTGATAGCCAGCTACTCCATAGTGATTTGCTACCCATGGAGCTTTTGTCATCATCAACAGCATCCCCAACCATTCAGCAACAGCAACAGCAACAATATTTAATAGATGCCACCGAATTAGATGCCACGAATGAGCAACAGCAAACATTGAGAGCTACAATAGCACCAACCGAGTTGCCGCTATTTAGTGGCGAATCAGCAACAACATCTAATAATAAGACGAACAGTGATAAACGTTTGCCTGTGGTTAAATTGGCGCCAACAACACGCAAATTCGGTCTCTGGTGACAAACGGTATTCAAACGTAATTATTCGCCCTTTCACTAAGCTCGTCACAATGCGAGTAGGTAAGCAGCGCAGCGTGTAAGTTAGCGAGTTGGTTCTTTTACTTTGTAAGCCTAATTATAAGCGACTTAGACACAGACATACACACTGTGTTTAGCTTTTAAGCGCCTAGTCAAAGCATGTGAATGACAACACTGTCTCGTACATATTGATCGCATTTCAGCTCTTCCTATTACTCGCGTTGCCAACAACACCACTCTATCCAGTTTGGTAATAAAATTGACATTTAAAAGTTTGTGGCAGTTTGGCGCATGGATTAATGTCTCGTATGCATTTCACGTTTCACCACAGCTTGTCATAAATAGTTGACATTATACTGCCGGTGCGGTAGCATTTCTACTCCTTTTATGTTATTTCTCGTGTCGGACTCACTCAGGTCTTATCTTTGTATTTTATTCGTTGTGTGTAACTTTTATGATTGTTTAGCAAAAGTCAACATTGAGTGTATCATTAAATCAGTGATGGAATTTCTTGTCGCATTAAATGATTTATGGGGTATTGTTGTTGTTTTGAAGTGTCACCAAAAGCGTTTATAGTGTGAGCGACTTATAGGCGATGTTAATTAGATTCTTTAATTCTCTAGATGAAAATGTTTTCTTATGAATGCATAGTAAAATTAAGGTTCAGCTATTAGTTTGTTGGACTATAAATTGATAAATTCGAAATTCTTTACGAAATTGAGCTCGTCATAAGATTAAGAAAGTTAACATTTTTTTGATATAGAACTTTACAATTAAAAATATTTCAATCCCCCAGAGTCACGCCTATATCAACAAAAATAATGCTAGCTACAGTCTTGTCATTCACTTAAATATTTAACTCAACTTCCAGACTACAAATGTATAAAACAGCAAAAACTATAACGGAAACACTACAAATGTCGCAAATTAGATTCTCGAAATAGTACGCTAAAACTGACGAAAAACTACCTTAAACCTCATTAAATGCCAATTCATATTAAAAGCCAAACTAAACATATTCAAAGAAGCGTTATGAAAAAAATAAGAATCTGAAACTGTACAAATGTTTCTGCCTACATTTTGAGGGAAGCAGGTTATGCTTACAATTTCTTTATAATAATGATTTATATATCATGCGGGTTATTGTAACCTCAAAAACTAAAAATATTTTATTAATATCTTTCAAGATTTTTTATAAAAAAGCACTATAAAACAATGCTTCAAATAACTATATGTCAACGCAACAAACTTAATGTGCCATAACTTGTCATTTAAAACAACTCAAATGACACATATTAATTTTAATTAAAACCTGTAATGAATAGTTGACCTCGATTCCAAAGTTGCAAGCCCATTACATTCTCATGCCAAAAGAAAAGACTATAAAATAAATGCACCAAAGCACTAATAAAACATCCCCCACCCACTTCGGTAATACTTCTTATTTGTAGAAGCAATGACCCGACATTTTTGGGTCACTCTAATCACTTTATTTGCTCATAAATTGAAACTTCATAAAAAGGTTCACAGAGCAGAGAAGAAGATAACAATTTAATAGCAACTGCAATAATTACTGCACAACTTTATTATCTGTTATTGTAGCTTTTGCTGTTGGCGCTGCTGTTGGAAGGATCCCAAAAATAAGGATAACTTTATCTCTTGCCTAAACATCTTAATACCTTTGAGGCAAAACATGGGAATGACTTTATGAGTAAGGGGAAAAAAAAATTAAGAAAATCTGAAGTAAGTTAGTAGGACACAAGTGGACAGAGGCCAATGACTGAAGCAGATGGACGTACAGCCGGACATAAGAAATTTTCTCTATAATCGAACAATGGCTTTAGTAAAACCCTCATTAAATTTGACATAGAAATGCTACCACAGTTTCTGTCATTCCTTTGTAAAAGAAACAGTGAGAGTAAAACTATTCAAAGGGGGAGAGTAGTAAACAAAAAAGGCACTGATGGCACTTCTTTAAAATTTCTAAAGATTTAATTTGTCTTCACTTTTTTCTTGATTTATGGCTGATTATAGTATGAAATATGAAATATGAAATAGACTGGTCTTTGTGTTAGTAAATAACGTATTAATAGGTTTTCAAATAAAGGTAGAGTTAACACAAATGGGTAACTTTTAAATTCATAGAAGAGTTTAATCTATGGTGTGTATGTTATTCCAAAAGCTGTTTCAACATTGAAGCTGGGATTGCGAGTAACAAAAGTTCTAAACCAAGCCACCAAACATGCTTCAGTCGCAAAACTCTTGACCTTCTGATGGTTCCATTTATTTGACACAACATTGCTGCCTAATACTGATCTCATGTAAAAGGCTATCTCCTTCAATGTCGGAACTCTATCTTTTTTTAAGATGGTGGCTTCAGCTAAGTTATATTCCAACACAGCTAACACCAGCCCACTGCTAGAATTTGACTTGTAAGTATCATCTAAGAGGGACAAAATATATGACCCTCGCATTTCATTCTTGAAATCTGAATATCCTAAACTACCCATGAGAGCAACAGAGGCAGGTCTTGTTATCTCTTTAACCCCCAACACTTGTATGGTAATTAGAGGGTTAGCAGCAGCAATTCTAGAAAGTGTTAAAGTCTTAGCATCTTTAGGAGTTGTAAAGACAAGTTTATATTTTTTGGCTAAAGTTTTAAATTTAGCTAGAGCAGTAGTGGTAAATTTTGATTTTGTTGTTTCTTCGTACCTATTCCCTGACAATGTTTTTGTGCCTCTTGTCAAGAAATTGACAACAAGCATCATGATATCCTGTGCTAAGACACTCTTGCTGGTTTCACAAGAGAACATCTGAGCACGAATAGCGGCATAGTCGAACCCTTGATAGGAAAAGAATTCGCAAACTAGAGGAACAATATCAGTTTTCATTAAAATTGAAAATTCTTCTAGAAATTCCTTATATGCAGCATCAGTTACTGAATCAGAGGCTGCTTCAGTTACATTTGCAGGAATCTCTAATGCAGATCTTACATCTGTCAGAGTTTTGTTATATTGAACATTAGATGCCTCAGCAGCAGAATGCTCATTCAAAAGAAACAAATGTTGCGACATGGTTTCTGACGATGTTATGCTTTCTTCAACAGGAGTGATCAATGTGTTGCAAACTCTGGAAGTGGAGCAGGGACAATTGGGGCTAACAGATGTAGTTGTTTTTCCACCTTTGAGTCTGGGGTGAAGTTGCTAGTAGCTGTTACAGAAACAGTATAAATCGTCTAAGGTGGCCTTAGGAAGGTAAACCTTATACTTGTCAATTAAAACTCTTTCAAAAGTTCTTCTGTTAGTTTTTCTTGAGACTAATGTTTGGAAAATAACACTAATTTCGGCTTTTGAAAACTTAGAATTTTCTTCCAATATTTTTCTTATACGTCGCTGAATGATGATGGCTTTATAATCTCAAAGATTTATTTATTTTTATATTTATTTGACTGTCTATGTGTAAAACTGAACTGATTATGACAACCATAAATTCTAAAAAGTGCACGATATGTTGCAATAAAAGAACGATAATTTCAGTAAAAAAAAGTTAATATTTTCCAAGTGTTTTTAAGACTTTTATCTTTCAAATCTTTTTCATACAACACAACATTTCCCATCAATAAATAAATGCAATAAAAATATTTCGAAAAACGGAGAAGAAAAGAAATTAGCAAACTTTAAATATAAAACAAGTATTATCTAGGCTTAAACTATTAGTATTTCTTAGTTTCCTGTTTTTGCTGCAAATGTTGTTTAATTAAGTTCTTCTTCAGTCACTTCAAATGGTCAATATTTTAGTGAAAGCAGACAAGGGAAGAGATGGTTGGCTGATACCTTGTTCTTGGGTCAGCAGCAGTTGTAACTGCTAAATGAATCAATGGTTGAACGCCTTCATCTTATACTTATGAAGAAAATTACATTTCTGGGCAAAAGGAGGCGAATGCCACATGAAGGGTAGGGAAGAAAATATCATTCCAACAAATTTTCACTCATGCTGTACGCATTTATAGTGCAAATGAATTTCTTCAAGTGGTCAAGTAAAGAATTTTTATTGTTAAAGGAGCTTAGCAGATCATGTGTGCGTGTGAGTGTGTGTGTGTGGGGGCGAGAAGTGAAAGTTGAAATGAAAAACTTTTTATCTGATAATTTCTTAATCGTTATTTCTATTGTTGTTTTCAAGTGGTTTTTGTTGTTTTATATCTATCCCTGAGGCTTAACTTTGCTTAATTCGTAAATTTTGATTTTGCGTTGCAAATTGTTGGATGTCTAATAAACCCCACCCGATGACATAAAGAATTTAATTTAGTTATGTATATTGCGAGTAAATTAAGTTCTTGAATGTGTAGTGGAAATTTATTATCTGCTCTCTGGAAATGATAACAATTTGAGATAAAGTTATAACAAAAGTTAAAAAAAAAAATAATAAAGTTCTTGGCAGAAATAATAGAAGTTAAGATGAAATTCCAAGATATAAAGTAAGGCATAAAAATCTGAACTCCTGTCATAAGAATTTTTTGAAACTGAGAACAGTTGGTTTACAGACAAATTTTTTAAGGTATTTATATAATGCAACGATTTTTCCTGGATCGTATTCAACGAGTTTACGAGGGTAGTGCCTATTGACGTATCCGGCAAGGGTTGTTGTATTGCAGGGAGGGTAATAGAAATAGTCACTGGGCGCGAGAAGAGATGCCATATACCGTATGCTGCCAACGATCCGATCGCTACCAATCCTATAGTCTTTAGGAATGATGGCATTGGTCTGGATAATGTAGGACGTTGAGCTAATGAGGCATCTTGATGAAAACCCACGGTTTGTAATTTAATTGTTTTCTTTACAAATGGGTTATACCAGTCATAATATTCGACTACTCCAGTTCGTTGCATATTGTATTTATTGGCTCGTGATACTTCTTCATAATTGTCCCATGTTTTCATTTTAGACAGGTCGGCTAATACTTGTTGAACTACTCGACCAGTACAATAATTTACATATTATTCGATACAAATTGATAATTATCGAATCCTTTAAACTTTTATTCGATTGCAAGTTTGTTTCTTTGGAACTAGAAAAATAAATAATCATGCTACTGGAATTGCTGGTTGCCTGTTAGCAATTAAAATTAATTTTCTCAAATACAGCTTCAATTTATAAATAATTTATTTGAAAAATACAAATAATAAAAGGCGGAAGGAATACTTGATGAATAATTCTCATCAGCGGTTTCTTCTTTTTTTAATTACAATTAATATTGCATTTAATGAATAATTTCCTAAAGGCTTCCTCTTTTTTTTAATTTTCAATTCATATAGCAATTAATTTGCATGCCCGATACATCCAAAAATGGTAAAAGGCATGTACTATGCAAATGCATACTTTAATCCTTTTTGGTTATAACCAATATTTTTCCAGTGAATATTTATTAAAAGTATTCAGAGTTGTTTGGTCAAATTTATTTGATCTTAAAAACAAGTTTTTACAACATTTTCCCGACATTTGTTACCTAATTTTTTTGTGATAAATATTTCATAAAAGAAATTGAATTTTTTAATGTTAGTTAAATAAACGCATATGTTAGACATATAAAAAAGACGTATTTGTTCGGCATAAATGTGTGGAGAATCGTTCCGGAAATCGGGGAATATATTAACTTAGTTTTATCGACAGTGCGGTACGATCTTTTCCACTTGAGTCTAAAGTCTTGTAAATTTTTTGCAGTCTTATCACTCTTTCGAAAATCTCTTTTCGTTAGAACCCAATATCTTAATAAGTTAAAAAAAGGTAATAAGTTCTCATCCATTATTTTGTATGCACATTTGACAGTGAGTGCTTCTATTAGAGCTTGTTCCTAACTTACAAATAAAATATATTAAGGATCAAGCAGACTTACATTATTCTCGCTTAAGACAATAAAAATTCTAACGTTTAAAGTTTATTTGAATATGAAAATATGCTTTTTTATAGTATCTACTCGCTTAAGAGATACGAATTTCTTTTATGGCTCATATCATACGTTTCCACTACATATAACAGTATTTAGCTGTAAAAAGTGCATGACCATTGGAAATACCTGCAACTATATACAATTTTCCATTCAATTGAGCTGATTTCTTGATCGGCTGATCTCAAGCATCTGATCAAATTCGTCAGACATACATTGTTGTATTGAAGCTGTTACACTAGACAGAGCTAATTGTTGTTGCTCAAACACCGCAGTTATCGCGCTAACTGCTGACCATTCTACTCCGAAGACAATCAAATCTATATTTATGAAGTATCGAGATTGTCTGCTAGCTTCGACATCCTTTCCGGATATATCATTTGATACACCAGACAAAATCACAGAAGCTTGATTCCACTTAGCTTCAAATGGTCTGAACTGGGCCTCTCTATGGATATCCGGCATGACTACCGTAAAGTCATTCTTAATTTTAATTATATTGTTGATTTTTCCCCATTTGTCAAAGAATTTGTCTACAGCTTCAATAAATGAGTGGGGAAGCTTTCTTGTGACTTTTATGGGTGTGGCATGTTGGCATTGTGTTACATTTATAAAATTAAATCAAACGTTCTGACTTGCTATGGTGGCTGGTCCCACATGAGGATTGGATACATATATTGCCTCCCAAAAATCTTGTGGTGTCTTCTGGTCTGCTCCTAACTGATTGTAAATGCTCACCAATTCTCCCGTGGGCAATGAACATATTTAAAAAAGTCTTTTTGCTCCAATATTTGTCATTAGCTTCACAATTTTGCGCTCTGTGATGTTCAGAGCGATGCATTCGCTCTGAGAGTTTTTACAGCATCCAGTTTGTTAACAGAATTTATGACAATGAATGCATTTCCGCATGAGAAACCCCTGATATGCTCAGTCGGGACACTCACAGAACGCACAGGCATATTAGTCTGTATAGACGGTGTCATATTATTAATATTCCAGTCTATTTTTGACACAATAGCATCCAACTTTGAATTGTTGTGAATTATAAACGTCCTCATCGCCGTTGGATGACAGAGAGTCATCAATGTGCTGTCTGAATGTTTCAGTTCCTCTGTTAAAACTCATGATGAAGATGGATGTAACAACAAAGTTATGCATTTCATCGAAACGCATGCAATGCCCAATTAATTAGTTTTTGAATCCCATTTTTCTACAGAACTGAGATAGTTGTCGTTTTCAGTTTTAAACAAACAACGGTATTTAAAATACATCTCTACTATCGTGTAATGATTGGCCTTATGCTGTTTAATTGTCCTATTCAGTTTAAGGAAAAAGTTGGGTTATTATGTCAGCGAGTCACGCTGCAGCGTTGATGGCATAAGTACCGCACTTAACTAAAACATTTAAAAAAAAAACTAAGGCAAGTGTGCCGATTTGAGTTCAGGCTAAGTAAGTCTTGACTAGTTTTTTTATTTTCAAGATTGTCTTCATTAATTTTAGCTTGCTTGCATGCTCAAGATTCTTCTGGTGAGCTGTTGTATTTCAAGGCAACTACATAAGTTCACTAAAATCGAATCCTCCTACGATGCAAGGATAATTATCATATTGAAATTTCTAAAATTTTACAATCCATGAAATTTTGCAATATTTCAGATTTTTGAATTTTTTAGATTTTTGAAATTATTTCCTATATTTCAATATATAAAATTTTAAATTTTCAAATATTCCTATCAATTTTTAAAATTTTTTCAATTTTTTAAATTTTTCTAATTTCGGCTGCGCTAACTGTTGGATTATTAACAGCTTCTCATACAATTCGAGCATCTTTTCTAGGTGATAAACTTTTTTCGCTCTTTCCTAATGGTTGCTAAACTGAATTTAATGCAATAAATTTGTCAAAAACTTTGGTTGCGCCCATTTTTGATATTTTCATAATTTGAATTGAAGAGTTTAATATAAATACATATATATTAGGGAACTTTGTCAGATTTCACCAATTGTCAAAATGTTTAATTCTTTTGATGAATTAGACATTTCCTTGAAATATGCACTTGCTAACGATAGAATATTACGATGCGCTAGAATTCTTATTTCCATGTTATAATTCATAACACAAATCATCTATTTTATATTGTTGCCAAAATTGCTTTAGCTTGCTTTCAGCGTGAATTTCATTAATTACAATTGTTGACATATTAGAGGCGCAATATCAACTTATTTATAGTGAGAACTCACAACGCCTGATGCAGTTAAACTGAGAGCGGCATTAAGTTTTGAATGTTTACATATACGTAAATGGGGCAGTTCTGATGTGAATGATCAAGGTTTTGAAGTTGTCATAAATCCTTTTCATTTATCAGTCAAAACGACTTTAGTATGTTTTCAGCGTGAACTTTGTCAATAAATATTGTAGACATATTGGATGCAATTTCGATTTATTCGTAGTGAACACTTTAAACTTTAAGACTTTGTTTCACAACGCCTCATGCAGTTATACTGACAGCGGTGAATGATTGAGGTGAGAGATCCTTTGGACGACAGTTGCAAAATTTTAAAAAAATTGCAATTTTTTACAAAAAAAAAAGTTACAATTTAAGTTTTTTAATAACCCTAATATTCCCGTTGGCGTTGACGTCATAATTTTTGTTTCTATGATATTGTCGATTTTATCGCTGTCTCGTTTCTAAATTGGAATTCCTGAAATATATTGAAACGACGAGAAAAATTTTATATTTTATAATATTTTTACAGTAACGGTTGTCGTTTCTATCTTCGCGCTAGAATTCTTATTTCCATGTTATAATTCCTAAATCATTCTTTTTATATTGTTGCCAAAATTGCTTTATCTTGTTTAATTAATTAATGTCAATTGTTGACATATTAGAGGCGCAATATCAAGAAATATTGTCGACATATTGGATGCAATTTCGATTTATTTGTAGTGAACACTTAGAACTTTGTTTCACAACGCCTGGTGTAGTTATATTGACAGCGTCATTATATTTTATATACTATTTTATTTCTATAAAATACTCTCAACTCCACTGAGTCTAGAGTTAACAAAAAAGGAAAAATTATCACCCATGTGTCCGTATACCCGATTTGCCATACATTTCAATTGAATTCCAAGAATTGGTACAATGAGATTCCGTAAATTCGGTAGGGTAAGTTCGGATAATATGGCGCCTTTTTTTAACTTCAATAAAATAGCAATTAATACAAATTCTGAAAATTCGAAACAAAAAAAGTGCTTGAAGTTAAATAGAACTTAATATGTTGTTGTTTTTGTTTTCAAATTTATAAAATGCTATAAAGCGCCAAATCACCCGAGACTGAGGGTGACCATGTGACCATGTACGGCACATAACACATTGGATCCAATCATCTGCTGCGTAAAAATATACCACTTTTAATTTTTAGTATGGGAGAAATGGCACCATGTCCATACCTTGTGGTGCCATATCTCCTCTTTTACGCTTGAATTCTCCCAAAAATGAAATCACTGTTAATTTTCTACGCTTTCAAGCATACAATACAAAACTGTAGCAAATGCTCACCGCTATGTAGCCTCTCGAAATATATTCAAAAAAAATTTTGTGAACTTTTCACTTGATCATTTTTCTTTAAAAGCCTGCACACAAGTAACTATAAAACGGCTGCAGTATATTTCCAGCGTGAGCTTTATCAATAAATATTATAGACATATTGAACGAAATATTAACTGATTTGTACGGAACACTTGTAACTTTACATATGTGTTGCACCGTGAGCGGCCTAGCAAGGAAACGCGTATTTCAGCTTTATTTCAATAGTAGAAAAAGGTAAAAACTTTAATCTGAAATATAAGTAAAATATGTGGTATTGAATATACCATTCAAGTTGAGCTTAATTGCTCTTCGCATTCTTCGTTTACCGCCATTTTGGCCACCATTCTTTTGTTTTCCACCATTGGCGGGCTTCGCCATCGTAGAGATACGCTATATACGGTTAGAACCGCCAATATTTGATATTTGTGGAGCTGGTGGAAGGTAACTATAGGCATTGTCAAAGGCGATTTTATTCCTCATGTAGTATTTGGTATCTCTTGGATTTGCAACAGAGAGCATCAGAGCCTGACATAATCCACTGGTACTTTGAGCCAAAGTGCTTCTAATTCCTTCATTCCAGCTTAACCCTGATACCAAATTCCGGTAAACAGAGTCAACTCCATGAGTGGTCATATTTCTTCTTATAACCTTGTTCCCTTCCTTTTTTAATATCCAATGATCAGGTCCCACCTGTAATTCCCTGGCTCTTTCACCAAAGAGGCCTAGTAGGCACATTATTGAGTGTACCAACCCAAGAACAGTTGGTTTACAGACAAATTTTTTAAGGTATTTATATAATGCAACGATTTTTCCTGGATCATATTCAACGAGTTTATGAGGGTAGTGCCTATTGACGTATCCGGCAAGGGTTGTTGTATTACAGGGAGGGTAATAGAAATAGTCACTGGGCGCGTGAAGAGATGCCATATACCGTAGGCTGCCAACGATCCGATCGCTTGTAATGGACCTGGTTCTACCGATTGGCTAACTATAGTGCATGCTAGTTTTATGCCTGGTCTAAGCTCGTCGGATAGGGTGGGATCTTGCTAGCCAATAAAAATTTTACATAAAACCAAGCTACATAAAAAAATATACTCATGCACTCTGTATATTGTTTCATTTCTATTGTGGTTTACAACAGCAGAGTTCAATAACCTATGGACAGAATTAAATTAAATGGAACGAAATGGCAAAAATCTAATAAAAAAAATCGTAGTGATAAAAAGAAGAACCAAAACTTCAACCAATACTCAACACAACCCGAAGCATCTTGATGTTGTTGTTGCTTCGTCTGCTCCCTGTCCCAACCATTCCGCAGAGTGAAATTTTACTCACCAGCCCAACCATGATTGATAGCCTTTCCGCTTGCTTGGAACATCGATATTATCGACGTACTCTTGCCGGGTCCATGGTTTAATTTTCCGTTTAAACTTCCTGAGGACACCCAGTCGGAGAAAGAGTTTGCTATCGTATGCGCTTTGCGCAGCGGGTAGGTGACGATTGTGAATAGCTGCATAGGTAGTTTCAGCAGCTTGGGGATAATAATAGAAGTCGTTAGGTGCGTTGATACTCGGATAATAAGATATGCGCCTCCCAATGCGATCATTGAACCCCCTAATAATATTAGAGGGTGGGACAACCACTTGTAACGGTGAAAGATGTTGGCTGGGGTGTTCGCGTTTAAATGGTTCTGATCAGGGACTCGTTCTGTTAGCCATGGAATTTCGATGCGTAGACTCATAAATCTTAGATAACAGCGTTTAATTAAGTTTATGCTGTCATTGAGTTTTACTATTTTATCTAGGTCGAATCTATATACCGGATGTATTGTGTCCATGTGGCGTTGTAGTGCGCTCTCTATTATTGTGCGTTGTTCATTGAGTGGTAGTGTAAGTCTGGTGGTTAAATATACTCGTAGGAGTGCCGAACAGTAAGATGGGTACAGAATTTATAAGTTTTTGACATATATACATATATTTTTAAGCATACAAATCACTATATGAACTTATTATTTTTTTTTTTGTGTTATTTAAGTAATTATATGTATATTATATATTCTACACACTGCACTTTATCTTTAGAAATAAATATTATTAGTTTTATTATTTTAAGAAGCAGAAACTTCTGTTCTGCTGTTTTAAAATTGCCGCTGCTCCTCACAAACCTCGCGCCGTAACACAACTGAATTCTTTGGCGTAGGTGACACCGCAAGGTGGCTTGCCAGTGCACTTGGCGTGTTACTAAATCGAGTAATTAAGAATAAATAGAAGAGTAATTGCAAGACTAAAATACAATGATAAAGGGCTTACCGGGTGATCATTTGAGAAATTGGCAGCTCAAGCAAATGATACAAAAATATCGATTTTAGATCGTTTGATCCAATTCTTGGATCAGTTTAAATCACTGATCAAGTGGATGGCTCAATAATTGTGTTTCGAATAGTTTCCTAGTAGTTTCCTAAATATTTAAGTCTTTTAATATTTGAAACAAGTTGCGTTAAGCAAAAATAGAATAAACTTAAACATCAGCTGCATTAAATGGCGGTGATGTATTCAAAGTTTTAGGATGGCTTACAAAAACTAAAAATTTACTTACTTCAATATTAGCTGACGATGTGTGCTTCCAGACGGACAAAAACGGAAATGGCCGATTGCAATGAAGTGGCCAATATTGAAATTGCTAAGCAAAACATTTGTTTAGTGAACACAGCACAGATTTAGTGTGTTCGCAAAGTACGTAAATTATCGAATAAAAGAATTTACCTAAACACTGCCATCACACGCTACCAATCCTATAACTCTCTCTTTTGATCAATTGTATCATAACCCAGCACTACAACCACACCTGCCCATATATTCATCAATGAATTGCTGGTAAAAGTGTATTCCACTTCATTCAGTATTACTGAGTGGCTATTCTCCCTCATCTTTGTCATTTTATCAGTCGGCACATGTTTGTCAAGAGATATTGTCTTGCCATTTGGTGAATTTCCATTATAAAACTGTAAAATCTAGTCATGTCTAAAACTTTGTTTTTTATTGCTATGTATGGCAATTTCATTTCATTTAGCAAAGCATGAGATAAAGTATGGACGTAATGCAATGCTTTATTCTTTCCTTCATCCGTAAGTCCGGTTGTCTTTGACCTTTTGTTTTTGGACCCAGGGCTTCCATCAGGATTGCTGAATTCAACTTCACTCTCTGCTGGAGCATTGTTTGTCCTTTGCTTCTTTGTGGGTGGCTCTATTGTTCCTGCGGCTGATGTTTCCATTGCTGTTGGTGCATTTGCTGCTGCACTTGTTGTGGCTCTTTCTTTCGTTCCTAAATTGGCATTCCTGAATGGAATTAATGAATACTTTTAATTTTGATATATTTTAATACGTAAATACTTTCTTGTAAAGCCTCTATTTTGAATAACATCCAAGCATCGGTGAGTCATAGAGTCGACTAATTTTTGGCATCAAAGCTACTTTCACTTTTTGTCACAAGTTATCGATGGAATTTAAGTCCGCTGATTGCACAGGCCAATTTAGTGCATTGGCATTGTTATCTGAAAGCCATTTCTTTGCTTGCTTCGATGTGTGTAATGGATAGCATATGCTTTATATGGCATCCATTCTTCAATTTTTAAATCACATAAATTTTCAGGCATTTTATCACTTTTTAATAAAGTTATATCTAACAATCGATTGACAGTGTCTAATGATCCAAATAATACTGATTTTATTACAGCCGCACAGACCGCTGGTATCACAGGACCACTACATAATTCATCCAAACGTGAATGATTCTTATCATTAATGCCTATCGTCAATATTTCATGCATCATAACGAGTAGTGACATTTGATGTTTTGAATTCTTATTCCAAGAACGGATATTATCTTGCTGAAACACCCATCAAAGCGGCATAATATCCTCAGCATAAGGAAACATTAATATATTGCAATAAGTTTTTCTATAATTTTTTCCTTTATGCATCCCACGCTAGCTTCAGACATCTTAAACCTACGTGATATTTCTCGGTTGGTGCAAAAGCAGCACCAGTCTGAGCATTAACATTAACTTGCTACCGAAAGATTATTACGATCCACATGTATCCTTATTTTCTCGTATAATTCCTCTTTTTAAATTATTGCCAAAATGACTGTAATCTGTTTTCAGCGTGGATTTTGTCAACAAATATTATTGACAAATCAATATGATTTATATCAACGACAATACCATAGGTCGGAGCTCATAAAACTCATGACATATGGTAACAATCCCCGGTTTCCAAGAGCTTCTGCTCTAATTGGGACTCCAACCCACTGAGTGTCCATATTACGAGGGCGAAACACCGCAGATATCACATTCTCTCCATATACTCCGGCCATCCACCATCATCATCATTTTGATTAACATACATACATTTTGCATCGTTTCATATAATTTAGCCATATGGATTAGCTTCCTTAACTGCTCTTTGGACATCTACTCAAAGATTTTCAATCGGATTTAAATCCGGGAATCGTACTGGCTAACTCATAACGTGGATTTGGTTGTCTTGAAACCATGCTTTCGTGTACTTTACTATATGTTTCGGTTCATTATTCTGTTGAAAAACTTTTTGAACTTAGTTTTAGCTTACAAATCCTTCAAACGACGTAACAATCATTCTCTCTATTTTTTACGCACGACTGTTTTTTTAAACTGTGTCACACTATTGAACACTTAAAACTTTAAGATTTCATTTCACAACGCCTGATGCACTTTTACTGAAAGCACTTTTCGGTTGCCATAATCCTTTTCATCGTTATAATACCTCATCATATTTTTCATATTCTTGTCAAAATGGCTGTAGCTTGTTTTCAGCGTGGACTTTATCAATAAATATTATTGAAATATTGAGACATCCTATCATTGTTGTATTTGTCTCTTGGTAATTTATTGATCTTGATGTCAATGTGTAATCGCAAATGCGATTGGTGCCTGGAACGCGGACATCATAAGCAGCGGCAGCACGAGCTGGTATGCCATCACTAGCAGTTCGGTGTGTTGGTGTGGGTTCGCTGCTGCCCATGACATACCTGCACCTTACAAAATTACTTACTCGTGCTTGAACTGGGTAGCTGAACTGTGAAGCCAGAAATATCAAAATCAAAAATCTAAAAAAAATTTTCGAAATATTAAATTGTTTAAGTGGGACTCCCTAATCTTTATCAATGGCTGATCCTCCGAGCATGATGGTAGCTCGGGCCCTACTTAACCCACCCTACCGTGTGGACCGCTGTGCGATTTTATGGTCCACCCTAATTCGTGTTACTACATAGGACCGCTATAGGACTTTTAATCGGTCATGTTTCTAAATCAATATTTCTCACTGTCATTTTTGCAGTTTTTCTTATTCTTTATGTTAAACTTTTCCGTATCTATTTTTTCTGTGGTGTGTGGTGGAACGCTAGCGCTTCATCACCCAACTTTCCGCGACTAAGGCCGTCGATGACGCAACTTTACTTTTAGAGTATAAAATTTTCTATTTCAATTGAAACTGTCTTCTAACGCAACTTCGTAATCATTGCGTTTCCTGAACAGCAATTGATTGTTTTCCTGCCTCGGCGGCAGCATGTTCAGCAAAATATACCCTTGGGTAACGACAATCTCTGAAGAAATGTCTCTTTTTGCTGGGGTATAGGAAACTTGCATCCTTATTTTTTGTTCTCCGCAACTCAGGGTAGCACCAGCACCTATCGAGTAATCCATTCCCATGATGATGTCGTCAATAATGTGTGGCAATATTGGAAAAGATACCTCACATTGCGCATTTCTTAGCCTTATTTTAACTTATAATTCTTTCAGTACTGCTTGTGGTGGTCCATCAGCCATCCGTACCGTTTTTGTTAAAGGAACCACTTTGCCTTCTGTTCTGATGGCTACCACCTCACTTTCGCTCATTGCACTCCTCGTTGCCCCAGTATCGATGGTGACAGTTACCAAAACTCCAACCAATGCAACTTCAGCGAAGATGTGGTTGTCATCGTTATGAAGGAAATGCATTGGATACGAGGCATATTGTGCCTTGAAGACATCGCCAGACCTCTTTTCTGGGGATGTTCTGCTCCGTTTCCTGAACAGCAATTGATTGCTTTCCTACCTCGGCGGCCGCATGTTCAGCAAAAATATACCCTTGGGTAACGACAATAGCTTTACAATTTGGCGCTCTGTGATGTTCAGAGCGATGCATTCGCTCTGAGAGTTTTTACAGCATTCAATTTGTTAACAGAATTTATGACAATGAATGCGTTTCCGCATGAAAAATCCCTGACACGCTCAGTCGGGGCACTCACAGAACCTCTTTTACGCCTTAACCTCACATAATAAAATCTCAGCTTTTCGACAAATTTGTTCTTTTTTTTCGTAATTATTATTAGAGTTAAAAAACGAGCGCAGTGTTGTCAGCTGATATTCCAATTTCTTCCATTTTCTTTAAATTTAATAATTTAATAAATATTGTAGAATTCTTTCTTCAAAAAAAAAAAAATTGAATAGAAATTAAGTTTTCTAATTCTTATGCAGCAATGTAAATATATAGTTTTCCAAAAATTAAAAAAAAAACAAAAGTTTAAACTTAATAAGAAAAACAAATAATGTTGATAATAAATAAAATAAGATAAATTTGTAATAAAATTAAGTCAAAGATGGTAAGGCAATCTACATACAGTGTGCAGAGCATTTACTTTAGGAAACATTTTAACAACATAAAACTTTGATTGTGCGTTAGACAAATGAACTGGATATATGATAACAACAAATTTGCCAAATATTGTATTTCAATAAAATTTAATATTAAAAATATAAATTCAATAAATCCAAATAAACCAAAACAAATCCATGAATACCAAAACTATGCAAACAAATACAATCAAACATAAGTTTTCTTGTCTTTGTTTATGTGTAATTTTTGTAAACAAATGAAGCAGATTAATAATTAAAATTAAAATAATAAATCATAGTAATGAAAAACATACAGTCGTATTTATTTGCATTTTGCAAATACCAATACCAATACCAATACATACAAATATTTCAATTTTTAAAAGTTAGTTGTGTTTTCAATTTACTAAAAATGTAAATGTAAAATAAAATAATTTATCTATAGCATCTAAGCCAAATTTTACTATAATGTATTTTCGAAAATTTAACATTTTTTATGTAAATAAATAAATTTATTTAAAATATTTCACAGATAAACATTTGTTATTTACTTTACTTACAGTGAGAGAATTCAATGTAGAGTTATCTTATTTGCTACATAGTAAATAACAGTTTAGATAATTAAAGAATAGCGTGTAAACACAACAAAAAAAAATAAAAACTTAAACCATTTGCGAAGAAATATTGAAAAATAAAGACTATAAATTATTTAATATAGAAAAAAAAGTAAACAATTGTTTTAAATTAAATTTTAAAATTTAACAGAGCAAAAGTATAGTAGGTAAGTATGTAAGTATGCACAGACAGCTTCAGAGCAGTACAATTGGCAGCATTAGCTATGCTGTAGGAAATTAGGTAGGCGAATTTTCGGAAAATTAAAAGTTATTTTTAAAACAAGACTTTCATATTACAGTGGAACCTCTTTAAGACTTTCATATTACAGTGGAACCTCTTTAAGACTTTCATATTACAGTGGAACCTCTTTAAGTCGAACCTGGATAAGTCGAAAACCTCCTAAACTCGAAAAAATGTTGTGTTCCTTTTCCTTCAAGCCCCCAAACCTCCATTGCTCGAAATCTGACCCCTCTATTAGTCGAAATAATAAGTGAGTCTCTACAAGTAAGTTCAGTACATATTTTCCCTCTATAACTCGAAAAAAAAAATTTACCTCTGCATCTTGAACATAGCAATTTTGATTTTACGACCTTTACAACTCGATAATTTCAAACGAATTACCTTTATAACTCGAAGAAAAATAAGATACCAACTTTAAGAATATGCCGACAATGTATGTCATTATTTGGAATAAATCTTAACCTCTACAAGTCGAACATTTCCTGCCAAAATTCGCTTAAGTCGAAGTCCTCTATAAGTCGAAAACTCTATAACTCGAATTTTTTGGCTTCTCCCTTTAAGTTCGACTTGCATAGGCTCTACTGTATATACTAAACTTCATCTCAGATAATTTTTATTTGCTTTAAGGGGCAAATATTGATTGTTTTTCTATTATAAAAAATTGTTTTCGACGTTAGGAAATTTGCATATAATGAAAGAAGAAAAGAACTAACCAAAGCAAATATTATAAGAGCATAAAACTTCCGTTGCATACTTTCAGTTGTCTCGTGCATGTGATATTGAAAATCATAATTTTGTCTAAGTTTTCGGTACTTGTGTCAAGAATCTCACATCCCACATTTGGGACGGGGTACGACAAGATTATTCGAAATATTTTTTTAAGGTTCATCAAGATCTATCATTTGACATGCGTATCGAGCTGAAATCTTGAACCTTAAACATTTTTCTGAAAAATCTTGGCCCAAAAAACAGATGGCGACCCATGTTTGGGACGGGATTCGCCAAAGCAGCCTCATTTTTTATATTTAGGCTCTTCAAGATCTATCATTTTAGATACATTTTAAACTGGAATCTGAAATCATCAACTTTTTTCTAAAAAATGTTGGCCCAAAAAACGGGTTGAAACCCATATTTAGGTCAGGATTTAGCAAGGCAACCATATATATTGTGTTTAGGCTCATCGAGCTTTATCATTTGACATATGTACATTTCAAGCTGTAATCTTATACACTGGACTTTTATACACCCAGCTCTCCGCCTATAATTACTGTAAGTTTATAGAATCGGTATATGTATATTAAAGAAGTCAAAAAGCATTAAAAAAAAATTTTTAGTAACAGACAATCGATTGACCGCGTAATCGGAGAGCCAAGGGGACATTCTTATTTTTTCATGGACATAAGGGTGTTTTCGGAATTTTTTTTATGTCTTTTATATATTTTTTTTTTGTAATCTTTTTTTAAATTTTTAAGTTTACGTGTATTTAAGAAGAAAAATTCACCCTCAGAGGAATTTCCGTCTATTAAACGAAATGTTTATCAAAAATTCAATGCAAACACCATATGTAACGTTTCGTAAACCTTTCAGAAATCTTTTACATAAAATCTAATAAAATTTCATTTAATTTTCATAAATCGTTCATTTTAATTTCGGAAAGCTTTTTGTGTCCACCTTTTGATTTTCTTCCTAATGTTTCTGAAACGTTACAAAAATCTTGTAAAATTAAGGGTGGGAAAAAGTTTCTAACTACGTCATCGCACTTTTTTTAATTTTGCGCTATTATTGTTTCATTTTACCCGCGACATCACTTGCGTTGCTACTTAATATGCATTTATTTTTTGTGACGAATTTTGGTTTATAACTGACAATAAACTAAACTTAACAAGTTTCATACAGGGAATAATAAAATATTATTTAGATTTCAGTAGAAAAATTTAGTATGCATCAAATCTGGTAACTCTCAAAAACACTTCAGGATGATGACATGTGCAAGATTTCGTTTATAACGTGTCAGAAAGATTTCATTTGAAAGAAAACGTTGAATCTGAAACCTTTCAGAAACAGTTCAAAATGATTGCATGTGAAACATTACATTTGAAATATATAAGCAAGATTTCTAATACGTATCGTTTGCAATATTTTAAATGAAACAGAAAATGTAACGTACTATTTCTGAAGATTTCTGAAACGTTAGCTGCCGAGTGCGTGTTTTTTCTTGCATTAGAACTCAGCTGTTGGTGTTGCTTAGGATAACTATTTGCCCTAATGACAAACCAATGTAAATGTAATGCGTACTGTACATATTCTAAAGTGTAATTGCTGAAACAAAAAAGCTCAGATAATGCTTCATATTACTGGTACTCAGCTTTTTTCTCTATCTATGCAGGACTTTAGAGGCTTAGTACTATAAAATGTTATATTTAAAAAAGTCCCATATTCAAATTAATGTTCGAGTAAATAGATTTTATAGACAAAACGATTTTTTCTTCGCAATAAAAATTGCCTATATCTTCCGACAGAAATAATTTTAATTTTCTTAAAAGCCTACTCTCTC
Source organism: Meiosimyza platycephala (assembly GCA_963662105.1). NCBI lineage: Eukaryota > Metazoa > Arthropoda > Insecta > Diptera > Lauxaniidae > Meiosimyza > Meiosimyza platycephala. The sequence continues at coordinate 91,554,412 of OY759209.1, read as the reverse complement.
CAGTTATTTACTAATGCCGAACTATAAAAATTGTAATGTGCACTTGTGTGTGTAATCAGCAATGCCACTTAAGCTGTTTATGGGTCTCATTGCTGTGCTTTGTTATTGCCACAGTTATTTGTTTTTTATTAACAAAAAAAAAAAGAAAAGAAAAAAAAAAGGCTTTTCATACGCATTTCCCAAATGACAGAAGGGTGCGTGTGTGCAAGTTATCGGAATGCGTTTTTGTATATGTACGAGTACTATCATTGTTTTTGTTGTAGCAGATAGATACAGTTATTGTGTAAAACAACATACCATTCAACTTCATATAAAATAAAAATCCTTTATTACACTGCATACATACTACATACATATGGTATTTGCGGCACAATATCATGTATTCATAAACGCGTTTCCGGTTCCAGTTAAAAAAAAAAGCAAAAAAAAAATGAATGCGCTTGTTGTCGAACATTTGTTGCTTTTCAAGCAAAAATGTCCTAGAGGCATATTAATGTAAAAATAACAACAAATATGTTTAGTTTCTCTAAATTGCTTGTGGATTTAGTTTTGCTTAGATTAGAAATTGAAAAAAAAAAAATTCGTAAAAATATCGGAAAGTTTTTGAATAAACGGAAAAACGCATTTCCATTTTGCCTCTTCATTCTTCATTTGTATTTGTGTGTTGGCGAAATGTAAAAGCTTGGAAAAATACCGTTGGCGTGCATATTTGCATACAAACAAACACTCGCTTATTGACTCGTTCACATGCCAATGAAAATATCGCGTATGTGTTGGCGTGTGGAGTTCATTACTTTTGAATTTTGATGTGCTCGTACATAGTAAAGGGAATTTTATATGAATGCTAAGTAACCGGATTTTTATGGAACAATTCATAAGAGTAATAAAAAAAGTATAAATTCTAGGATTACAAGTTACTAGAAAATACTGTGATAAAATTCAAAGTGAAACGCTAGGAAATTGAATGAACGGTGCTTTAAGCGAATCTGTTGATATTTGGACTATTATCTGTAGATGAATGTGAATTCACTGATTTAATTTGATAATAAAAAATAAAATATTAATAAGGCATTAATCCAATAAAATAATATTTAAAAAATTGATTCAAGCTTAATTAATTTCCAAATTTAAATTTTAAGTTCTATCGCGCTTCAAAATCATGTTCTAAGATCACTGAAATTGTTAATAAGGCGATAACATCATTACGTGATGAAAATCAAGATGAAATGGTGTAGGCAATCAATAGCTACAAAAGCAAAAACCATATTTTGTGTCTTATAAATTTAAGGAGGTTTTCGGTTCAAAGCCCTTCATAGCTAAAAAAACTAAACTGTTCGATGGTATAGTGAATTCGTTTTTTAGCATAAGACTTTCCCATGCATGATTACTGGATCGGCCATTGCTTTTCTTTTTATGGCTAACAATTCATGTAGCCTTGTAGCCATCTACTTGACTCGATTCCTGAGAGCTCATTCCTGCAAGGCTCTTGATCGGCTATCTCAAAAAGAAAGTTTTTTCGTTTTTACATGACAGCTGTGAGTTGGAGATTATGTTGATAAAATTATGGTTTATAACGATTTGGAAGACATTCCAGAATTTGTTATAGTGAAAATAGCAGTACAGAACAGAAACCACATTGGTAAGATCTGGTAAGTGTGATGCAGAAAGGCGGCAGACGTGTAACTTAGTACGTTTGGTAGGATCTTTCATTTTACATTTATCAAGAATATGACTTAATATTTCTTGCAGTCGCAATTTCTTCTTGACTATGTCTATGTTCGACTTTCATTTCTTGCAAATGCAGCCGAAGCTCCAAACGTCTTTCTAAATTTGAGAGATGCAGAGTTATACTCGTAATATATTCTCCGCTTTCAACTCTTTTGCTGGAGTAATTAATGTTAGTTCACTAAATTGAATGATAAGCTAACGATTTTTAATATTCGGTTTTTTTCATATATCAATGAAAAAGTTTCAGGCTGCACTCTCTACGATAACTATAGTATTGCCATGTAGTGTATTAATAAAAATTCGTTATTTTGCCATTTACATTTTTAGCATTATTTTTTCTGTTATGTTTATTTTTTTTTTTTCGCTGTTATTTTTATTTTCATTCATACAATTCTGCGCCTGATTGCCATATTGAATATCATTGAGTTCATACATTTTGCACTCAGCTCTTCATTCCTAAACTTTCGCAATTTCCATATCTACACAGCTATTCACTATGTGAATTACCAATTGACTTCCGTTTTCTACTGCTATTTTAATATACCTACGTTTTGTGTAGCTACTCGGACACATGGATGTCGTTTACCATTCAATGAAAAAAATCAAATAAATAATTGGATTTCATATAAAAATGTACTTAGTTTGTAACCAACTAAAATGTCGTTTTCTTTTTCATTTATTTTATGCTATTCATTTGACTTCTTCGATTACTTTTTTTAACGATTTTTCTTTATAAATGGTTTATGCAAAAATGTTCATACAATTTTTTGCGGTGTTAAAAACTTTCATTAGCAATTTAAATATTGATTTTTGTCTATGGTTTATTTTAAGCGGATATTCAGGAAATTGGGTTATTTATTGCATAATTTAACATTTTTTTTAATTCAATAAAATGGGCGAAACATTTTTAATTTTTGCTTTAGACAAGATTTATATACAACACATTTATCTCGATTTTTTTTTTTTTTTTTTTTGAAAGGAAGTTGTAACGTTGTGAATGACGTTATAAATTAATTATATAAAAATATTCCATAGCAGAAACTTTTTTCTCTGTGATGGCTACTTGCGTCTCTTTAACTTCTCTCTTCATGTGCATAGATGATGGAAGCACGCCTGATGCATGTTTTTTAACAGAACTTAATTACTGTTAACAGTACCAACAACTTAAGTCAGATCGCAAGAGTTCAATACTTAAGCTAGCTCATTAGCTGTGAAGAAATAATTGAAGTTGGAGCCGAGCGTGTGTCCCGCTACAGATCTTCTACTTTGTATTGAAAAGTTTTCCTATCGAATAAATTTTATTGTACACAACCACGGGAAACATTTGAACGAAATTTTGAGAAACATACGTTTTTCTTATAAAATAGTCATGTGAAAATGTAATTTTTTGTATTATTATATCTTTCTTTGTCATTTCACCCTCATCTGTATTTTATAAATAAAAAGGGTTGCAAAAGTATTAAGTTTCTTAATTTATTATTTATAATGCAAAAAAAAAAAGTTTCCACAAGGAAGAAATATTACAAAAAAAAAAAACAAGTCAAATGATTTCTTTTTGTCCCCTCCTGTTACCACATCATCAAATTTCAAATAATACATACTCTAAGGGCTGAAACAAACTGTGTTGCTTTTGTTTTTTTACTGGATTTCATTCATATTTAATGCATTTTTTGCATCGGTTTAATGCTGACATTTTACAAACGAATGGATTTGTAAAAGGTGTGATGATACAGAAGTTTACAAGGACACTTTAGGGACATTTATAAATAAAACGAATTACGAAAAAAAACTATTTTTGACAGCATATGTACATAAATTGTGAGTAAATTATAAAGCATAACATTGAATGATTGACGTTTTTATGAAAAAAAAAAATAAAAATAAGGGGTCAAAGTAATTGGTATGGACGCATATGCGTATGCAGAATGAACGCATTCATTTTTGTAATTAATTTATTAAAGTATAATGACATTCTCAACATTTCCCATCTGTCATTCAAAGAAATAAAGCTTTAAAATCAAAAACACAAATAGTTAAACAAAGAAATAAAATCAAAGTTAACCCAGTAAACATTCTTTCACTTGATCGAAATTAGCTTCAAGTTGGAATTCAAGGTTGCAGTGTCGAAGAAGAATTGTATTTAGATTTTTATTATTTTAAAACAAAAATAATCGTTATTTTGTTTTTTTATTTTTTGAAGACCAAAAATAATCGCCAATTTGGATTTCAATTATTTTTAATGAAATATAGAGCTTAATTGAATTTAAATTTTTTCGATGAAGAATATTGCATCACAATTTCTCAACGATTTGCGATAATTCAATGTTTTTCAGTATTACTCGACTTATATGATTTTTCAAGGCTTTTCGACTTTTTTATACTTATCCCAACTATTCGAATTTTATTGATGTTCTTCGATAAGTTTCGATTATATCGATTTTTTTCGTTATTAGTCGATATGTTTCAATTTATTTCATAATTTTCGATATATTTCGATAAGTTTTCATGCTTTCGCATTTCGATTCTGCTCTTATTTAGGCCTGAATTGTGCCAAGGACGTCATGTATTAATTGAAATTAATTTGTTCATTTTCTAAATCAATTGGTACAAAAAAAAAGTATTTATAATCTGAATACGCACTAGAAACTTGATCTCAAGCTAAAATAAAAATGTAAAAAGCATTAAAATGTTCAAGACAGTCGATCAAAGCCAAAAGTTATCTAAAAAACTAAGAGTCGAGTATTATCGAAAAACATCGAGAAAAGTCAAAAAACCTATATGAATACCCATTATGTATGTTAGGGTTGGCCATTTACCCTCCCGCTTTCACGAGCTATGAAACGTCCCATCATTCGTCCCGCCGTGCAGTTGCTGATTTCTATGTGCTGGTTCGTTTGAAAAATGAATATGCAAGAGACCCAGTCGGAATCAAACGTGCAAAAATGAAAAAAATGTGCGCAAAGGAATGGCGCAATGCCAGTTGTGAAAATTTCAGGTCAAAGACATTATTTTTGCGAAAGAAAATTTTTTACGCATGTATTATTGACTTGTAAAAAAAATGAGAGACTAAAGAAACTGCTCTAGTGTGCATCATTGTTGTAAAAAAAACTCATATTCATGGTTAAATAGTTTAAGTTTTCGGAAAAGTACTTTTTGTTTTTATTGATGAATTTTGAGTTTAATAATTATTGTGTAGCCATGCGATGCTTCCACAGTTTATTTATTTATTAACATCAGTGATGCACGAATTTCTACTGGGTAATGTTTTCTTTACGTGGAAAAGACACAACACATTTATACTCATGTTTTTTTTTCATTGGAATTCCTACACACATTTATACACATACTAGCGCGAAATTTTTGTTGTAAACGTCAGCACGCTGTCGACTTTTGGGCACCTCAGTTTGCCATTCCTAATGTACTATGTAATCAAAAAATATCGATAAACATGGGAAATCACAGAAAACTATAGTGAAACATCAATAAAAGCCGAAACTTTCCGAAAAACATCGATAAAAATTGTAACTCGAAATCAAAAAATATCGAAGTGGTTACGATTTTCGCAAACATACCGAAAAAGTCGAAGAGTACTGAAAAGTTTTGTAGAATATGGTAAACGAAAGGTATGATAAACATTGAAAAAGTCAAAGAGTTTGGAATAATATCGAAAATCATCGATAAAAATAAAATTCACTTACGAATATTTTTCATACTCGTAGTTTGGTGCAAAAAAAAATGTGATGGATTCAAAAGTACCGTCGTAAATCGAAAATTAAATATAGTTTTGATTGAAAAAATATAAATCCAAACTATCGATTATTTTTAATCGAAAAAAATAAAATCCAATATTACGATCATTTTTCATCGAATAAAAATTAAAATCAAATATTACGATCATTTCTAAGAACAAGTCATATGACTCAAAAAAATAATGTTCCGTTTTTACACTTCAAAGGAAAACTTACCTGACCTCACATTTTGTCTCGGCTTCATTTTGATTTGACCTCAATTTTTGAAAATCACGATTATTTGTGGTCCCTGACAAAAGTTTTAAATTACGCTTGAATAAAAAGAACTTCATTTCATTTGAATTCAAGTGAAATTACAGTGTGCTGGAGAATGCCTAGAATTTTCACTTGAGCTCAACTGCAAATCCAATGTCTGACGTTAGGGAATAAGGCATGACTATTTTTTTATGTTCCCCTCTTTATCAACAATGCATTGCATTTCCACTTAAACCAAGCTATACTTTCAACTATTGATACTGTAGCATTAGGCTGGACTTGCATTTTTCCTCCACTAGAAGTTCAACATCAATATGTTTATTGCGCAGACAGCGCCAAACAAACTTATTAACATTTCAAAAAGTCCGAATATAAACATTGATTTTTACGAATGCTTACGTAGTGACAAATATTGACATTTAAAAGAAAACAAGGACATTTGAGCCACACTAGCACAAGGATTTACTTTTGATATGAAAATAAAAATATAAAAACAAAACAGAATGCAATGGGTTTGAAATAACAGAGCCAAGTAAATATTCTCGTATTTTACACGGAAATCAATTTGTATTCACACCCAACTGGGGAGTCACACATCCGAAACAGGATGTGGAATAATAAAGACAAATAAAAATAGAAGGACCGACTGACAACAACAACAACCGAAAGCTGTAAAAGAGTATAAGAACGGAAGCACCTACTTTTGTAGCAGAGTTCAAAAGTTGCTAAAATAAATGTGTTGCAAAAGTATGGCAACACAAACGAACGAACAGAACAAAACACAAAAGATAAAAAATAATAAACTACTAAATGCTGATAACAAACACACATTCGAAAATTAGTCCATTTACATGGAAAGAAATTTAGGTACTGCAACAGAATAACACAGCTTTTAAAAAAAATTTAATTCAAAGTTGTAAACCAAAAATATAAAAAAAAAAAATATCTTTGACTCAGCGCTAAAAGTCATTGATTTTGTAAGCGATGACATCATCTATGGAATGAGAAGTTGTTGATGTTATTACACATTACTTAGCAATGTAATTTGTAATGTTATAAAAATTTCATCTTCACTAGCAGAAGATGCTCACGTGCTAAGAGGATGCTCGACGCTTTCCTGCACTGGGCAGAATTGGGTAGGAAAGAAAAGTTTTCGACTGCCTGAAATTGGAATCTGAAATCGAGTTTTTCAGACCTATGGCAAAGAGAATGATTTCTTTGTCGGTAAAAAACCAAAATTCTAAATTGAAAAATTACTTTTTCATTCCAGGAATTGAAATTCGTAAACGATTTATTCCATTTCTCTTAAAAATTAAAATCAGAATGAATAACTTTTAAAATGCATTGATCTTCATTTATGAAGTAAAATTACAAATGAATACAATGTGCAGGCGGTAAAATCGTCAAGGAAAATATAAAACTGCTGAATTAATATATAACTTAGTAAGACAGTTTGTAATGTTTTGCGCAAGTTATTGATGAATAATAAAAACTTTTACTTTATTTAAATTAAATAAATAAATCTTATAGTGTAGTTGTTGCCGCCACTGAAGTCATTTCATTATTCCTTCTGTTTTTATCTTCTTGGTTGTCACTGTGCGCCTGTTAATTTTTCGTTCAGCTTCATTTGTAGTAACCCATCATTTGTGGAACCAAAGCAAGCATGTTGCATCTGTGCGTATTGGAGTCTATACAGACACAGACACAGGAATAAGGACAATAGGGTAAAACATGTCATACCAACATGTGAATTTTTGACCTAACTAGCTTTGAATTACACTATTCTTTATATGACTATATTTCGTCCAAAATTTTAGATCCTCAACTGAAAATATAGGGCACTAATGTTTAAAAAAAATCGTCATGGTGATTTACTTCAATTGGTTGAAATTTTTAAAATATTTCAAATTATTTCGAATGCTCAAAATAATGGTATTTTGAAATTTTGTATTATTGTATTTCATTGTCAGTATTTAGTTTCTAGAAAGCCAAGGGTCTCTATTTACACACGACTTCGGACGATCTAAAGACAAATAAAAATTTTTGCTTTCTCAAAACAGCAGAATTTATTGCTTTGTCGCTTTGAGCAATCGGCCATTAATAGATATATCATTTTAAAAGACTCATCATGAGCTTTTGAGCGACATAGAAGACATTTTTTTCTCACCAAGGTCAAAGGTCTATTTTACTTCATTGAAAATCTAAAAGAGCATATATCAGAAAACGATGAAATATTTTGTAATTTCAAATTTTTATATATTTTTATAAACACATTAGGGCGTATCACGAACAAAAAAAGTTGATCGGTCACCAGCCAGTATGAAAGCATTTCTCAGAACATTTTAGATTTTTTCTTCGATAGCTCTGCCATGTAATGTCCGATAGTTAAGTCTGGCATATTGTTGTAAAGGTCTCGGAGAGCGCCGTATTTCGTACCTAAAGCTCGCCGTGACTTTTACAACGATATACCATACTTGACGATGAAGAGTGTTCTTTTTTTGACTTTTTTTCGATAACTTCACAATTTGATGTCCGATCGTCAAGTATAGTATATCGTTGTAAAGATCTCGGCGGACTCTAGGTACGAAATACGGCGCTCGCCGAGACCTTTATAACAATATACCATACTTAACTATCGGACCTCAAATGGAAAAGCCATCGAAAAAAAAAATCAAAAAGGGAACTTCAAACAAAAAAAAAATTCGTTGAAAATGTTCTGGGGGAAGGTGAACTTTTTTTATTTATACGGGGGGTAATACACCCCAATACACATACATCGTTTTAAATACTATATGTGCGCTAAACCGACATACTACAAAATTTCTCACTAATGTCTAAGGTTGATTTTATTTTATTCAAAAGTTGAAAGGATTATATCTGAGAAAAAGATAATTCTAAAGCTCTGAAAATATATAGTATTTTATGTCGTTTGATAGCATATAATGTGCCCTATGAAATTATATATGAAAATATTTTCAATTACAAAATTGCCAGCTTATTTACTTATAAAAAATTTTAGTTTCGTCGTCTTGAAAATTTCAGAGTTGAAAAAATATCGTTTTCAGGGTGTAAAAAAAAGAAGAAGAATATTCTTTGAAATAATAAATTGATAAAAGCTGTATTCTAAATATTTTAAAAGTAACAATCAATTCAAAGTTAACTACCATTCAATAGTCGATGCTTTTTTAAAATTTCAGTGTACTATACCTTGGGAACCACTGCGGTCAGAGGTCCAAAATAAAGCTTAGTACTTCGAACTTTTATCGAATTATGAGACGGTGAGATAAACCACTGTGCTGGTTACAAATATTTGAACCCAACAGTAGCATTGTCAGAGAGAGAAAGATAGTGAGAGATAACAAATGTCGTGTTAGTTTAGCAAGCATATAAACTAGAAACTTAACGATGCCTTTGTGTATGCTCTCCTCCAATGCAGACTATTACGACGACGACGACGATGAGTCTTTGGCCACATGAATGGCAAGTTGTTTTCCTCCCTCCCACTACCACCTCTTGCTTTAACTACGCTACTATTTTTACAGCTGCCACTGCTATACTACACTAGTACTACTAACACCACTACAGCTCTAGTTAGCGCAATTGCCGAGTGTTGCCCTATTTTTTTTTTTTTTTTTTGTTTTGTTTACAAATTTTTGACTTGTCAGTGTTTTCAAAGTAAACTTTTTCTGTGACTTTTGTTTTTCTTCTTGTTATGGGAACATTCTTGTGGTGCATATTTTCATGTCAATTGGTCAGAGTTCATTTTTGTTAGAAATGTTGCACCAGTATATCGTAAAGTGCCACAATTTTGCATGCAAGCAAACTTTTAATATCTAAAGCGTAGAACGTAGCAAAAACCAATAAAAAGCAAAGTTTTTAAAGTTCTTCAGTTTTTAAAGCAATATTTTTATAGCCCACAGGAAAATGACATAGTAAAGCAGTTTGAAGACATGGGAATTGATTTTAAACTTAATATCAAATTTTATTACATTATCTTTGCCCATTTTTCAGCTTTGCTAAATTTAAACATGTCTACTGTTTGAAATTCTATAAAATGTAAAAGTTTTAAGTCATAGGGTTATTGAAATGAAATCTTAAGTATAAAGCTTGCTGTTTTAAATTTTAATTAAAAACATTCACTTTTATTAAATTTACCTAGTAAAGAACATAACATTAGGAACCCAAGTAGTCGAAAGTAGGTTAATTGCAGGAAAAACAGAATTTAAATTAAAATTTCAAATGATAGAGTTATAAAATAACACGACATCTCCGATGCAAATGAAACACATTAATTCAAAACAAACAGCATACGTCTCTGTGTACTGCAAGAGGTTACAAAGGATATAAACGGATGTGCTACAGTTGTTGCATTTGAATTGTGGTTTATTTTTTCTTGCTTTCGTAGTGAGTCAAAGTGTTTATGTCTCTGATTCCTTTCTGCTAGATTTTTTCAAGTCTTTATGTTGTCTCTTTAAAAATTCATTTATGCATTCAGCCCAACAGCAGCGCGCAAGCAAACGGGATGTGCTCTGGTGACCCATCTTTGTAGTTTTTAAAAGGACTTTACTAAAAGAAAAAAGATAAAGGAAAACAACCAAACCAACTCGTTTTGTATTTTCTTTTGGGTTTTCATTTTCTCCTTTTTACCAATGAAATGGATAATTCTTTGATATTCGTTTTATTAACTTTTCCATACATTTAAAGAGTAAATCAATCTGAAAACTTTGCTTAATGTGATTTTATTTTTACTTCACTGATTGTGGGATTTGTTTTATCTTCATTTATTTTTAATTGAATTGAATCGTCATTTTAACATAATCCTTTGTGGAAGTGTTTTCGAGAGGAAGAAGGTTGGATAAAAATGGACAACCAGTGGGGAACGGGTTAAAATTTTAGATTTTTTGCTGATATATTTTATGGAAGACCCCTAGGTTAACACTTGTAAGTAACAAAGAAGAATTACACTGTGGAACAAAATTTTTTTTGCAAAAGTCTACTCGGATCTGACGCTACGGGGTGAAAAGAAAAACAAGAAACCATTTGGCTCAGTTTGTTCAAGTTGGCTCAAATTTTCGAGAAATGAACATTTGAATTTTGCATCTAGATTCATGTGGTTTTTTCGATATATCTCGAAAGCAAACTGAATTTTATTGCATCTGATCCTGGGGTTTTGTTCATCTCTTTAATATCTACAACTTTCACCAACAAATCAGATCTTTTGGATGCATTTTCGGCAAGTTAGAGCACAAAATTCTCAAACAAAGTAATATTTTTTCGGTAAGAAAGGGTTAATGTCAAAAATTTTTGTTGAAATGTTATATCATTTTGAAGGGGATAAATTGAGCTTTATAAATATGTTAATAAGACTGTAGACTAATGACGATTTTTTTTTTGAAAAATCACGGTCTATCATTTGACACACATTTCAAGCTGAAATCTCAAACCATAAACATTTTTCTGAAAAAACTTGTGCCAAAAAACAGGTGGCAACCCACATTTGGGAAGGGATTCGGCAAGACAACCCTATATATATTATTAGAAAACATCAAGGTCTATCATTTGGCATACATTTCGAGCTACGATCTTAAAACATAAATTTTTTTCCAAAAAACAGGTGACAACCCACATTTGGGACGGGATTCGACAAGATTACTCGAAATATTTTTTTTAAGGTTCTTCAAGATCTATCATTTGACATGCGTATCGAGCTGAAGTCTTGAACCTTAAACATTTTTCTGAAAAATCTTGGCCCAAAAAACAAGTGGCAACCCATGTTTGGGACGGGATTCGGCAAAGCAATCCTATATATTATATTTAGGTTCTTCAAGCTCTATCATATGATAAGCATTTTAAGCTGGAATCTTAGACCACTAACATTTTTTTCCAAAAAATGTTGGCCCAAAAAACGGGTGGCAACTCATATTTAGGACAGGCTTTGGCAAGGCAACCCTATATATTGTGTTTAGGCTCATCTAGCTCTATCATTTGACATACATTTCAAGCTGTAATCTCATACACTTTTCATCAAAAAAAAAGTGGCCCCAAAAACGGGTGGCAACCCATATTTAGGACAGGATTCTCTATCATTTCACATACAATACATATCAAGCTGTAATCTTATACACTCGACTTTTCTACAGCCGGCTCTTGGGCTATAATGCTTAAGCCGATAGTATTAAAAGATTAACCTTAATTGAGATAAAATATGAAATTTTTCATTCGAAATAGTCCAATTCTTATGTTTTCAAATAAACCGCATCTTTATATTCAATATTGCTATTTTTAAATCATTAATTTTAAAATAAACATTTTCACTCACTAGGTACATTAACATAAGAAAGTTAAGTTATTGCACTTCTTTGTCTACATTCATTGTCACATAACATTTTCCTACCTCAGTTTTAAATAATTTTTGACAAAACTTTTTATTATAATAATAAAACAAAACATAACAGAGAGAGAGAAAGAGAGAGAAAAGCCTAAACGAAATACATTAAAGATCATAATTTTCAGTTAATCCATCGCATACTCGAAACTCTTAAAACTTTTGCCAGAACGAAAAAGACTACGGTTGAAAATGCTAGCAAAACTTTTTGGCAACAAATATTCAAGGATTTTGTACAGACAATTTCTAATTTTTTTTTTTTTTTGTTTTTTCAAATATCAAGTATGTCAGCCACCTGTCGTTGGTTCTACTCGTTCATGTTATTGTTGCTGTACGTTTTATTGTTGCTCCATGCTATAGTAAGGCAGCAAGCACTTAGAGGAAATATGAGAAAATATTGCATACTTTTAGGAAGAAATAATGTTATCACAACTAAAACGAAGAAACATGTTGGCTTAAGTATTTCCAGTAGTCGGTTGAAGACAAAGCCAGGTCAGGATATGCAAAAGGATGTGAAGAGACAATAATTTCAGTAGCTGTTGAAGTACTCAACTTTTTGTTTGAGTTCGAAATATGGTAAAGAATTTAAGTGCATAACAAAAAAAAAAGACACAGCCACGTCACAGTGAAAGACATAAATTTGTAGAAAGAGTAGAATAAAAGTATTCAAAAGTTCTATGCGTCTACACATTCACATTCTGCTTCGTTGCGGTTTTCAAAATTCATTTCATTTGCGTTCAACAATATTTCTGCAAATTCTAATAATTTTTATAAAACCCAAAGAATAAAGCCAAAATGCAAGTATATAGCACATGTACGTGTTTTAACTTTTAAGCAGCTTTTTTAAATGGAAATGTAGGGGAAGACGGGATAAATTGGTCACTTTTTTATAACTGAGTAATAAGTACAAAGTAATTATAACTATCACATATAACAACTATAGCATTTTGTATTATTTCGCAAACGAACACCCAAGTAGTTCACTTTTCTTAATTCGAAACCAAAATACTCTTGTGATTTGAATCGTTTATGCAAAAAGTTTTTCCTTGTGGTTATCAAAAGGAAAGAATAAAAATGAATTCTCTGAGTTTTATGTCCAATTATGTCGAAGGTATTATTTTAGAAGAACATTTTTGATAGTGATGTGAAAAATTTACATTGAACAGTTTATCATTGAGAGAAACAATAAAAATTGTGTTGAACAAAATAGGCTCAAAGGTCGCCTAGTTTTAAATAATTAAAATTGGTTTTCTTCGCAACGCCATTCCGTTGCATCCATTTTAATATACAGGACAATAAATATTAATACAAAAACTCGATGAGCCCAAGACTAAGCGCCTCTTTACGTATCACGATTCGTCTCGTTTCGTCTCTAATTTTCAAGCCTGAAAATATGCAATTCTATTTTACATAAATGAAGACAAAAAATCTGGCCTGTGCTTAATAAATAGTTAATTGTAAATATAAGAATTGTACTAGCATACTTTTAAGCTTAGAAATTAGAGACGAAACGAGACTAATCGTGACATATAAAGAGGACTTAATTGTTTTGAATATTTTCTCATCGATAGGCGCAAATGAAAAATTATCAAAACACATAGAGCCAAGACATTTTTAAGGCGATTTGCGCAGCCTCCGTTTCGGACATTCTTCTGTTGGCCAAAGGGAATTATCAAAATCAATTTTTCTATCAATAAGTGTAATAATTTTTTTTTTTTAAAGACTTTTCCCTTTAACCCTTTTTTTTAAGAGTTTGTTCGGTGTCTTTACTTTGGGAATATTTCTATGGAACGGCGAAGTTAAAAGTTTTTAGATAAAAGGTATCAGCCAAATCAGCTTCAGGCATTTTTCAATTGCTTTGTGAAAAAATAAAAAATAGGACTCCAAGTGAATGGCATATACCAGATAATGTAAGAAATCAATTTAAGAGATTTTTTTGATTAAACTATGCAACAGCAGAATATTGAAACCCTTGAACATCATTCTTATTCTTAGGAAAAGTTTTATGGAATTTGACAAAAAATAAGACCTCAAAAGACCCACAAATTTAGGATTTTTAACTCCTAAACCTCCTAACCTCCTCCTCCTAACCTAAATCCTTCGAAGAAAATATTTTTCAAAAAATTACTAATAGCAACATTTATACCCAATGGAGAACGGAAGCGCATACAAAGTGCTTCGGATGTGCTTCAAAGGAAGCATGAAGCTTCTTCCAATGTATTTCTCCATGCTTATATTTTTTAACGTAGGATGTCGTTGCGAGGATGCACCGCTTTGGAAGCATATTAAATGCGCTCCCTTGAATGCTAAGTAGAAGCACAGCTTTTGAAGCACATAAAATACGCTTCCTTGAATATTGAGTAGAAGCACATTTTTGGATGTATATCAAAAATGCGATGATATATTCAATGAAGCTTAATGCTAAAAAAAGACAAAGAAAAATAAATTTTTTTTATTTGTCTCAGATCAGATTCGGGCCTCCGGCGTTATGTCAGTTATCTAAGGTGTGCACATCTTAACCAACCATTTGATAATTCATATAATAAACTTATTTTAAGTCAACAAAACTATAACAAGAGGATTGGCTTGTATCGTTAAAATGCGCGTGCAACAGCACAGAATTCCCAGGTTCAAATTCAAGTGGATGCAGATTTTTTTAAAATTAAATAGAATTTCGAATAAAATGCTTTCGAAAAAGCACATCTGGCGTGCTTGAATACTGCTTTCAGTTTTCTTCCGATTTTTTGCATGACCATAAAAATTTTTACACATTGAAAAATTATTTTAGACATTTACTTTGAAAACGTCGATAAACATATATTTTTCATATTTTCAAGATAGGCCTGAACCCATCCTCAAGAAGTACGGGGGGCCTCCGTTTAGGAAATTTTTCAACATAAAACCATTTTCAAAAAAAAAAAAACGAAAGAAATATTTCTTCTGGAATATTTTAACCATTAATGGAATTTATCAAAAAAAAAAAGGATATGTTCTAAGAAAATATTTCCTGGAAAAATTACTTATAGTAAGATTTATAGAAAATAGAGTCATACACATGTTTTCTCATATTATATGATTTTTTCTACTCAAGCCAATGCTGGTTTATATAAAAACCTGCTGCATTCTCATGCAATCCTGAAATCTACAAAACATTGGAAATTTCTCAAAATTTTTATTTGGCAGCACTTATGATCTCATTATATAACTCATCGACTTGCATTTTCCTTTTATGCAGCTGTCTCATTTTTACATACATTAGATAGAATTCTTAGCCTTAGCTTTTAGATTAATAAGTAGTTGTACTATTTGATGAGTTTTTTTGCAAATTCGTCGTCGTTTTTTATTCTAACGCAGTTGTGTTACCGGCGTACATTTTCTTTTCTACTGTAAACCGGTGCGTAAATTCAATTCAACTGTTTTCGATTTATTTATTTTCATGTTCCCTACAATACTATCATCACCACAATTACAATTGTGTAAAAAATATTTTTAAAGAAAATTGATTGGATAGGATTGAAATTTGCCAAAAAAAAAACAAATTTTCTTCTGCATACATACTTTGAAAGAAACTGTAGCACACAATATATGAACTTTATTTGCTAAAAATCAAAATGAAGTTCATATTGCAAACTTAGTATTTTTGTTATGTAGATTTTATATTCTTGCCTGAATGTTCTAAGACTTTATCAAATACAAAATTCTCTGAATTTTTCATTTAAATTTATTAACATATTAAAAAATTTCATGTCAAACTTTTTCTCAGCTATTTTAAGTGAAAATTTGTCCTGTTTTTTTGTTTGTCTTGATTGGTTTTATTTGTAGAAAATCTTTTGCATAATGCAATGTCGTCGACCTTGACATTGTGAAATCAACAGAACTTTTCGCCCAAAGCACGTGAAGTAGTTGCATGCGTGACTGAAATTCAAGTGTGCAGAGCATTATGCACACATATTTTTAAGGATTTTCAAGGAAAAACTAATTTTTACAGAGCCTGGAAACTTTCTTAGCGTGTCCGTAAAGCAAAATTTTGAATGCATGCCTTGCAGCAGCAAAATTATGTAAGCTAAAATATTTAAACAAACTTCCGTAAAAGTTGAAACTGTCTCTTAATTATATAATTTTATATTGAAAGAATAATTTTTCGTTATAAAAAATCAACATGCTTAAATCAAAGCAATAGAAATAATAAAAATAGTTTTTGCAAATCAATCACTTGCTGTTCCGTCCTTTTTTATGTCCTGTCTAATGTCAATGAATTCCTCGTACTCTTACTTCTAATGCTCTCTACCACTATGCGCAATTTTTAATTAACTCCATGTTGTAAAATAATCCCGTCTCTATTTGCGTCGTTCGTTATGTGCATGTATTGGTTGGTGTACATTTGATTATGTCATTGTAAACAAACATTAATCCACATGGTAGACATTTAATTAACAAAAAAACAAAAAAACAACCGATATAACAAGGAAAAAAATTTATATTGAAAATGACCATTCATGGTTACTCAACTGGATTAGCCTCCGGGTAACGTTGGTTAACAACCTCTAACAGGAGGAAAAATGTTACAACAATTAAAAAAAACAAGTGGAGAAAAATAACCATAAGCCCACAAAGTGCATTTAGTGGTCAGTATTGATTATCGATTCAGTCCTCCCTCCAAAAAAAAAAAACCCACACAAATACACTCTTATTGACATGCATACATTAACACATGCATACATACGCACGAATGTATACAATTACAAATTAATTGAACGTTTTTATCATTCATCCATTCACCAGGATATCAACACTCAGCAATTCACTGGGGAAATGTTGAGTTGTAAATTTTTAAGCTTTCAGCGAAAAGCAAAAAAATTTAACAAAAACAAAAGGGAGTTATCAGTGCGGACTTTTTAAAATGCATGATTTGTTTGAAAAGAATTGAAGATTTTAAAATTTGCACTAAAAGAGCGACATTTTTTAGAAAATTAATTAATTATATTTATCTCAGGTTTGGTAATTAATTACCATGTGATATATTTGATATAGGCTAATTAAGTGTTTGATATTAGTAAACATATTACATCTACCGCAGAATTGAATATTAGTGGTTTGGTCATATGTTTTGCAATAATTACCAAATCAGCATTTGGTTGAAACAAATATTTTTTTTCTTAGCAATATTATGTATTTGTCGAAAAAAAAAACATTGTTCTTCGCAAAGGCATACATATATTAATATCGATTTTGGAAAAAACCAATGGGCAAAACATCGATATTTAAAGATATCGATGCATAAATTAAACAATGATTTCCAGTAATGCCCCATTCCAATATTGGATATCATTGGTATTTAATAAGCCTGTGCAACGAGCCGAACTCGTTCGATCAAGCGCGAAACTCAAGAGCTTATCACAAAATTTCAGTAGTACCTAAATTATGGGTGGTAGGTATCTTAACTGAAAGCAAAAGTTCTAGACGTTAGAGTGTTCCCAGCAATGACTTCTGTAGAAGCTATTGCTGCGAAGAGGAGGACGAAGAAAGTGTTTAGCATCTGCTGTTACTGTTTTCTTTTTTGTAGAAGTAGGTTTAGATGGTTGGACGATAATTTATCAATAATCAAGCTGACTTAGTCAATTGTAGAATATGTGATCTCCTTCTTTTTGTTAAGGAATTCAAATGGATGTGATAGTAGCAGAGTCCTCTGTTTCCTATTGAGAGTATCACAAAGGTACAACTTTGTTCTATGTGTGTCCGTAAATTAATTTACTGGATAACTTATCTAATCTTACGTACGCTTCAATTCTTTTCACGTTCAAAATTGAAGTGTGCAAAATAATATGAAAATCGAGAAAAAATGATACTGGCAAAAGGTGGCCAATGGCCATGTTCTTCAAACATGAAAAAGTCTTCACGATAACGGAACTAAATCCAATCTCAGTGAATTCAAATTCACGATAGAGCTGAGTGCAATTATGTCTTTTATCTCTACACGGAGGAGCATAGAGCTTCCACAAAGCTCATGCTACGTTTACGATCAGTAGCAAGTGTTTTCAATCTTCACCGTTTCTCTATATCAATCGTTCCATGATGAACGGCAGCATTTTCTGGTATCCTGAGGATTCCACTATAATGCTTGCCAGAGACTTTAGTTGGTGATTTTCACAACGTGTCTTTAATCCATTTCCATTTTTGACGTTCAATTTGAACGCAAATCGGAGCTTGAAGGCATCTGACGAGCGATTCGACAATACCTAGAGATGGTCCTTCGCTACCAAATTTTCAGAATTCGACGAAGACAATTATTGATGAATACCAACAGCTGTACAGAGAGAGAACGGGCTTGGCATTTGACTCAAAGATTTTGAGCTGCGTTATCGTTCACAGGAACGAAGACTGCCAGACATTACGAAGCGGCGGAAGGAACCGGCGGAAGTTTTTATCACAAACAATAAAAAAAAAATATTTTTTTTCGTAAATGAAACTTTGACTGAATTCATGGCCTTTGGAAAGTCTTAAAAAGTAAGAAAATAATTATGGTTGTCTTTCATTGCTGGCACATCTCATTAAAAAAAGAAATCCTTTTAATTAAATTGTACGTGACGACACCAACTTCTGTCATCATCATCGTCATGATCATTGCTTTGCATTTGTTTTACACATTTTTTTTTTGCTCTAAATACCGCAGACTTGAAGAAAATTGTTGCTTGTACAAATTAACAAAATCCATCATAATTTTTTTTTTTTTTCTGTTATTTTTTATATTTAGTTGCCTTAACTTTTTCCCCAGCACGATGCTTCATGCTGCACACTGCAACCGATAATTTAAATTTTCGCCAAGCAGCAGCAGCAGCAACCTAACAACACTGAATCAAAATTGACTTTCACAAAGCGCAGACTTTTTAGCGCACGCCGGACACATCCGTACCGGCTGTGCGCCCATTTCACACGCCGCGACGCGTCTTGGCATTTTTCATTGTTAAGCGCAATTATGAATTTAATCCTTTATGCAGTAGTGCTGCTAGCAACTATATACTTAGACTACTAAATTACATGCAGTCGTGCGTACAGCTCGACTGTGCCTAGCTGCCAGTTAGTAAAACCTAATGACCGTGAGGATTGTACGCTGACTTCTTCGCTGCCCTGTGTGTTTGAATTAAAAAGATTTTTTATTCTTAATGAAGCGAAACAAATTATTTCGGGTAAATTTGTTGTCTTTGAGAAAGGAAAAAAATATCACGAGAGAGTAAAATATAAAGCACAGTTACAATGAAGCGTAGAGACTACATAAATAATGTTGGTTGTCTCTTTTCTTATTCTTAATTGTTTAATGGTCTCTATTTTTTTTTTCTTCTTTTTCTTTTACTTTAATAAAAAGAAATGCGAGCACTAAATTAGAGCGCAGTGGAAAAAGGACGCAGCACGAAAAGTGTAGACTTTCAATTTTAATTATTGTTGTCATTAAAAAAGTGCAGCATACTTTTAGGCGAACACGTTGCACAAAATTAAAAGTAGTCAGTGTAAGATAATTGCGAAGACTAAGTAAGATAAATACGAAGCAAAAAGTGGCATTTTCACTGACCTGTTGTTATGTTGTGTAAGAAAATCTCACGTAGCAGCAACAATTCATCCTCCGGTGCAGCTGTGAAGCATCCAAATACATCGTTTTCTGGCCACACTTCTCTGTTGAATAAAACGAAAAATAAAAAGAAAACAATTAATTGAATAAAGTAATTATAAAAAAATAATAATAATAAAAATATATTTTTTAGAACTATTCCATTTATCCCATAATATTTTTTTGTGTTTAAAAAAAAATTGTAGACGAATGCAGTTACATGATACAACAACTTCGTATCTTGCTTTTAAAATAACTGATATTTACTTTATGACAGCGCCGGACTAAGAATTTGCGGTGCCCGGAGCCCGAAACCTGAAAAGGGACCTCTTATAATTAAATAGTTTTAATGAAGAAGGTGTTAATTGAAAACATAAAAAGTCTGATATTCCTATATATAAAAAAAATAAAAACAACAAAAAAGTAATACACTAAATCTGTTTCGTTATGATAATGTTTTAATTTTAAAGTTTTCACTAAACTTTATTAAAATTTTATGAGTATTCACGATGCAAATAATGCAAATCAATTGAGTTAATTAATTTTTGAACAACAAATAATAAATTATGATCATGTGACAACGCAGCGAACAACATTTTATAGGCTTCATTGTGAGCAACAATAACAAAAATATCAGGACATATTACTAACAAATCATATTTTAGAGTTACCCAACGCGAAATAGGAGTACTTTGAAAATAATGCTGATGTGCTTTCAGAGAGCAGCTGGAAGCTACCTCTAATGTCATTGTCATGGCATATCTTTTTTAGCATAACATAGTGGCAAAGCAATAGATAAACACATTTTTAATAATTTTAACGAAATTATAATGAAAAGGCGCATAAAAAAACAAATCTACGATTTTCACACTTCAATGCTTTTAACCTAGTTCCCTTCAAAGCAGCTGCAATTACTTCCCGTTGGGTTGTATGTTGCGTCTAACGAAGTTACCAGCAACACACTATCGCAAACTAACACCAACACAAATAAGCATAAATATTGAGCTTTAGAGCAAAGTAATTGCACTGGTTGCTGATAAAATGTAGTGCGTACAGTTAGTGTTGTCATAAATGGTTGCGGTAGTCGGTTAACAGAAACTGAAACAGCTGTAAGTACTAGTAAATGGTACGGTGTGGGTTGAAATTATTCATCGTACAAATTAACGAAAATGATATGATGCAGTCGTAACTAAATCTGCTTAAAAATTGCCGAATTCCTGAGGAAAATTTGACCAAAATGTGGTCGATCTTTACATTTTATTTTTAGGACATTCGCAACAAAACATTTACATTTTGAAACGATTTTTTTGGGTCGACAATTTTTGTAATTTAAATTTCCTTTGGATACATAGTATATCACGATTTTATCTACATGCGAAAAAAATATTCATGCTTTATCGGAAATTAATTTCCCTATGAGTATGGAAACATATTTTCCAACGCCATTACAAAAGTAACGCGTTTATTTGAGACTTTATCGAAGGAATTGAGAGTAAGTATTTAAAATTTTAGGTTTTCAATGGCCTGTACTTAGCAGCACTATCAAGCAAATCAGTGTGTGTACAGTACAGAGATATGAAAGCAAGTCTCATGCAACACGCTATTTAATTATGTGTTTCATGTACAGGATACGCAAGGATGCAGGAATTAAATTACGTTGATTTCTAAAGGCAACAACACTAACGCCAACAACATAAAAAAAACAAAAACGACACCATGCAGCAACACCATGCCGTGCATTGCATGCGCAAAAGGATTTAAGTTGCCTTCTTTGTATGGGTATAAAAGTGTATGTGTTTGGACACATACGTGCAATTTATGTATGTATGTGTGTGTAAGAGTTGTATGAGTCCTTTGCTGTTTAAGGAAAGTTAATGTTTTTTGAACACATCAATTTATAAAACTTGTTTTTCCTTTTTCGTTATTGTATGTATTTTATTTTTTACTAAATGCATGTTGCATGTTGCTTGCTGCATCCTGCTTTGCAGCACAACGCATGTTACTACATGGATTATAAGGATGTTATTGCATCAATTGTATTCTGCTCATTGTATATGTTTGCGTGTAGATAATTTTATTAAAGTCCCGCATTAAATAGCATATTAAATGCGATATATTTATTTTATAAAAATTTTAAATTTTCAACACATAACTGTATCAATTTTAATTAAATATTGCAAGATAAATTGTGTCTAAAGGATATCTGTTCTTGTGTCATTAAGCATATTGAGCAAAAAATGTTTCTGCGTTGTAATTAATATCTTCATAGCAGTTGAGTTAAATTTAATTTAAAGACATTTGTGAACACTGGCTTGACTACGTTTAATAAATGCCTGAAAGTAGGCAATAAAATATATGTAGTTTTAAAGCTAGCCTGTGGGAAATATTTATTTGTTTTGGTTACATAGTTTTAGGCGGTCTGCTTTTATTTTACAAAAGTCATGAAACTTAATGGATTCTTATGATGCATCTATATCAATTCTACTTTAAAATAATCAAGAAAAAAAAATTCATTGATTTATGGCTTCGTCTTTGAATCATAAATTACTTTATACGAATGTATGAAGAAACGTTGTAAAATAACATTCGTCTCAAGCGCATAATGAAAGCGTAAAAAAATCGTACAGTCAAAGTAAATCGCGAAATTATGCTCATATTTTATGCTGTCACTCAGTCACTCAGTCAGCATATGACATGACTTTTTCTTGATTTTACTACAATCATCATCAGCATCAACCGAGATGCTGAGAGTGCGATGTATTTCATTTTAAATTACGCTACTGCTTTTTAACTGTTGTGCGCGCAAAAGCTCCATTGCCGTACTGTCTGCAGCGATATTATTCTTGAGGAGAAATTGTTTACTGCCACTGATGTCCTTTGGCATGTCCTTTAATTGTTCACCAACCAACTGTATTTATGGTTTTTTACGCAGTTTTCATTTTCTTTGTTGCTGTCGCATGATTTTGTTGCTGCCTTCGCCTTTGCTGCTGCTTACATGTTGGTTTCACATGCATGCCAGCTGCTCATCAGGTGGATATTTTTAATGATGTTGTAATTAAATGACTTGGAAATATTTATTTTATAGCGCGTTGATTGTTGCTACAGCTTTTACTGTGGCTGCCTTGTAGACATTTTTTTTACGCATCACAGTAAATTACACTGGAGAACAACGTTTCATTGTAATGTTAGCGTAAAAAATGTTGAATAGTTTTAAAAATTCGAAAAATGTAGAAAAAGTTAAAAAATATAGAAAAAGTGGAAAAATTTTCAAAGATTTAAAAACTATTGAAACAGTCGAAAAATTTTGAAGTGTTTAAAAACTGTGGAAAAATTTTGAAACAATTGTAATATGTTGAAAAATTCGAAAAATATTGATACAACCGAATAATTTACAACCAGTCAAAAAATGTTGAAAAGTCGAAAAATTTTGTAAGATTAAAAAATGTTAAAACGGTTGGAATATTTTGAAACTGCTGGAATATGTTGAAACGGTTAGAAAATAGACAGTGCTGTAGAACGTTAAGCAGTTGAAAAATGTTGAGGAATGTTGAAAAATATTAAATCAAGCGAAAAATGTTGAAACAGTTGAAAAATGTTGAAACAGTTAAAAAAGGTTGAAGCAGTTGAAAAATGTTAAAACGGTAAAAAAAATGTTAAAAAGTTTACAAGTTCTTGAATCAGCCGAAAATGTTGGAAAGGTTAAAAAACGTTAAAACAGTCAAGAAATGTTAAAACAGTCAAAAAATGTTAAAAAAGTTGAAAAATGTTGAAAAGTAAAAAAAATGTTGAAACGGTCGAAAAATGTTGAACCAGTCGAAAAATGTTGAAACGGTCAAAAAATTTTGAAACAGTCGAAAAATGTTGAAAAATTCGGAAAATATTGAACAGTCGAATATTGTTGAAATAGTCGAAAAATCTTAAACCAACAGAAAAATGTTAAAACACTCGAAAAATGTTGAAAAGGTCTCAAAATTTTGAAACAGCCGAGAAATGTTAAAAAGATCAAAAAATGTTGAAAAGTTGATATATGTTAAAACAGCTGAAAAATGCTAAAAAGGTCAAAAAATGTTGAAACAACAGAAAAATGTTAAAACAGCTGAAAAATTTTTGAAAATGTCAAAAAATGTTTAAAAAGTTGAAAAATGTTGAAACGTTTCTTCTCCACCAATTTACGATAAGATATTCACCATACACGCCTGTGAATATGTTCACACATCAAGAAGTTGTGTTATTTTGCGAAATACAAAACTTGCACTCCAGTGTAATGCTACTGGCCGAAATACATTATAAGTTCTGTACATTGGTATATTTTGTGTTGTTCGTATTTTTCTGTCATTTTAATTGAAAGAAAATGAAAATTACATTGAAATTACTTTTTCACGGGAAAATTATTTTACATTCGTTGTTTTTGAAGGAAATTGTGTAAAATGCGTAATGTTTAATTACTTTTTAATGCATATTTTCAGGCGTATATTGAGAAAATAACTTTTTAATACAAATTAAATTGGCCAGAAAAATTACATTACGTAAATAAATCTTGAAATCGTAACAATAATTTTTGAATTGTTATTGCAGTTGTTATTTTTTTCAAAAAATTTTAATTTATTCTTCGCAAAAGTAAGAAAATCTAATTTACTTGCAAACTTTTCATTTTTTTTACAGGACATTTTGTATTTTTTCCTTGGCGCGCTGACACCAATTTTGTGTTCATTTCGCAACTTTCCAGAAAAATTTCTAAACCGTGAAATTGAAAATTGTGCGCGTAACAATAAAGTAAATTACGAATATAACGGCAATTAATTGTGCAATAATTATTTTGTCAAAATAAATTAACAGTTTTGTACGACTCCTTAGGAGACTTATGATTCGCAAGGTTAAAAGCAAAAGCGAAGAAACCTAATTTTGAAAATAATTAAAAGCGCCTAGAAATATGCCATGAATATACCATTAGATATAAGAACACATACATACATAGTAGGTATACAAAAATGGTAAGGTTTTTCACAGCATCATACTATATGTTGAGTTATAGTAATTTACAAAGGAAAATACATAATTACGTTGGTAAGCCTTATAAGCTCAGCTGTTTATGAAAAAAAAGCAGCAAAATAAAGTTATTGCAGGATTTGCGCTTAAGTGTGTGTTGTTGTTTTTTTTTTTGTTGTACAAAGTATTTGGCTAAAATGTCTAGACGGCGTAAGTGATAAATTAAAATCATACTGTATAGTATGTAAGTATTGCATGTGAATGTGGATGAACGAATACAATAGTCAATGTTTTTGAATAAAAATTCCAATCTTCTTTGGAAATACTTTACAAAAAAAAAGCATAAAAAAAAATTCTTCCGATCCCATTCTATAGGTTAGAAAATAATGCGAAAAACAACAAGAGTTGGCTCTGGAAATCAAATGTGCAAATTATATTATTTTCAAGTTATTATGTTTTGAATAAGGGATTTTTCGTTGATTTTTATTTATCCTTAGAGAGGCAGTAATCGTAAATGAAATGAAATTGATTTCCAACTTAAAAGCTAGGATAGTTTTGTTTCAATTAAGTTCATATTTAGGGTGGCCCTCATACAAAAATATTTTTATAATAGCATCTTCACAAAGACCGGTTGATCGATTCACATGGAATTTACACCACGTGTTTTTTTATACTAAGAGGTATAGCTAAGGGTACATAATGTGCATATGTAGGGTGATCCACAAACAAAAATATCTTTAAAACTTAATTTCCACAAATTCGGTTTTATATAAAGAGGCATAGCTTAGGTTATAAAACTTTTATTTAGGATACATATTTGGGGAGGCTCTCATACAAAAATATTTTTAAAATATAATTTTCATTAATTCCGGTTAATCGATTCACACAAAACATACACCACATGTATTTTACAGTGAAACCTGGATAACTGGGATCTCCAAGGGATCAAAATTTTTGTCTCAAATTAAGAGGTTCCCCATTTACACAGTTTCTCAAATAACCATATTCAGACCGATGAAACGTGCATATTCAAATTCAAAATAACAAATTAGTTATAGAGGGAAAAGCCCATGTTATAGAGGCGAAAACGCACAAAAAGTTCAAAAATCAAATCCCAGATTTAGAGGTTTACTAAGCCTAGTAATAGGAGTATTTTGAAGTGTGTCTCACTAGTAGAGGTTTCTCACTTATCCAGGTCCCGCTTAACCAGGTTTCACTGCCTATTAAGTGGCATAGCTTAGGCTATAAAACTTTTATTTAGAATGCATATTTAGGGTGGCCCTCATACAAAAATTTTTTCAAAATAGCAATTAATCGATTAACATGGAAAAATACTCCACGTGTATTTTATATTAATAGGCATAAGTTAGGCTATAAGACTTTTATTCAAGGTGCATGCTTAGGATGGCCCTCATACAAAAATATTTTTAAAATATAATTTTCACGAAGACCGAATAACCGATTCTCGACGTTTGAGCAGCAAATTACAGACATCAATTTATTATTACATTCCTCCCGGTTTTTTCTACCGGGAGGAAAAGAGGGAAATATGTTCTCTTATTTTAAAAAATTTAGTCCTTTTAAGCATATTTTCTTTTTGGGTGACAGGTAAAAAGAGGTGTCCGAGAAAAATGAAGAAAAACAAAACCCATCAAGTTTTGGATTGAAAAAATTAATTCCACCAGCTTTGTTACTAACTCTAAGCAATGCAGCATAGTAAACATTTAAAAAAAAATATACCATATAAACTCTGTCATTCTTCTGATGTTAAAATCTTAATTGGCAGAACTAACATGGCCTCGGTGCCTTGGTAACAATATTCACGCAACTACAAAAAACATCTAAAAAATTTAGCACAAAAATCTGACGCGTTATTCTGCATTCTTTTAAGAATACAATGGAATAATTTCTTTAACACAATATTTTGAGAATTTCGGTTAACAAGCTTGAAAGAAGTTAGTACTGTGGCAATAACAATAGTGGCTATAAAAAAAAAAAAACAATTCCATGAGCATCAAAATTACGCGGCGCACAGAGCAATATCAACGAAGTGAAATTTTACAAAAACCACCCAAAACTCACTGCAGGGCACTGCTGACTTTTTCGTTACGTTATTATCCCATACAGTCCTCTACTTAGGTATTGTCCTTGGTTTGGGGCATAGGAGAAATAAAATGGAAATTTAAGAAAATAAAAAATATAAAAAGGGTTTTAAAAGCTATTGTGTACTCGCAGGCGTTAACTTTAGTTACTGCAGCAGCTCAACGTTAAGCTTATAACGCTTACCGCCATCCTTTAGCCTGACAACGCAGTAGCTTCAGCCAGGCAGTTTAGTTGGTAGATGGGATGGGATGACTGCGCGCTTTGCAACATTCCGAGTAGACAGGTAAAAATTTAGTTTTATCTTTTGCTATAAATAAAAACTATTTAATATTCTACCAAGCATAGTCAAGTAGTAGGTAGACCAGCAGCCGTTGCATAGTGGCGCAAAACGTTGGAATATCATTTGCTAGAATTGTTGAGCTTTGTAAGTTAGGCGACTTTATTTTGTAGCCACTGTGCATTGCCAAGTATCCCGGTGTAGCAGTGCGAAAAAAAAGGAAACAATACAAAATGAACTCAACTCACAAAAGGTATATTCAGACGGAATGTAAGGAAAGTTAATTTATTATGCACTGCCGCTATTCCTTAATAAAAAGAAAAAGGAGGAAACAGCAGGATGACTTAGAATATAACAAAAAAAAAAAACGAAAATGGAAGCGCCGGTATTCAAGAGCTTCTTATTAGTGGTACGTTTTGCTAGTTTGCTTTTTAAATTTAAAGTTATATATATGAGAAGAGAATAGGCAACAAAGTATTACAATGTCCTTTTATTCCGCTCTTCTTCTGCTTCTGTATGTGTTATTTTGTTATTCACTCTATGGCAATTTTTATGAATGCCTTTGTGTGCAACACTTTTTCCTGAATTTTTGGCATAAATTTTTGATGTCGTCTAGCCACTTTATTTATTTAAAAGCTTTTCTCTACATTCCATCTTGATGGTTTCTCATGCATATTTATTTTAACATGATTCCTGACTTCTGAAGCTATCGCAGCTTTTGGGTATTAAAAGTACCCTTTTGTTTGTCACTTGGCGTGGAGTTGAAAAATGTCACCGTTTATGTCAGAACAAGATTTAAATAAATAAATATTTTTGCACTTGAAAAATCATTTTGTGCAATTGAATAGTAGATGGGTAGTTTAGTGACATCAAGCTTCGGGAGCGGACATGCGGAATGCAAGACAAAATAAAACAAAAATTCAGACAGTCAATTTTTTTGGCTAAGAAATATTAAAATAAAAAATTTTTTTAATTTAATAGGAAGACTCACAAATTCAATTGATATGTACTTAGCAAGCCAAAATTATAGAGTATTAAGTGCAAAATATGCATTGGAAAATAGGCAACCCTTCGAGAGAATGTCCGCAGAAATCGGTCAGACTTGTAGAAGGACTATTCATAGATTTCCCAACATGGCAATGTAATATCGCATAAGGCTATCATTGTGCAAGAGCTTTTAGTCAAAAATATTCAACGAATATCATCGACCGCATGTGAACACCGTATTCACCTGATAAGTCCTTGTCTAACTTTTTCCTGTTTTCGAAACTAAATTCAACATTTCGGAGAAGGCGCTTTGAGTCCGTTGAAACCATATAAGAAAATTTGCTGAAGATCTAAAGAATATTTTTAAGCAGTCTACGATATATGGAGAACTGAATCAAGCGGTGGAGCCCACTTTGAAGGCGACAAAATAAATTTTCATGAATAAATAATTTTGTTATGTTTTATTTAACAATTCCGGTTATTTTTTACAAATTCTATACGTATTTATGGAGTTATGTTGTGGTAAATCAGAAGTTTGATAGAAGACAAAAGAATTCGATAAAAGAAAATATATCGAAAAATACGGCTTAAACTATCTGTTAGTAACAAAAAGTAATGCAAAGTCGAAAAACTTTTATAGACTTCGAAAGGCTTTAAAAGCATCGAAAACTCAATAGCTAAATAAAAATTTGGAATTGAAAAATATAAATTTCAATGTATGGAATCGTAAATTAAGAATCGATTTTTCAATTCAATGGCAAAAGCAATGAATGGCATTTACGATTCCATTCAGGAAATTGAAAGCCGAAATCTAATTTTTTATGATAGTTAAGGGAGGAAAAAATTAAAAACCTTTGTCAGTTTTTTGTTTCCGACAAGAATATAGAGTTCTACCTTAACCGCCAATTGGAGACTTTAGCGACGAATCGCTTTACGAATCTGTTTTTATGTACACAACTCGGCTTGGCTCAGTTGTTTTTTTTTACCCTTACAAAATCGCTTCGCGAAAACAACTTTTTTCGGACCTTATAAAGCAGGATTCCCTTAAGACCTTGAATTTATTTGCCTCCCTTCCTGGATTAATCCCGTCATTTCTTTTTTTTTGTAAAACCTTATTAAGGCACCCTAAAAGCTTTCAGAAGCAGACGATTTTAACTTGAGCTAATTTTTTCAATTTTAAGCATATCACGAAACCTAATCAATGAGTTTTTTTGTGCTCATATATTTGCTAAACTTATTAGAGTGTACTTTGATTGAATTCTAGTATGAAGAATTACCTTAGCATGGTTTTTTTTTGCAATAATAAACCGTATTAAACGCAACTTACCTTGCAGCCCGCAGTAAAGAAATTGCCTGCTCCAGTTTTGTTTCACGCAAGAATTTATGGATTCTTATCATACAATCCTCTCTGAAAACAAAATTAAATAAAAAGTTTTTTAAATTGTGTCAAAAAAATTGTCTTTATATACGTATGTATATTGATTAGGATGGTTCCAAAAACGAACTTTAGAAAATGCAATGGCGGCCTTTTTGAAAAAAAAAATCCGTAAAAATTTTAGTCAAATCGGATGATTTGCACTGCCTCATCGTGGTCAAAATTTAAACGGCGTAAACAGTTCGTTTCCGTGGAAACACACTTGTCATTTTTGAACCATTCTAAACTATAGGTATATGTATGTATATTTAAAATTGTAGTGTAAACAAATATAGCTTAAAAAAAAGAGATAAATCATAATATCTAAGCAAAATATACCTGAAGCATTAAACACATAGGACTAAGCAAAACCGAAAATAAAAATTGTAGAAAGACGAATGTAAACATTGAAACAGAAATGCAATTGAGAAATCGCTTAGGAATAGTGTGACGGTGTTTTGAGTACTTGAAGAAATTCGAAAAAAGATAGAGCTGGTGGCAATAATTAATGAAAAAATTATTGACAATTTTTTTTTTTCATTTAAAATAAAACCAGTTCAAAGTATTTTCAACATTTTTGCGCTTATCATTCTAGATTCCAATGAACAATTCAAAAGTGACAACACTTTAAGTGTCAAGTTCCCAAAGTTACTTAGAACCGCTTTTATATCTTTGAATTATTTCAAAACTCGAGTACTCGATAAAGTTTTATGTTAACAGGCAAATGAGAAAATGAAAAGAAACTACTTGTATTTTAAAAATCAGGTCAAAGAAAAATTCAAGCACTTACCTCTGATCGTCAATACTCTTTTCCGCAGTAGCATCGAATGGAATTGGCTGATCTTCTTCAGGCAATTGAAATTCATTTGACAGAAGACTGGTAACATCATCTGCCATTTCTGCCCATTTGTTAGACAATTGTTCCTGTGAAATTGTGAAAAAAAAAATTAAATATTGAGTGTCTTTAGTTTAAAAGAAAATTTTAATTTAAAAAAAAAGGAAAAAATTAGTACAAATGCTGAAATTAAATTTTTTACTTAACATGAATTTATTATTAGTGGCAAATAAACACCACTTTTAAAAGGTCCAATTAATTTTAAAACTTAGATATCCCAGGGTCAGAAGTACCAAATTAATAATTAAATCGGGTTAATAGTTTCGCAGCTAAGGCTAAATTATTACCAAAAATTGCCCTTTGTGCAATTTATTTTGGTGAATTTTGAATGGTAATTGAAATTTTTTGATTGCAACTTCATTTTTAAATTGATACAAAATTGAAGCGAAAATTTTCAATTTAAATTTTCAACACATCGTAAATTGGAAGTAGAAACAAACAACTCACAGTACAATGCCATCATTTTCAATGAAAATTTAAATTTTTAATTAATATTAATTAAATTCAGTTTAATTTAAATTGTAATACATTTCAACACAAAAAAAAATCATAACAGCGATACAATTGTTAATTTAACCACAAACAGCTTAAAGGCGAAACGCGCAACTACACCCACAACAGCCCACATTTGCTACTGAGTACAATGATTTTTACATTAATTGTATTTATTGTAAAATTATAGCATATTACATCATAGTTTTGTTGTAAGGAAAAAAAAAATAATCAAATTTTTGTTTCTGGCATTTTAACCCTCAAATGAAATTATTGCTATTTTTATTCTTTGGAATGCAATGATTTTGGATTTCGTCGCACGTAGCCGTTGAAGGTCGATCAGAATGAGGGAAATTAACTTGAAAGTGTCGGCTACCTTTGAATGCTTTATATCATTAATATGCATGTGTTTCTGACCAACACGATTTTCCGTTGATTTTCTGCAACATTTTGAGTGATCCAGCACACAGTATATCGTTTGAAATACAAACTCTTTGTTCAAATGAATTTTGAGTAACAAAAATAGTAGCAGCAGACACACTGAGTGACAGATCGCAATCAAATTCAGCGTGATAACTTAGTACAGTGCTGCCAACATACATCAAAGTTCTGGCGGTACCTTAAACGTGCTCTATTTTTTTAAATAATGAATTTCGCAGACTTTTTACTCATAACAGTATGGGGTGTTTAGTCTTTAAAAAATTATATGATTTTGGATTGATTCATTTGTATTTTTCAATAAAGCCTACTTTTTGTTTGATACACAATTTGGCCGCGTTTCCCTAAGTTCTGCAAGCTGTCCAAAAAGGTAGATCTTGGAAGACTTTCGAAATATGTACTTGTGTTGTGAATTTTTTCCGGCGAGCTATTTTTTGAAGTTCGGAGACAGGAGAAGATTGAAGGAGACTTACAATTCGAACTTGAGGTTGATAGCATTAGCCATTGAATTGTTCACATGATTGTGTTCAATCGCTACTGTTAGCAAACGCGACGCACCTCTTGTCGATACATTATTCAAAACCAAGTGTTCGCGCAAAATAGCGAATTTGCTACTCGATATGCCTCATTTAACTCATTGTCACTGAAGATATTGTGGATCACATCACGGCCCCAACCGATGTTCAGATCTGCCTTGAACTTTATCCAAATCGGCATTGATTTCATCTGAGGTTTTGACTTTATTTGACCTTTTTCCCAGTTAACAATACGAGTATATTTCATTATTACATTGAAGTTTTTTAACGGGTTAAAATTACGTATATGTTGTCATACAATTTGCAGCACTTTAGCGTCATATTGCTCTACATGAATTACAAAATGATGACACAAATAGCCTTATTTAAAGTTTATGCAAAAAATTGTGTTTTAAAATTTAAAATCTTGTTGAGTGTAAAATGACGCCAATTGTACGAGTATGTATGTAATCTTATGTTATTTTAAATGGAAAATGCAACAAAATTCGTGTTAAAATGATGATGAAAACATTTATTTTCAGTGAATGCCATGAATCAATGTAGCATCGAAAATTTAATTTAAAAAAAAAATGCAACATAATTATTATTTTATAATTAAAGTGAAGATTTTATTATGTGTACCCACATAAATTGTTATAATTACAGCATAAAAAAAAATAATTAATCGATAATGGGCATTTTTTGTATCCTTTATCTTCTAACGCAGCATAGGGCTTCCCCAAAATTATTCGATTAACACGATTTGTACACTGAGAAAACGATATGTTTGAATATAACAAACGCATATTTCATATAACTAGAGCAATTAAATATTTGATTGAGTTAGACATAAAATGCTTCAATCAACAGTTAGCATTATTTCATCCAAATATAATATGTTTGACTCAAATAAATATTTAATTGCCATAAATAAAATATACGTTTGTTTTATTTAAACAAATCGTTTTCTCAGTGTAGCGAGTGTCTTCAATTCTCTCTAACGACCGGATGGGTTTTCAAAAATTTATTTTACGTTTTTTAGAGAATAAATAATTAAGTACATAATTGCTAAGATAAGGGAATGAAAGTAGCAAATGAAAGTGTGAGGTCCAAGTATTTGGCAAAATAAGCATTGGCAAATGTAAAAATTGGTAAATTTCGAGATTACACGAAAATATATAGGAGTTTTGTAAAAGCCAGCATCAGCTGATATAAAAGAAAGTTTGTTCACACAGGAAATCAGTTGAATTTGTTATCCGGAACAAATAGGAACTGGAATTATATCATGAATTTTTAATAAAATTACATTTCGTATAGTTCGTGATGTTATTTAAAAAAACAAATTTTTAAATTAAAGTTTAAAAATTTAACACTTATTTCCACAAGCGCATATTCCCAGCGATGCCACCAATTGTCGCCGCCGTCATTGTCGACAACTATTATCGCAGTTAATATTTAAATATTGCCAATAAAATAAATATCGTCCTACATGCAACATATCGCATTTGGCCGGATCTCCTGCTGAGCGTTGGAGAATGAAGGCGTCAGCAATCGGGTTAAAAACCAGCAGTGGACAGACAATAGTTTACATAGTCAGTAAGCAGCACGGCAGTACCTTACTTCTTAAAACTCGCACCATTAAATGTTTTACTCTACACACACACATATGTAATTGCATATACAAATAATGAAAAATAAATGCTATATGTATGTATGTACGTATATAAGCAGCTGTGTCAGTGTGAGTATGTTGATGCTTTTGTTTGTAGTTATATTCATGAACGACCACCAGTACGCAAATTAAAACTGTGGGCCTTAAACAAAAAAAAAAAATGGAAAAAAGGATCCATTGCGAGCGAGCAGCTTTATTTTCACTCAATTAAATTTGATGATTCACATAAATTTTTCAACGAAAATCAGTGTGAGCGCGAATTGGACAAGCGATAATTTTTTATGGCCAATTTAGGGTATATTTGGTTTTAACTTGGCAAAATTACAACATTGTAAGCGCAACGGAGAGCAGCAGACAATTGTCAGACTGATTGGGAAGTATTTTGAATAAAAAAATTAATTTTAAACTGATTTATTTATTTAAAATGATTGTGATTTTTTTAAGATCTTAAAATAGGCAAGTGATGATGTCAATGCAACATTTTGAAGCAAAGATTTTAAACTTCATCAAACTTTCGTATAAAAGTTTGTATTAACTTTTTCCAAGAAAATCGCGTGCTTTCTTCTAGCTCCAAATTGGAGCACTCTTACATTTTCCCATTGGGTATTTACATTTTGTGCTAAAACAATTTCATAATTACCTCTGTCTCAACTGGTTTTTTCTCATTTTTCTTCAATGTCTTGCCGGAACGTTTTTTAGTGCTGCGTCGCTTATCCTGCACTACAACTGAATCCTTACAAAACTTTTCCATCATCTTAATGAAGACATTGGCCGTTTCAACAACATCGCAAAGGTATGCTCTGCAAAAAATTTAAAACACAAAGAGATTAAAATAATTAATAAATAAATTCATTTTGGTAAAGTTAAATCTGTTAAAATACAGCAGCAACATTGTTCAATAAAGATAAATCATTTCAATTGAGAAATTTATTACTGCGTTGATTAACTTAAATAGGATATATTTACTGCGCATATGAGTGGTTATTGAGTTTAAAGCGTCATACTTTGATATTTGTAGGATAATTTTCCAAAATCAGTGCAATGCAGCTGCTATGCATTTCAATCAACATTTAAATATTAAATGCCAATGAATTGATTATTTATTGCATATTGACATATGAATTAAATTTAATATTCAGCATAAGCAATCGGAGTGTACATACGAGTACTGCGTCAACAAAGTCTATTGTATAATATTTGCTCTAGACTTGCAGTGCGCTAGGGAACATACACACACACAGGGTCTATTCGATTTATCGTTTGTAAGGTATAGAAGAAGCAAGGCAGATATAGAAAAATATATAAGTTCTTGATCAGCGTTATCTTCTGAGTCGATATAGCCATGAATGAAAATTAAATGAGATAATTTGATGAAATTGATTACACAAATTATTTTAACTAGTGATAACCCCCGAAAATCGGGTGTGTGTTCTGTACACACTAAACAGATCTGAATTTTAGACTTAGCTTTTGATGAAACCTTACTGGCCTTTCCGGTCCCGGTGGAATTTTTCTACAAACACAAAAAACTTAATGCAATTTCCGTTTACATCGCGTTTTCATTGGAAATAAGAAATCTAATTTTGCTTTTTTCTAGTAAATACAAATAATTTCAAAATGCATAGTACATATATGATTTTACAAAAGTAAGGCCTTTCTCTCCATGAAGTTTTCTTACAAAAAAAAAAGAGGAGTCTATAATAAAAGTTTCATCAACTTTTTCTTGCTCCGCGTTTTGTAGCAAAAAATTACTTACTCTATTATTCTCAACTAGTTGGCATAATTATTTTGACAAAATATATTTGTGACTATCGAACGTTGCTTTGTTTAGTACCGTTAAGTAACGGTGCGAAAATGATGCACAAAACAAAGAATCTATTTTTAGCTCTATGCATGCCAAATTTTATGTTGTTTAGCTCTTGCATTCTCTTTCTGCTGATAAGAATGCATGCAGATAACGAATTTTTGCGTGGCATAAGTATTTTGACAATTCCTTTGGCAAGTTTGCTTTGGGAGTGCGTCTCACTTTTTTATAAAATTCCATTTATCTTACTAGGCTTTCAATACTGAACACGAATATGGAATCAAAAGTTGAATAACGCATTTAGTTTCGAAGATATAGCCATCGGAAGTCGGGCATATAGCTTTTAATGAAATCGTTGTCATAATTTGGGAACCCCTGTATCGACTTTCAAAAAATGGATGTCATATGAAAGATTATTTAAGGAACTATAATATGAGCACATAAAAGTTTGAAATCTCACCTATAGTTTTTGATAATTTTGGAGATATGACACTTTATCGAAGTTTCTGGGCAACTTTTTTTAAAAAAAAGCGTTATTTTTTGGAAAAATTTTTACTTTACAAAAATTTTGATTGATGCATAAGAAAGCGCATTTTATGTCCTTTTAAATGGTGTGCTATTCTAAGTTGGTTTTTCTTGGGTAACTGGATTTTTTAAGGAAGAAAGTGAACGAGTTCTAGAAATTTAGCCTATGTTTTAGCATTGGAAAAGAAGGGAATATTCCCAAAATTTTTTTGGTTTGGTTTTTGGTGTTTCTGCTTTTTCGTTTTTCCATATGAATTGCAATTGTATTGCCCACAAATTTAAAAAAAAATAAACTCCCCTTAAGGTGTACAATATTTACAATAGTTACAATATTTCGGAGAAGAAAAAAAATGTATCGTTATAATTTAAAGTGGGTTTTGTAGGGAAAAAGATTCGCATAAATGTGCATATCAATACCAACGAAGATAAAATCATGTACCTAAAGTGTTCATCGGCTCCCTAACTATATGTCTTAAGCTGTTTTGATACTCAGACAATTTGATAAAATGTTTGTGGCTTTTTTCGATGAGGAAAGGTTGAAAATGGATTTTCATAATTATTAGGAGTGGTCCCGTACACCGGAAGGAACCGAATTGAACACATTTCCGAAAAAAATGTTTTCCGCCAATCGATGTGAAGAGGACGAAATTAGATTTTTAATATCGTTTGTGGCGGCCCTGGACCACCACTTGATGCGGAATGGTCATATTTTGAGTGACATACATATATACATTTTTTCCTCATTATCTGGCATTAACTTGCAAAAGTTAAAGATGAGATAATTTTTGGAAAAGAAATTAACTCCGTTAATCACATAAGTTCGACCATTTTTAAAATATTAAAGTTCAACTTTTCTGGTCTTTAGTGCTAGAAAGAAATCGATGTTTTTTCCCATCCACAATTTTAATTATAGAATGCCCTTAAGTGTAAGGCATACATTCTGAGTAAATGACCAAGAACATTTTATTAATCTCTTGGAAAGACCACGAACGGAAATAGGTGCAGTAGTGACAATTGACAATTTCTACTCAAATATTTGTAATTTTTATCTTTGAGTAAAATTATATTCTTATTTGGATTCAATGCGCCAAAATCAACATAATTTTTAAGCAAAAATTAACAAAATGCAAATCGCCGCTTAAACAAATCGAACATCTACAAGTTGTAGTGTAATTTGCTTTGAATACTCAAAGCACTTTGCATCAATTACGCTCAACTGTCCTGTGGCTGGCTGCCATTATGGTATTGTCCTTTGATCCTTTTGCAACAACAGCGACAAATGCCATAATTTTAATAATTTATTGCGCGATGCTGCTAATGTTTGCTGATTGCTCGCAATTACTTCACATCAGCGTTAGCGTGATTGGCTCTTGAGACACAAGGGGGTTGGATGGACGGACGGACGGACAGCCAGACAATATGCTTTAATTGTATGCGTTGATTCTTTGCGCTGATTTAAATCTTTCTTCGTTATAATTAATATAGGTATCCTTTGTTTTTGCTTATGATTCGAAATGTTTATCATTTGTATTTGATATGGTCGGTATTATTATAGTGATTGTTGTTGTGCTGTTGTTTGTGTGATTGTTGTTAATGTTGCTTTACAAACATTTAATTATATGTTTGTTATCAATTATCTTTACCACGCCCTCACACCATCTGTCATTGTAAATAATTTTCGCATTAATTAGATGTTATCCTTTTGTCATCTCCGCGCGCTCTCTTTGAATATTAATTATAATAACAATTTGTCTATGTATATGCCAAGCAATGTAATACATCTATCTGCATTTTGCATCTGCCGCATCGTGTTATCTGTTGTGTACACCTGTCTTTCATGTTTTTACAGTTGTTAAGGTTGTAATTTGACATTAATTGTATTAATTTTAAAAAAAAAAGAGTCTTAAACATTTTTTATACTTTTTTTTTTCATTGCATAACGGCAATCAAAATCGATTTAATTGACAGTGCCACTTGAAAAATATCAACGGGTAATTGTTATCATTTTTAGTCCTTGCAATCGTGCAACTACTTTTTTTCACTGCTTTTAATATTTTTTATTTAAAAGCTTATAAGAAAATGTGGAAATTGTAATTCTAATACGAAATATGGATAGTTTAATAAGCAAACGTTTTTATACTCCTTTAGAGTATTTGTCATTTTACCTCAAAACCGTGTTGGTTCCTGTCATCCGGGCATTTTATTTTTGTACTCTACTATGTTTTTGAAACAAAATTTCAACATTTTTTTATCGCAAAACAATTTGCAATTGTCGATGACTAGCTGTTATAAATGAGCCAGTAATTTGCCTACATTAACGAGAGCTGTCAAAAATCATGATTTTGCAAAAAGTCATCATTGCCATCAACAGCAACGATGAATCATTTCAAGCCCACAAAACTTTTCCAGCCAGCCTTCGCAAAATAGGGAAAAGCAATTAG
Organism: Meiosimyza platycephala; assembly: GCA_963662105.1. Classification (NCBI taxonomy): domain Eukaryota; kingdom Metazoa; phylum Arthropoda; class Insecta; order Diptera; family Lauxaniidae; genus Meiosimyza; species Meiosimyza platycephala. Next base: position 91,516,146 of record OY759209.1, on the reverse strand, counting down.
TTTGCATTGAAAATTTATTGGGAAATCAAAGCTTGCGGATTTTGACGGAGAATAAAAAAAAACAAATAGATTTTTCAATTCTCAATAAGCAATCATCAATCATTAACCAGAAGAAAAAAAAAGTGATTTCCGCAAACTTTCCAATGGTAAAGGCTGCAAAAATATCAAGACTTGTGTTGAATCACTTTAGATGCTGAAGTACGAATGCTGATGGCAAAACAGCTTATAAACTTTATTTTGAGTTTTTTAGAAAATCAAATGTTTTGCAATATTATAAAATAGTCCAAAAAGCAGGGAGCTAAGAGAGTTAAGAAAAATTGGAATTTCTGTGGATCCTTAATTTCTTGCGATTTGGAGAGACCTGAGACCAGAGCTATGAAACTTGGTGAACAGATGCCAGGTACATAATCAAACGCACACGATAAAATGGGCGGGATTGTGCAAGTGGGCGTGGTATAAAACAGTTAATATCAAAAACAGTAAAAACCAAATGTAAGCCGACAGTAGTAGGCAAATGGGTGTGGCACCTTCAAAGCAAGCAAAAACGCTACATCACTCCAGGGATATGCAAAGTTCAACATCTTTGGGGTAGGTGTTAACATTGAGATATCAAGCTCATATTTTACCATGAATTTTTTCCAAGGTTTCTAGAGGGTCACTTGGATTTATATTCAAAAAAGGGATTTTGGGAAAGCCACTTTTGTATATGGGGCATTCCACGCTAAATTGGACACCATTCTGCTTTTGTTTTATTAAGCTATTTATATGATATAAGTTTTTGAACATTAACGTTTTTTGCGTTTCTTTATTTAAATGCTCATAATTTCTCGAAGAAACAGCCAAATTGAATGTTACTTGTTTCAGAATTTTCGTTTTTAAGCGTATTTTTCATTTTTTTGAAAACGATATTACTATGATTTTTTCGAGTTTCAAAAATAAATCGTAATTTTTTACAATGTATGAACTTATCGATTTTCTCCAAAACTTTTTATAAAAAACTGTTATTTATTTACCGAATTTTAAGCGTATGCTGATTATATGAAAACGGTGGAATTTTTTTGTTTTTCAAATGTGTGTTAAGTTGGCCCACAAGTCGAGCACAATACAGCATTGTTTTTTGGAAAATCGATAAATGCTAGGCCAACTTCACACACATTTTTGTATGAATTATAGTTTTTTGCAAGTTCCATACAGCAAAAGTTTAAATCTTATTTTTTACAATACGGCAGACATTATAGCACAATACTTTTTTTTTTTTTGAAGATCGAAAAATGCTGGTCCAACTTCACTTTTAATGATTATTTTCAATAATTCAAAAGTCGATCACATTATGTACATCAGAACATATGTAGATTGTTTGAAAAATAGAAAAATACTGGGCTAACTTCACACACAAAAAATGGTTTTGCTCATAAAGATCGAAATTCCAGGAATAATTTTTTATATCCTTTACGGTACATCCTTAGCACAATACAGCACAAGCTTACTTTTTTATTAATATGAAAAATGCGGGGCCAACTCACACTAAAAAAATATGTTGCTTATAAAAATCGAATCCTATGATCAATTTTTTTTTACAAATATGGCACATCATAGCACAAGTCAGGCAAATTGCAGCACAAGTTTTATTTTTTGAAAAATCAAAAAAAAAGTTGGGCTAACTTCACAGACACGCTTAAAAACGAAAAGTCTTAAAAAAATCAGAGATGCAAAAGCATCTAGCAGCTTCAAGGTGTTTTTTTATCTTTAACTTTTAATGTGCAAATTATATTTAAGATTAGATCTATTTAAAGTTAAAAGTTCACTTGGTCACTTTTTTTGCAGATCGAAATCATTTAGTAGACGAGTCATTTAAATTAAAGAATAAATTAAAAATATAAATATAAAATAAAATCAATTTTAATTCCATTTGCATTGAAATTATAAAAAAAATTGAGCAACTACGTTCCTATAACAGTTTTATATACTTTCCATTAAAACTTTTAATTAGTTTTAAAAATTTAAATGCAAACGACAGTGTTGCCATTTTAATGGTTTTTTCACTAAAACTACAATTGTGTGAAAATAGTGTCCAGTGGTTTTTTTTTTGCAGTAAGGAGTGTTTTGTTTTATTTCCAATACTATAGAGATATTATAATAATTATTTAAGTGAAAATGTGTTAAAAACTAAAAAATACTATAAAAAAAGGTAACTTTTAAAAGATATTTCAAACCCAATACTTTTGTTATGTATTGGTTCAGACCCTCTCCAACAACACCGTAGTAATAACGTTAAAATTGAATATACCTTCCTCAATAATATTCTAGACGATTGGTAATTACCAACTAGTAAACTTTGATTTAACTGGTAACACTGGCAAAGGAATTAAATAAACATACAATTTTTATTTTAATGCTGAGCCTTATAGCATCATTAATTGATGATGACCCACCGTAGTAGCAAAAAAAAAAAATATTTTGCAATTTTTCGAATTTTTTTATTTACGAGTATTTTGGTAGTACCTATAGGTATGTACATAAAATTTGCAATGATTTGCTATGATTTGCACTCCAAACATTTCCAAGTGGTAAATATTAACGCTCCAAATACAATCAAAGCTAATTTGTAACTGTTATGTGCTTCATTTCCTTGTGTCTATAATATAAGCAACGGCGGAAATGAGCGGCGCACTGGCATAGTTAATTTGTAGTTGCACTCAAGTGTATGTATAGACTTTAGTGCATTCATTTACTGTAGTTTTGTTTGATTTAAAAGAAGAAAAAAAGCAAAGCACTCATATTAAAATTGATTGAATATACTACAAACTTTTGAATGTTTAAGTTCAGTTTTGCGATGTAGTAACTAAATTCAAAGTGAAACCGTGCCTGAAAACTGATAGAAAGAATTATGTATATTTGGTATGTGTGTACTTGCATGTATTTATATTTAAAAGCAGGGCCGTCGAGAGAAAATTCAGCTCAATTATGGATTGCAAAACACTATGCCCTAATGGTTATGTATAAAAAGTCAAACCTTAGGACATGATAGTTTTTCCTCTAAGCTCACTAAATGTTTTCAAGTGGAAAAATATTTGGAATCTAGGTAAATACCCCATTGCCTCTTTCTGAATGGTTTTTTTTATTGTAAAGGGACAAGCTAGAAGACATAAATCCAATAAATCGAGCACACTAGCCAAGCAAAGTTTTCCATGGGTTAATTTTTCATATATCTTCAAAAATAATAACATTTTTTGAAAAACTCATATAAGAAAAATTTCACAAGACGAAATTGATATGAGAGAAAAATAACATGGTAGAAAAAACATGGGTTAAAATTAATATGCGATAAAAGTATTATAATACAAAAATTCTGTGTGACGTTTCAGTTGATGTAAAAATAGCAAGTGAAAATAAGTTATGAGATAAAAGCGATTACCGTTGGGTAAAATTTGATATACATTTGTAAGTAATCAGTTTGCTAATGAATAAGGAATAACCCAAAAATTTTTTATCCACATGTGTAGAAATGTTATGCGGAATGTAATCTCTGAATGATTACGGAATGTAATCTCTGAATCTTTACAACAATTATACTTCAGAATATGAAGACTAGCTAGGACAGTTAAGTGCCTAAATTCGCTCTGTAGCACTCTGTCTGGCTATTGCATTTGGATAATATAGTAAAAACATTTTTTTAGATAAAAATATCGTCAGATAAAGATGTCATGAGAATATTGAAACAAAAATCTTTAACTTATGAGAGCATTTTGCGATTAAAATCCTACTTATTTAAATAACTGACGAGATAAAAACTGCATAGAATCAAAGGGTTTCTAATGAAAAGAAAATGCTTTAAATCCGCGATATTTTAGTGACTATTCCTTATATGCGACAATATTAAGTTTTGCTAAATTCAGAATACGTTCTGCAACTTATAGCAAAGGTAAATTGGCCTTGTGGCATCTTGCCTATATAGATATACAATTCGAAATTCTTTTTATTTCGATTTCGATTTGGAAAATTATGATTTTTTTAAAATGTCAAGCAATAAAAATCATGCAAATCCAATTAAGTTAAACTGCTGTGAGATAATTAATATCTTTCGGAAGTAAAAGTCTAATGAGATAAAAATGGCATAAGATAAAAGTATGATATGAGATAAGCTCAAAATTTTTTACGATTAGAATCTTTTTATGAATATCTGCAGGAATATGATATCAGTTGCCGGTAATATGATTATAAGGTTTATGGCAAATGACCAGCGAAAAAGTATATTTTGTTCGAACTCAGCAAAAAAATTAGTATTTAATTACGAGAGCATTAGCACTCTTTTGATTACCTCTGACAATAGTTTGTGAAATCTTCATTGAAATTCCATTGGTGTTTCTCAATATTGTACTTTAGGTACCGGAATTGCTAGGGGTAACTATTTACTCCTAATAACAACACTATGTTAATTCATTGTATGTATCCTAAAGAAGCTTTGGCTTACTCTTTATTTTACAGGTATTCACTTTTTCACTGGTAAGTTGCTGGCTTAACTATTTGCCAAAATTGCTTTTGATTATATATGAACTTTTATTGATGGTTAGACAAAAACCTTTCTTTATATAACTATTAAAATTATTTCATTTTAAGCTAACCTCTTGGAAAATTCTATAGATGTTAAAAAAAACAAATAACTTCGGCAACACAAAAAAATTTTTAATAAGCTAACTTATTATAGTAAACCGCTCACAATAACGCAGACAATTTAATTGTTACATCGAATAGATAGAAATTGTGCAAAAATGCTCATGCCAAAAAAATGTTGTAAGAGCAAAAGTTCAACATAGCGCTCCTAAAAATAGCTTAAATAAAATATATTTTACATGCTCATATAAACACAGCAAGCACTCACACTTAATTACTGTGCAAATACACAGAGACATTGACGACGACACAGACACAGACAGTCTTCTACAGCCAAGTAAGTAAAACCTACAGTGAACAGAGATAGCACCAGCGCCAATATAACAACACACCGAAGCAATTAAAATTCAACTTAAGTTTTTGTCTCTAAATAATAATAATTTTATGCCAAAGCACGCATCCTCAGCATGTTTGCAAAATCAATTAAAGTTTTCAATAAATGAATTTGTTGTTGGTAGTAAGGAGGACGTAGGTGAGGGCCGGATAAAGGACCTAACAACAGTAGCTGGTAGCATTTACTCGTAGTAGTGGGAGCTTGTCGGGATTAGATGGAGAACAACAATGTCTCGTCTCTCTGCCTTAGTATTTGCGAATATTTAAGGAATACCAGTGTACGTTTATTATGAACTATGATGAACGTAATCCTATTATTGTAAATACGGTATGTGCGGAGTGTGAGGCGTGAGAAATGGATGTAGCAGGGATTAGACTGTTGTCAAAGAAAAAGACTTTTCAAACATTTAAAAGCTCTTCGAATTTTTTTACAGCCACTAATCTATTGATATTTTCGACATTATTTGAATTTTCGAATATTTCTCGACTATTGCAATATTTGGACTATGTACCTAACGTTCGGTATAATAAATTTCATAACAGTGCATTCTACTCAAATTACTGGACTTTGAAAGTGCATCGCAGGAACTTGGTAAGACTAACAAAAAAAAATTTTTTAAACGCAGATTTGTTTGCAAAGCAACAAAAAAATCTTTATTTTTCCTCATTCTTATGAGATTTTTGATATATTCCGCCAAGGTAATTTTGAGTAGAGGTTTTCAATTTCCAAATTTTTTTTAAACTTTCAAGAAAAGATGGAAAAAAAACTCCTTTGCAGCACTCTAATGCTAACAGCGAAGAGTGTGTGCGTGATGCGATATCATCTATTTTATACTCACTTGGTGCTATGCGATTCATTGTAGTTCATTAACAAATGCAGGATGGTCTCACGGTACTCGAGGACATAGCATACGTTATTCAATAGCATATCGAACAGTGCGCTTGCTTTTTCATCCTGCTGCTTTTGCAATGCCAGCAAGCTCTGTAGCAACTCACGGAATGTCTATAATTAAAAAGCAAAAGAAAGCATTAGAAAAATTGATAGAATGATAAGAAGAAGTGCAAATAAGATGAGCATAAGAAATATGTGCGCAAGCAGAATAAAAAATCAAAAGCTAAAATGGCAGATAAAACTCATTGTCAGTTAGTCAGCAAAATTGAATAAAGATTAAAAGGAATATTTTCATCATCTTCATCGATATGGTGTATAAGGGAAAAGAGAATCAATTTTTAATGTCCTTTAGCTTTCTGCACATTAGAAACTTCAAATTAAATTTTGATCAAATTAAATGTTAAAAAGTTCAACATTTTTCGGTTGAGTGATCAATTTAGGTAGTATGAACTTTGGCTTAATTTAAGATTAAGGTTCACTTCAGATACTTCTTTGAATGAGTAACTTTTTTTGGGTGATTAATTGAGAATTTTTGAATTCACTTTTTGTGCTAGGAATGACTATTTGTAGTTTTGAAACTTTACGTTTTATAATAAATGTGCCGTTTTTAGAGCCAATTTGAGGTGTGCATATCATTTATATTGTAAAAAATTTTGAACTTTTTTTTTAAATTATAATTTCAAAAAAAAAACTCAATTATAAAAGCGCATACATTTTAAAGAAAACAAAAGAACGTTTGCTTTAAAAACAGATTTTTCTTAACGCAATGGCACGTAAAAGCAATGAAGTGCAATGCAGCAGTTTTTTTTTTGTTTTTTTGCAATATAATCATTTCGGAAATGGTACACGTGACTTTTTCTGTATGATTACCACTGTTGCTTGCATTCATTTTCCTTCTGTTTTCAACAGCTCGCTTGCTTTCTTTCAGCGAACTGTCTAATAAAACAAATGAAAGTTTTACACTTTACGAAGCAGACGCTGATTGTAAAACGAGATAAGACACTGGCTGCAATGAACTGTTTAAGATACTCGAGAATACTTAAGAAAAATAAAAGCTAAGAAGGGGAAATTGAAAGAACATTAAGTAAGAAGTTGTGAAAGCAGCTTAAAGTAACTTTAACAAATCGAACGACTAGAAATGATTTTGTGTTACTAAATACTTGAAGACTTGAAATCAAAGCTTTTCTTTCTTACTCACCTGTAGTGCAACGTGCAAACGTTTCGCCCAAAGTCTCGCCTGACTCTTGTCACTGACAATCATGTCCATGTCATGTTGCATGCGCGTCAGCACCCAATGAAAGCACTGAACACTCAAGGATTCACTGTAAAAAAGGAAATAAAATTTGTGTTAATTTAATTACTTTTTCGTTTTATGCTTTTTTCGCATTATAAAAATTTGTTAAAAGCTGGAAAACAGCTATTAAAAGAGAAAGAGCTAGTTAATTGAACATTTTCATAAGAGGGAAACAGGTATCCTTTTATAATTTTTAATTGTATTTACTCCCAGTTAAAAATGTAGTGAAAAAAATTTACATTTATAAAGTTGTACTTATAATAGATAGCTTCGAAGAGCAGCAGCTTTCCAGTGCAGAAATAAATTAATTTTTTTAAATTCTGTAAAAAAAAAATTTTGCTGTAGGGGTACAGTTTTGAAAAATTTAAAGCTAAAAGTCTCAGTTATCGATCAAGTTTTCTGAGTTTCCTATATTTTTTTGTTGTGCAATATGCGCAATAGAATATTACTTTTAGCAACTCAAAGTATGCAATGGAATTTTTGTTTGCTTTTATATTTACTTGCTTTTCTTTATTTTTCTTCTTTCATTATATGCAAATTTTCGGACACCGAAAAAGAAAGACTACAAATCCAGAACGTTGTGAGAAATAGCAACTTTTCACACCTGTTACCAGTTTCCTTGCCAAATTTTTCAAAATTGTTGAAGTGGCCGTTTTACTCTTTCACAATATTTTCATATTTTAACCTGCCAGCTTTATCATTTTCGACCACAGTTTCAGCAGCCTAATGTTTTGCGATCTTGTCAGAAAAAATGTTCCTTTAAAGAACTATGTCTCCATGACTGTATCTGAAGACATGTGCGTTCATTTAGATTTTTTATGGTAGTATACGGTGATCATCTGGAAGTGTTGTAACTATGACCACTACTGGTCGAAAACAGAAGAATTGTGCGTGAAGTTTCGTTCAGAGTAGTCAGTAGTCAGCATAATGTCTTGGTCAACATGGCGAGTTTCTTGTTCATTTGTTGTTCTTGTATTTGGGCTTATGTATAAATTAAACATCAATTATGCTCATGTTACATAGAAAGGTACCAGCGGCTTTCTGAGGCAGCCTAGAAAAAAGTTTGTTTGAACAACCAAAGCCAGAATTGAAGTTAGGAACTTTCTTGAGCAATCCGCATCCAAAAAAGTGTAGAAATTTTTTTTAAAACGATTTCACATAATTAAAATATTTGCGATTTTTAATATTCAATTCATATTAAGATGAAAAGTTATAAGTCACAAGGACTTCTCTTATTTTTTAACATTCCATTATAACCCAAACTATACAAATAAGTCGCCTAAATAAAACTTCATGTATAACTTGTTTATTTGATTTCCTGTTTTTAATTTTCCGCTGCCGGCACTTACAATCCAATCAGAATAAACATCGGACAGAATTACTAAAAATGCAATGAGTTACCAACATGAGCCCAGCATGACCAAAACAAATCAGTGTTCATCCCGAACGCATTTCTTAAAAGTCTAAAATAAACAAAGTAGTAAAGTGCAGTGTTGTTTTTCCCTTTCATCCTTCCCAATACTTTTTCTCGTCCTTTTAGTCATTTTTAGCTACTTTTTCTCTACAATCCTTTTTTTTTGTTTTTTTTAGCAGAAATGTAGAAAATAACTTTCAGAGTCCACACTTTTGTTGTCCTTCTCTTTACTTGTTGAAGTAAACAAACTTTCACAAGACAACAATTCCATTGGCATTGTCCACTTTCTCCTTTAGATTTTAGCTGATATTGTTGCTATGCTTGTTATTGTGATTGCATCAGATTCATTTAGTTGGTTGGTTGGTTGGTTGGTTGGCATGGTAAGCTGATGCTCACCGACCTACCGCCCAACTAACGGAAACTACCAACGGAACCCATCAATTTCTCTAGCAAAAGTTTTTAAAAGTCCATCTTTCGGTTTTGTTTTGTTTTTTTTTTTTCTTTTTTTTTGCAAAGTTTAAACTTTGTTACAAATTTTTTTTCATAATGACTTTATTTTGTTATAAAAATGTACATACTATATCTTTTTTCTGCGTATCATTTGTTCAACTTCTTGGTATGTTTCTTTTTCTTTTAGACAATTTTTTTAAATTTTATTCTTTTCGTGCGATGTGGGTAAGAATGAGATTGGAAAATTTCTTTAAAATTGTTTTGCTTGCTTTTAAATTAATTATCAAATAGCAGGATTGAAAAATATTGCATTCTTTTTAAAATTTTGTTACGGGCTTTATAAAAAATTTTTTCGCTTTATGTGAGCTGACCACTTGCCACATCGATTGACTTCATAAAACAAAATGTTGAGAAAAACACAAATAAAAATTCGAGCCTAAGAACAGAAAATTTATGTTGATGTTTTGTGATATTCAACCCAATTTTTAGTGAAATTTGTAATAAATGCGAAAAGTAGAGTACTAAGGAATGCTGTAAAGCAAAAATATGAATAAATTAAAAAATTAGATCGATTTGACTGTTGTATATTTAACATATAACCTTCGTATTTCATAATGCAGTTCTTGTATCTAAGTTACCAACAAAGAAAACTCATATAAATGTGGTCACTTGTAAAAGGCAAACTCACCTCACCAGCTGCAATTGTAGTCCATTTAATCGATTGAATTCCATAAAAAATCGTATTGCCCACAACAGATAGGAGTCATCATGACTGGTCGAACCAGCATTACGTTCCAGCACACGCCTGACCTGACGTACAAGTGTGTTATAAGCTGACCGCAGGACTTCAATGCAATATTCACGTAAACAGAGGCTGTAAGAAGTAAACAAAAAGAAAATTGATGAAGGAAATCTAAAAAAAGTATAGCAAAATAATAGATACAAGATTAATGGCTATGTGGGAATACGCAAGAGCTTTGAAAATGCAGAGGATTTGCAATCGATATAATGTAAATTAAATAAAATGAAATTCTGAGAAGGATATGGGCATACCGTTTGATATTTGTTTAGGAAATAAAATTTAAATTTATTTCACTTTAGTACAGGGAAATTAAACTAAAATTGGAATATAATTTTTTTTTAATAATATCTATATTTTATATATCAGAACTCATTTATTTAAACCCTTCATTTTCGGGCTTATTACTTAATAGGTTGTTAAAAACAAATTTATTTTTAAGATGAAATTTAGGTTCAGTATGACAGTGGCTATCGTATGAGACAGGATTATTAAATTGTATGCCAAAATGGCAGCTTTTTAACCAAAAGTGCTTGAATAATGAGAATTCTTTGGGTGATTTGACTGTTAGAAAAAATAGAAAAAATCAAAATTTAACTTTATTTTGGATCATGCGATATCCATACATGCTTCGAATATGTGGATTTATAAGGATCGGCTCAGTAGTTTCGGAGAATAGACATCGTATGGCATCGTATGAAAAAATTGATTTCGAGAGAAACGCGTTTAAAGATTTTTTTTATTGAGCCGGAGAGCGCTCGGATCTTTATTTTTGAATATCCGTAAAAATCCGAAGTCCGTATAAAAAAAATCGAAAAGTCAAATTAGATTGGCCCCTTAAGATTTAAACATAAATTATAACGTTCAGATAAATAATATTTTAAATATGTATATAAAATAAAATTTTAGCTGTATATTGATGACGCTTGGTTAATACATTATGTATAACTATAAAAATCAACGCTTTTAGTTCTTGGAAAATCCTCAATAAAATTCAGGAAAATGAAATATTAAATAAAGAAAAGAATACACGCGCATTTTCATTCAATTTCACTATTACCAACAAAACAAGCACTCATTACAACAACATAAATAATAATAAATAGCCTTGCACAAAATAAGGAAAATTGCAATTTTCCACTGTTTGCTTAGAATCGTTGTTTGCAAGTTGCCTGCGGCTAAAAGCGCTTTAACAGACAACAACAGCAGCAACAGTAAGAACCAACTAAATGGGGTGGTCAAACAGTTCAGTGCCTAAAACAGTGGTGCTTAAGCTGTGGTGCGACTAAGGGTAAAACTAAACTCTCTAATGTGAAAATAGCCATTAGAATTTTTAAAGTTTAAAACACAAAATTATAGAAAGATGTTAATTTTTATTTTCGTAAACATTTAAAAATGTTGTTGATTGGATTTAAATTTGTTTTTTTTTAACCTGCTGAATTGCAATTTAAGATCTTATTTTGCACAGGCAATAGCGAATGCTTATACTCTTACTTTTTGCCGATCGCTGAACTGAAGAAGAAGTGAATCCTAAAATATTCTATTGCGATCCTATTTTCACTACCATTTGAAATTTTCAATATGATGGGACCGTGTTATATAAATACCTAGTTTCAGCAATTTCTTTTTTTTTCAAGTTTAGGAACCACTGGGAAAGCAGTAAGCATTTTTAGTTGAAACATTAGTGTTTTTTTTTTTTGTTTTTCTTTATTTTAGATTAAAAAAATCCCGCAGATTGGCCACAAACTATCGACTGGTAGGGACCAAATACCAAGAACCAAGATGCAATGATGCTTCAAACCGGAAAATCAAAACAAATATGATTTCAAGCAAATGGTTGCTGTTGCAGCTACTGTTATAGCAACTAGGTACTACTGCCACTTTTACTATTCCTATTAATTTTTCTTATTTTACCGCTATTGTTAGCTAGTCGACCCTGACAAAGGTGGAACCGATTTGTATTTTGTTTTTATTTTTTTTTTTTTTTTTGCCTGCTCCATTTTTTGCTCTATTTAAACTTGCTCGATTCAACTTGCTTGCTTTTACTGCAATGTCTGCAGACAATCTTCCGGTGCAATGAATTTCAGCATTGGCAGCAAAAGAGTACAGAGTTTTGACTGGGAGCAAGAGTTTTAAATAAATAAAAATTGTATGAATAGAATGCAATGACAGAGTGGACACTTAAATGAATTTAAAGTTCAGCATTAACAAATGGCTGATCATTTAGAAAACAGAAATTTAAGCTTTCACTTGAATGGGAAAAAGTATTTAAGAGTATTCATTAGATTTGCTTTGATTTTAGATGTTAGCGGAATCAGCATTATTTCATTATTACGGCAATACGTCTGCAATAGACAACCAGCTGATAAATTAACTTTTTTTTCTCATAAATAACAATCGATTTTGACTTGCATAAATAGGATTTGCAGGAAAAGAATCTTTTACCAATCAAGTTTTGAACTTTTTGTTAGTGCATATAGCTAGAAATGAACACGAGCCGGAATAATCGATATCTATTCGTTTCGCACAAAAAGCATCGTAGCAGTAGTAAAAAATAAGCAACAAACAACGAAACATCAATTGAAAATCAAAACACGTTGGCAATGGTGCATCTTGTGAAAGATGTGCTATCAACTGACAGATTACATCGTGTAACGAATGATGGAGGCGTAAACTTCACATCACTTACTGGAGTGGCAACAGCAGAAACTACACTACAAAAAAGTAAAATACAAAAATTACACTCGAGTGGTGTGCAACATGAGCCAAGTTGAAGCAAAAACAATCCACACAATTTATGTTGGTTGAAGGTGTTGAATTACGAGTCCCACTCATATGACTACGGTACACACACAGTATAACCAACGTGCAAAATGATGCTCAACAGTCGGTTATAACCAAAAACGCACTTACAAGATGAAATTGAAATATAAAATATAATGCTTAAGTTTCAAAAAGAAAGGCTTATTCCAAGCTGGAAATCTACTTATGTATACTTCAAAGCTCTAGAAATTGAATATATGTATAAATATTAAAAATGCCATCTTATCGCTATCTGTCTCGCTTTCTTTATTAAAACCTCCCAGTTTTTATATAGACGGAATTTGTGTCATCATACCAAACTTCTTTAAATTGTCTTTGAAAACTTTTTTATATAAAGTTTTGGGTTCTTCACTACTGTGGGTGATGACACGCCTACTCCTTTCAACCTGCCTACTTACTCACTGCGCTGGCCTTGAGTGTCATTTTGCTTTTATGGTAAGTGGTACCGCTTCTTGTGAAAGCCTGCTTTCCTTTCGTCAAAACATTGTTTCTGTTATATAGCTTTTTTTCCGAGTTTTGAAACCTTTTGATACTTTCTGAAAACCTTCGAAATATGATAAATTAAGTTTTTCGTGAAACTTTTAGTGGTCTTGTCTCGAGTTGTATTCTTTCGGGAAATCTTCACAAATAATTAAAAGTTTTTGCTACGATTAGTCTCGTTTACTTGTCTAATAGCTTAAACAGAATTCCGGCGTAAATGCCGCGACGGCTGACGGTAGAATTAGTTGTTTTTTTTAGATTTTTCAGTCTCTTTGAGAATTCGAATTCTAAATATTTAATGGATATCGCTATTGTGTAAGGATTATATTTTTTTAAAGTAAATATTTTTTGAAAGAATATTGACATTGCATAAGAACCTCATATATGTGATATTTTTGAAGCAAACTATTTTTTTCGTTTAATTCGATAGAGATATACTATAGAAATATAATAGATATAGAGCATTGAAGCAAAACTAACATTTACAAGTTAACTCAGTTTTATTTACTGTATGCAGTACTTTGTATTCACCTTATTCCACCACAAGTTACAGGTATAATTTTATTTATTTCACTTACCGTACTGAAAATGCACTACGTCGCTTTGCTTGGTTCTCTTCTTTCACATGTCGAAACGATTTCTTTTGCTGTTCCTTTTCGCGATCAAAATCTAATGACACTGCACGTTCCAATGGCTGATGGCAGATGATATCGCGATCTGATATAGATTTTAAATTTCGTATCACATACGTTCCACCGAAACGTGAGTGTCGTCCCGGTGGTGGTTTTGCCACCAATCGTTGTTTTTCGCGTCGAAGTGCCGCAATCAATTCCTGTTCATCACGCTGCTTTTCACAGGCGCTACGTTGTAACGAAGCATCCGCGAGGGATTCTGCTGTCTGTTAAATAGAAAATTAGCGTCATTTATGCGTATTTATATGCAAGGATATAAAAAGGATATTGAATATTGTTGCTGCTGCCACTAGCCGGAAGGTTGAATCAACAGCAGCAACAGTAGTAAATTTTCACTAAGTTACGGGAAATCGACGTAGGATTTATGCATTGTACATGTGATAGCAATGAGGTCAAACAAGGATTGTGGTGGATTTTTTAATGGTGTTTACGATAACAGGTTTACCGGTTAGCGTTGAACGATATATTTAACAAAATTTGTAGTGAAAAATATATTTTACAAATTTTGTTATTTACGCCAATATTGGATGTGCTACAGTTTTGCGATTTATATTTTTTTATAAATGGATTTTTTCTGTGGTAGGTGCTTTTCTTAAACAAAGTTTAATAATTTTAAATAATATTCCTTTTTGATGCGTGGACATTCCGCACGTTAAGAAAAAAAAGCTCACAAGAATACAGTAATGCACTCTCGACTGATTGATTATAGTGACACATTTGGTCAAAGTAATAAAAGATAGTTGCTACAGTCCGTCAATGGTGGCCTCTTGGTATTGTGCACCGGCGGGTGACCCTTTTTCTTACTTACAGCAAAAGCATTTTCGAAAACAAAACAAAACATTTTCAAGGTTCAACAATCCCACAACCTTTGCAGCAAAAGCATTAATCCCCCCAGTCTAAGACTCTCATACCTTATTCGATCACTTACTTGTTCGCGATAGAGCAGACACAGTATCTCCAAGCCATGCAAATGAAATTGATGCTCATCCGGTGAGGAGATGACAAACAACACCAAATCCAATAAACCCGACTGATGCAAAGCCCAGATTACTTGGTCATGTACGCTGGCATCGTTGTCGGCGCGACACTCCAACTCTGGATTGGCGGGCACTTGAAGCACGTTTCTAATTAAAACCAAAATGCGTTCGATGAGTAAACTTTGCTCCTCGCTGCGTAAAGCCCAATCCTGTAAGAAAAAAGAAAAGGATTTTTTTTTGAGACTTTATATGTTTGGTTGTTAGGGTTGCGCATAAATCAAATGGAGTTCATCTTAAGTTAACAAGCAGCTGTAAATATTTTAGAAGACATTTTTTACTGCTAGTTAGTAAATTAAGCCTATTTTATGGCTTTTTTCTAGGAATTTTCTTGTTTTTTATTTGAACTTCTTTATAGTAACAATGAAATCCTTAGAATTCTTTCAGAAAAAATTGTTCTTAAAAACAATCCGTATAAATCTAAAGTCAAAATCAATTTACTTTTATGTTTGTTGCGTTTACTTGGTCCAAATGGTTCAAAGGACTTGCACTAAATAAATAAATTCACTCGATACATAAAATAATACGTAACAAACATTAAATGTAGCGTTTTTGTGTGGTGCGAGCATTACAAAAAAACAAATAAAATAAAACAAGTAATCGTTTAAAAGTCAAAAAGTTTAAGTCACAGCTGCTATACCGTATGAACCCAGCTGTAGAGTTGGGTGAATATAATACTCTGCACCCCAAAGTCTGCCTACTAACTTACTATTTTATATGGAGGCTTAATCTATGTTTCTTGCGATAACACTTTGAGAGAGAAAAAAAACAAAACAAAAAAGAATTCGAAAATCCTTTCGTATTGCTCCCCAGAGTAAAATGAGTGTCGCTGCAATTGGCTACAAAATGAATTTATGCGTTTGAGGTCAGCCTTACAGCAAAAAATAAAAAAAAAGGTAATAAAACGGCATGATAAAGTCTTCATTAAAATCCGAGTTGCAGTTAAGATTTTAAATGTTTATTTCTCTCATTTTATTTTGCAACAAAAAGTTCGCATACATTAAAAGTCAAAAATATAGCAATAAAACACACGCCTTAAGTAAAATAATATTTCGGCCAAAACTGTATAAAGGTCAAGATCACGTCATTAGCTCACATGAACTGAAAAAGTTAGTAAATAATTTTTTTTTTTCTCGAAAAACAAAACTATGATCAAAAGATATCGACAAACCATATATTTATGCATGTGTTCACATGCACAAACATGTCTTGCTGTGGTTCAGTCGTGATCGAATACAATAAATCAAAAATTAGATTTTTGGATAAAAATATTACAAGTGATAACTATTTTACTGTGTAGGCTTTGTGTGAAGAATTGGATAGAAATCAGATTGTAGTGCAAGAGCTCGTCAACTTTGTTGGAATTTTTTTTATAGAAGCTTGAAGTTTATTATAGCCATTTGTACCCTACCTGATTACGGTTTCAAATACCAACTATCAATCTTAACTTACAAAATATGACAGTTTAAAGAAGCCAAATCAGGGACTAACACAATTACTCAGAACAAAAACTGAACGTTTTTATTGATGTGAAGTTGGTAAATCTATCTGAAAACATTATTCAAAATAAATTTGGAGTTTTGCTGAGCCGAAATGAATACATGCTACCAAGTACCTATATGATGGAAATCGGAACAAGTAGCGAGCTAGCAGTACTGACCAATTATTTAAAAAATAGTTTCCAGTCTTATTTGTTCAAATCATCGCAAGCCGCCATGTCAGTTCAATATATAGGAATATGGCCCACCCTATAGCCTTACAATAATAAGGAGCTATAGCTCACACTTTAAATGAAATTGGTTCCGTCGTTAATGAAGTAAATAAATACAAATCTGAATATCGAAATGATATATGTATTGTTATGTTTACTACTAATTTTATTTAATAAAATCTGAGAATATATATATAGAATATACATATATATATATATATATAGAATATGAAATAGATGTTAATGTTCAATAGCAATTAAAGCCGTTTTGAAAAATAAGCGGTCGTAGCTGATGTTCAACAAAAATGAGTCAGCAATAAAGCAATAGTGCCAGCTATTTTTAAAACACGCGATATAAAAACGAGATAAATAGAAAGGGTTGTTTTGATGCTAGAAGAAAATTGGTTGTTCCTCATATTATTTCAAATATCTTTAATGGAATTTGAGTCACGCAATCCAATTCCTTTGTCCATTTTTAGAATTTAAAACTTTTTTTATTTTTAAATTAGAACTCTTTCAAGCATTTTCAAATCATCAAAATCGTATTGAAACTGACTGAGTTATTGTCAGACTGTTCCCAAAAGTTTGTTTCTTAACAGAAACATCTTTGTTTTAACTTTGGAAAGCGTAACAACTTACGTCCAAATAGAGTTTCAGAAAAATTTGAAATCATTTTAATGGCACTCTTTCTTAAAAGCACGAATTTGCTTGAAAAATAAATTTTTAAACTAAATTTTATATTTTTTTTTTGTCAATTTCTATGAGATTTTCGACGCTGAATCTGAATTTGGTATTTATTTTTTCAGATAATTTCTGGTTTTTGAGATATGTCAAAAAACAATGAAATGGAAAATGGCCGATGTTGTTGACATGTGTATATCTGTTTCTCTTTCATTTGATTCATTTATTCAATCCTTAATTATTTAATTTTAAAAAAATTTCCACTTATTGTTTCTTAATTTTCCGCACAAAACTGAGCGGCAACCACGCCTCCCAATACTTGTTGTTATGGAAAATAAAGTATGAAAAAGCAATCATTCTGCTTGCTTAGACAAATATGGTATCTTTAGTCCTAGCATGCATACCAACCATGGTAACTGGATGACAGATTTCAGGCTTATTGCTATAGTTTAATATCATATAATCCTTAGTCCCGCTATATTTTCAGTTACAGATAATATTTAAGAGGAGACATAAAAAGTTACAATTTTAGCTGATTTAATTAATGATATTCTAAAGAAAGTTTTTTCTCCTCTTCTTAACTGCCCATACTAATGATACAAATAATTACCGGTTTTATATTAATTCCTTAAATCAAAGCGCTTTCATAAAGAATGTTAACTTAATTAAGGTATGGACCATTACATAAATAAAATTTATAACTTATTTGAGAGCCAACTGCAACAACATAACAATAAAAAAATTTAAATGTTTCAACTAATTTTACAAAACACATCTATTTATTTTATTACTTCAGCTTTTTTTGTTGTTGGCTAAAATTGCTTTTCATGCCCATTGGCGATACATATACTACAAAGAAGCAAATTTTGTCGCCAAAATAAAGAAATAAAAAGCAAACAAAATTACAAAATTTACATACAGTTGGAGCAGAACTGTAGGCAATTGTATATTTGAAAAATGAAATGAAATTAGGATTTGCCATGTTTGATGCATGAAAACAAAACGTAGACTTTTTTTGCGAATATGGGATGTTGAAAAAGTGTCTTGAACACGTTCGCGTAAAAATTTCCTAGCAAAAACGAAAACATTGTCGGTGAATATTCAAAAATTTTGTCGGCTACTAAATATAGAACACACAATACTTCTAAATATCAAGAAGAAAAAATACGAGATTTTAAAGGATTCTTTCTATTTTTTTTTTTGTTTGTTTGAATTCAGCATAGGAAACTGAACGAGTCACAGACGACAGTTGAATTTTGATTCGAGTCGGAGCGACAGTGCGTGCGAGGTGTTGTTGACGTCGCCGACGCGTATGTCCTGAAGGGTACGCGTACGAGCAGCAGCAGCAGCAGTATCTTTCTAACCAGGCTACCCAGCATCACATTCCATTTATACTTTTGTCCTTTCTTCTGGCTTTATATTTTTTCTCTTTTTCGTTTCTTTGCATTCGTGACGTTTTTTTTTTGGCACACAATTGGAAGCATGTTCCTCAACTAATGTCGACAAATTGGAATTTTTGCGTTGTGACTTTGAGTCATTTGCGGTGCGTTGTGGTTGCTTTTTGGTTTGATTCCTTTTTTGCGTTGGGCGTCGTTTGGGGGGTAAGAATGAAAAAGTTTCACTTCGATTAATTTAATCTGTAAAGCTTATGGATTAGTTTTGTGGTAAGGTTTATTTAAAAAATTAAATTTGTCGCTGTGGTTTTTTGCGGAAGTTCATTTTAAAATGTAAAGCACGTTTTTCTGGCTGAGGTTTTTGCAAGTGCTAAATTTTACGACTGTGACTTTTTGATTGTTGTTCATGTAGGAGCGAAGAATATCGGTGGCGAAAAGTTTTGCATTGGTTGAAGTATTGTTATAAGCAGGAAATTTTTATTTAATTCTTTTTAGAGCCCTTAAAACATTTTTAGTCCCAATAAGCAGTGCGAAAAGTGACTTGGCAAATGAGCTAAAATTATACGTATTTTAAGTATTGTTAAAAAATTTACAAAATGTTCACCTGGGTACGAAATTATGTGTGAAAACAGTGGCCAGCCAAGCACTTTCAAATTGCCTGCACATTTGCAAGTGAAATGTAAGATTCAACCGGCAGCGAAGTCGCCGCATATTTGCAAGCGAGGACTTCCGCAAATATTACCGTAAACGTGGGTTAACTCAATGTCAATACCACACATATTTTGTACTGAACAGAAAGTAGATGACATGAAAAAAGAGGTCGTGGCACTTTTCATCTAAGCAAAAACTTAAAATTAGTGTAACGTCATTTATGAGTCCTTGCTAACAGACTGCAAAAATTCATATTTTTTTGTCTTTCTGGTTGTTTTCGTTGAAATTTTTTTTTGTAATTCTTTTGGTGCTGTTTACCTACTGAAGTCGGCTGACCAACATAGAAGCGGAATCTTCAGGGTAGCAGAAAATGCGGCCGTTCGAAGCCATCGATACGTGAATCGGCGAAAAGTTGAACAAAATTAAAGGCACTCGCAACTGAACGTGAACATTGGAAACGTTTATTGAGACCCTATGCTCTGTGATAGGGAAGAACATGTTAATTCAGATTTGCATTTGCATCATTTTAAGGTTAATGAACTGGCATGCTTTAGGTTCATTATCATTACATATCGAAGCTAATAATTTAAGATATATTTTCAATTTCACAATAAAATTGTGGTGTCACTATACAATGACAATTAAATGAAAGTTTCATTGGATTCGTATTATTCAATGATTCAATACACGTAAATTTCCAGAAGGCATAAAACTTTTGAAAAAGCAAACATTAGAAAAAACAAAAAATTACAAGCGGAATACATTCCAGATCATCCAAAGTTCGATTGCAAATTTCAACACAATTCGCATGTGAAATATTTTTGCAATATTTAAAATACTTTTTAACAACTTTTTGACATTAAAGTGACAACCAACAGCTTCCCCTTTTTTTGTGTGTGGTATTCTAGGAACAGCTATAAACATAAAATAGGCGTGCCTCCCACTTTTACTATTACTGTTGCTACTGCTCAGCTGCCAAAGTGTCAATTTCAAAATTGTTTTCATGTTCGAAAGCACATTCAAGTCACAATCATCGTAGACTGAGTCGGCATTAAAAGTTAAATTTGTTTTAGCAGACAAAACTTTTTTTTTATTGTTGTCACTCGAAAACAAAACAGAGTTGACGCCAACTTAGACTATTTGGAATGCAGCAAGTGATAGGGACAAACAGTAGCTGTAGCTGCCTGCCAAAATTCACAAGTAGCTTTGGAATTTAAAGTTGTGTTTTTTTCTTCTTTTTTGCCTGTTTTAACTCGTTTAACGTATTCTTGAATAGCAGCAGCAAGGGTTACGGCAAGGACAATGTTTTAACTCAGGAGCAACAGCTGGCTGCAAGGAAAACAAATCAAACTATAAAAGTTAAAAAAGTTTTAAAGAAAAGTTAAAAGCAAACACTTATTCTTACTACAACTTTAATGGGTTTTGTGTAATTTTATTGAAGTTTTGAATTTGGCGCGCAGATTTTCGACTTCCACAGCTGCTGCATTGTTTTGCTGCTTTACACAAATTGGTTTCCCACTTATCATTTGTCGCAAAGGCCAATATTACCACATTAAAATAAGAAACAAAGAAGTCAACTTTTATTTAATTTTTTTATGGCTACAAACTTAACTTTTATTTTCTCGCCACTTTTTAACTTTAGTGCTACTGCTGCTGCAGTGATTCTCAACGCAGAATGCAATTAAAGTGTCAGCATCGTAAAAAATGATGATACGATACGCTATTACACAGTATCTGCCAGTAACCAGTAGCTAGGAAAAGCAGTCGCGGTACATTCGGACGCATAAAGAATTCTCTTGTTTTTTAGGAATAAAAAAATTCAAATGAAAATGGCAAGCATAAATTTAATGGACGAATGCACAAGGAGTGTTGCGGCTAAGTTAACTAATATGCGAACCAAGATCAAAAGCAATAATTATATAGAAAGTCAAAATCGGTAAGGGATCAACTAACCAACCGACCAACACTTTAATTAATCCTTTAATGGCATCAAATGGCAGCGCAAATTTTTGACAAAAAAACCGTCAGCTTTAAAAACTATTTGGCAGAATTTAAGCTGTTTTTTTTGTAGCTCCGTCGAATAAAGTAAAAGTTTAGACAATTGCAAATCGCAAGGAAATTAAGTTACACGGGTAAAAATTTTGAATAAAAAAATTTGCAATTTTAAAATAAAAGTTTTAATTTTCTGCTATGACAATAAAAACATTCTATGTAAAGTGCCAAATAAGAAATAAAGGCAGCGCCTGAGGAAATGCCTATTTCCAGAAAGGCATACAAATTTCGTAGTGTTATATTTAAAAATAATAGTTACGTTTTATAATTAAGCATCTGTGGGTACCTCAAAAACGTCTACCGCGTTTCAATTACTTCCGGCACTTCAGACTGAAAAAAAAAATCCGCCGCAATTATCTGCGCTTTTCCGTACTCAATTTATTTTTTTTTAAATAAGTACTTGCAAAATATTTCTATTTTTTTTACGATTTTTATTGTTAGGGATTTTTAACTTGTTTTCAAAAGTTTGCAAAAGTTTTTTCAACCGATTGTTTTTTTAGCCTTCATCCTTGCCAACCAGTTTTTGTTGGAAAAAAAAATTTTTGGCGCTAACGCTGCAACATTTAAAAACCTAAAGCTCTAATGAAAATGGACACAAAGTTCATACCGGGCACATTTCGCGTATAAAAGCATAAAAGCGTTTGGTAAATGGTGAAGAATAACAATGAAAAAGGGGCAAAACTTATACATAAGAGGCGAATTGCTGTGATGATGGTACCGCCGGGTACGTAAACTTTTTTATAGTTTATAGTGTCGTTTTTTTTTTAACCATATTATTTAAGTAAAATGCATTAAGCATAAAAAACATTAAACACTTATGTATACTTTTAGATTTAATCCTAAAAAAGGATATATGTTTGATTTAACGTGTTATCAGTATATTTTATGTTATATTTCGATTGCTTGAAGAAGAAACTTTGAAGTTTAATAAGAAAGATTTCAATGTATATGTATTAAGTTTGTAGTATTATATCAACACTGGAAATGGGAATTTTCAAAATAGATCATCTACGAATTTTTAAATAATAAATGCAATGCAAAAAAGCGGTACTTATGCTATATAATTTAGTTTAAATATCAGGATTATCTTTTACCATAACAAGTAATGAAACTTTATAGGAAGTCTAAGATAAATGTATTTTCGATTTGACATTTATTACAGTGGCAATCATGTTGGTCAGTTGCATGCTTTGTCAAAAAACGTGATTGGCGACGCTAATTGAAAGTATCACTTAAAGGATTTAGGTCACCTTTGTATACGTTTCGAATAGTTTTTTGTGGTTTAATTTTTAAGCGAGTTTTAAGAAACTAACTAAGCGATTTTAAACATTTTTTTAATAGATGCTACACAAAATAGCATATGATTGTTTTTAACATAAACATAGCATGTAACACGAAAACTAATAATTCGATTTTATTCAAAATGTTAGCAAATATTTTCAATAATAATATTAATCCTATGGACATATGTATATAGCGCAGTTTAATGATCAAATGAACTTTAATTGAAAATATGACAATCTCCAAGTGATGCAATTTTTTTTTAAATTAATCAAAAACAACATACTGGCTATAACTTAGACGAGAGAAGATCTGTTTTCACGTGAAATTTTTTAACTGAGGCTTTAAAGATCAAAACTATCCAAAAGATGTTTATTAAAAAATTTCGACTTCTATTTTAATCCAGTGATACCTTATAAGAAATAGAGCCGTAATATTTAAAACTACATAAGGTAGGTCAAATTGGTTAGAGCTTATACCTTTAATTTGTTTCCATTTTTGGGTGAATGAATATTCATAAGTACCCTGATTGAAATTTTGATTTTATTTTTAGAGACTTGAATTCGTCTATACGTAGTTAATATCGAAGTTATATATAATTTACATATTTTTTTAACTTACAATCTCTAATGCCTTTTGTAATTTTCCAAAAAGGGCTGTCCAAATTGTGTCCCTGGTGAACGCGCTTTTATAGCCTTGCAAAATATCAATTAACTCAACAAACACCTTGCGACCATGATTATCTTTTGGCGGACCATCACGATACAGCAGTAGAGTTGGATTTGTCAATATGACTAATAGTCGAATGAGAACATCAGCAAATTCTTCATCTTCTACGTAATTGGGCAACATGTAAACCAAATCAGTTTGAAGTACCTTGGAGCGACCCAAATGACGTCGATACTCATGGTTGTCCAGATCACGGCGTAAAATCCAAATTAAGTGCTAAAGCAGAGATAAATAGAATTTAAGTATTATATATTATTACTGAGAAGCTGGAGCTACACACCTTGAGTCCCTGCAAGGCATCTGGTTCAGCACTATACTTCTGACCATCGCTGTAACCGAGTGCGGCACAGGTGGCATCAATATCAGCCAATAGAATGGACATTTTAATGTTTTAATGTTATACAAATGAATATTTTAACTTATAACGATAGCGATCAAAAAAAAATACCGACGATTTTAATTCACATCAAAGTAAAACACTCGCGCACGCGTTTAATATTCACTTGGTGTTCGTTTTTACTATATTCACGCACTTATTAAATTTATCATTCTACTTTTTATTAGAGCTTACAATTAAGGCACTTTTGTAAGTTCTTTTATTTGTAATAAAATTAACTGATTCAGTTTTTAATTATAAAATTATTTCACAACTTTGATTCGCGACGTTTGTAAACAAAAAACTGAAACTTTAATTCTCAATGTGAAATGTCAGAATTGCGCGCCAATAACAACTCACAGCTGTTTTGTGGAACACAATTGCTTTCAACTGTAGATAAGATAAAGAAAGGTATTCTGCTTGTGGAACGTATTATGTTCAAAATTTATTCAATCCAGCTGATCGATTTATCAGTGTTTGTTTTAGAAAGACAAACAAATGACACAAAAAATATTTACTTAAGCAAACAATTATATACAATTTTTTTTTTTTAATTTTGATTGAAATAATGAAAATCATTATTTTAAAGGAAAAAGAATTAGAAAATTATTTTCTTTCTTTGCAATGAGCAAAAGCCGACTCACCGACCCGTTTAATAGAAATTTCTACTTAACGACTCTTGATACAATACGTTTCATATTTCAATTTTTTTTTAGTTTGGAATATAATGTCTCTTGTACGGTAGATTCAATTTAAGGCGAAATTGTAATTAAATTCGTGTGGTTTTCTTACTTTTTTTAAGCCCAATCCTTTTTCAATCACTTAAGCTATATGTACTTTACCGCACTATTTTCTACGTAACGTAGTTCTTGTTTATTTTGTTAGTTAAGGTTGAGGTTCATTTTACTTTTTGCTGTCCCATATTAGATGAACTTATAAGAGCTGCCCAAGGTGAGTTTGTGGCTTGAATAATACTTTTAAATAAACGCATTTAAAGCAACAGTGTGTGTTTTCACCACAAATCCGCTCCCCACCACCAACTACTTATTTTACCAAGTAACTTACCCAAACTTAGAAATAGCAACGAAAAGCATCTGCACATAAAGAGGGAGTAAAAAGTAAAAGTTTATTCCTATTGTTCTGGTGACCTCTTTGTAAAGTATGAGCTTTTGTTCACATTTCGCCAGGAAGTTACAACTACGGATGCACTCGCTCTTAAGT
Source organism: Meiosimyza platycephala (assembly GCA_963662105.1). Taxonomy (NCBI): domain Eukaryota; kingdom Metazoa; phylum Arthropoda; class Insecta; order Diptera; family Lauxaniidae; genus Meiosimyza; species Meiosimyza platycephala. The sequence goes on along the minus strand of OY759209.1, from coordinate 91,491,168 downwards.
CCTCAATATTTATGTTACCTTAATGCAGATTTTAAAACAGAATGGCACTAACTGTGGTTTTCTATCAAAGTAGTTCCATATTAACTTTTAATAGTATACTATGACAAGGGCATATTAAATGGAACAAGTGACTGTAATATAAATATGATTTTTACTTTAAAGAAGTATTGTATTGTTACGCAATTCAGCTCTCACATTAATGTCTTAAGTTCTCATAAGTTTGACCTTTGGATAGTGATGCAATCAAAATTCATTTTTTATTAAATTAACTGTACTATTTTAGTTCCAAAATTAATTTATGTCGTTATAAAATGTTAACACGAAGTTTATCAGTACACGTCATGATGCAACTAACCAATAATTAAAGAGCTAAACAAAATTAGGACGTGCAATATCGCCCAGATTTTCCCTATACGTTTGTAGTGAGTAAAAAATTGACACTAGCAAGATTTATCGCAGGAGGGCGTGGCACTTTGAATTAACAAAATAATGCGAGCAATCTTAATGTTTTTGTAATGACAAGTTGAAGAGAAAAATTCACAAAACCAAAAGCTTGTGGGAAGGTATGAGACAACTTTTTATTGAATAAAATTTTTTTCATAAAAATTAAAAACCGGACAACATACAGTGTTCTTTCTCGGCACTACGGCATTCTTATTTGCTAATAGTTGTAGCGAACAAATGAAATTGAAAGGAAAATGGTAAATCTTTTCGGCATATATAGAGCTACTTACCATAGGAAATTGGTTGAACTTTGGATTTAATCGCAAATCCTCTTTTGAACTTACATATGTATGTACATACATGGCTATATATTTCGAAATCAAATAAGCTATATAAACACCACAAAAATTAAGCGTCGCTGCCGGTTTACTTCAATGTATTTTATTTCATTGAAAATTCAATTGAATTGCAATGAAGTCGATTGCATTTTTCTAGCTGATGCCATACATAAACTTTACCATACGACTACCATCCGTCCAAGATGCAACATTTATTTGAAATTTTAAACAAATCTCTATGTAAGCCAAACTTTTGACTCTTCAAGTATCTGATGCAGACGTAAAGTGTTCTTTTTCTATCTTCTCTGAGTACTTCATTGAAATGCGATTTGAACAGACGAATGTTGTTGCACTTTTATTAATTTTAAATGAAGTCAATGTTGCATGGAATGACGTTGATATGTGGATGCCATGACGTATGTTTTGATATGATGGAATACATAAATGAAAATGTCTGTAATTTTCAACTATTCATCAAGAAATGTAAGAGTATGTTGGCTCATCGTCCTTGCATTTCCAGAATTGTTTGCACATTTTTATTTGATTTATATTCGTTTTTTATGTAAAATAAATTCTTTTGATTTCAAATGGAATTTTCAAGAAAGTAGCTACTAAGTAGATTATTTGATATTGATATATGTATATGAAATTGTTTATTTAAATTATATATTCTTTAAAGATATTACTGGAAACAATTACACATCACAGAATTCTCAACTCCACTCCACTGTTTGTGTGAGTGGTTGATGAATTTCGAATATCAAATTGGTCTTTAATATGTAGTTGCCTCTAATATTACTTTTTCGAAATCTGTCAGAAATACCGCTTCTTCACATGCTGAACATATGACATCAAAAGGAAAAGTAAAAGGCTATCACTCCGTAGCTTTTTTCAAAATACTAGTTATTAAAGTGCGTCCGCCGGATTGAGTTTTAGGAATTAGACACATTATTTATTTGAAAAATGAGAACTTTTTAATTTCATTGTAGAAATATTGCGCTTAAGTATAAAATTCAGAAGAATTTGCGATATGGCTTTGTGTAGCAATAAATCGTTAGATCTCCGGAGTTGGCTCATTGGTATATGAAGGAATCTCATGTTATGACAACAATTGTCTGCATATATCATAGAAGAGAATCTTCATTACACAACACCCAATTGCCAATTCCATTCGCAAATACTGAGTATCGGCATAAGTTTTTTTTTTAATTAGAACAATACATTAGTATTAGTATTATTTTATTTCTTCGCATACGTCGAGAATTTGGGTTAAATATGATACATAAAATTTCATTATCACTAACACAATACTTTTGAGCGAGTTGAGCGACTTAAGGTTTTCAGGATGTCATATATAAGCTCTTGATAATTGAAAAAGATGCAGTAATCAAGTGTGCCAGTCCTGAAATGCGAAGTAGGGTACTGTTCATTAGCGAAACCGCATTTAAACCTGTACATTTAAATCATGAACTATCTTGTGAGACCCCTAAAAGGCAATTATTTCGCAACTATCGGTATAAAATATTAATTCAGTTCTCACAGTATTAATACGTATACCAACAGTAGCTACCTCAACACTGGGTCATGTGAGTTTGGCATGCATATCGGATGATATTGATGACAGAAGCACTGTGGTATCTTCGTAATGCAGTTCTTGCAGTTGACGCCGAAATTCTCATTGAATCTTTGTTTCCTTCATTTAAATATATATTCTAGCACCATTAGAAATTAAAGCAGCCCTTCTAAATCCAAGTTTTTAGTTCAATTGGCAATGAGACGTTTTTGTGGACAATGCAGCAATTTAAGATCTTGACATGCGCTTTTTTAATGTTATTAAATTTGAAAGAAACATTTCAGTCACTCTTTATAAATATGGCTATAATTTTTGAATTCGCTGAAATCACTCAGATTCATACAATTCCTCAAGTTAAGCTTCTTTGGAAACTTGAAAAGTATGTTGTCTAGATGCATTACTTAAACATAATCACATCTTTGGTGATAACTATCGAAGGTTATTAAAACTGTACTAAGCTTTTTACAAAAGTATTTCATAAAAGCCCATAAGATTGAGAAAAGTTCTCTCATCAATTTTGAACCATCAAAGGAACACATGTACATACAACATCTAACAGCAATAACACGCCCTAAGAGCACAATTAAATTAACATGTAATTAACATATGAATAATTCATTTCTTTTAAATATCTGTTACTGCAATTTGCTAATGATTCCGAAACACACGTGCATACTAAACGCAAGTACGTACACATTCATGGACAAAAATGATCCGAAGTGAGGATTCCACCTCACTCCAATTTGTGCAAATAAACACGCAAACTTAAGCTCCCACAACATTTATATTATTAATTTATTTATTTTTAATTTTATGAATCTTTCGAAGTTCAGATTTTTTACAAATGTCCAAATAATAGTGACCTAGCCTTTAACCTTGAAACCAATATTTAAGGCCAATTTGAGGTCAGTTGTGATTTCTTAAGTAGACACAAGGCTTGGTGCATAAATTTAGCAATGCTGAGACATCTTAGTATGTTCATAATAATATCCAGAAACAAAAAGAGTCCCATCTGAAATAAAAATAAAAAAGAAAACATAATACAAATCTCATTAGACCTTAACACACACTCACCCACTCACAGATGGACAAAATAATTCTAATTAACTTGTCGACTGCGTGTAATAAACTAATGTTTTATGGCTAATTCATTCAAGACATAGTAAGTATGACAGAAAATAACGCATTTGACACATTATAATAAGATGTACGAGTAGTTGCAGAAGAACAAAAATAGAATCAGATGTAAAAATACCCCAACATGCCCCAAAGGAATTCGTAACCGACACGTCCATTTCTTTATTGTTGCACGACACTAAGCAAGTGGAAAAATAGAATGATACCAACATACTCCTACTTGTAGATATGTACGTACGTTCATTCATCTTGTTATCATTCATCATAAAAATGTTACCAAGAAAAAAAGACCTGACACTCTCTTTGAAGGACATCAGAAGTTTAGAAAAAGAAAAGGAAACCAAAAAAAGGACCAACAGAAATTAAATGAGATTTAACGACTTCAAACGTTGCCCATCAGATAGGTGGGGATGTCAGCAGCAGTGGTTGTTGTTGTTATTGTTGCTGTTGTTGAGGGGTGTGTCCCTGGGTGGACATAAAGAAATTCGTCATCTTTGTACCATCGTTCAAATAGCGATATGCGAAACATTTAGCTAATTAAATTGTGAGCAAGAAATGCAACGAAGCGCAAGGAGGGCGTCAGTACCATCGGAATAACTTTTCTATGAAGGTCTATTCAGAGGAAGAAACTTTTTCAAGTGTGCAAAGTTCTGTTTGAGTCGCGGAAATGGAATGGTACGGTGGTAAAAAGCTAAAGAAATTTTGCTTTTGGAAACTTTGTATGCTTGACCTACTCACAAGGTCACAAGGAAAATATGCACTCCTCTGTTCTTTCAGTAGATGGTAAAACAAAACAGTTAGGGAAATCGATAAAGATATGCTATCAAAAGTTTTCTGGATTGCTTGAAAAAACTGTTCGGTTGTTGTTTACTTTTTGACAAAGAAAAAAATTATGTGTTCTATTTACTAAACGAAGTGCATTGGATTGAAGAGAGCAACCGAAGTAACAACAGGTAACTCACACACATTTTTTATCCTTGCTGTGACAAATATGACATACATCTCAAAGACATCAACATCCCCGGTGCGTTAGTTTGCAAGCACCCAAACAATACAGCGCATTGGCGATATTTCCTCGACTCATTTCACTTACCATAAATGCGCATTTTGTAGCTCAAGTGGTCCTTTGCACCAATGTAGTTAAAAACACCCAAGTCTTATTACTTTGAAGGGGAAAACCACTAAGTTTGCATTCCAAAAAAATATTTCTGAACGTATCTTTATACTTGTACATTGTACATACAAAAGTGAAACAATACTTCAAACAGCAAGGACCTGCATTCTATTACACATCAACAAATAACACTGCGTTGGGCGGCATCAAACTTGGTTAACACTCTGCTTTCGCTTTCGGCGCACTTTAGAAAAGCTGCTGTCTATGACCTACTTTAATCTTAAGGGGTAACACCGTTGAAATTATGAAGTTGCAAATCTTATCCAACTGCGACAAATAATTGCTGAGATATAAAATATTTGTTTTTTTTTCATATTGAAGGCGGGGCACCGCCCATTTTTGTTTGAATCTTATGTTTTCCTCTACCTTTTATATATGTACCAAGTACATATTCGTGATTCTTATGGCATCGGACAGCTTAAGAAATTACGCATCTAATGAACTGCACCAAATGCCAGTATCCTAATTTAAATCAATTTTACATGTATTTCAACAAATTGACATAAACAAAACATCAATTATCTCGAAACGCTTTTTTTTAGATACGTCTATTTCGCTTCTGTTGGCAGTATATACTAGCTCGCTTACAGTGGGTTAACCCCTTAAAAAGTTTTGTTCGAAATTTTACTGAATCACATTACAATTATCGAAATTTGTTGTTCTATCAGCGTGTGTGGTGCGTTAGGCTTGGCACTTGATGGTATGTCTTATCGCGCCCAAACATGCTGCTAAGTTTAAATGTACTGATGTAAGTATAAATGTATGTACAATATTTCAGTTAAGTTGCGGTAAGTCGCAGGACTATGTGTATTTTTCAAATGAAACATCAGCATCCAAATATACATATAGTTGCATCAAGTTTTACTCAAAACATGTACTACATATGCGATTTGACGTACTAACTTTTATGGCAAGTGCCATTTTAGCTACAGGATTAGTTGTAAAATCTCTATAATTTAGGAGTTTCTGGTAAAAATTTGTGTCTCAAATTTCTATTGGTATAGAACATTCTATCCCAGCTAGCATTGGAAAGATTTTAAAGTAATTGTGGTCACTGCTCAAATTTTCTTGAAGTCTTCCGATAATTATTAATTTTTTTTTTTTCATGTTTGATAAATTGGCTAAATGAATTTGTAACAATTAAAAATGATGTAAATACGTTCTTTGTAAAAACGTTGATTGAATTTTGTTTCAATTAATGAAAGGCAAGAGAGTCACAAACAATGAGAGTAATTTTTAATGATTTTTGTTAAAAACAAAAAAAAATTAATTAAAGAAAGATGGGGTTTACCTCATTCATTTCAAGTTATTTTCAAAATTCGAGACTGTGGCCTAATTTCCTAGCCCGTCATCTGGTTGTTGTTGAGGAGCCTCTTCAACATCATCAGTCTGAGCAGCTATATTCTAGGCCAAACGACTCCTCCGGGGAAAACCACAACTGTAACTATCCGGTTTTGAACCAAGCTTCTTATTATTTGCTCAGTTAGTCACTGCCAGATTTAAACAGGGCCTACGCCTAAAAATAGACAATGCAGCACTTTTCATATAAGAAATAAAAAATTACATTGGTGACAAGATACATATTATATTGATGGTGTGACCAAAAAGAAAAGCTCGTTTCCTGTTTTCTCAAAACATGACGGGGCCCTCTTGAACGCGAAACTTGGAGCTATAATTCCCCATAGCCCTAGCTTAATCCGGCGACAAGGCAATTGACAATGATATTTACAATGAGCCTAAACCAAATACCGATTATTTATCAAATATATTTACAGAATTTTTTTGCGTTCTTGAGGAGTATAGCGGTACAAGGTGTGTTTACACGTTATCTGCTTCTATTTACTTCAAAGTCAAAGTCGCCATTTTTAAAATGAGTTTATCTTCCGATACCATGATGACCCTTACGTGTCCTCGTATTATGTAATTATGCTAACATTAAAACTTTTACTTTGTACAAAAATTATACAAGTTATTATAATTTCATGAATTTTTTACGTTGCAATAATACTTCAATCTGCATGTATGTAATACGTCGTTTTCTTCCTTTGCATAAGAAAAACGCATTCAATTTGAAGTTCCTTTAACAATTTGATTACTCACTGAAGCTTACAAAAGGTTTTATTTCATTAGTTTTTTTTCCCTGTCCAAAAAGATGAAAGAAACTGCCATATGCTTTGGAAAGCCCTTAATAACCAAATAGATAAAACAATGGCTTTAATTTCCGATGTATTTCAGCAGAAGGAAAAAAAAAGTTTTATTTTTTCTTTAATTTTGTGCAAATGCGTCGTCAACAATGTTAGCCAATGGTGCGGACGACGTCATCATCTTCTTACAATTTCATGTGGTTGGCAAGTCGGTTGCTCCATGTTGGTCTGTCTACATGGGTCATAAAAACGCTTCCGGATAAGCCTGAAGTGAGATTTACTTGTCGTTCGCCATACTTTCTTTGATTTGTTTTCTCCAGACATTTGCCGTCCATTGATTTTTTTTTTTGTTTTTTTTTTTAGAAAGGAATACATTGTTAATGTGATCCATTGCTGGAATAATTCAACTGTTTTCTTTTATTTTTCTTTAACTTTTTCATTCTGTGATTGAGTTTTTGTTCTACAGTTGCAATATGTGTGCGTGTGTAGTGGATGGATGGTGTTTTTTTATGGACATTCCTGCGTTAGACTCCCAGGTGATTTTTTTCGATTTATTTAGCTGTTTAGTTGGTCTACTCCTCTTTTTTTTCTCTTGGTACATTTTACTTTCTTTTTTTTTTTTTTGTTGTAGCAGACAATTGATTTACGTTAAATTTTTTTTATGGTGTGGGTTTTTGAGGTGTTTTTCAATGATCCATATCAGCCACAGGTGCTGGCACTATAATTTGGTTTTTGTATCGGTTTTTTTTTTTTTTTTTTCTTGGCAAAGTGATGAATTTTTCTATTTCTTTTGATGTAAATCAGAACATTGTTTTGTATTTTATTCTAATAGTCATTTGAGTTTCCTGAAATTTCGTTGGTTACTGTCTCCGCAAACTAAATTTATATATGTATACTTTATAAACATACTGCACATTCTTTATCTATTTATCGTCTCAATATGCTCTAAATTTATTTTAACTCCATCATGTTGACCTACTTTTTAAAGAGCACTTAGCCTTTTGCTCCTTGTGCCGTGTGTATCCTGTTGCTTTGCCTACATGCAATAGACAATCTGTGCCAATTTGTTTTGTATTAAATTTTAGCATTGCTTTGAGTAACAATAAGAAAAACTTTGTCTCTATTAAATGTTTTGTTACTTTGAAACTATGTGACTTAGTGACATGGCATAACTTAGTACCATAAAGTATCGTCATGTGAATTTTTATTAGGTCCTAAACGCCAGATATCTAACTTTACAGTGGAGCAAATTTAAACTGTGAGTCCCTGGGTATTTCGGAAAGAAATGAAAAATTTGCATCAGGTTTGACAAACAGCGTTTACAGAAGTTGTGCGGTTGGATTAGCCAGCAGATAAAACAAAACTTTTAAAATCCATACGACATGTTGATCAAGCGGTTGTTTCTAGCGTTCACATGATCAGACATTGAAGTTGTCTCGCCTGTGTGATCATTTGAACTGGCCTATGAGCAAAACCGTGTGTTGCACTTTCTATGGAAGTATAATAATTTTAAATATGATGGATCTATCAGACAATATTTAATAAGCTTACTTCCCACTTCGAAATAAATTTTAAAGGGAATTTCTTCTTTATTAACATAAAGAAAAAGTTGTTCTATGTAGAAACCATCTGCTTTCCAAAAACTTACGAAAACACAAAAATATTCCTTTAAAAAAAAAGCAAAATTTAAAATCGAAAACATGTAAGTACATACATATGTATATCTCATTTGAAATGTGTTTTTGATTACTATTAATATAATGCTCCTCTTACAGAGGCAGATACGATGAGTTCAATTTTTTACTATTTTATTCAATAAATCCGGCCTTTTTTTACGAATTTTTCGGTAAATATTCAATTTTAATGCATCAAATGTTGCTGGTTTATAGGCATACACCAATAACTTGAAATAACCTTATTCGATATCTGCAATCTTTAAGATTATTGACCGTCTGAACTTAATAAGCAATAAGTCGATTGGGGCATGGGCGGCGTTTTGAAAACAACCATATCTTCCTATTTAGGGCATAAAAGTTTGTTGTCATCGATTTGTAGCGTTCACCATTGACATTAAAACTCACTCTTTTATTTTTGCAGTGCTAAGCTTCGTACTTTTGGAAGAAAAAGTAGTTTCATAAAAATCAAACATCTGAAAACAATAATTTTTAATGTAAATGAGTAATAATTCTATGCTGAAAAATCGCTTATAATTTATCATTTTAATTTGAGAAAAAATATTTACGAAAAAAATCCTTTACTCATACGACATGTTGTCCATAAATTACTTAAGATATAATTTTTAAATGGATATAAGTCGTGCTAAATAATGTTAAATTTATAATTTAAGCATAGTTTTAAAAATAATACTTGGAAGCTTAAATTTTAAAAATATAATAATGTGCCTATGGAACATAACTGACAATATGAATTCCGGTAAAATTTTAAGTCATTCGATTCAGGTCCATATGTACATTTTGACAACTTTTTTAAGGAAAGGTTTTTAGCAAGGGCGTATCTCTTGACAGTTTTTTTTTACAAAATAACTGCTTTGAAAAAGTTATTGGTTAGAAAAATTATTTAATTACTGATTTTTAATATTTTTAAATGAATAGTTTTATCGTTGCTTCTATTATTTTTAAAAACATAAATATTTACGAAGAATAATGTCACCGACGAAAATAATGTTTTTTTTTTTAAGTGATCTTTTTTGGGCAGCTCTATTGTATTTGCCATTTGAATTCATTGTCAGTAATTTTGCCACCAAACGTTTTTCAGAAGATTTTGCAACATTATAAAAAAACAAATCTATTTTTGAATTATTACCATGTTTTTCATAAACCATACTCAGCGAAAATACATTTTTCATATAATATTAATATTAAGCTCAATTTAAAATAATGGGGATAATCTTAAAATACTCATATACAAATGTGCATATTATGGTCATATATTTTGCCATCTAACAATGTTTCATTTTGCAAAAGAGTTGTTTACCACACCCTTTGATGGCAATTTTAAAGCATATACAGAAAAATCAATCTAATTTTATGGCAGCAAAAGATCATAAAAGGATTGAGTATTAAATTCAAAGTTTATCAAAGTATACGCTTCATAACAAACTACTCGCACATACCCCCACCAATGATACCGCGAAAAACGACTACCTACTCAAACAACAGTCATTTACACTACTCAAAAGTTGGAGAAAACGTTGTGATTGTGTGCTGCTTGTGGGGAAAATGAACAATTTATGCAAATAACGACGCATAAATTGTGTGCTCTTTTTTTTCTTGCTCTTATAAACCTCTCCCCTCCTTTTTTCCTGTACTAGCAGCAAGTTACATCAAAGCAAAGCAGGCAACACTCAAACACTGATGCGTCTACATCACTGGTTAAGTTAAGCTGACACTGAATTTTTACGCATCACGCCTTTGATATATCTTTCGCGCTTTTCCCGCTATACACACAAGAAAATACTAAAAGTTAAAACTTGAAAAAAAAAAACCTGGGCACGCGAATTTTTTGAAATGAGAATTTCTGCCCCCTTTTTCATTGCTTGGGGAATTTGATGTTTGTTTGATTTTGATATATTTTTTTTTCTCAAATGACTTTGTAGCTTTTTGACTTCATATATTTTGTAGTCATTGGAGTTTATCAGCATCCGCACACTCGACATAAAATCGCTTAGATACATATGTGTGTATGTAAGCATATATTTGCAAGTGTTTGTTGTTGTTGTTGCTATTTTTATGTCTTTTGCTTGAGTTGAAAGTAAGTACGCCTTGACAATTGCTTTAAAAACAGATATTGCTGACATATTCAAAATCATTTGACGTTGACTATACATTGTTGATTTTTGTTTCCCCCTCTACATACTGTGCATAGGGGAAGGCGGGACAAAGCAGTACAAAGGGTATATTTATCCTTGCATTACAACGCCATCTAATGTAATTATAAGGAATTTGTGTTTGAGTAGTGCTCTTCTAACTGCCAGGTTATAGCGATATTTCGATCTTCCGTTTCGAGAACCACCAGGTTCAGAAAAAATGAGTGCGGACGATGTAAAATTCAAGAATTTTCGACTTAAGTAAATTCATTTCATATGAATCATTTAAAAAATGCAAAGTATCACGTCGTAGTATATATTAGTGATATTCATTTCTGTTGGCAAAGCGGTAGTTTTTATCACTTGGTTCCGTCATTTTATCCAATTTTCAGGAGTTTCAAACAACTGCTACTTTTGGACGGCCATTCATCACACACAAAAAACACGATTTAAAACACATGTATAAATATCATTTTTTACGTATTCCACTTCGTATACCGCTTTACCACTGCCGAGGGGCAAAGCGGTAGAAACGTACTTTTTTTTTGCATCGTAATAATAAAAATCTTCTGTTGAGAAAACTTACATGTTTGATTGTACGAAAAAAAATTTTTTTTTTTGTGAAAACTTCGTTTACCCGTTAGGCATACCACTTCACCCCACCTTCCCCTACATACATATATCGCATTCAAAAAGCATCATTATCCTCTCTGATTGCAGCTTAAGTCTGATGTTTCATTTCATATTGTGTTTCTATCAAAAATGCAGAGATAAAATCATATTTAAAATCAACATTATTTTTTTGGAAATTTTATTGAAACTTTATATCACGTTACAGAAAGAATTTTCAAAAACTTAAGGAATTTGTTAAATAGACCGGATTGCAAATTATCATTATCATTGATATTATTTATGTTAGTAACAGTCATGTAAACAAAAGTTCTGTCCATAAAATACTATTTTCCTTAACACCTAAATACGAGTATGTTAATAACATATCAAACATAAGGTACTCTTTAATTACGAGTGATAAAATTGAAGCTTTTAAGCCACAAACGTCATAAGGTAAGTCACATCTTCCATCGTAATAAGTTCAACCACAAAACCAAAAGTACTAAGCTGCGCTATTAAAATCAAATTACATTCTTATTTCAGCATTCATGCTGCAAAATGAGTAACGAATAACTTTAAAAAGAAAAAGTGCTAAATGATACCATACATATGTACATACATATGAATGTGCATATTAGACCGGTTCAAAAAAAAAAAAAGTCTTTGAAATTTAGAGGCACCGGCAGATTCCTATTCCCATAAGTGTCCCCAGTGGGCTGTGTAAAATTTCAAAATAAAATTTAATAATCAAAAGGAAATATTATTTCCGTACTAACTACTACTAACAAATTTTTTTTTTTTATTTTTTGACGCAAAAGCTTAAACGCTCAACTTTAATATGTTTTTAAAATTTTGTTCAAGAAATATTCTTTTAAAGCAGTAAATTTTCGAATTTTAAGCACTCCCGAAGAGTTCAAATACAAGAATTGTTTTTTGACAAACTCTATTGTCCACATACCTGTGTACGAGTATATGTATTTACAACATAACCTAAAATATAAAACATCACCAGGGAGGTGTTTGTTCATTGAAACCGCAAGCCAAATGAAAAAATTTACCCACTGCAGCAGCATATGGGTGGGTGACTGACTGTTACCAAATTTAGGACCGGAGTTTTCAAAACAAAAAAACGTGCAGTCGTAGTTGTAGCTATGGACTTAGCATATTTTTCCAGGTCAAAAAAAAGTGGTTGCTGCATTGCAAACAAGTAGGTGATAAAAAGGATATAAACCAGCACTAAAAGTTTAAATATTTATTTGGTTAAATTAAATATTTTAAATATTTGAGCAACAGAAATTTAAAACAAATTCCTTGTGGTTGCACAAATAAAATTTGAAAGGCTTAAGCATATTGTGATGAGCTTGGAATAAAAAGAAACTCTTATTTGATTAAATAACTTTAGGCAGATATAAAATATTGTGCATTTTTTCTAAGTATCGAATTGAAATGAACGTTTAAGTATGTATGTATGTATGTACAATGTACATATATTGATTTCCTTTACCGATGTCGAAAAGTTTTTGAGGTGGCCTGAAATAGATGATTTCCATCTCTATCGATAAGTAATATTGTAATATGCTAATATTGTTTTGAAGAAATTTTTCTTTGTGCAAATATAAAAATTTAATAATACATATTAATCTAAACAAAAACCGATAAGCTAAAAACTTGACATGCCCGTTCTTGAATTGAAATCCGAAGTTTAACGTCAATAGCTCTCCCAAATGTAATGGTCCGAGTTTGCTATAGAATTTTGTTGAACTTTGAAATTGAGCTGTTTTATAGTTCCAATAATTTGACGGATTTCTCTTTTTTGTATGGTCCCGGAATAAGCTTCGAGTGTCAATTTCGCTGCCGAAGCAAATCTGAAAAGGAGTCAGAACAAGCCTGACCTTTTTAAAGTGTCAACCAAATAAATTTATTTAAAAGAAACACACTTTTGGCTTAATGTCGAAATATAGACTGATACATCAGTCGTCACCTCTTATTCGCAGCAATTCGAAGTATTCAATGTATGCTGGAACTGCCAATTAAGCCCAGCATCCATCATTCACGACATAAGATACTTATTCAATCTACTTACTAGTGCTCCTACTTTAAAAATGAAAAATCTGCTATAACGAGATAATACGGCTGATACTACATACCATCACTAAGAATATAGTCGCTTTCACCTTGGTCACAAAAACTTATGGTATGATGAAAAGACAAAAACTTTTTGATAAATTTGCATTAATAGCCGTTGCTCGAAATATCGAAATACGTTGTAAAAAGAAGGATGATATTTAAAAAATCAGAGCAAGTCGTCAGTAACAAGCACTGAACGGAAGCAGCTTAACGGACTACGTGACCACACGGATCTGCTTTCAATCCTTTTTAAAACTAAAATGATAAGAAATTAAAGGACAAAATGTCATCGCTCAAATCGGAGTATTATAAGTGATAGCTCAAAAAATATTGAACAATTCTTCATTGTTGTGCCTTGTGTATTACCCGTAACGGGGTAGAAAGCTTTCTGTCTCAAACTGATATATGTATATCGGTACATAAGTATTAAAGCAGGATAAAATAGCTTCGCACAAAATATTCGTAGTCTTTCAAAAAATTATCCACCAGAATATTTCTCTATAAGCAAGACCGGCGCTTTTATTAGAAAACTTAGCAAAGGAATGTACCTGCAGTGGATGATACTTTAGAAGGACTTTGTATCAGAGCTGTCATATAAAGATGAGCTGATCATCATATTCGAATGCGTAGGAATAAAAACTACAAATATCTAAACTTAATAATCGTAATGATATGTGATATCTAATAATGCTGTAAAAAAAAGCCCATTATATCCTTGGAGTGCATCTTTGCGGCTTATGCTTGTTTGCGTAGCTGCTGCTGTTGCTGCAACTGCGATTCTCCTTTTCTATGTATGTTGCGTTTGAATTGTGTGGTTAGTTTCTGCCAAAGAACAGAATGCTTAAAGGATATTCATTACCTTACCATTAACCAATATATAGTATATTTTACTTTGTATGTATGCGCCTTCTTAGTAGTTCAAGTATGCAAGTGTACACAAGTACAGAAATATTGCATTTTCAGTAACAAACACACAGGATATGCGTATTATACTAAAACTTTATATTACTGTGTTTTCCCAGTCAAACGAATGATGTTGAGTGCCTTCTTTAGGCTAAAAGGATGCTCTAATAATAAAGTATGTGCAGATGTGTGAATTCAAACATAAATGCAAGCAAGATATTACAGCAGGATTTAGTTGAACTAATTAGCAGTAACGAAATATATTAAATAAAAGACTTAGAAAATATTCAGCTTAACTTTTTAAATTATTTAATGAATATTTTACCTTCAAAACCGTATAGCTTGTATGCCAGTTAATACTCAAAATAGCTTTGAAAAAAAAAAACTTTCTTATATAACACTGTGCCAAAAATGCAAATACCACCCACACGCTGATCCCTTCAATTGTATTACGTCGTAACTGTGTTGCCATGTTCCATTGACCTAAAAGACATAAATTCATTCATTTCGATGCCAATTTGATTTCATTTCGATTGCGTTATTGTGAAAAAGTCATAGTAGAGAGCAACCCAACAAGGCAACATCCTTGTGCTTTCATGTTTCTCCAGGGAAACGAATTGAGAGTCTTACAATCAGAACGGTTTTTGTGTGTGTGTGTGTGTGTGTGTGCCTTGGAAATGAATGTCGTTAACTTGGCGACTAAACGAGCAACAGCAACAGCAGTAGCAGTGGCAGCTTTAATGTTGTTACACCACAACCTGCTTGAATGTCCTTTGTCCTTATTGTGGCGGGTGTTAAATAGTCAGTCAGCATAGCATGAATATTTATGCTGGGAACCTAAACAAATTCGGAATTTTTTTTTTTATCCTTCGTTTGGCATTTTATTCCTTTCTTGAAATTTTTTAATTTATCTTCCTTTTTATTGTATTGGAGCTTTAGTAGGCAGATTTTATTGGAATTTGAAAGAAAACATTCTTTGCGTTTTGTTGTTGTCTTAATTTTGATATGACATAAATTCTTGTAAGGTGAAATTTCTTGAAATGCTGAGTAAAGTTCTTTCTTGTTTTGTTTAACATAAATTTATCCTGATTGGATACGCAAAACGAACTTTTTATGGTTTTTTTTTGCACCTGTTTTTTTTTAAATAAAGGACATTTCATATTATTAAGTATATAAATTGTTAAATGACAAATCTTTTTGTGGAATAGCTGTGATAGCTAAGCTCTTCATTGTCCTTGTCAACGTGTGACTCATGCTGCTCATCATTTCCTTGATCTTAAAGTTTTCAAAAAATGTTATACTAAAGAAATTAGTCGTGCAATAAAAGCAAATTCAAAGTGTTTGCTATTCCAAATAGCTTTTTAACTGGTCAGGCAGCTGTTAATAATGACACGTGTCAAATGTTCACATTACCACAGCTCAACACGTCGAAAATGTACGATCGTTAGAGCAGCAGGAAGTTCATGCTGAATTTTTAAAGAAAATTTTCTCCTCTAATGAGGCACTGTTCTACCTCTCTGCGTAAGTTTGGATACAACATTGACGCATATGGGGCTAGAAGAAACCATTAAAAGTTAGAGGTCTGCATGAGTGCAATCGTAACGTTAGTCTTATAAACTTCCGAATGCAATAAACTTCGAGTGCTTGAATTTGTAGAACATTTTAGTTGCGATTTATTTGCAAGTGCAGCACTCACCTCTCCTGCTTGGTATTTCGATTTTTTTTTTGATTTGGTTTGTGGTTTTTCTGCACAAAAGCTCGATGGATTCGCTTTATGGTCGTTTCCAGTGCACTCATGCAGACCTCTATTACCAGCTTAAAAAGTGAATGTTTTGAGCGATTTGGGGTCAGGTAGTATCATTGAACCATATTTTTTCACAAATTATGAAGGTCGGGCTGTCAATAATAATCGATTATTCTTGGCACGAAATTGAAGATACTATTGATCTGAATGACTTATAGTTTCAGCAGGACGGCATAACCTGTATTAATTTTTTATGAAACTCATCAAGTACAAAGCTATTACTATTAATAATTTAGGTACTCTATAATAATAATAAAATTTCTAGCACACATCTTAAATAACTTTTCTTGCTGGGATATTAATCCACAATAATGGGTACGTAAAAGTCTACGACTATTTGTACTGTCACACATTTTAACAAAACTTTATGTAACATTTTTAATTTCTCAATTAAACCTTTGCCAGTTTGTCACATTACGATATTTCAACCCTCTCCTTATATCATTTACCCATTTCAACCCAAGAAAAAAAAATACCAGTCGCTAAATGTTGGGAAAAATAAAATGGAAACTAAAAAATGACCACCCACATTCCGTATTTTGATTTAATTTGTTTTTATATTTTTCTCTGTGTCGATTTTTCCCATAATGAATGTCAATGAAACACACATTCCAATAAATAAAAATAATGCCAGTACATTATGTGCGCATACTTGTGTACAGTGGTGTCTCTAGAAGTGGGAAATTGATATTGCTTATTCGTAGGTTTGCTTCCTGGAGATGATGTTATTCTTGCCAGTAAGGGTGATACCCTTCTATGCATAACCGTAGAAGAACTAAGAGCGAAAAATGGTGCAAGCCTGTTTTTTTTATCGCATTCTCTAACATTGGGTATGACACCCTGAATTCATGCTACCAATGCCATTGCTTATGCACATGCAACCATTTATAAATACATATATATATTGTATTTATGTATATCAATATCAAAAAAATATTTTTGTACCTACTACTACGAAGTAACCCTCCAACTTCCCTACTCAACGGCTCCCATCCGATTGTTACCATTTGATCATTAGCATGAACAGGGGTGCTTGATCTTAACCTTCAGATAGGCCCGTAGTTCTCAAGGAAAAAGTCGGTAGTATTTCATACCAGGAGCGTCACTTCACCAAAACCTTGGGGGGGGGGGGGGAAGAATTATAATTCCACCACTATTAGATGGTTTTATTGAACTGTTGTATTGAATAATACCAAGTATCAGATCCTTGGGTTGGGCCAATGCCCTCTCCAGCCCTACCGAATTAACGCCACTGTTTCATACGCATATTATAACGTATATATAGGTATATAATTTTAAAAAATTTAAAAGTTCAGGAAAAAAATTTAATTCCCACTTTTAGAATCCAAACATCATTTTACCTTTTTTCGCCTTGAGCGATCTCCAAAAGTTTAGCTGATATGAGGGCCCGTTCTAGTTCTAAATTAAGCCAAAAAAAGGGATGGAATCTTTAAAAATCCTAAAAAATATTTCTCTACCCAGTTAAATGTAAATGGTTTCTAAGTACATTTAATGTGTGGCGCACGATCATGTACATTTATAAATCTATTTATAAATGCTATGCCTACAGATTTTACTTGGAAATCAGAGCACGACCCTTTTCGTTGACGAGAAATTGTTTTTTGTAACTTGAAATGAACTGTTTAAAATTAAATTAATTTTTTCTTCTCAACGAAGTGGGACCTGCACCACTTTCAAAGGGAGTGTCTCATATGTATAATTACACGTTACTCATACGACATGTTGACAAATAAATATCTGGGGGGGGGGAGACCAATATATCCTAGGAGAGATCTTCAGTTACGCCAATGCGTTTAATTTGTGTCATTTTTAATTCCACAAAATTCCGCCAAACATTGAGTGCGCAACGTTGAGTTCTGTACATAAGTCCTTAAATTGTGTTGCCTTTGCTGTTGCTTATTTTTCTTGTCGTTGTTGTTTTATTGTTGATGCCAGTTTATTTGTATTGCTGCTGTTTTTATTCATTCGATTTTATTTTAAATGCATTTCAGTGGGAATTAGCGTAGAAAACTGTAGTAATAGGTGGGTGGGCGTAGCTGTGGTTTCGTTGGTGTGGAAATTAATGCGAAAACTTTTTTCCACTTGAGTACGCTTTCAATATCAGCTTCATTTTAAAAATATCGCTTCATTCTCCAGCTGCTTACTGGTCTCCTCTCTCTCTCTCTCTCACTCAATCATTCATTCATTCATTTCCTCACACCTCACATTTATTTGCTTTGGTGACAATTGTTTTTGTCTGCTGGCCAAGTAGGAAACATTTTTGTTATGATTTGTAGCAGTGTGCATGTAAATGGTCATTTCAGCTTTTCACATAGAGCTAAAGAGAAGGCCTCCCACTCACTTTTAAAAAATGTCTGCTCACTAGAAAATTGAGCACAAAATCTTAATTCTTTATCTGTGACTAAAACATATTATGAAGAATGTTCTTCACGACACTTTGAAACCTTAGAACAATCTTTAAAGCATTTGCATTGTCATAGACAATGTCTCTTGAACTGAAAATAATTTTACACACCGTTTTTTGAACAAATTACTTATGTGAGTGGATAGAGTTTGCTTCCAGCATTGCCTTCAAGCCATAGAAAAACCTGTAATTGCATGCCAAAGCCGTAAGAGGCCGTTAATTGGAGGTAAAAGCCGCTAATGGCCGTTAATTAAAGGTAAAATTATTTATATTTAAGAAAAAAAGGGGCATACATTTCTCCTCAAAAATAAAGTACATACTGCATTGTACAAATTATTTAATATTGCTTACCAAAAAAAAATCATCAACTTTTTTCGAAAAAAATTTTTGCATTTTAAGAATTTTTTTGCCTCTTTAGAAAACCGTTAATTACTCATTTTCAACTTTACAACCCTGAAGTATATTCATATATGCTTGACCACCGATGACATAGCTCTCTATTGGGTAACATTGTCTACTCCTACCACGTTTCTATTTGAGTACCGCAACTGTTTTTAACTCTGCATTCGTTTTTCTCGATGCATAAAAAACACATCAATTGAAAAGGATTTTCGTTTTCCTTTTTGTTTCTTTCTATTTTTTCTTTTTATTTTAACTAACTTAAGTCCTTTTATTTCCTATATTATTTACCCTAAGTTTCTTTTTTCCGAAATTGGGTGAGTGCATTTCAAAGAACAAAATTAGAATGAAGGATAATAGAAGTATTAAGTTGGCTCAATGTCCTTCGAGTTGTCGTACAACATTGCCGTATTTTGTAGGATTTATATATCACAATTTTTATAAACGTCGAATACGCATCACTATGAAGTTTTACAAAAAATTTTATAAAAAAATATTTCAGTAAATATAAATCTCTTATTTAGCTTGAATTATTGCATTAATTATTACACTGGTAATTAACTAGGTAGTTTTGAAGTTGATATATCATATACAATATACCTACAATGTTTGGATCAACTCTACAACTTTTGAGTTGGATTTGAAATTATTATCAAATATTTTTTCAACATGAATGGAAATTTCTATTAAACGTAGATTTCAATATATAGAATAAGTAGATCATTGAATTCAACTAGTTGAGAACCGTACTTGTGTTCAAATTTGAGGTATATTTTTAAATTTTAAATAAAAGACATAAATTGTGTGAAATCTTCATTTAATTTTATTGAAAATTAAATATCATTAGTTCCGGTTAATAATAAAAAAGAATATTGTTCAAGTGAGCTCCTCTGCCAGGTCGACAGATTGTCAATCTTTTACCAAAATTTTGTATATTTTTATATTTGATCCATGATGTTATCTTTCAGATGATGAACAGTTTGAGAATTATTCGCATAAACTTTACTATTCAAGAAACCCCATAAAAAGAAATTCAATGGTGTTAAATCAAATTATCTTGGTGGCCAATTCACGTCTGTTCTTCGAGAGATTATCGATTATGAAACTTCTCTATCAAAAGATCGGTTGGTTCCATTGTTATGCAGCAGGTTGCACCGTCCTGTTGAAATCCTATATTCTGTAATACCCATATTGTGTAAAATATTGAACAAAGTTGTCGGTTTGAGGTTTAATTGCTGTGAAAAGCGACGAATTGATGTCCTTGGTTCTTCAGTAACACTTGTGCTTTTCACTTGAACGACCACTACGAGGTTAAATGGTTTCTCGGAGCAGTCATTTTAAAGATATCTATAAATATCCACCCACATTTTATTAAGCTACAGTTTGAACAGTTCTCCAAATAAAAATCACAAAAACTATCAGTTATTATATTTCTTTTGTGGCTTTTGTTTAACATACGAGTAATTGTTCAGAATCTTTGGTTGCGCCGACATTTTTTGGTATATTTTGTTGGTTTCCCTTGCAGTCTGTGTTACATTCGTTGTGGTTTTTTTAACTTTAAATGGAACATAAAATGACAGCAGTGCATTGTCAAGTCATTATATTCAGAAAAGTATATAAAACTTTCTGCAACTCTTTCGATTATATTCAGTTTTTGTGTTATCCCTTCATATTGTAGCTACCACAAGGATTTAGTTGCAGTGCAAAGTTTTAATGAGTGCCGATGTTTGTGCATTTTCTACATGATTTTATATTGCATCGAATTATGTAGTTCAAAACTTCTTGTGTGAAAATGAATATGTAGTTTCAAAATATTTTCTCTTTCACTCACAAACCAATATATCCCACACATTAACACTTTTATCAGCAACTGCTTAAAAGTATGCTATACAATACAACAAAAATTGTTCGCACATATAGAGGTAGTAGATGCTCACACGCAAAAGCAACTAACCTTAATAGATTTTGGCCGAATATTTTTTAACATTTAGTAATTAATATTAGTGTAGAAAAATTAAATTTTAACTTTATTATTTATTTATTTTAAATTAAGTTGACTTGAATATAGGAAGATACATTTAAATTATAGAGACTTTCCAATTACATTTCTCACTGAAACGGCACTTGCCTCTTAGATTAGTAGTCTTGTCAAATCAGTTCCTTTTTTTGAATAAAACTTGAGGTAACTATGTATATAAGTTGGAAGCTACTGTATCCGTAAGCGGCATACTTATAATGTCTCTGCAATGTATGCAAGTGTCTCTGATGTAGGTTTGATTTCGTTTTAAAAAAAAAAAACTTTGTTACATCTTAATCTTATTTTTTCTTAAAAATTGGCTCTTTGCTCTTTTTTATGCTACATATTTACATTCTTTGTTTATGACGGAAGCGCATTTAGCAAAACGTTATTATTTAAAAGCTGATTTATTAGAAATGAAATGTGTCAGGACAGTGAATTGTCAACCCTTGTCAAACTGTGAACCCACACTAACATTCGGCCTTTGAAATTCATAGATTTATGTTTTTTGTCCTTTGTTTGTGAAACCTTTATAGATTAGCACCAGCCAAAAAGTGGTAGATGTCGTTGGTGTTTTCTTATTTTTAATATAATCTATTTCATGAAAAAAAAGACGCTTCATATAAAGTCCTTACTAAGATATATTTATGTACATATGATTGAATTATTTATTTGTGAAAGGAAAAAATGTAAAGCTAAGTAATCTGGTTAAGGACTTATGCAAATAGTTGCACAATTCATTGGTATTAAATAGGTCAAGAGCAAAACTCAAATACAACTTAATGGAGTTAAGTACAAGTAGTGAATAAGCTTTAAGACTAAATTATATCAATAGGATCAGTGCCCGATCTGGATTAGATAATGACCCATGGTGGCACTTTCAAATAGATTGCATTTTACCTGCAATGCAATTTATAACTTTTTTCCATGTTAAATATTACAATTCATCCAGGTAATATAATAAATAAAAAAATTTTAATGAATTAAGGTCTTTCATCTTTTCTGCTTCTAACCCGCAAGCTGCAACTACGGCTTCTTCGGTTTCATCCAATTTCTTTAAGTCAAATGGACCGCATTAATGATTTTTTGTTGTGGGTGAGTAATTTCTTTATTGCGTTATACTTTCTAAGTATCCAAACCTAATTAACAATTTAGTTAAATATTATTAAAATCACTTATGCATATTATTTACTTTTTTTCCATTCTGTTATACTCTTGGTTTACATTCATACAAAAGATATTAAAAAATGAAAATAATCATCGTAGTGCAATAAAATGTGGTATATTCTATTGATTAAATAAAAATGATCTAAAAATAGTAACATCCGCCTACAATCACGACCACCTTCCATATAACAAAAAATTCAAACGCAATATTTTGTTTCGTTTTGTATCGATTTCAAAATTACTTGGTAGGAAGATATTTCTTATGTGTTGATGTGGAAAAAAAATACTCCGACCATTCCTATCTCGCACAAAAAAAATTTTCTCCTATTTTATTTTTCACAAATTGCAACTGATAATGAAAGTGCTAGGAACTTAAAATTTTTCAAAAGAATTATCAGATAACACTTAGTGAAGAAAAAAAACTATAAAGGCTTTAAATTTTTTTGGGTTTAGTGGCACAGTGGGCTCAAAGTTGAACTTTGAACACCAAAACTTTTTATATAAGCTAATCGGTTGATTTTTAAACAATACGTCCGCCATATTAAATCCGCCATCTTGCTTTTGATAATCTGACCTCGGATTCGTCATCAGCGACTCTCGAGACTTCCAAGACTACCAAATTTGGTGCAAATCGGTTGACATTCAAAAATTCGTTCACCATATTGGATTTTTGATCGCCATATTGGATCCGCCATGATAAATTCTGTCAACTTTCACCGCCAGCTTTTTAGGAGCAACAATTTGAGCCAAAAAAAGACCCGATCAGTTGGGAATTTTTATTTTTACAAGCTTTTTAATCTGGAAACTCGATTTTTCTTGAGTTTCCGGCCGCCATGTTGGAACTGCCATATTGAATTTCGCAAAGGCGTATACGTAATCTAAAAGTAGATGTCCTAAGCTTCAAAATGAGTCCTCGGGTGATTTTTTTGGTCACTCCAAATTTCGGACTGATCCGGTTGACATGGATCGTCTCATATATCTTCGAATTTCGAAAAATTTTTTATATATTATGCGGAAAAGTATGATTAACCAAATCCAAGGTTTCAGTTTTAGAAGGAACAAAATACATGCATATATTCACTTTTATGAAATACTCTTATTAATTTCTTTTTATCGAAATTTACTAATTCCGCTATTGAAAAACGATTGTTTGATGTGTAAAATGTGAATTATGCTGATTTTTTGAAAATTAAACCTTAATGGCATCAAAATTAAACCAGGTGGTTTTTGCACACTCCCCGGATATTGAATTTTTGCGCTGAGCCTTAGGGGCCGTCCATTAATTATGTGAGCTGTGTTTTTGAAAATTCGGACCCCCCCCCCCTTCCCTTGGTGAGATTTGATGAAATCTGGTGGGACTCCTCCCCTCCCTCCCGTGAAATTTAAATTATAATTTTTAAATAATTTATATGATACAATCTGAATTCTCTGGATTAAAAAGTTGACCGGAGGTTTTCCTTGACCCCCTCTTCCCCCTGGGTGAGATTTGGTGAGTTTTTGCCGGACCCCTTCACCCTATTTTGACTCACGTAATTAATGGACGGTCCCTCACGCACAATATATGTTTTAGTACAAAATGACATTACCGCTATACTGCACGTGCTCGTGAGCACCAACTGTCAAACTGTCATTTTGCGTTTTGGCATTTTCGGCATTTAATAATCGCGGTGGTGCAGGGAATCAAAAAAGAAAAGTAGAAAGCAGCATAAAAAAATACTTATTATATTTTTTATACCACAGCATTAAACTTCAGTTTATGATTTTTACAATTAATAAATTGGCAAAATCATAAAAATTAATTGGGCTAAACTTGGTGCAAGTTGCAGTCCGCGAGTGAGTTTTTCCCTCACCCCGCCTGGAGTAAGTAGCTTAATTTACGACGACAACGAACAGCAGCCGCCACAGAGCAGCAGGCAGAGTCTCCGCTTAACACTAAACGGAACACAGCAGAAGTAGCAGTATCGTTGGTCAAAATGGTAAGTAGCAATCGTCGATGAGACATCAACGGTATTGGCAACAACAACAACAACAAGCAGCAGCACTGCTCGAAGTGAACTTTGACCAAAAAACCACAATAGTGTTAAAATGAAATAAAATTGTTTTCTTTCAATTTTTCAGGACGTTTTTCTTATGATTCGAAGGCACAAGACCACAATATTTACCGACGCAAAGGAAAACACTACAGTCGGTGAATTAAAGCGTATGATTGAAGGTACGTTTTTGGATTAATTTTTTATAATAAAGTAAAATTAATTTTCTATTGACCTTAAAGGTATTTTAAAAGTCAAACCTAACGATCAAATGCTATATAATCAAGATAACGATCATATGGATAATGACAATACGTTGCAGGATTATGGCATCACAATGTCTACAGCGAAGGCACAGGCTCCGGCGCAGTTAGGTCTCTCGTTAAGGTCAGTGTATCCACAATGTTTCTTCTTTTTAGTTATATTTAGATAATTTTTATTACATTTTTATTTTCTATTTTTAAATTTATTTTTTAAATCCTAAATCTCATTCATAGTCCACGCTGAAATATGCAAAAATTGATTTTATTTTCTAAAGCTTCGAGGTTTTATCACATAAATGCATGAGTTGTTTATTTTCTATCTCTATTATGTGCACTATACTGCCTTCAAAATTGAATTAAAAAAAAATAAATTCTTATCAGCAACATCGCTGAGTAACACGTTTTTTGTATTTCCATACTAAAGGTCAGTTTATGCCGCAAGCAGAAAATGTTTCTGCTTTGGATTATTTTACGATTAGCTTTGATTTAATTTTAGGTATATTTTATAGTAGAAATATTAATAGATGTATGAGTTGAAATTACATACTTTCATAATACTTCGTAAAATACATTTGTACATACATATATCTAAATATATATCAAGGTCATTTCAAAATAAACGTTTCTCAACAAAAATACTACTTTACTAAATAAATAAAAGTAGTGGGCATATTAAAGATACAGTTTATCACCTTTGATAACTATCTAAATATCACTTTGACCATTTTCAAAATGCAGATATGTACGTAAAAAAAATTTTAATTTTACTCTAGACTTTCACATATAACCTCTGTTACCCGCAGCAATTGTCCACAGCCCTTCCTTCTCCTTTGCCAACCAATCCTGAAGTCATTGCTGCTTATAAACCCTTAAAAGGATTTCCCAAGCATCCCCTATCTGCAGTTAATACTTATCCATTTTTGAGGATTGTATACCAATCTGACAAATAATATTCTACTGATATGTTTTCTTCGGTGTAGATTTTCGAGGTTATTCCTATAGTATAGTTTTTTCGTTAGTGTCATATACTTACGGTGACCATATTTTTAGGACCTAATCCCGGGACAAAAAAATTTCGTTGAATTTGCGAAAAAGGTCACAACCGAATTTCTTTTGCTGAAAATTAGTTTACCTGTTTCTTATTAAAAAAACTAACATTAATATCCAAATACGAGACTTAAAATTAAATACGGGACATCTGTACGTCCTGTATTTCTTCAAAAAAAAAAATCGGGACTGCATAATAAAATACAGGACTGTCGCAGAAAATACGGGAAAAAAAATCTTTTGCCGACGACAGTATCCATTCATCATAATATTAGTGAGGAGCTTAGTAGCCGCGTAAAGCTTTGTGTATTGTTTGGAAAATATGACAGAAAATTGCTTAATTTTCAAGACCCGAAATCTTTTTATAAGTAGTATCGAAATACACAGAATACTCTTAGGAGATTCGAAATAAATGACATCGGCCGTTGATAGTGTCCCGACAAAATAATAATTTTTTTTACTCAATAGAAACATTTTCAGGACATTTTTGTTATTATCTTGAAAAAAAAAAACAATTTTTAAGATTGAATATGTAAGTTTTAATAGTTCAGCATAAATCAAAAAATGTCTCGCTTCTGTTTTCTTTGTGAACTAAGCCTCAGGAAAGTGATTTCTTATCGTGAACATTTTTAACCTTCAAATAACATAAAGCTGAATAATTAATGAAAGGAAAAAGAGTCTAATACATGAAGTAAAACTGCGCCCTACTATAAAATCCTCCTATCAGACATACTAAACGAGGGCAAAGCAAAAACGATTACGATAAGGAATTCAAGATTGTCGTATAAATTCTATTTGATTCGACCAATTAGTTTTAGAAGTGATGTGACGTGTAGGTGTAAAACTTGGATTGCATTTTATGTTCTTCTTTGACTGCGCTTCTTATCCGATGTCCTTATTGAAAAATGATCAATAACCTGATCTAAATCAACAATAATAGTCTATTTAATTTGCTCCCAAACTGCAACAAATGTGTCATTCTTTTTGTATAACTTAATGACGGTATATTGAAGTTTCATGCATTTGCTCTAGGAAAGCAACAATCTTTTACTACTTTCTCTTGAACTAATCAATTTAAAGTACCATCAAAGTTAAGCTTCGTATGTGGTATAAAAATGTATTGTTAAAAAGTCTTTAAATATCGCTTTAAATAAATATGAAAAATTATTTAAGTTCAACATTACATTTTAATATGTAGAATATGCACTAATAGTAGGTTTTCTTTGCTAATTTCAATAAAGCTTCTCCACTTAATGTCCTAATAAAGTATCTTATCTAACATACGTACATTAGACTAAACTATTAATTTGATATTAATACCAGAAATGTATTATTTAATTACAGAAAAGAAAATGGTGATTTTGAAACACTTGAAATTACGCCATACTCATCACCACCGGATTTACCCGAAGTAATGAAAAACCAAGATGCAGCTAATGGGCAAGAACAAGTCGCATAGAAAATTCAGACAACAACAGTAAGAAAAATCGAGAGAACGTGAATGCAAGGATGACAGAACATTTATTCAAAATTTTAAGAAAAAATGCCTTTTTGTTTTTCGGACAAAATATCTATTTAATATAAAATCGTTTAACGAAAAAAAAGAAACCAACACTTTACGTCATAAACTACAACAACAAGATATAAGGAAGAGAATTCAATTCAAGACATAATGTTATTGTAAGCCAATGAATTATAAAGAAATTCATATTTCTTTTTTCTTTCCAAGAAGCAAAACTGTTTAAATTTTTGTTTTAGTTAAACTTGAGCATTCTTTGTTAAAATATATAATACTTTTGTTGATTTTTTTTTAAATTGAAAGTTGAATGAAGACGGGCTCAAAAATTGAATTTTTAAAAACACAAGCTTAAAGTAAACTTACTGCATTCAATAACAACATAAACAAAACAGAACAACAATAGTTGCAAAACCTAATGCAAAATTTAATAACATTGCGAAACAAGAACAAAAACTAAAAATTGCGTACGAAATCCATCAAGCGAATACGACAAAAGTTTAAAGGAAGCCTTACTAAAATCTCGATACACAAAAGAAACAAGAAATAAGCAAAAACACATACACGAATTACTATTGGGTTTAATTTTATTATTATTAAAATTTAATTAACATTATAATTGTAATAATAAGAATTAATTATTAAAAACAAAAATGGATACTTGAAAACTTTAATTTTAAGTTCAATAATAAATTAAATCAAATATGTTTTAGCTACTCATAAAAAAATGTATTACACTTGCAACTGCTAGTGTAGTTCTTTTGGGGTTACTGGTGTGAACATTTCGAAGGAAATATGACTTTAAAAATGTGTGTCTGAAAGATTTTTTTTTTTTAAATGAAATTCATAATTGCATTCGTCAATGAATTTTCATGCTTGATTTCTCACAGAAATTCTTACAGGTTTGTTTTTCTTTCAGCTACTGCAGGTTTGTTTCGAATCAACTCACTGTATCCGAGCTGGTTAAGCAACGGAGTCGCCCTCAAACAATTCTGGGAATTATATAAGTAGGTTCAAATGTTCATCGACTCAAATATGGAATTTTCTAGTCATTTCAATAAATATAAATTGTTTAAAATAAATATAAAAAGAATTAAGTGTTCCAAACTTTTTTAAAAACGACATATTCGGATTTAGTCGTATGAAGATCTTGGAATAATAAGTTCAATACTTCACAGTACGGCTACCACGGTTTCTACTATTTACCAGTTCAAAATTATGTTTTTTAACAACAATAAACCCAATATAAGGGACAATACCGTAAATTAATTCAATTCTCTGGAGCAATAGCATCATGTAGATTTGAAGAGTTTAACCCTCTTCAGTTACGTAACGCTATCGTCAGGTATTTTGGACCCCTCCATTTTTCAAAAAATGTCAATAGTTCATAGTAAAAAGTCACATTTCCACTTTTACTTTACACAGTTATTTGTCTTAAGAAATTAATTACATAAAATTAAGATGAAATATAAATATTTTTCATTTAAATAAATGAGCCGAACTTCGTCAAAATTGATTGTAAGATAGAGGTGTTACATTTGAGTTTTCAAACCAACCATTATAGTAATTCGATGGTGGCGTGATGTCACCCACATGGATGGATGTGTAGAACTCATGTCGTAGGACTTGAATTTTCAAAATTGAATATTTCCTGAAATACTCTACGTTCATATATTCCAAATTTAATGTTTCTAGGGCAAAAGGAAATTGTTTTAGCACGTTTCTAACTTTCTTGAAACAAGAAAACGGTAGAATGTCGGAAAATGAGAAACTGTGCTTATTCTCTTCGTTTGTCCGCTGGTAGAGGGGTACCGACCACTGGCCTAAGAGCAAAGATTACGTATTTATATGGTGCATTCCACGCCAAATCACACAAAATTTTGATTTTGCATCTCTGATTTTTTGAACATTGAATATTTTTTTATCAAGAAACTTAATTTTTTTTAAATTCTAATAACTCCGCGAATAATCTGCCAATTGCATTTTTTTGTTTCAAAATTTTTTTTTAAACTTATTTTTCCTAAAAAATGTCGAACATTTTTTTTTAAAACGATATTACTATAAGATTTTCTAGTTTCAAAAATAAGTCGTCCTTTTTAACTATGTACATATGTAATTGATTTTCTTCAAAATTTTTTGTAAAAAACTTATTCATTTACCAAATTTTAAGACTAGTCTGATATGGGCAAACGATGTGATCTACTTTTTTCCAATTTTCAATGCACAGTGACAGACCATCTGCTGGAATATGAAGTCATACAACGGAATCAATAATAACACCCATTGATGAGTCCACACCGAAAAACAGAAATAACTTCATTATGAGTTAAAATGTGTATTGAGTTTAATAATTATTTCCTTCAACCATATTAATCAGTATCATCTCCCACATTATCCGAGCTGTTATTATCGCCCTCTCCGCTTGGCGTTTCCTGTTCATCCAAATATGCCGTATTACTTGAATTCTGTAACTCAAGATTTTCCAAGTATTCTTGCAAACGATCTTGAAAATAATTAACATAGGTTGACTTTTGTTGCGACGTAGCCGGAAAGTAATGGCCACCACTGTGTTCCAGTAGTTCGACATTTTTGAACTGCGCAGCTAGCGCTTGACTCATTTCCTTAGGAATAATATCATCACTGGTACCGTAGATGTGTAAGCTTGGAATGGCAATTGATTCCTCATAGGCACTTTTATGTACCAGGCTACCTGAAAGGAAGCCTGAGGAAAGAATTGCAAATTCCGGTTTTATTGAAGTCACTGTAAAAAATAAGGTGTAAAAATTACATCATACAATAGCTTATTGCAACATACACTTCTTCCGCGACAATCCACATATTAGCCCAACAAAGCAAGCACCTTGCGAAAAACCCAACAATCCTTGAAAGGGACCTTGTGTTTTCCAAGCATCCTCCACCAACCGCAGACTCTGCTGAAATCCAAAAGCTGGTCCACCTTTATTGGTACCTTTGAAGGTACCATCATCTTTATTTGACCACCAGCTGCGCTGTTCATCTATTTTTTGGCCATCTGGTTCTAATGCCATTGCAATATGTGGTGCTGTTACAAAAACAAACTCTGCATATTTAGCTACGTGTTTGCGGAATGATCCTATTTTGCTTTTAAGCGCATCGCCATTCTGTCTATAGCCATGCAGACAAAGAACGCGCACTTTATCCTTAATTTCTAGCGCAGGTTTATTAGAGGTACTAGCGCTCGATGAAGATGCAGCAACAGCATCATTGTTGGTCATATTGGTAAGCAAACACAAAAATTAACTTCAACTGAATTAAGGTTATAGTGGACTGTCAAATTTTTATACCAAGAGCTACCAGATTTCAAAAAGCTATCTATACGTACGTTTATTTAATTTACATGATGCGTGGTTGAAATTGAATCATAGAAGTGTGCAGTACCATTTTACCTGATTAACAGCCCCTTCATGGTTGGGATTTTCGTTGCCGCTCTTCTGACCTTGTCACAATTCTGTTCAACACATAATCGTATGAGATTGTACAAGCCGTTGTAAGAGGGATCGTATCGTTAGTACGAAGCATTACGGTTCCTTAGTATGGAATTGAAATTTTTGGAATTTAATTTTATCAAATATAAAAATTTTTCTGGCAACACTGGCGCTGTGCTTGGCTTTTGCTAATTACAAATTTTTAGCTAGAGCGCGTCGAAAAGATGGAAAATAAAAAGTTTTGGTGCGAATTTCTAGAGCTCTATAAAGAGTTACCTGCGCTGTGGCGTATTAAAAGTAGCGACTATAGCAATCGGATTATAAAAGCCAACGCGTATGCGGAGTTGGTCGAGAAATTAAGAGAAATTTACCCAGATGCGAACAGAGAAATGGTTGTTAAAAAAATAAATGTTTTCCGTACTACGTATAGAAAGGAATTAAAAAAGGTGAAAAGAAGCCAACAATCCGCTACAGGAGCTGACGAAATATACCAGCCGTCGTTATGGTATTTCGACAATCTAAATTTTTTGGAAGATCAGGAGGAGTCCTTTGAAGGAATATTGACCCTGGAAGACCAAAATGATGAGGTAAGATAAGAGTTACCAGATCCAAAGAGACAAACCGAGCACTTTCAAAAAAGAAAATTTAAAAAGTTCTCGAGAACCTGTTCTCTTCTCAACATGAAGATAAAAGGTCCTCACGATTCAATCTCTTACAAACTACGGTTGGCCTCTCGAGAACCTGTTTGCTTACCAAAGGTTTTTAAAATAAGCCAAAAAAAGTAGCCTATTTTAAAAATTAACATCAAATCAAGACATTTACAGGTTTTCAAGGACGTGAGGACATCCGAGAACGCTTCTTCAAAATCGATGCCATGTCCTCGGAATTGGGAACGTCTGGTAAGCCAAATTTTATTGACCCACTACAATTTCACGAGAAACTCATATTTTAGAATTCACCACCACACTCAAAAAGAAAAAAAATCAGCGATGAAGACGAACTTATACAAATAGCATGCGAGCAGCTGCAATCCAGTCAGCACGACAACTCCGAAACTGATTTCTTGGCGAAATCGTGGTCTTTGCAGTATAAAGAAATGCAGGAAAATCAGAAGTTACTTGCACGGAAAATAATTTCTGATGTTTTATTCCACGGCTGTATGGGAACCCTCAACATATCTCACACTGTAGAAGTACAACAAATGTTGGTCAACTGCCTCTCCACTGAGCAGTAGTGCAGTTCCAACATCGTACTTCTCAACCAGCACTCCTTTATAATTATCGTCACATTTGAGCGAACTGCAAAAATTTGCCCAAATCTTTAAAGAGTAATATTTTCTTATTTTTAATCTACAAGTCACTATAAACGCAAGCCATATGTATTTCGTATAAAAAAATAACATGTACAATAGGTCGGATCGAATTGTATGGAGCGAAAAAAAAAACCTACGGTGTCTGAAAAGCTAGAAGGACTATTGCGAACGATTTCTGCGTCATTTTTTATAAAAAAACTTGTTTTTTGCGTGTTACTTTTTTTCATTCACAAATTTGCTTAAAAACCTAATTTCTAACATGCACTTTGACTAAAATTATTATAGAGGGGTCCTCTACCTGTTGGCCTTGCTCACGAACAAGCGACTTTTATTATCGGGAATAAAGTTTTTTTTTTTAATTTCAGAATTCCGGTCGGATCTGGTTCCCTCGGAAATTACTGATACATATTTTTCTAAAATCGATATAAGTTTTGAACTCTCGCATTGATTCTTACAATAGGTGTGATTTGAATAGTAAGCTATAATCTTAAAATCTGCCTTGCAATTTTTAGTTACAGACAATTTTATAGAATTTTGATATTATGTATTTTAAAAAGCGTTACTTAAAAAAAGTTCAAAATTTCGTTAAGTCGTCCATAACGTAAAAACTACCTAACCGATTTTTAAAATGTTTTATGTATTTATTTAATCAGTAATTTTATTGAAATTTTTTTGTAAATATAAATACTGCAATTAATGCAAACTTACCACAAAAGCATCAAATAAAAAATAAAGTGAAAAAAATATATATCAGTTTATTAAAGATAATTTTACAAGGTACGCTCAATATTTTGCTGGAAAGTTATTGATAATCTTCCTTTTGCCACGGGGTAGCCCGGAGTTTTTTCTTTCGTGTGTGGCACACGACTGGGTTTCGCAAATATGTTTGGCTTTGGTCCGCTAATGCGCCCACTTTTATTGAAGAGACATCAGAGCCGTGTTTCGTCGTAGGCTGCAGCCTAAGGGCCCGTGTTAAAAAGGCGGTCAGCACCACACAATTTATGACTTTTTATTTAACATGAATGTTAGCATTAATATAACGTAAATATGAATTTTTCATGTGATCACAAAAATGTCTTTGCATCTCTTAGGCAAGAACCTCTAAGGCCCGCACACATCTATACACGGCCCTGAGAGACATTTTACAGCTAATAACAAACTTAAAATACTTCATTATGAATTAAAAATAACATGTAACATTGTATGAGAGTTGTCACGCCCACTTCGCTTAGAAATATTTGGTTGCATGTTAATTTGGCTTATTAATATTTCATAACGACTTCTTCAAAAGTTGTCTTATAGCGTATTAAAATTAAGTCGGTGCTGCCCGCTTAACTAGTTTCTCCAGTGTAGAGACAGAATATATTATTGAATATTTTTGATGTATTCAAGAAATATTGAATCAAATTTTTGGATTGCTAATAAGTGCTACGCCCCCATTTCGAACTTTATAAACTGGTTTCATTATCTGAAATAATTCTTTCTGAAGCTTTTGCTTGCATGGGAGGTGCCATGCATATCCGTCAACCGATTTTGCCTATTTGCTATGTTTGAAGGTATAGCCTGTGTACCAAATTTCATTTAATTATCTCGCTCAGTTTTCCGTTATCGTGATTTTAAAATACAGGCAGACAGACGTACATATTTGGATTAAGAGCCGACTAAACTATGCATATGCTTGCTTTACCTACTGTCAAATTAGAATGAAAAGCGTGTCAGATGCTTAGGGGTATCAGAATAGACTACATAAATTATATTTCTTCTATATTTCCCCCTTTTTTATATGTTACAAGCTCTGTAAGTAAAAGAAAGAAAAATATTTATATGTGGTTGTTACTAAAAAACTTTACCCATAATGATTAGTTAATGTTTTGGATCTTTCGGGTAGTCGCTTATTTGCACCATACATAAAACGTGTTGATTCACGAAGGAACTCAATTAAATCTTTATTGAGTCTTTATTATTTATAAAGTACATTTGTCTCTCCTTCATTTATATATCTCTGAACTGTAATATATGGTGTCCTCCATATTTTTACTGATAAAGCGACCGTTCCTGCATGCGACTAAAATGTTGTGCGTTTGTGTCTATGAAGAGCCTATAGTGGCACTCAGTTGCACATTTCTGTAGCTATCTGGCAGCTATTGGCTTTTGTCAACACCGACTGACTTCTGTCAAGCAACTCGTTTCCCTTATGTAAAAAATACAGAATAGCATTATAAAGCGCACTATATCAAACTATTTACAAATTTTTTCAATTAACAATAGTTATAATGTTATTAAACACATCGCTGCTTTCCAAATCCACTTTTTTTGGTACCTTACTAAGCAAATGCAGGCAAGTGACTAAAATACTACCATCCCAAAACAAAATTAACAAGATTCCTTCCACTTCTCCCAATAACTCCAATATTTTGGCAAAAAATAGACCGGGAGTTGCTTTGGCTGCTGCCAACTTCAACAGTCCAGCTGCAGGCCTTAAGACACTCGAAGAAAAAATCGGATTGCCACCAAGACCGAAAAAACCACTTACACCGTACTTTCGCTTTATGAGGGATTTACGTCCAAAAATACTAGCGGATCATCCAAAAAGTACTGTAGTTGATGTAGTCAAGCAAATTTCGAAGAAATGGGAAATTGTGGATCCAAGCCTAAAGCTAAAACTCCAGGACGATTATAAAATAGACCAGCAACAATATGTAGAGAAACGTGCCAAATATGATTCCAATTTGACAGAGGAACAACGTGGTGCGATTAAACAATTTAAGCAAAATTTGCAACATCTCAAAGAGCGTAAAATGATGCGAAAACGTGTCAAGGACTTAGGTCGTCCCAAGAAACCTGCGTCTGGTTTTCTGCGTTACTTAATCCTCGAGCGTAAAGCGACACCACAGCTTCCAAATGAAACGTATCGTGAATGGCATCAGAAATGCACATTGAGATGGTTAGGTCTTTCCAATGAGCAAAAGGCTCCATATAATCAGGAGGCTCGCAAGGAACTCGAAATATACAAGTTGGTTACCGATGCGATATTTATAAAAAAATTGGTTGTAATAAAATTGAAATTTTCTATAAATTACAGAGAGGAAATCAAAGGGTGGGAAGAGCTAATGATACGAGAAGGTAACATTGATGTGGTACGCCAAAGTCATTTAATTGAGCCTGCAGAGCCTAAATTGAAAAAGTCAAAAGAAGCTTCAAGTGAAAAATAATAATACCTTTGCTGAATTCGCCATTGCAGTTATATTTTTGTTTTTTTTATAAGTTTTTTACTTTGATATTTTGTGCAATCGAAAAACAAAAAAAGCGAAATATCAAACAAAACAAAACTTATTGTTTATTTTTTCTTATTTAGTTATTGCTATTGTATTTTCTAAATGTTCATTTAATGCATTAAAATATGAAATAAAGACTTGAAACGATTTTCTTATATACATACATCCATACGAACAAAAGTAGAAATTTGTAAAAACTTACAGAAAAACAAATACATTAGGGTGCCATTGTTAAGGGTCTTTCACACATTACGCAACGTAATGAGAGAGATAGGGTAAATATAATTTCTAGTTAAACTTGAATACTAGTCATATCCAGCATTTTTTGTACCAACAATTTTTCTTGTAGATTGGTTACTTACAGAAATAAAAAATAAATTTTCCCATAATTTATGAAAAACACAAAATACATATTTTGGCCCCTATTGTGATAAAATTTTTCAAAAACTTAAAAAAAACCTAATTTTTTGCGCAAGTTAAAAAAAAATACCGAAACTTGAGTTTTGGAAATGTCTAACTTCATTTTGTTATTGGTAGTCTAACAATAATTTAATTTGGTAAAATACTTTGGTTACCAGAGCTGCAAAATTTTCATTTTTTGAAATTTGAGAAAAAAAAGTGAAAAATAATACACTTCTTTCTTATTCAACATATTTTTTCATTTTTCTTTTTTATTTTACTGTTGTTGTACACATAAGAAAGTACCGAAAAAATAGTTACCTCTATTTTTTAAGCTTATGTACATTAGGGTGATTCAAATTTTTTTTTTCTAAACCTGTTTGAAAAAAAAAAAAATCTTACAGAAGTGAGACCTAGAACATCCGAAAGAGCATAAAGTTTTCTATAAAAAAGTGTAGTACTATTTTTTCGTGGAGGTAATATGTTTAGTTTATTAGCTTTCAAAATTTAAAGATATTTCGAAGAAAGAGAAAAAAAATTTTTTTTTGTAATTTTGTTGTTTTTTTTTCAAAAATTTTATGTTCTTTTCGATGGGGTTAGTCTCGTTCGTGAGAGACTTTTTTTTACGAGATTTACTCGAAACTGTCTAAAAAGGCATACTTTACCATATAAATCGTATGGAAAATTAAAAAGTTCGATGAGCCACCAGTAAATATAAATATTATGAACTCTCCTTACAAGTTATTTGTAGAAAATTTTATATTCTTTCCGATGGGCTAGGTCTCGCTTCTGAAAGATTTTTTTTTTCACGGGATATAGAGACAAATATCTAGTAAACCATTTCTTCCCATACAAATCCTATGGAAAACAAAAAAGCTCGATGAGCCACCAGTAAATATTAATATTATGAGCTCAAATTCCACCAGAATTCTTCTTTCGTGTACCTGCTACTATTAAACCTGTTTGATATAAAAAAAAAATTTGAATCACTCTAATGTACATATGTATAAGGTTAGTATCCATGATCCTGCGCAAGTAGAATTTTTATTTTTCTTGTTGAAAGCTCAATTTCTTTGCTGTTTTCACATTATTTACCTAATTGCACTATTATTTGAATTTGTATGTAAATGTCACTTAATTATATTTCTTAAAAAATAAAAAAAAAATTGAATTTTCCTAGCCGTTTTTAAATTTAACTCTACTACGTACTACAACTTACCTCATGCTTGAAAACGATTTGAATTGATGTACTTTGTCAGTCATCCTTCGGAAGCAATGTGTAGGTTGTTCATAATCTGAATTTTCAAAGAGAATTTTTATGTAAATACAGTGAAGTCCCGATAATTCGTACCCAGTTAATTCGAAAATCGCTCTATTTCGTAAAAATTTCATACATTTTGGTCCCCTCGATAATTCGCATTTTTTTTTTTTTTTTAATACACATACGTTCTGTTTAAACTCTTATAAATCGTAATTGGATTTGACAACCTCTTATAATTCGTAATGAAAACCAAAATTTTACGGAACTATAGTTTGAAAAAAAAGTCAATCATAGTAGGAAGCTACGGCTACGTTTACGGTTCACTTTTTTTTGGAGTTTTGGTGTTTTTCGTGGTGAGTTTGTTCGTCACACCAGAGATGTGCAAAAGAAGAGTGTATGAGTGAGTTACTAAATATCGCTCATTTACTTCAAGACAGGCATAACTCAAAAAACATGATTTTGAGTTAAAGATGCAGAAATATCCACCATTTCATGTTTTATTTAGTGTTAAAAAAAAGTATCTCATAAACTTGTCTTGTGAGAAGAGTTATTTTCATATAAAAAGTAATTTATTGAAAACTTTAAATGTGTTTTTCTCCCATTTTATGTTTTTTGAGTTATGCCAGTCTTGAAATAAATGAGCGAAATGTATTGCAGGTAAATAAATAATTGTTTTGGTTTCTTCTTTTTATTAAATAAATTTAAAAAAAAACCGTTATTTCGTATTTCTGATTTTAACCTCGTTAAATCGAAAATTCGTTATTTAGTATTATTCTTATTTCAACCTCGCTAAATTAAAACATCGTTAATTTGAAGACCCCTGTTATTCGTAAAAAATTCCGGTCCCTTGCGATTACGAATTATCGGGATTCTACTGTACTCGTATAAGATTGGTCAAATAATAAAACAACAATGCCGTTTACTTATTTTAAAACATTTTTTTGTGATTTTTATTTCTTTTTATTCCTTTTTTAAATTATTTTTGTGAGGATTTATGATTTTATTAAAGCAATAAAATTTCATTAATTCTAATTAAATTAAATATAGTATTACATGTATGTATATTAAATTAGTTACTTTTTATGCATAAAATTTACAGCTATTTTCTTTTTTTCACCTGAATGTGTTTTGTAGTAAATATTTATTTTTATATTTTATTCATCTTAAAATTTTAGTAAGTAAATAGAGATCACAAGAAAATTTGAAATCTTGAAAGGGACAAGCCAGCATTCAGTAACTTACCCTAAGAGAAGCTGTAGCAAGTTTTTCAGTTTTTTTTTTTTTTTTTTTTTTTTGTATAAGCAGTAAATGCTATTTATGCAAAACTTTGTGTTAACTTGTATCCTTTCAAGACAATTTTCATAGTTAGCTCTTACGTTTAAGTAATACCATACATATATACATATGAATATGTACTTTATATGTTTTGCTCAAATAATTGTATACTAAAAGTTATTTGTTATTATCAATATACATAGACGTGTTTAATATATTGTATGTATATTTATGCTGTTTTTTTAATAACTATGCTCTTGCATTTCTTTCAGTGTACGTACAATAAAATTCATTTTAACTTCTTAATAATGCGCATATAAGTAAATTCTATACAATAATTTTGCTGCTTTTTTTTCTTCATATACGTTTGATTTTGGTTCTAAAAACAGAAATGAATAACATTGCTGTAAATCTTTGTTGGTTTGTTACAATAATGAACTTTCAATTGAAATATGATGTATAAAAATACAAGTTCCATTTTTTTTTTGAAGCAAAAAGATTAAGAGAATAAAATAATATTCCATAAGCATACATGGATGCTATTAAAAAAACTAACAGATTCACCGCTTTTGTTGACCTAGATATTGGGTTTAAAGCATATGCTTATTACGTTCGCTAATATTAAGAACGCTACGCTACTCACAAGAAAAAATGAAAATATATATAAAATTCCTTATGTGGTCGATTACTGATAATCAATTCAAATCTCTTACCGTTTCTTAGATATAGTGTCGCATTTGAAGTATATCGGCCATATGAATAATACAATTGTCCAAATCTTTTGGGCAGGTAATTTTGTTAATGGTGGCCCAAAATTACCTAATTGGCTTATACTTCACAAAAGGGGATCTGGGTGTTTTTTTTTTATTTTGTGGGCAATTTTAGATTCTAATTCCGCCGAAATATTTTGAGACATTTAATTATAGAGGAAGAGATGACAGTGATACCGACCTATATCCACACAAGTATAATTTCTACTTTGACTACCATGTTATCTTTCAAAGACATAAAGTTGCAGTTTTAGGGATTTTGCATTCAAAAAGTCTATTTTTTCAAAACTATATGTATATATTTTGAGCCTAAATCAAGATCAACAAAATTGGTGAGGGTGATTATTACAATCTCAATTTCTTGCTCTCGTTTTGCATTTCCAGAGTTGTGTTTTTATCTGTTATTACAAGTTCAGTTTAAGACTTCTGTTTAGCATTTCAATAAAGTTGGAAGTAAAATCTTAAGTTATTAGTTAAAGTGTTTTTTGTTTTTGTTTAAATATAAATATTTACAAAACTTATGCATCTAAATTATTATCATATAATTTTTATGTTTATATAATATTTAAATGCTTAAAAATATCTTCTTACAACTAACAAGCCATATAATAAGTATAAAAAAGAAACCTTTTCAACAAAAGAAAAATAATTCATTTAAATTTAAATGTGTTTTTAGTAATTTAGTACAGTAAAATAAGTTTGCTTTCTTCTTCTTTTAGATTATAATATTAAATTGGTTAGAATATGCGAAACTTATTGTAAGTTATTGAAAAAAAAGCCATATAAAATTCAATCTAATGAAAAACAAGAAGTTATTTAATTATCACAAAGTATGTTTATCGATTGCAAATCGTTGCAATGAAACTGTTTTTTAAGAAAAAAATAAAATTAATATTAAAATTGTTGTTTATGTTTAGGGAGTCGGACCACAAGTTTGTAAGAAAGCGACCAATCACTGAAAATTTTGGTTGGGCAGGTTGTAGCATTTCCAAGAAAAGCGAATCATCTAGAATGTTCACAAGAATTTTGATCCGTTCAGTTGTGTTTTCGGAAGATATTGCAATTAATTTAAGCAGCAAAATTTCTAATTAAGTTTTCAATGTACATATTGCAATTTTTAGAACAAATTTTGTATTTTAGTTATTGAAACCGATTTTTTTTCATACATACAGAGGGATTGAGATCAAAAACTCTTTAAAAAAATATTAATTCGTTTTTGTCTCTGATAAAACACAATCGGACTTAGTAACTTAAAATCGTTCAGGTTTGATCACTTTCTTAAAATTCATTAAAAAACTTAATTTTTTTTGCAAAAGCCATACGTATATAAATATTTATTTCTCGTTTAACTAATTTGACAACCCATACGCAATAATTTAAACTAAAAAAAATTTAACTAATCGTAACAATAACTTTTCTTTAACTCATAAAAAAAGAAGGAGTCGTCAAGATTCATCCAACGCAATAAAAAGTATAGGCTACTTACTGACTGCTCAACTCAAAGTCATAAAAAAAAGAATACAGTCAATCAATCAAACAATCAATCAATGTGTTTTTTTTCAGATTCTACAATATTTTTTTTTTCGTTTTTAGCTTAAGTTTTTAATAATCAATAAAAAAATAATTTGCGGTTGCGTTTGCTGTTGTTACTTTCGTCATGTTGTACTGATGATTATGGTGATGATGATGTAGTTGTTGGTGCTGTTGTTGTTGTTGAAAGCGTTGATGATATTGATGATAATGATGCTGCTGTTGTTGTTGCTGCTGCTGTTGGTGCTGAAGATGATGCGGATGGTGATGACGCTGGTGACGTTGATGTTGGTGCTGATGATTACTCAAATGCTGTTGACAATTGTGCAACCAATTTGCATAGTGTAGCAATAATTTTCAATCTTTTTGATGTGCATGATGCGGATGTGTTTGTGCAGTATGTGTATGATGCGACTGATGTATATGCTGCTGCTGTGGCTGCTGCTGTTGTTGTTGTTGCACATGATGATGTGAATGCGTTATATGTGGATGATGTGTATGATTCAAATGCGTATTATTACTCGCATTGCTGCTGTTGTCGCTATTGTTTGATGTAGTTGCTGCAGTAGCGCCAGCAGCATCAGATTTGTTACTATCTCGTGGCAACAAATAAATGGAACCATCTGCAGCCTGCTGCAAACTGTATTCTGAAGGTGAGCATGGATTACCTTCAGGATCGCGCATATACTGTAGAAATGAAAATTAAAAATTAATTTAAAAATTATTTTCGAAGAAATGATACGATAGATATCATATGGATTGAGAAAAAGTTTGGGCAAAATTTCAGTGTCCTGATGGCTCAGAAAGCACACACATAAAAAAACTAAAACCGCGCAGACATTTTAATTATTATTATCAAGACCTAGGAAGATGTCAAATTTTAGATAAAACTGGTATACAGAGCCTTCAAGAAAGTGTTGATCTTAAGGAACTATTAATGACGAAAATCATATGAATTGAATTTACAAGGTCTCAGGTGCAATGAATGTACAATTTAAGTACATGAAGTGAATTTTTTGTAGCATTAATTTTAAATCGACAGAAACTCCGTTTATATTTTGTCATTATTCGAACGAGACCTTACTGCCCCATATATTCTGAATCGGATTCTCGTTTCAATTCAACACGACAGGATTAAGGAAAAATTTCATTAAATATACCGATAGACAGTACTTAAATCAAGTTATCCGCCCACGTTAATTATTAAAAACCACACTTACTTGAAAAATGTGCCTATGCAATGTAGCAAATTTATTGGAAATCCGCTTAAATTCGGTACCGAAAGTGTCGCGATCACTAAGCAGTTCATCCTTGCGCCTGCGCACCTCCTTCACCTCATCTTCCAATGACAAAATCTGATCCAGCTTACGTTTACGACAATTTTGAGCAGCTACCTTGTTCTTTCCACGACGACGTATATCCCGTATTAACGACAATTGATTTTCGGTCAAATCATATTTGGATAGACGTTCATTAAATTCATCCATGGGTAAATTGATGATTTCACCCACCACAATAGGAATGCTAAGGGCGCGTGCACGTTTCTCATCGCGAGTCAAATGTTCATCGTCTCCATTAGTAGATGATTTAGATGACTTAGACGATGATGTGGAAATTTTCTTATCGCGCTGTTGTGGACGAGGCAAAGAACCGCTACCCTGTGGCAAAGTGTACGTGTGATTATGTTGTACGATGTCGTGTGGTGTACGTGGTGGACGTAATGAAAAGTCCACTGAATAACCGCCACCAATTGCACCGGATCCATATTTTAAATCATAAGCCTGCATTTCTTTACTCAGAGCCGGTCCCATGGCACCCTCTGACATTGAATTTCCATTGAGCGGTAATCCACCGCCTACTGTAGGATACGGTTCATATTCGTATTTAATTGGTGGTGGTGCTTGTATGAGCCCATTTGTAACGGCAGCACCACCATTTGCCGTTGTGCTATTTATAGCAGTGTCAGGACCCCCCAAACCGGGTTGTTCTTGCAAATAACGTTTACCAAACATTTGATGCTTTTTCTGCGCAACAGGTGGTTGCCTTGAGCCATCATTTAAGCGATTATTGTTACTGTAACTGTAGTCATAGGGACCACCATATTTGCCTTGATGATAGTCCTGCGCCGAATCACTGCCTTCACCCCATTCGCCATCCGATAATGATGGTACACGTTCAGAGCCCATTGAGCTGACAGCACTGTCGCTGGATGCGTCTAAGCGATCGCCACCTGTAGTGCTCGCCGAGTTCATTAGATCAGCGGTCATACCACCAGCAGCACTGCCAGTTGCAGCGCTCATTGAGAGACCATTTGCCGAGGTGCCGGCACCGCCACTGCTTGCGTGTCCACTCGATAAGCCGAGTACTGAAGAATTATTACTGGTGCTGTTATTGACGTCAACCATACGGCAAAAACCTGCAATGAAATTGAAATGAAAATTAAATATGCAATTAATGTTTCATTATCTTTCTAAAAATTACATTTTTTTTGTAAAGTCATTGTGGCGAGATAGGAAATTTTATAGGGAGGTGTTGGATAATCTGTAACGTTGTAAATAATTGGATTTTATCTGTCAAAAAATTCTTTTCATTTCTGTTGAAAATTTAATAGAATTCGATTAAATGTCCAAAATAAAAATATATCAGGACCATATATGAGAGGAGAAACACATTAACTGTACCTGGGAGACATTTCTGTCTTTCTGATTTGAATGTTCATAGTTTATTTGGGACGAGAACATTTGGTTAGGTAATTAAAAGTAATTATTTAAGTTTGCGCGTTTGTTTATGTAGTAGAGATGGGTTCAAAAACTACTGCATCGATTTCAAGTCTTTTCTTTTTTTAGATATCTTACTAAGCTTCTAGTGTTATATACATACATATGTATGTACTTTATTGTATTGTAAAGTAAAGGAGTGTTCTAATGTTGTGTATTTTATTGTATTGTCAATTAAAGAAGCGTGGCATATGTATCTCTTAAAAGGGAAAACTCTCTACTTACTGTGTGAGATATTAAAGCCAATGTAACCAAACGTTGTAAGGAAAAATTTTGTGATACAGATTGGGAGGTATTGGACAAGTGAGCGCGGCATCTTCCTTATAAGACAGATTGCATCCTAAATGTTTTATTTGTATTGGCAGAGCTATAATTGAAAATGTAGCTAATGTACCATATTTCATTAGATTAGGACAGTCAAACACACTTTTTTATAATTATATTTTTATGTTATAGAACCATGTATTTATTTTATTATGTTTTTATGGAAGAGCTTGAAAATACATATGAGCACACAGATATGTTTTGAGAGCGTATACATACATATTATGTATGAACATACATATTAAACCATAAAGTTTGGTCAAAGTTACGAATAATCACAAAAAAAAAAAAAAAAAAAAAAATTTGAACACCCTGATAGTTGGCCAACTAGAAGTTAATTT
Source organism: Meiosimyza platycephala (assembly GCA_963662105.1). Taxonomy (NCBI): domain Eukaryota; kingdom Metazoa; phylum Arthropoda; class Insecta; order Diptera; family Lauxaniidae; genus Meiosimyza; species Meiosimyza platycephala. The sequence goes on along the minus strand of OY759209.1, from coordinate 91,447,494 downwards.
TTTCATATTTAAATGGAGGTCAAATAAGCCAGGGACAATTGCTGTGTTTCACCTCATGAACTAAATGTTGAAATTCCTTCCAATTTAATAAGAGTCCATTTCAGTTTTTTTTTGTGTTTGCAAAATAAATTAAAACATAAAATAATAATAAAAAAGGTCCTATTTAAACTCATACGAAAATAAATTGTTTATTTGTAAAGAGTTTCTGAAATTTATGAACTTCATTAAATTATATAAATTCTTCCCTGAAATCTGCAAAAAGTGTAATTGACATCTGTTTTTATTTTTTACTAGTGTAACCAGCAGCCGTTGTTCTGCTCTCCCTGTCCCTATATCTAGGCTCATATCCATCAGATCTGTTGATAATTTTATCACAGCGCCATCTAAATCAATTCAATCGCGAGTTATAGTGTGCATTTTCCATACAAGATTCACATACAAAACACTAACGGTTTTTCGCGATTTTCCAATATTTCTAAAACTTTTTTTTGCTAAAAACTACAGATAACAACGAACTAAATAAAAACCAAGCAAATCCGTCATTCGTGAATTATGTGGAGCTGAACAGTTTTTGATTTTTATATATAAAAGACATCAGAAGACCTTTTCACTCCCAACTACCTTACATGTGTTTGTCGTTTATTTGGCAACAATTTCAGTTTCGGCGTATCAGTTATCGGCTTTTGCGATAATGCTCGTTCTTGGTCATAGAATTTCGAAAGCTAATCTTTTAAATATTGTTAGTGGGCTGCGTGCAAATCATTTAAATCAACTCTAGTGATTCTTTCTCTTTCATTCTCTTGCGAACACTATGAGTTTATGATTCTTAAAAACAACATTTAGCTGCTGACTAAACAGTTTTTTATTGAAAATTAACACAGATATTGAGACTACGACAAATAATAAGCATTTCTTTCTTTTCTTTTTTTTTTCATTTATACAAAAAAAGATAAATAAAGTTAACTATTTGACGCTAAAAAAAGAAGCGGCGTGGTAGTACAGCTGATACCAAACAAAAGAACGTGTCAAAATGCAGTTTAAGAGTCCCTATCTAATTTTTAAATAGCTTTGTCTTCCATCATTGAACGATTAACGTTAGTCAAATGTTCTCAATATTATTTTAAAGTAAAACTATTGGAGCGAATGCGATATGCCAATAAGATGTCACGAAGAATAAACTTATTTATAGTCCACGAGGTTGCATTGCATTTTTGATCGTCATTTCAAGACATTTAATTTTTTTTTTGTAATTGGTCTGGCTAATAATCGAATTAAGCACCAGTCGCCAGAATCGTGGTGGGGTTGGTTGTGAGAGGCCGAAAAAATAATCAATCAATAACTCGAAAAGTAAGACACAAGTAGAAAAATTTATTAAGACCAATGTTGTAGAGGAGATGAAAACACATCGATTTCATGCGCCAAAAATCTCCGTATGAATGGATTTGACCCGGTTTTTGTTTTGCATTAGTAATTTGATATCTCATTAAATTCTATAAGGGAATTACTTAATTTTAAATTATTTGTTTTAACTTAAAAAACTATCTACATTTTCGACCTATTTGTAAACTTTGCATATCAGCTTTGTAGATTAAATTAACTATCAACTGATACCAACCAATATGGTTCAATTCGATTTAGGAATTTTCAAATTATTGCGAGTTTTCTCTCTTACCTTTGCATTATTATCATAATTTTTTTTTTGTCAGCTGTTACTTTTTTGTGACTAACAATTTCTACCCAAAGAAATTCTTTGGTTAAAATTAAGCAACTGTTTTTTGGAGGAAAAGTGATCAGCTGTTTGTTTTCTTCATTTTTGCGCTGTCATTCGACGACGTTTTGTAGTACGGGAACAAGATTTAGTCAACTTTAGGTAACAAAATATACCTATAGGTGAGTGCGGAAACAATGATTAAGTTCAAAAATACAACATTTAAAAGCTAATTTTTCATTTAAGTTGATCGTTCTATCGTTCTATGATCAACAGTTAAGTCAATATCAAACATAGGAGATTTAAGAAAAACATTTGAGAACAACTTAATTACAAGCTGATAAACAAAGGAAAAGTTTTACGTTTCTTTGCACCGTGGCGCATGGAAAGTAAATAAAGAGACCAAAATATAAAATTGTGTGTAGTCAGTTAACTCACCTATTATTTAGTTTTAGTTTTAACGATTTTAGAGGGATATCCTCCTATAAGTCTATTACAAGTTATTATGATTAAGGGTATACGTTTTTACACTGTATGACAACATGTGTCAGGCTCATTCAACACTTGCTACGCGCACACAACTTGGACACAATGCGCTAAATTTAATGTAACAAAGTATGTCTGTCTGTCTGTCTATTTGTCACAGCAATGTGATTGACTAATTTGTTGAACAGAAAAAAAATAAATAAATTAAAAAGACAGCAACAATTCAGAAAAATGTTTACGACGACAACGATTCCGAATGAGCTTTTTATTTTAATTTTTTTGCTTTGAATTTGCAAATTCATTTGTTGCTGTTTTTGCGGATATTTTATTCTGTACATGACTCAGCAAATTAAAAATAGTAAACAGCACAAATGAGCAAGAGACGCGCGCGCAATTCGCTCATGACGATGATCGAAAACCACCAAGACAAATTTAATTTTTTTTTTCGTCGCCTCGCACAGTTGCCGTATGGCAATAACAGTACCCGCGTTAATGATGAATTTCAATTTACAGTTCAAGACTGTAGACAGTTTGGACAGAAAGAACCAGGGTTAGAACTTTACTCCGATCGGAGTAAGTCTAAATACGAAAATTTTTTATTCAAAATGAAACCGGTTTCCACTTTTTTGGCTTACAAGCAGCTATCAAAATCATATGGTTGATTAAATGTGCTTTGAATGCCCGAAATCAGACGTTTAAACTTGGTTTAAGCATCCTTTAATACTATCTAAAAAGCTCGATTCTGAGTTTAAGCCACTAGCACTGAACGGTTGATCCCAAGAGGCCGCTAATCGATGTTAGTTCTTTTCGACAAAAAATGTATGTGGATCTTAAACATTTACCGAAATAAATTTGTTTTGTTTTTTAGATAAGTGGCTGGATTTGACTTGACCAAGCCCGAAAGTGCAGGTCAAAGCCGGAAGCCTTGTAGAAATTGCAAAATTTCTGAAAAATTTGGTAATTGGATGATTTTTGTGAAAAAAAATGTACTATTAACCATTTCAAGAAAAATAGTTTTATATTGGAAAGGTCCGGAATTCCTTCTGGTCAACTTGGCATTACTGGATAAGTAATGAAATTCAGTTTTAAGACTGCACATTGGAATTATATAAATAGTTTTTGAGTTACATATCTAGGCTGTTCTAGTATGTTAAAAAGAATTGTGTACCAAAATTAAAAAAACCATCGGAACACTTAACTTGAGGCTATATTTTATTTTCTTATGAAATATAATGGTTTTAGAGATAAAATTCTGAGCATTATATACAGAGTTGTCAAGTTGAAAAGAAGCTATTCTCGGCCTTCTCAAAAAAATAAATAGTTTTTCCCTCAAATGGTAAAAAGTAAAATTTTTTTGGGAAAAAGTTGATGACCATTTTTGGTTTTTTTTTTCAGTCGACCATATTCTAAAATTAATTTGTAATTTGGTAAAAAGTATAATTTTTATATTTGCGTAGGAAAAACTTGATGACATTTTTTGTTTGCTACCTAAACAAAATTTTTGAGTACAGACTACAATTCCCGGCTATTTCAGAAATTTTTGAATTCCTACAAGGCCATCGGCTTCGCCATGAAATTTCGAGCTTGACCGGGTCAATACCGACCACTTGACAACCCTGATTATATGTATGTATATCAATTTTTGCAATAAAAACACGCAGCGTTCAACTGAGAGACTAAGTTTTTCAAACTTTTTTTATGTGCAAATTAAATTTACTATAAAATTGTCATACATGTATGTATGCACAAATTTTTCATTCAATCAATGGTTTTACTGATAATTACAAATAAGTTTAAAAAATCACAAACGAAATGAATAGTTTTATGTTATGTACCTACAAAAATATTCCCAATCTGTTCCGAAAAGTTTAAATTTATTAAAACCGGTGCAGTTTTGCACAAAAGTGAACAACTTAAATTGTTAACAAGATTAGACTCTTATCATTATATTATGTCCTGGAAAAGCAAAGATAAAATTAAAATTTAGTTCGAATTAGAAATAGTCTAACTATTACTATATCCAAATACATACATATGCATTTACCCGCATTGACAGGTCACGGTTAGCAAGTTTTAAAAATTAACCAGTTTGCACAAGTCTGGCAACACTTAACACAAATTTGAATGGAAGTTTAAAAATATCAAAAATTTAACTTAATATTGCGTTAAGGATTGACGGAATTATCAAAAATTCATTACCTACATATAACTTTTATTAACAACAAAAAAGTACTTTGTAGATAAAATAGATATAAGAATTCGTTGGCAAAAGCTTTATATTTTTAGCATTGAAATATCATGTTTTTTTTTAATGAACAATGCCTTTTTTATGCTCACCTGTTGATTTTAATAAATTTTAGTTTTCGCAATATTTGTAGGTATTGGATGGATATTGGATTTTTTGTTGTTGTTGTTTATGTTATTGTTCTAAATTTTGGCACACATGCGCTAACACTGTAGACAGAAGGCGAAATTATTTGCCTAAAACCATGTTGTTTGATGACGATTATTTTCAAAATTCGTCAGTTATAGTCTTTTTTTTTGTATCAATTACACATGTTTATTAACTTTAAAATTTTTAATTAACCACAAAAAACGACCGAACAATATGACAAGAAACTATTTAGAGCAAAAATTAATGCGCAGCGAGTGCGAAAGAACTTAAAAATTTAAAAGATTTTTATAAAAAAAAACTAATAACACAAAAACCGAATAAAAATTTGCAGTAAATCTCGTTACCCACTCAAATCGCAACTAATTGTTAAAAAAAAAATTCAGGCAGAGCTTTTTCGGCAAAAAATAATAAAAAATTCTCTCACAGCGCTGAGCCAAATTCACACGCGCTTTGATAGGAACAAACAGTAGGTTGCCAGATAGTAGACAAAATAAAATACCTCCGCGTAAACATTTTGAACTGACAACAGCCAATGCCAAACATTTTTTTTACTTGATTTCAACATATGAATTTATGTACACATGTATGTATATATATCACAATGCCTCTCAACCAGAATTTTAATAATAATAATTAGATACAACAATCCACAGAGAACTTCGACCTTGATCCTATTCTCCACCAAAAACCTTCCGGAAAATATAACTACTATGGGCTAGGGTCTAGCGATTAGTAAAATTTTACCGACTTATATAATTTAACAGAATACCGGAAGCTTATAGTCCAATGCCGGATATGAACGTTAGTAGTTGAGAAAAGCCTATCACAGGAAATTATACTCTTGAAGTACCAGCAGCGCCTTGCGGAGGAAGGAACCGTGAATAATACAATTTTTGCTTGAAAGTCGTGGGAATCAAACTACGAATCATCAGCATGCCGACATTTGTGCTCACTAGTCTCAACCGTATACTCTGTGAATATTAAATTCAACATTTTGCAAATTTATTCTCTTAAATTTTTTGAACTTGTTGTCATCATATCAGACATTATTATTGTTAGTTCAATAGTACAAAGTAATTAATTAATTTACAATGATTCATTTAGAGCACTAGCAGCTAGGCCACCGGCTCAATATCAGACATTCCTTTCTACATTCTGTTTGAAGTCATCAAATCTAAATTGCTTCAACACAGATGTTAGAAATTTAATATCCTTTAAAAGTGAGGCATCGAATGAAAAAGAAAATCGCATGCTGCATTTTTAAAGTGATCGAAAGAAAGATTATGTTATTCCTCAGAGGTAGCAGGATATTATAGGCTGTGGATGGGCTTCTCAGTAAACGTGATTTACAAGATGAAATAGAAGAAAAACAAATCGACTTCCTAATCTTGCATTTTAAGTATCATTATAAGCGATTTCAGTGAGAAAAGGGCAAAGTCGTTATACGCCTTCCTTTCTACAAGTAACTAATAATATCTCAATTTTTTTGCACCTGACAAATGCACAAGCACCCATTATTCATATTATAAAAATTAGGTATTTTGAAATAAATATAAAGACTACAAAGCACGTAGCATTTTCACAAGCTCATCCCCTCCTCCTAAGGAATACACATGGTTTATACAACAAAAATATAATTTTTTTTCACATTATCTGAACATTGACAAAAAAAATTAAGCCTTTCCTAAAGTTCAATTCAAATCAATGGTAACTTAATTCAGTCACTTGGATCTTTTGACTGAAACCAAAAAACTCAAAAAATAATGGTGCTTCAACTTTTGCGCAATTAAAATTCAAAATCTGAAAGAGATGGAAAAAATTTCGTAACGGACTTCATTAATCCCAAATCTCTTGGGCATAGCTCAGAAATGTCTGGTAACACTGTAAGCAAAAGCAAATAGAATAGTTTGCTCAATTTGAGTGCTCAATTCGTCGCTCACTCTTGTGCTTATTCTTAATTGTAGCTTTTATTTAATTTTGCTGCCAAAAGCTTCTTCTTGGTGTTGGTTGGTAAAAGGCGTGAATTTCTTATCAGTTGGCAAAATTTAAGATAAAAATTCAACCGTATTTTTCTTCCAAGAAATTTGTAGAATACATAGTAAATGCAACAACTAAGCTATACTAATAAGCTATAGATAAGCAACAAAGTTAGGTATTTTGATAACGAAAAGGTAGCTTTCATTTGCAGAGTTTTTGATTAATTGTTATTTTTCGCCAAATGACTAAAACCTTATTATGATTACAGCATAAGCTTATAGATAAGAGATTATAGCATTCAGGAGAGTTGCAAACCTAAATAAATACATATGTACATACATAGTCAATTGGCCGCCAAGACGCGTGACCTTCAGACTTCGCTTAATATTGGCAAGTTAGGGCGCTCATATGTTATGTCCAAAATCATATTTATGTAAATACTAAATGGCATAAAATTATCTTTTGTTTTATTTCAATTCGAAACTACGGCAGTCTAAAGAAGAACACCCTATATTTCGGCACAAAATTAGTTATTTCGACCTGTTTGGTCCATTTTGGAGTGTTTTGATACTTATTCATATCGTTCAGCGAACAAGGAATTAACTTTTGTCGTAGAGTTAAAATGTTCTAACATAAATATTAAAGAGAATTGGTGAGAATCAGTAAAAAATTTCGTCCAATGGGCTTTATTTTAAGAATTATAAGAAACAACTCTGAATGATCATCTGATAGAATTCTCTGAAACAATGTATTTATTGATTCTGTAAAGTTTTAACTTTGTATGATGGTACGGTGACCATCCGTCTAGTATTTCCCGGGACAGTTCTGTATTTCAATAAGCTGTCCCAGTTTATTTTTTGTGAAAAATACGGGACGTACAAATTTTCCGTATTTAATTTTTAGTCCGGTATTTGTCCCGTATTTGCGTACTAGTTTTTTAAACATGCCTAATGTAAGTGTCTGCCCGGTTCAAATGCTCCCACGGAAAGAATTTTGAACAATAATGAACAATGGACCAGCGAAAAAATGTAGAAACGCCAAAAGATATATTGATTGTGAAGTGCCTTGAGTACAAAAGTTATTTAAAAGAAAACAACAAGATTGTTAAACAGATTTGTTCAGCCAAAAAGTATTGGGGAAGGAGTTACATTCGGCAACATTTTTTTTTAGCGTCGTGGACTTAAAAGACCACCTTATTTGTTTTTTTTTGTTTTTCTTTAGCTTTACTAAATAAATGATATACATTCGTTATTTACATATTATCTAAAGAGTGCTGAAGGCTGAGTTATTATACTTATTTAATAAAAAATTTAAGTTTTAAGATTTAAGATTTTTAGTATTGATTTTGTTACGTTATGAAGATTTCATTATTGTTCAACAGTTTTTATTTATCCCCTTCAATATATAACACTGCACAACAAAATTGCAACTTTTGTCGTCTGATGAATGACTTTTACCTCATGATGTTCACTAATTTGACGTCGCTGATTCTAAATATACCCTCTTTTTTTTCGTAATAGCTCTAGTTTACGAGAGACTGAATTTTATGAAAATAAATGGTGGATATAAAATTTTAATTTTGAAAGTCATAACTTCGGCAAGATATTAATTACACAGGTCCACAAATTTAGATGTAAATTCTTCTTTGCGTGCTAAACAAAAACTCATTTTCATTTTTTTTTTGTAGGTCGAGACTTTGAGGCAAGGGTGGTCAAATGTAGGTCAAGAAAATATTTCTTTTTGCGGTAAATGCTCATGTTCAAATTGTGGATCAGTAAAATTTTAAGTCCTAAGATTGATTGGAAATTTTTAAAAAACTGTTTTTTCGCAAAAAAAAATTTAGCATGTCTGAAAATTAGTTTTTATAATTTTTTTATCATGTTCTATGTGATTTTCGACGATGAATCCAAATGTGATATTAAATTTTTCCATCAAGTCTAGTTTTTGAGGTAAATGGGGTCAAATGTATCAAAAACAAATATTTTATGAGTTTTCGTGTTACGGCGTCTAACCAAAAGTTAAGGAACAATAAATTCCGCAAGGAAAAAAATAAAAATTAGGTTTTGAAAAGAAAGTCCACAAATTAATTTTTGTGTACTTACAAATGCTACAGAAGAAGTGGTGTCTAAGTTCCCAGATGAGATAGAAACAAATTAATATCCGAATCGGATTCAACGTTAAAAATGATACACATAATGATAAAAAAAGGCTTTTTTTTAAAAAAAAGGCTTTTTTTTAAAAAAAAGTTCGGATGATTTTAAGACTTTATTGATCCTCGATAGAGTTAAGACATAAAACTTCATAGAACCAGAAAAATTAAACTCACTCTCATTCATGTCCATCAAATGTAAATCTTCATCATTTAGTATGGAATTAATAAAACCCTCAGTAGTGTGGTTCATATCCGAAGAAGCGTTCTGAAAATTAAAAAAAAAATATTAAAATATTAATACAATTTAATTCAACCAAAAATATATTGATTAATATAGTATTTACCGAATAGTACATCATATCATGTTCCATTTTATAGGCGCCCACATTAGGCGGACCGCCAGCAGCGCCTGCTCCTACATCTCCCTCATGACTAGCATTAGTCAAATGCATGCTAGAAGTAACTGCAGAGCCCAAGTTATGTCCATAATGCGGTTGCGCTGGTGGACAGATATCCCCCAACATAGCATGATGTCCATGATGATGTGGATGTGGTGGTGGTGGTGGCGGCGGATATTGAGCATGTTGTGGTGCGCCCTGATACGGATAATGATGTGTCGGATAGTGTGGATAGGGTGGCATGTCAGAAACACCTACACCGACACCCATGCTGGGAATTGGTTGTAAAAGACTGGCTATATCCTGAAGACGTTGTTCCATTGAGAAACCGCGGCTGAGCGGCACGCGTCCCTATTGCAAAAAGAAAAAAAATTTTAAATAAGATAAGATAAAGAAATAAATGCAATTACGTATAAAAGGTAGAGGTACTTTTATTGAAATTGCTTGACCTCATTTGTAACTACTTCAATACATATGTAACGGTAATTAATTTGTATTTTATAAAAAAGAGTTAAAGAGATTGACTTTTTCAAAAATATGAATAACTGATGATATTTTAACAAGGTGATGGAATTGTTTTCGTATACCAAACACCGATCCTAAATAAGCGATCAATCATAAGCGTTTTTGAAATTTCATTTTTACCTTCTACTCAGTATCAGACAGGAAAAACGTGCGCATGCGCAATATCAGCGCGCAACGCTTAAATTCTTTGTATGTATCCCACTGCAAAACGTGAGCAACGTATCAATCTTAAGATCATATTTTTTTTAGATTTCGATTTTTTTTTCAATTTTACCAATATCTTGAAGTTTCAACTGAAAGCAAGATCGATCGAAATTAAATTGAAAATGAAATTCCATTCGAAAAAATTGACAAGTGCGCAGCGGTATAGTTTTGGATTTCGTAAAAAAAAGTTCTTCGCGTTTCATTTAATAAAATGATCGACAGACAGACGGACGGAGGGACATACAGACAGCTTGAATTGAAAGGTGATTTCAAAAGATCGCGAATAACGCAAGAACGTGTTATAAGCGAGAAAAAAAATTTAAAGAAAAAAACAAACAAAAAAACAAATCAGCAAAAGGTTCATTAAAGGTTTTTGTTAACGTTTTTCTGGTTGTTGGTTATTATTTATTTTTATAACTAATTCCGTCTTACGGGCTCAAGAAGAAAAACACTTCATGATTTTATGTAATCATGTGAAGTTTTGCAACAACTGTTTTAATGAAAATGGCAAGCGTATCCAAGTCGCATGAGCATTTTGTTTATTGAGTTGAAAATTTAGCAATTCCTTTGTTCAAACAAGTGGTACACAAAAATTAAAAAATAAAATTGATTGGTCTATCGATTTTATTATCAGGGCAAGAGAGATCAAACCACAGTAGTTGGATTCGAATTCGAGATTTAATAGTGACAAAATAATTTGTAAAAGACTTATGCAACAGTGATTGGCGAGACAAGTATTTGTTCAATATGGTCATCCTCATCCTATGTTTCAAAAATTATCTTATGAGATAAAGATTTGATGTGGTCGATGGAAAAAAGAGAATGCAATGAGTAAGTACAGCAAGTGTTCTCGGCAGTTGGAGAGCCTCTGGAATAAGAATACGCGGAAGAGAATATTAGTTAGTAAAATCAGTTATTCGATTTGACATAACATAACGCATATGTAAACAGGACTTCAACAAAAAAAAATCTATGTTGGCAGACAGAAAACAATAAATTTAGTCATAAAATTTTCTTTTTCTTTCATATTTTGTTTAATTTAAAAGTAAAGTATACCCATTTCAAGAATTTAATTTAAGATCATAAATTTTTTTTTTTGTAATATATTTGACTACATAAAAACAGTACATTTTCAAGATTTTTTTCTAAAACCAAGACGGCAGATTGATTTTTGAAGTTATCTCACATTTAAGGCACGGAATGACATGACAAAGTATTGCAATGTCTACATATGTTAAAATACATATATCTGGCTCGCCGGACTACCATTATCTTTTAAGGAAAAGTTTTATAGGCGACCGTTACAATTGTTCGGCCATATTAGAAACCGAAAATAGCGAAATGGGAGTCTGAATTACTGGGCCAATGTTCATATGGTGATATTAATGCTTTAAAAATATATCTGAAAGTAAAATCATTCGATACTTTTGAACTTGAATCAATTTTTAGTATACTATCCGACGTTTATCGACTCTATCGATACTTTTTTATTGTTATAAACTATTTCAATGGATTTCGATACTATTTGATACTTATAGACTTCCATGAACATTTTCGATACTTTCAGATATTTTTCGATACTATTCGAGTTTAGTGATGTTTTTCAAAATATTTTTGATGCTTTTCGAATTTATCAATTTGTTTGATATTATTGGACATTTTTTGGTGAAAGCGTTTACCTTAAAATGGCTATAAGACGAGTAAATGAGCAGCTCCGATTTTGCGGATTATGTATTTGGAATATCCGGACACTAAATAATAATTGTGCATTGTAAGATTTGGTTAACAATTTTATCGATCTTTTAGTCGACGTTTACATAGGGAAATTCTGTGAAAGAAACTTTTTGTCAAGAGTTTCCCTGTGTAAACGCCGAGTTATTCTATGTATTTCGGCACTAGTCGGCTTACATGAATTTTTTCGACGATTTCCGATACTACTCGATATTTTCCGACTTTATCGATGTTTTTGATACAGTTCAATGCTTTCCGACTTTTTCGCTTATGTTTTGATTTAAAATTTAATTTTAGCTTCAGATCAAATTTAATATCTGGAGCCCTACTAAGTAATGCGATGCGAAAACAATGCGATTTCTTACGAATAAAACTTTGGAAATTTAAGTATTAATAGAGACATCTTGCTAAATGGAGCAAAATTGCATGTTTGTCCATTAAAAACAATCGACCAATCGCTTTTGGAAGGTTTTATGGAGTAAAAACGAAGGTATTCATTTATTGTATGGTGAATAATATTACTCAATTTGTATCTGTTGGAGATGTAAGATATGCAAACAGACCTCGAATAAGTAGAAATTCTGAAAATGTCGCTAACATAGCGAGGACAACAATGGAACTTTTGAGGTAATATTGCATATAAAAAAAATTGTGCTTTCAGATGACTACCTCGTTCCCAATCTGTCCGTGTCAGAGTTTTTATTATGGAATAGTATAGAGTTATAAGCCCCAATAATTGCAACAATTAAAAGAAAATAAGTTGACCTTGGACGACTTTATAAAATTCACAGAATCTTTGCAGAATTATTTATTCTATTTGAACGCACATGGGATAATTCTATATTGAATGTCACACTCGTAGCGCAAAAATTAAACTATTGGTTTTACATAAGTACTTGTTTCACATTTATTGTTCGTAAGTACATATGTATTTATTTCATTGGTCCTGTTTTCTCAAAAAATAAAGTAAAACATACAATAGTTTTAAAAAAAGTCAAAGGAGATGGTACGAGTAAGATGTTTCTGATGTCTGTGTCACACTTATAAAACCACAAAAGGATCAGATCGTCTTAAATTATAATTATGTAAAAAAAACTTTTTATTAAAAAATCAGTACAATATCATAGGCGAAGTAAAAAGAAAAGGCGGTTTTATTCCAATTTAATAATCGTTTGATAATTTTTAAATATCACGGAGTTTACTTAAAGTGATGTGATCTGTGTAAATGATCCTTATCTTGCCAGAGGAAAATTTTGAGGAGAGGAGATTTTCAGATTTTGCCTATTTAATCCTGCACACTGTTTGCACTCGATTTTAATTAAAAACTGGCACTCAATAGTGCGCTGGTGTATGTATATTTGAAACGACAAGGCAAATCAAGTTGAATATGTTTGAAAAGTTCAAACTCGATGTTTTTTTAATTCGATTATCAAAAGTTCATAACTTTTTAAGTTTTGGGTTGTTATCACTAAATAAGCGGGGCTTTTTTATGCAATCAATCAATCTCAATTTTGGCCTTTGGAAGACATATTAATATTAAGTCAAAATTTTGCTAACCTGCGTACGCTTTGCAGCTATTCAATATTTAACTGAAACATCACAGTATTATGTGTAACACTTTGTTAATAAAATGTATCACAAGTATTAAACCCTATTTGTATTTATCACAAATTAACATTATTTTTCGTTCATAACTATTCGATAAGATCAATAAAATTTTAGCATATTTGCGCTTAAAAACCGAATTCGGCTTTGTCATCGACGGACACGAGTACAAGAAAATTTTTGATGATATGTAAATATGACGACAATGACGAAAAACGACAACACTACCGACGATATCACTGCTAAGATCGACTCAGAGTAACTGAAAGTCAAATTTTATCTTACTGACAAATTGTACTACTCGTATCTAGCAGATGCTTAGAATCCCCTTTGGCCAACCGCACGAAAATAAAACGTATTGGTGACGAGCTAAGCAACAACAAAAATACAGGTAACAAGATTAAATACTGGCAATTGAACAGGTAGTCAGGTACATGTGGTAGGTAAGAAAATCCGCTACGCTTTGCTTAGTGTATTGGTAAGTAAATAACAACTTTTGGATTTGTGTATAGATGCTCGTAAGTAAAGTTTTTTTTTCATCGCTATTTTGGATATGATGATGGTTGACCATTGTGGTTGCTACTGTTTTGTTGTCAGTTTTACAAGCGTATTGTTTTTATTACTCGAAAAAAGGTGGCGGTTCAAGCAAATTTATTTTAACACTCTGAAACCAACAGTAGCCTGCTGATGCTGGATTTATTGATAGTCAGTCAGCCAGAGGCGATTTATGTTTCCGCTTCGAAGTTAACTTTTAACTTCTTATTATACCATACATTGGCTGGCTATTGTTTTTGTCTCATTACAAGTTTTCATTCATTATTTTACGCCATTTGCAACACAAGCCAATTGACATGACTTATATAATTGTAATAATTCTACGTTAGGTTCTCAAGCTCAAGCTAGTAACCTTCAATATGGCAATATTTCGAGAGAAAATAAACTTATCGTAATTGTTGTACTATAGCCAATAGCGTGTTTTATAATTTAGTGGATTTTGCTATTGCAAAAAAAAAAAGATTTTATTGCGAGCTGCATTATTGCAGGGGGCGTGCCCGACATTCGGTCTAGAATTGCATGACAACTATCAAGTATTTTTGAGACCTTAATATAAATAGTGAATAAATTTCAAATTGCAATAAATGGCGTGTTATAAATACTGTACTGAACACAGTGGCGTAGCAAGGGTATATATGAATCTTTCCAGGCGCTCGCAATATGTTTCAAGACATTGATTTTATTCCCTAAATGCAAAGTATATCAATTTTACCCAGTACCCAGGACAACTTTCGCTTACATAAATATAGCCCTGCCTCCAGATTTGTCTCATATGTAAGGGATTATCTCAGGGCCCACTGAGCCAAATTAATCAAAAATAAAGCTGAAGGGACAAGTGACTGAAAACCAAAATTACCAAATAAAAAGGTGCGTTGAAGACAAAAATTACACAAACCAAAAAAATTACAGAAAAGCAAAAAGCATACGGCGATAGCGAGCTGAAATTTTGTAACTTGAGTAAGTGCCTTGAAGAGTTTTTCCTTAAATTTATGAATACTTCCTTAATCGGAATAATGTGTCGTTAGAAACGTATGTCGAGATGTAGAGGCCCTATAAGTCGAAGTTTGTCAACATAATACAATTTTAAAGGATATATTCTGAGCTTTGTCTGGGGCAAATAATGTTTTTGACACCAATAAAACATACCTCATTTGAGAGATCTTAGCTACAAACGATTTAAAAAAGTGATTAGGGTAATTTTTTAGACATTGTATTAGCTAACAGCGTTAGAGTTGGACAATTTTACCACACGGCAATGCAAAAGCTAATGATAAATAACTTAAAACTTCCGGTAACTCCTCTTCAATTCGTATTGTTTTATTTGAACACTTGGTTACTTGGTATTGTATTAACCTGTTTCGCATATATGCGCGCGTATTTCTGTAATTATTTTAAAATAACAAAAAAATATTAATTTACCAGTGTTTATTTAAAGTTTTTCTATATAAAAACACTTTCTCACAATTTAATAAAACCGCAAAAAAACAACTATAAAACCTTTCAAGTCATTTAAACAATTCATTAAGATGCCTTTGTGCAACCTCTCCCCGGTTTGCATCAACACCTCAGCTAAATGGACATTTAATTATAGCTTTCCAGCTGGATAAGATTTTGTGCGATTGCGCAGTATGGCACAGCGAAAAAAAAAAACAACAAAGTTAAAGAACTCAAGTGCCACTGGATTTAAATGTTGAATGCAAAAATAACTAAAAAAAACATTAAACTTTGCACGAGTAACTCAAAAATATGTACAAATTCAAGAAAGAAGCCAAGTAATTAGAGGATTAAATTAGTGACTGAAATTCGAACAAAAAAATCGCAAATAATTGAAGATCGTCTGTGCACAGACAGAAGTAATGAGTTCATATGTAATCTCAAAAAGTAGTCAATGAAAGGACGTTAATATTTAATTTGTGCGGTAAATCAGTAAAAAAGTACACAACAGCAGCATTACAATTAAAAACAAACATTAAATTAATTACAGAGCGTAAGAAAATCATTAACAATGCGCTGAGGTAATAAAATAATGATCGTCGCGATCATTAATGATTTTTTTGTTGTTGTTGTTTCTGGACAAAAATTGTGCAATTAAAATAGTTTTTGTGCATAGGGCGTTAAAAATTCCTACGACACAAATTGGCGGCGTTTGTATTATAAGGATAATGGCATCATAATGACAATTATTTAATAACTCATTCCAAGAAGTAACATCTTATGAATGATCGAACGACAAGTGCATTCAGGGGTCTATTTTTTGTCTTTGGTGACGCACTTGTTTTTTATGCCCAAGCTAATGTTTTCATATTTTCCGCCGGGATTAACAGGATTAACATCGATTATATTTTTCATTCTGCTTGTTCATAACTGGACTTAAAACTATTGACTCCTAAAATGAGAAATTCAAAGCAACAAACCCTTTGCATGTTGACATCGCAACGTATAGCATAGAAAACAAAGGAATGAAAAAGTCCGGCTTTTACCATAATCTCTGCCGCATAGGCTTTGTATTATTTTGCGTCAGGTTTGGTGTAAAACCTTAGCGAAAGAGACTTGCAACATGTAAAGTGCACACTTTTATTGAAAAAAAAAAAAATTAAATACCCAGTTGGAAACTTAAATGAACCAGTGTTATTTTTCTCTCTCTCTTAGTTTTCTATTTGTTAAAAGCAACATCTTAGTGGTCCGTACCATAACTTTTTGGACTAAATCCAGTAAAACTGTCAAGCACGAGAGTGTATGAAAATTGCGCTCTGTGAAAGAGAAAAATATTAAAAGCACAGGAACGGAAAAAAACCTTTTTTTAGTCTGAGAATACACGTCAAAAATTTTTGAATGTAGTGGGAAAAAGAATTTCATGTTCTAAACACAAAGAATAAAATGGCAAATAAAAATAATGCAAATAAACTTAATGTTTACAATTTAGCTTGCACAACACAGAACCCCTGATAGTTCAACAGTTTTTATGATTTTACCAGCAAAAATTCTTCTCACTAAATCCTGCAACTTTTGACAAAGAGAGACGCCAAATTACTCTCTCATATCCGTTGTCATTTACAGGTTTTCTGAGTACAGGAACGCCTTTCTGACTAAATCCTGTAAATCTGATTACTTCTGACTAGTTAAAGAACGAAACTTTGTAACTTTTTAGTCTTTAAAAGTTTGGCTAGCCCTGTATCCTATCGAATTACGTGTTCAGCCACTATATATATTAGCAGTAGGAATTCTATTAGACTAGGAGTAAGCAGGCACCAGAATTATGTCATTACAAAGGGTTAATCATATAATTTAATTTGTAATGTACGTAGTATGTATAAAAAATTGTACCTCCAATTAACAGCCAATAACGACTTTTACCTCCAATTGACGGTTTCTGCTAAATTTTCCAATTCCTACGCGGCCTAGGGCACCCCGGATATAAACTTTTAAAAATAAATGGATGGGAATTGTCCAAGTTAGAGCAGCCGCTTAACCTTTCGTTGCCAACATGCGGTTTCACAGACCGATCACATGATTATAGCTTCCTGTACACATGAGTTACATTAAATTACTTATAAAGTTTATTTTTTAAATAAAATATTTTTATATTAAATAAACAATAATAAGCAATAATAAAAAACAAGAAAAAAATCCACATAAATAGTTGTAACCTGAAGAAATTTACTTTTACTACGCTTCAGCCTCACATTCCGATGTTAGCATCCGTGTTCGAATTTTCATGTTAGTAACGGAAGGTTAAAAACACAATTTTATCTTCCTATGGCCCTAGACATAAAACGAACGATAAAAGGTTTTCACTAGGAAAAATTTGTTCTGTACTGCCAAGAAGCAAACCCGATTAGGTTAAATGTCAATTTTAAAAGGCCGTAAGGATGTTTTTATATTCTGCCTTAAATTGAAAAATAGAACATGGACAAAGATGTAAAGATGAAAAAAAAACATGGATTTTCTGCATTATAGACGATAAGGTTTGCTCGAGTTACGTCTTTGTTAAATGTCTTTTCACAACCGAATTTTTAGCAAAACTTTCACTTTTTTTATTGAGGCTTAAATATTACCGAAAACATTTTTTTTCTGAAAAATTAAAATTATGAAAAGCTGGTAGCAGCTTTCACATCTTTTATAAAGAATTTGAAGCGTACTCAGTATATGTATGTATATTAGATTATGTATTCTTATGTAGTGTGTACATCATCACAAAATTAAGTGCGCCGCGAAGATAAAGCATATCCTGTGCCTTATATAGCGTGGAAATTGTTCAAGTGAGTGAAATAAAAAAATGTTCCTGTGGAACTGTGTTCTCATATTGAGGTCTAAGGAAACGATCAAAGCTCGAATATAATAAACGCAATGAACAATCGGTTATCGGTGTTAACTTTCGCACGGGGAATATATAACATTTTTAGTAGCACATATAATCGCCGCAAATGGTGTTGACCAGAGGATGAAGTTTATAAAATCGTCATATTTCTGTTAAATTGAAATACATTAAAAATATTAAAATGACAAAATGACGACGATTTAAAGGTAATTGCTACTGACTTTATGACTGACGTTCACTGACTCTAAATGTCGTCGTTGTGGTGGATATGGATTTGCTGACGGTGTTTTGTTGTTTTAGTTTGGTTTTTGTTCCGCCACAAAGACATCATTAAGCGGCTGCGTGACTTTGACAGGCAACTTGCTGGTACTTTTTTTCTTAATGGTTGCTATTTAGTTGAGAAGAAGACGGCTGACAGAATGACTGACTCTCTGCTGCGCTTTAGGCGATTAACAGATGTGACAACTGCAGACAGGTAGGAGATTAAATGGATTTTTTTCGTTTAAACCGTTGTTCGGTGTTAAAACAAAAATTAACGGAAGAATTAATAAGCAGTGTATTTGCAACTTGGTTTTATATGCTCGGATGTTTCTCAAACGTCTGATTAATAAATGAATGAATAACTCTTGCGACCTTCAATGTTCATATATGATGAGCTGTTGCAATGCATACATGTAGGGTGGGACGAAATTTAACTATTTTTTCGGATCGATTTCTAATAAAGCGAAAAAATTCCTCGCTCATATTTGTTATTTACGTGTAAAGTTCTCGGACATTATCTTCAACCTGAACTATTGATATTTGATGGATTTACGGCCGCTGATTTCGAATTTCACAACTCCGAAAAGAATAATTTTTTGTTTCGAAAAAAAAAAAAAATGAATCATCTGTTCCTAAAGGATTTTCGATAGCTGATTCCGAAACTGGAGTTGGTTTTTTAAAATTACGTCATAATACTTTTTATCATGAAAAAAGATTGGACTTGATATATAAAATCTCTGGATTTGGAATAAGCAACCGAAAATTCATTAGATACAGATGGATTTTTTGGAACAAAGCAATCCTTTTCTTTGTTTGTAGATCAAAATATTAAAATTTCAGGCGGCAGATATTATCCAATAAAAAAAAATGTACACGCAAAATGCTGCTATAGACGGGAAACATTTCCACACTACAAGACAAAACAATGAATTTCGACCCACCCTAGTACAGAGTATGTAGGACACGTTGAAAATCTAAACGTGCAAAATTATTCATTTGCAAAAAGTAACAAGTTCGAATTCAATAACTGAAGTTGTAGAATTTATCCTAAAAGGTTCCAAAATCTGAAGTGTTGTTGGCTCAAGATTGAAATTGAATTTAATTCAATGAATCTAAAGCGTAGTTAATTTATACAAAGCAGACGTTAAAAAACGAAAAATCAAAACCCGTTCTGGTCTAAAAAAAATCGTACATCCGATTTATATCGAAAAGCAACAGAAAGAAAAAAACATCGAAAAAATTAAACAGAAACAAAAAAAACTTGTTAACGAAGAACTACAAATTTACAAGCGAAGAGTACAACAGCTCAAGACACGAAAAAAATACAAGATTCTTGGTCAAGCTACACTTGTTTGGATATTAAGTATTAAAAAAAAAATATAAATAAATAAGAACAGCGAAAAAAATTAAAATAAAACGAAAATAAAAATCAATTGAAGCAAAAAGCAAACAAATACTCAAGTGTTTCTCTTTTGAATTCTGAAGCAAAACGAAAACACTCAACTCGCAGATGATCCTTGACAGAAGAACTGAACGAACACATCAGAATTAAAAAATCAGTTTCAAAATCACAGATTGTGAAAATCAAAATCTACAACTACAACAAGACCATTTTAGCATAAAACTTTAAAAGTGTCTGACTGACGATCTCCCAGCCTTGTAAAAGGAATCGAATCAGTTCACTCCCTGTCTACCCTACTTTCAACTTCCATCACTCTTGAAATTTTAAGTGACGATCTTACATTTGATCGTTCAGTAAATTTTACTGATATTCTGTTTTTGACATAAAGTTTACAGCCTTTTTTCGCTCTTTTCTCAAAAGTCAATACATTTCAAGTTAAATGTTCAATGTTAAAAATGGTTTCCTTTCCAGAATTCGTTTTATTTTTGTTGTTTTTCAATTTTGATGCGCTGACATCCATTTATATTTCAATTTTTTTATTTTTGGCTCTTTCAACTTTTGACGTTCGTGTCATCCCATCCCATCAATTTGTATCTTTTTAATGTGTTCCCAATGTTTTGCAGCGGCACCCTCCCGCATGCATGCAGGTTGGTTGCCAACAGTATATCGAATGAATGAGTGAGTGACTCTTACCTGATGGTGTGCATGATGAAAACCGGTCGCTTGCCGATGGAATGCGCTGTTCGATCCACCACCAACTGCATAATTCTGTACTCCGGCAGTTGGACGATGATGCGCATGATGATGATGGTGATGGAATGGTGATGCGGCTGATTGAATCATTATCTCCAAATCGGCTAGTTCTTGCTTTGCTTCGTCATCTAAATCAAAAAGGGGCGATGGCAATGAGCTGACTTCGATCTCCGATTGTGGCAGATCGTCGTCGCTGGATAAGTCAGCGTTGGTGTTTTTGTAGTTGTAGTTGTCGTCGTCGTCGTCTTCGTCGTCGTCTTCGCTTGAACTACTCGCTATTTTGTTATCCTTTTTCTCTTCGCCTTCGTCGTCGTCGTCTTTGTCACCTTCGATTTTTGATGAGATCGAATTATTGCTGCTGCTGTTTTTAATTTTATCAGCAGCCGCTTTTGAAGTGGAGGCGATTGAATCTTCGTCGTCAGACTGTAACAATAGAAAATTTAAGTCAGGAATGTTAAAAAAATAACAAAAATGTATAGGTTGCGAGCAATTAACGATGTCAAAATCTACGTGGAAATATAAAAAGGAAAGTTTTATCAGTAACGAGTCTAGCTCACTGCATCTCTCTATGCCGTATGCAAAGTATAGTTACAATGCATCTCGAGCGTCAGACTTAACTTTGGGAACTAAGTCTGGTCTCTGAAGGAAAACGTATTTGTTTATTGAAAAATTGAGAGTTTTGACGTCGCTATTTTAGACTTATGTTATATATAACATGTACTCGTACTATATATAAAATTTATATACAACAGACTTACATCTTCTCCGTCAACGTACTCAGCCAATTGTAGGACGTCGTCGAGCAATTCGTCCAAAGGTAACCGTATATATTCACCTAAAATAAAAGAAAAAAGTGTTTAGTAAAGATTACAGTATTTGTAAGAGCATTGAAATTCGAAAATTTCCATATACAACTAATTTATAGATAGGTCAATTATAAAACTACACCCAAACTAAATCGCAAACACTAAAAATGAAAGCCAATTCTAACATTTTTGCTCTATTTTTTAGTAATGTATATAGTATATTTTCAAAATTTAAAACATATATTAATATATTAAGTATATGCGGTCGTATACGTAACATTCAATTCATTGAGAAACAAAAAAATTGTTTTGAAATTTTATGAATTAATTCAAGTGAAGAAAATATATTACAGTGGCTCAGGAATGAAACGAAAAATAATATGTCGGGTAGTTTACCCTGTAAATTTTTAGGTGTCATATTTTTAATACATAATATTAAAACCTGACCTTGGTTCAGTAATTTTCCTTATATGCCAATGTCTGAATTCGGTTTCACTACAAAGCTCATCCCACTTTGCACGATGACGTTTACCAAAACCACAGCGCGGTAAGAATTGGTAAGGATCTTTCCGAGCCATTCGAAACGAATGGAAATTTCAGACAACGTGGTTTTCTATCATACAATTTCTTCAATTTGATGGTGGAAAAAGTAATCCGTGCTGCAGATATCGACATCTCGCATACGCTTATCATGTGTACACTGTTGGCACCATTGCATGGGCAGTCAGCGCAGCATTTTCCAAACTTGAAAAAGAATCTCGTAGATCTTGTGATGAACGAGGGCAATGTGATGAAGTGATCAAGGATTTTGTCTGTCTTGGTTAACACCAATAATAATGTCAACCTGGTGATCTAGCGTAACTCTTAGCAACAGGTTTTACTTTAGGCTCAGTAGGCAATTGAAAAGTAAAGCTCTCTATCGAAGAACAAAAACAACGCTTTACGGCGCTGAAGCATGGATGATGACGAACGACGATGAGAAGATATTGGGAGCTTTCTAGAGAAAAATTCTTCGCAAGATCTATGGTCCAATCTGCGTGAATGACTCATACCGAATAAGATGGAACCATGTTAAGCGAATGGAAAACAACGTTGCAGAGCAGAGGCGAATGGCATCCAAGAGCGATCGTCGGTTGTCGACGGTCCACATATGAATAAATGTATGTATCTCGGATTGACTATAGACTATAAACTGAACAACTGGAAAACAGACTATGTATTTTTTATAGTAGTGTAGGTGCTTTGATAGCGGGTCTACTGTTGAAAGGTATAAAATCATGTTTCAGTGATCGGCATAAGTCGCTCCTCTGAACAAAGAACTAAAAATCTGCACAGCCAGACAAATTTCAAACAGCTTAAAACTTTAACAAGGGGTGTAAGCGCAGCTAAAATGTAGGTATGTAAATTAAATGTTTTCATAAATTAAGCACAAAATCGTCCCATATTTTAAAAATTACCGAAAAAAAGGCAAAAAGTAATTATTATCCTTACAAATAAATAAACGGATTCACTGTCAAGAATATATGAAGAGGCACTGTATGTGTATTACGTCCAGGTGGAGAACAATCCTATTATGAAGGTTAAGTGAAACCCAAAAGGTTTTGTATTGGTTACTGAATAAATTGCAGACATTTTGTTTTGACGAAAAACAACGTAGTTATTTTTCTATAAATATTTATATTATTACTTATATATAGTCGTCACGATAAAATTATAGGCGACTGAAAATGTGACTAAATTTTACAGCTTATCAGCTAATAAGTTTAAAAAAGACAGAAAGTTATTTTCTGCATAATGAATATACCAATGTTTTAGACAAAACGTCACACAAGTTTGTAACTTAAATATAAGATTCTTTTCAAATCAATTGAATCCTTAAATTACTTGAGACTTTTGACCTCTTTCTTGTTTTAATTGCCGGCAAAATTCCTGGGAAAAATTTTTAAGCCTTCAATAACAAATTTTTACCCAAATCAAAGCCATTGATAAAGCAAACAAAAACATTTTTGAAAAATCAAAATCAAAATAAAAATATAATCAATGCAAATGCATAAATATTTTGATTGACAGCGAGTAAACTCTTCAGGTTGTTGTTCTTTTTTTCGTTTTTTCTGCATTTTGAGAGAACGTGATCAGTGATCAGTCGACTTGGCCATATACCCAAGAGGGTGATTAATTCTTGAAACTGATTAAAGACACGTTGGAAATTGTTTGTTTGTATTTTTGTGTTTTGGCTTCTATAAATGTTTTGATATTTTAGCAATTGTTAGAAAATTAAAGCGTACAATCTGTGGGAATACGAATGCAATAATCAGTAAAATATTAAAGTAAAAGGTAATCAAAAATACTTTGAATTCCCCAAAGTATAAAAAAAAGGAAAGTTAAGTTTATACTTTAGACAAGATACGAGTACATTTGAAGGATTTAGATTCCAGATGAAATGACCGCAGTTGGCTAGCGTAAAATTTAGAAATTTTAAAGTGAAAAACAGAAAATGAATAAACACCTTGGGCCTTTTAACAATGGCGAATATGTGAAATGAAATTTATCTCTCATATCACTAATTTTCGATATCATTAATCAAAAATATTGCACATTTAGGGAAAAATATTTAAAATGCGGAAACAGATGCAGCAGAAATTATGACATGAGTTATTAATCATAACATTAAACAAATGAATAACAGAGTTCGGCAGAAATTACATTGAACTGAAGCAAACTGCTGGAAATAGAAATGGTGTGCGGGTATCTAAAAAAAATTATAATTTCAAATGCGTTTAACTTGGGGAATATAACATTTCAAGATATATTTTTTGCTTTGTTACCGAGCTACGCTCAGCTCAGATTTTTTCACATTGTTTGATTTTTGAACAACTTTTGTAAGCCTGAACTTTAAGGTTATTGTAATTAACTTTAAAATAAAATTTGCTTGTTGAGGTAAAGCAATTTTCCTTTCGATTGTTTGGGATATTGAGTTAAAACAAAAAATATCCACCTACTAAGCTTAAAACAGAATGCAAAGTATGTAGCTGATTGAACTTGCAAATTTCTTGCTTTCAGCGACAATGATCACTTCACATATCTCCTTTTGCTCTGCATATAAGCCTTATTCCACGTTCCCTCACCTTGAGTGTCCAAAAACGGAAGACTATGTTGTTTTCTGTCAAATATAGGTACAACCTGAAAGATTCGGACGGAATAAGGCGTGTACGCATACTAAAAGGAGAAGGATTGAATTCTGAGTATTGCAAAGCCACTGTAAAGAACGGAGGTGGTTTCTTTTTTGGTCATTTGGATTGAACCAATTCATAGGATTGATAAAATAATGGATCGCTCCAAGTACGTTGACATACTAAAAAATGTGGTGCTGCCATATAATACCACTTAGGTGGAAGTTCCAACAGGACAACAATTCAAAATTACCCCTGAAGTTTTTAAGGCGTGGCTTCAGAGCAATAGAATTGAATTTCTTAGTTGGCCTGCACTGACCTGAATCCTATTGAGAACTTGTGGGAGATCGTTAACCTGAAAATCAGGAGAGAAAATTGCAAAACCACAGCGGATTTGTTTCAATCCTGGGAATGAATATCGCAGGATATCATTAATAATTTAGTTTCCTCTATACCGAAAAGATATGCATGTGTCGTCCAGAATAAAAAATTTGCAACTAAGTACTAATTTTAAAAATTTTTATTTACCATAAAAAGGGGGTGCTTTAGTTTTGTCCGTTAAGGTTTCTGACTTAAAATGTTCCTTTGATAATAACTTTATATTTACGACGCTGAATTTTTAAAATTTTTGTCTGTCAATATTAAAGGTATAAATATATATAATAAATTCACAACGTAAATTCAAAAACGTGGTTTTCACAAAAAAATTATTATTTGAAAAAAATGTACTTAGGGGGTGCTTTAGCATTCATTCATTCATCTCCATCAAATAGTTGATCATATATGATGAATTTGGTTTTTTCTCTTATAAGGGGGGCGTGTTATGATCCATTTTTTCTAAAGCCAACTATCCATAAGAAACAGTTAAAAATAAATATGACCTCAAGCGGTGAAGTCGTTCAGAAACTATACGATTTCTAACAGACTTTAATTTTTTATGTTTTTCATCCTATAAGATCAAATTTTCAAAGTTCAAGATCGCTTAGTAGATATTTTTCCTGGACTAACCAAAGCAGGAAATTCGTGAATCAAGGAAATGTTGGAGAGATTTGAAGGGATTCGCTACTGATCGTGTACGTTGAGAGACTTTTTTGGAGGTCATAAGAGATTTCGAAGTGAAATTTTTCGAAAACAAGTGAAATGAACTTAAGTCGTTAGTCCGGACAGTCACAGATATGCTACTTAGTGAGTTTTACTTGTCAACAGACGATATATTGTTTGCACCAAGCATCTTGCAAAATGTGAGTGGAATTGGACAACTCATACAGTGGTGATCTTGCATAACGAATAATGATATAACAAATGCTGCATATAACGAACGCTATTTTAAAGTTCATTGATTGATTGACTCTAAATAACAAGCGGTTGGAGAACTAAGTATTTAATATAAAGAATAATTTGTTTTCTATATCTAATTTTAAACGTTGCATGTTCGATGTTGCATAGAAACAATTTTGCGTATGCTTCTTTTTGGGATATATTGGAAGATGTTACCAAACTTTAAGTACGTCAATGTTGGTGATGCAAGTGCCTCAGACAGAAAATAGAGTGCTTACGTTCGCTGCCCGCTCAAATTCATCTGATATATATATATATATATATATATTATATCTTTTGCTACATTGGATAACTACTATAGTAGCTATAAAACATGGAGTGATATTATTAGTACTAAAAGGCACCGAAAAAAATTTAGGCGCAATTTGAAAACTGGGCATGCGTATCCGGGGCTACAGCTTGTGATAAATTGATTTGATAAACATATTTTGTAGTTTAATTATAAATATTTATATATTTAAATAACCCCAATAATATGATAAGCCAGACATTTTCCAAAAATTATATTATATATTTATTCTATAAGGCAAAGGTATGGACATTTTAGGAAGATTTTAAGAACGTTTGCTGAGTAGTTTCAAGTCAAGATTTTTTTCTATTAAATTTACAGTAGTAGAATATGTTTAAGGCAAATATTTAATATTAACTCATCCATAGCAGCCTAATTTTTCTAACTAAAAATAAAAAAAAAACATTTGTTTTTCTATGCACTATCAAAATTCGTCAATCTGACGCATAGACGAAAAGTATTATTTCATATTTTATATGTGGTATTCTTATTTGTATTTTATCAGAAAATTACTACTTAACATCGCTGAATAAACACAAAATAAAAAAAAAAAAAAAACTAAGGAAAACGAAAAACGACTCAAAAAATTCTATGGAAAAAAGACAAAAAAAAAATGTAGTGGTGGGCGCTCGCTCGCTTACCAATTGCATGGCTGCTATATAACACGTTGTTTCGTTCGCTTTTACCTATCTAACCAAACTTAAAGACGACCTTTGGTAGTACAGTGAAATTCTTAAGTAGGGTCAAAATTAAAATAAACATCACAGTATTTTTTTTTTCGTTTTGTTCTTTGAAAGTTTCTGGCTGGTGTTTTTCTTTCCGTTTCCATTACATTCAATGCTTTTCTAACATGGCTTTGAATATTAAACACCCTAAATCAAGCAACTGTTCCATATTGTGTTTAAGCCATGTTTTTCTTGCTGCACTACCACAATTTTGTTATTTTAGGTTTCTTTTTTTGTTTTTAATTTGGGTCGACCTTTTCGTGGTCTTTTTTTTCTCTGTTTTCTTTCTATTTATGTTATTTAATTTTTTTTAATGTTTTTATTTTTGGTAACATTTAAAAAAAGCAGAACTATGTATTTACAGGCATATTGGCTACATCCGTTCAAAGGGAAGGTGCAATTGTTATGCAATAGAAGTTTGTCAACGTTGTTAGCCGTTTTTGTGCATTTGTCACCAATAATTAAGGGCGTTTTACGAGTTTTTCTTTCAATGCTTGCCGTTGTATATCAATTGATATGTTGCGTTTTGAAGGTTTTCATCATTGCTGTTTATTTTGGATATTGTTCTGAAATTAGTGGTTGTTGTCCATGGGCAATATATTGTATTCTGCCGCTAGCATTAATTTCTTAGCACTTCTCTATTTTTGGTAACAGGCCATGAACGGAACATGTGATATGTCATGATAAAATTGTATTTATTTCCTTCAAATGGGAAATTTACGACTTCAGTTAGTTACTTCGTATCGAAACATGAGTTATAAATATTTGTCAGTTTTTCTTTTTTTAAATAAGAGTAGAATATGAAGAAAAAGTCCGAATAGTGTGTCTGCAGCAAAACGTTTCGGGAATTTTGGAGCTTGTGGGATGCCAGAACATTCGATAGTTAAAGATCGTTTATGTTAATAAGCCAAAAAAATTGATGGACTTAGGTAAAGAATAAAATTAGAGCAGAAATAGCAGCAACACCAGCAACAACATTGGTATCAACTATGCAAAATGCGTTAAGAAGAGCCCAGATTTTTTAAAGCTGTAACTATACTGTAGATTTCTATTTTCATTATTCTGTACGCTTAATCTCTTGCCGGAGCATTGGAACTCCACAAAACTCTCTCACCGTATACGGTTATTAGTCAATGATTGACATATTACCAATTCACGGAATTCAGTGGCTCGGTGAAAAAAATGTTGCTTCAAGTTCTAGCGATATTTGAGAAAAAATGCTCATTTTCAGAGCTCGAAAATTCTGATTTTTTAATGGTTTGAAAAAGGTTAAAAGTTTTTTGTTTTTTTTTACAGAAATTGTTACGGTGATAACTTTAAGGGTCATTGGTCCAATTTTTATGTAATTTAAATTCACGTACCATGTAGATTTTTTAAAAAATTTTTATTGAAATGCACCATACGGGGATTAAGGAGTGGTGCTGAAGGGGTAGTGTAAACGGAAAAAATGTTTGTTTTTCATAAAAAACTACTGCAGATACCAAACCTCTCAGACTTGACATGAAAAAAGTTGTAGAAGATCATATCGAACTCAGCGACCCCAAATTAACCTAAATTGACATCGGTCGATTTTCATCGAATTTCACTTCACACAAAGTAATATCTATAATATCAATGAACTTTTAACTTCTATTTGCTTACAGTTATGAGTACATGGACTCATGTACTCATCATATGCATATAGGTTATGTTTCGATTTTTGACCTATGTATTTTGACTCTAGTATTAACAAGGACCACCTTACGTTGAAAAAGTCCCGCAACCAAGTTTAACAGAAGTAGGACTTGCTGTTAAGAAATTAATGAGCAACACAGACGCCAGATGGGATGCATTGGAAATTTTGATAGGTTCAAGTTATCGCTCAGATTATGATATACGGTTACTTGCCTGAAGATTGGGCTATCAGCTCATTTTGGCCCATCTACAAAACAAGACGATCCTATGTCCTGCAAGAACTATCGCGGAATGTCCCTTTTAAATGTAGCGTACGAAGCTCTGTCTAAATATTTGAACGTTTAAAGTCTTTCTGCACCACTCTTATATCGGATTGTATCAATGCGGCTTCCGAATATTTTCACTGAGGCATCTCTGTAAATCATAAAAAATAACGGATTTAAAATCGATACCTACGCATCTTTTTATCGATTTCAACACATTCGACAGTTCCAACCGACTCGACACAATGTACTGTGTAGCCTCTCTAAACTTACACTGGAATTCCTCAAGGTGTTGCACTGCCGTGTGACTTTTTTTAAGCTCATTCTGGAGAAGGTTGTACATGAGGAAGCATGGAAGACACAACCAGTACAGCCGCTAGGGCATGGAAATGATATTTAAATAATCCTCTCTCTCTCTCTCGAAACCTTTAATTAGGTTGCAGATATGGCGAAAGTAGTGGGACTGACGATCAACGAGGACAAAACAGAGTACTTATTGTTAGGCCTTAACAAAATAGCTATGTATAGCTATTTCATCCCTGGCTTGTTTTTCTATGCTATAGCAGTTTTTCCGAATTTTGACATATCACATTCTATCTTTCGGCGCTATAATTTTCGAGGTCTTTCTCTGCACATGTGGACCACAAAAGCTCTAATAGCCAAGTTTAGCTAACATATTTCCTGATCGTGTGATCAATAGCAATATTGCTAGCGTCTTTTCATAAGGACCTAAAAACGATATGGCGAAAATCTGAATAAACTCGCACAGCATAAAAGAATAAGCCCTCTTTATTGTAGTGTTACAGTTTATTACTAGTTAATAGCAGCTTTATGTTTAATGATCACATCAGCTAACTAAATTATAACTAAACTTCAAGAAAATTGTGGTATTGATACCAACTCATCTTTGTGGTAACTAATTAATGAGGACGGGGCAATCAATTGACTTCATTCAATCGATGGAGTCAATATGTTTGGCACTAAACTGCATGTACTAGATGTTACACTGCCAACGCGCCAAATATTTGTACTATGTATAAGCTTATTTTTTGTTTGCCAAAATTTCCCCAAAATAAATCATTTTCCCCATAGTTTATGTTTCTTCAATGTTTAAAAAAACTCTAAAAACGTAAAAAAAGCTGAAATTTGGGAACACTGATAATTTCTATTTCTATAATGAAACTGTCGATTTTCGCAACACGGTCATCAAAACTATCGCTCAATTTTAATTATATAAGGCGAAACAAGTGAGTGACTGATTTTAGTCGGCCTATATCTTGAAAGTACTAGCCTGTATCGAAAAGTTCAAATGAACATACAAGTCCGAAAAAGTTTTTAATCAAAAGATTCAAACAACGGTTGTGAATGCGTCACTAATACGGGGGTAAGTTTGACAAGTGCGTTCAACCTCTCTTACTGAATCATGGAAGAAACTAAATTCAAAATTCAACGCAACGAAGTAAATGTGAATAAACTTAAGATATTCCTTTTATACATGCAACTGGATTACTCGTAAACTCATTGTAATATTATACGCACCTTAAAATCTGCTGAAGTTGCTGCACAAACAAATGTTTGCAAACAATTTAATCCAACAATATAAAGCAAAAAAACCGGAAATAAAATTGGTGTCAAAAAGTAGGTCCAGTGAAAAATGCGGTTATGCAATATTTGAATTTAATTTTTTTGGCTGTCAATAGACGGGCGAAAAGATTGAGGCCCTCATTCGAATACAACAATAGACGCGTCGGTCGAGTCGGTGATGAAAATTACGCTTGTAAGTCGAAAATTATTGCAGTCTTTTTGCTGCTTTGCTTTTTCTTTGATTATTTCACTTATTTTGACGAACTATTTTTTTTCTATAAAATTTGACACAAAAATGTATTTATTTTTTTTGTTTTGAAATTTTTTTGCTTTATGAAAAAATTGTATACTTTCACTTTCACACGTTTACAAGGGGGGGAGAGACGACAATTGCGAAAATTGAATAAGCGACACAATGGTGATTTTAACTATTGTAAAATCTTAACAAATTAAAAGAAAAAAAGATAAAAATTGGCGCACCGTGGCACAAATTTTATAGTAATCCCAAACAGTCACGGAGTATTATAGTTATTATAGCACGTAATTATAGAGCAGTTTTTTTTTTCTGCACCAAAGAGTTCGCACGTGAAAACTTAATAGTTAAAGTTTAAGTTGATTTGCAGCTGATAGTAAATTAATGTGAGAGTTACGCTTCGAAATCTTTCTAAACTTTAAGACACACGCACACCGAAATAGGCTTGTTGTAACTAGTTTTTTAACTGGTTATTGCGATTGTTGCACTTAAGAGTACGCACGATTTAGATATTGGTTCTTTTTCTAAACTTTTTCAATAAATTATCGACACAAGTTCGCATCTAACGCACGCCTAATGAAATGCACATATGGTATAATGAATTCACAAACAATATTTTTGTTATAAGTTAAGGTTTTTTTAATTCACACTTATGATAAGTGTTCGCACGATAAGCTAAAGATTATACTTTTTTTTTGTTAATTTTTGACAAATTCAATTTTTAAAAATCACTTTTTATTGCACAAAAAATAACAAAACATCCACAAAAATTAACAATATCCATGAGTTGCCGAAATTCTTATTCACGCGCCAGTTAATAAACGCGTCCACTCGCTTCAACGTTAAAAATGAGATTTCAATAGGAAAAGTTCAAATCGATTCTAATGCGCGCTCGCTCTCTACAAATGGCGGCTACGTAATGGCGGCGCCCAACTTCAAGTCAAGTCAAATCAAGTCAGTTCGAGTTACGCTGTCGTCTGGGCCAAGTCAAGTTTCAGGTTTCTTGTTGTTGTGAATTTCGAATTCGACTTTGTTTGCGAGCATTAAAAACTCAAACAAATGGTTGGCTGGATTAAGTGACGAACCAACGAATGCCATATTTCCCGTCTCGTTCAACTGTCTGTCCGTCCGTTTGAGCTCAGGCGCACAAACAGCTTGGGCATCATTTAGAGGCGGAGTTACAAGCAAAAACACCATTTAATGCACATGTTGGGTTTGAGTTACGAGTCTTTATTTTTCCATTTGCTTTGCTTTGTTTTTTGGTAGCTCTCATTATTTTTGTTGTATCGGTTTTTTTTTTGTTGCCTTTTTCGTGTATTTCTTGTTTTATTAATTTGGTTTTTTTTTCTTCGTGTATTTCAATATGGACGCCTTTTGGGAACAGGTTTCTGGTGGGGTTTTTATTTCTTCTTTCTATTGCTCTTAGTTTGAAATATTTTATTAAAACTTTTTGGGTTTGGTTCGGTTCGCTTCTTTGAACTGTAACTAATTTTAATTTGGTTGCGTAGTTTAGTCTAAGCTACTGCAGTTTTTTTTTTTTTGTTTATTACTAGTGCTCTCATTTTTTGGCATCAATATTACGTTTATTTTAATCAGTTTAAGAGCTTTTGAATTTATATTGGAAATATGTGTTAAGGTTTTTAAAGTACAACGGACAACGCAACTAAAAGTTTTGTAATCAAAATACTATTAAATTTTGAAGAGAATTTCGAAAAAATGTACAAGTTAGTTTAAAGTTCCTGAGGAGAATATGCTTATAAAAGCAGCAAAGACATGGAAACTGGGCCTGTCCAGTTTTTTGCTTGTAGATTGACACTAATAGGCAATAATGTGAGCAAACTTTTAATCTTTTAGAATGACTTAACTAAATCTTATTGAACCCTTGTCTTTTCACATGACAAAAATAGTCCGAGAGACTATGGTAAAAAAAATGGATATATTTTATTAAGTGTAGTTAACTAGCATGAGTTCTCTAAATCAGAATCATATCAATGAAAGATATTCAAGGTCAGAGGTCAGAAAAAAGTTTTTTGGTTCCATATCACTTCAAAATGACCGGACAGAAATTAAACTCTGAGAGAAGCTTCATCATATATCTTCGAACTCCCACGCGAGCATAAGGCCTCGATTAAGGTCTGCATCTTGTAAGATTCTGGGATAGTGTTTTCAACTTTTTTAACTTAATATTATTTACAAATCTCAATGAATACCGAGGACCATTTTGGCGCCCCCAAGCCTTTGCGCCTGGAGCGATGACCCCTACTCCTCCTCCGGGGGGTTTTCGCAGTCAATTTACTTCCGTATTCGAAGCTATTTGATATATGGAGCATCGCTTGGAACTATCGCTGTTCTTAATAAAGTAGGTAAGAATTTTCAAAAGTTTGGCTCTTGATAGTCAAAAGCTTAATGAGTCAGGTTTTATAGCCAAAGTCAGTATAGGAATATTGAATATGTATTGTCTTGTTGTGCCCGAGAATTCCATAAATTGCTTTGAAATAACAAAATAGAAACCTATTCTCAGTTGGCTGAAGAGATTATATTGGTTGCATGCTACTGTCAAAAGACTGTTCATACTCAACAATCTTACAATGGGAATTTTTCCCAAATTTCTGTAAAAAACTGTCATTTTTTTATCTCAGAAACTTGAGAGCTTTCCTTAGATATTTTTGAAATCAGTGTGGAAAGTGTGTTAAGTATCAACAATATCACTAGATGCAACAAAATTATGTTGGATGGCGTAATATGTCCATTCGCAAAAAACCTAACCGCAAAATCGAATTTCATTCAATACGAAAGTTTTTCAGAAACTGTCGATATAGACAGCTGATATTTGACAGATTTTGAATGACATCTGGTTTGAAATTTGTATTTAGTTAAGTTTGTCAAATTGACATGGACACAATTCTATTACAAAAACGATGGCAACCCTAAATTCACTTGCAATTCGCATGATTTTTTACATTAATTAGTCGTTAAAATTGTGTGATTAAACAACTCTGGTAAGCCAGTAAGTATTCACGCATTGGTCATCAACATAATTCGCGTTATTCCTGCAATTTATGGAGTAACTAAACGTATGAGATAAAATAGTCCTGCAACTTGTTTCCAGTTTGCTGGAGACAGAATGTTTCTGTTTACTAGAGGGATAACAATAATCAAACTGCTCAGTATTAACTGATTAAATATATGACACTAACTCCAAAAGCTTTGTAAAAGATACTAGTTGTGGATCAGAAATAAAATAAGGTATCAAACATTCAAGCTAGTTATGTATATTCCTTTTTAAAATCATTCTTTCAAAAGGAACCAACGTGTTCTCCGCACAATTTCTCCTTCATACATTTCAATACAAAATAAATACATTAGGCTAATTTTTAAGTCTCATGCTCCCAAACAAAAACTTACAACATCATCTGACTGACGACAATTAAACTTGAGCCAATTCCCAATGATATTGATTTCAAAAATAGTAGCAATTTTCGAATAATGAAGTTCTTGACCTAAAGAGTATGCCGCATTTTCTACCGATTCACAATGATGCTTGCGTTTTTTTCTTAACATTACGCCGACAAATAGCTATAGTAGTAACAACAACAACAACAACAGCTACTACACAAAATAAGTGATTTCAATATTCATAAAATTTCAATTTCATTCATTAAAATTGAGCAAATGTTTGAAATAGCAGACTGGTGGGAGTGAGACAGCTGATAATTTTTATTTTTTTTTTATTTTGAAAACTGACAGACGACTGACGACCCACAGTAGAAAAAAACACACACCTCTTAAAAATTTTACGCAAGTTCATTGTTGACAACAGCACTATCAGGTCGAACAAACAACCGACCGACCGGCCGTCCAACTCGAGTTACTACTACGACAACCATCATAGTCATCATCATCATCATCATCATATCAGCTTTGGACTTCTCATGTAATCGTCATCATAATTCGTTGTTTTGGGATTTCATAGCAAAGTTGTTTTCAACTGCTGCGTACAAGAATAACTGGGATAAACTGGAGTAAAGTGGAGTAGTAGAGTCAAGTTGATGTGGAGTGTTGTAGAGTTTGGTGGAATTAATGGTCAGTCATTTTGTACACTTCGCCAATACTTGCGATGAGGAGACACAACAGACTGAAGCCGCAAAAGTTTTGTAAGTCATCTTCTATGATACTGACGTTGGATGAATGCGTCACTTTTATGTTCATGATGATGCTTTTAACTTGACCAAGGAAGAAACAAGTCAATGTTTTTTTTGTTTGTAGACTTTTTTTTCTACTTTTGCAAATGAGAAATACTTTTGGTTTTCTTTATGAAAAACAACAAAAAATAAAGTCAATCAAATTTTCGAGCATCATTGGTGTTACAATTGGAAAAATAACTGAAAATATTTGGTGCAACTTTAACCCATTACTAGAATTGTTTCACATCTTTTCCAACGCAAACATTCCAAAAGAACAAACATTTTTAGCAGAGTTCATTTAGTGGTGAGGATAAGTATCATTTTCAAAAAAGTATTGGTTATTTGTCTAAGCTAATACTGTTATCTCATGTTTTTGGGTATACTCACTCAATCCATAAATGCCGACAACGTATCGGAGAAGTTTTGGGAAGAGTGATTGAACACTCGGGTCCCCTGCTTTTAGATTAACATATCTTATCAAAAAAATTATAAACGGGAATACTTTGGCATGGTACTAATCTCCTCAATATTACAATAAGAATGATAGTTCTATTTATCAAAATCGGTATATTTGATCTGATATATTTGACTCTAAGAACTTTTTCTTTGAATAACTTTGAAAAAATTTTTAAAGTTTGCGAGAGTAGATCAATGAGTACCCCCGGACAAAACACAAAATTTCTATAAGATCTGTAAAATAGAATATTTTTGATATTAAGGTACTATTTTTTGCATCGAAAGCTATCAAGGAAACTAACGAAGAGCAATATCATTGTACTGGAGGCTTCTCAACATTTACGCAAAGAGCTGGTTTTGGATCATATGACCATATGAATAGAATTACACAAATTTCATCAAATCTATATGAACAACTAAAGGTTCCCAAAATAGTTAAAGATGACTAACATCGTTGATAAACGTCGCTGCCGCGTTTGGTGACACGGGCCAATTTTGATGCTTGCCGTCGCAGCGACTTACTTATCGAAATATGACACGATTTGATCTCTCATTAATAATTTCTTCTTCAACATTTGAAACTTTTTGGCTATCCAATTGTTGTGAAAAAATTAACGCAAAAAAAAAAAACTTTTTAGAGCTGCAAGTGCCTTAGAAACTGAATATATTGGAACTTCGAAAATTGTATCGTCCTAAGAGATACTTGATTTTTATTTCCCAACACTGTTTAGGATTTGTATGTTACTAAAATCATGAAAAAAGTTCTTCCTTTACTATACTCTATACGTCAGCGCAGTTTCAAAAAGACAAACTTTTTATATATAACACTCTATTAATAAATTAACCTTTCGCTTTGGTTCGATTTTTGGTGTCATTTTTGTTGTACACAGAAATTAGTACAATATGGGTTAAGTTTATTGAATAAGTACTTGCTTTATAAAAATATAAACAATATACTGTGCCGCTCTCTTTCACCGGAAATTTCAAAGAGACGGCACAACTGACATAACTTGCTGATGGCTGTTTGGCAGCAACGGCGACGATTTGAACTAATTGAGACGTAATTACGCTTCAAATTTCAACTTGAAACCATTTTGAATTTTTATTTTGACGCTTTTTGTGGGCCGACAAAGTAATAAACGAAATACATAGCAGCAGTAGTGGAATATTGCCACCAGACTTTTAAAATTGTTGTTTTGTTTCTACGCGAGATTGTGTGCGTTTTTACATGATGATGGAGCTAATTTTGCTTTGGTTTCGTGGTAAAATGCTGGGTACGTTGTCCTATAAAGTTTTAAGTTTTTAAATTTGTATTTCTTGTCATTTTTATTTCTTGCCCCCATTCATTTTTGGTGGCAATTGAAAGTTTTACTGTAGTAATGTCTAGCGCTAAAAAAAAAGTTAATTTGATGAATGTAATTGCCTCACTTTAAATTAATTTAGTTAAAGAGCGAATCGTAATTGTTTGTTATAAGAGCCGCAACAAATCAAACATTTGTTCATGGAATGAATATTTGTTTTTTGACATTTTTGAGCTAATGAACTGCAGTGGAATAGCAAGATATTTTAATGCAATACTGATAGAGTGATATTTAATATTTATTTTTAATAAGTTAGAAAAAAATTTTAAGATTTTTATAAAAAATAGTACGATGAAAATTCTAAAAAATATTGGATATCATCGTAAACTTGAATTTTTGATTTGTTCTAGTTCCAGAATTGCCATCGCAATAAGTTCGTCTGTCACGGATATCTTTTTCCTTTCATTTTTGTGCATTTGAAATGATTATAAAATATTGTAAATTTGAATTGTAATGCTGACCATGTAAAATTCCATATTTTCTTAATAAACTCATAGAACAGAAATTAAAGTGAGTGAGTTGCCATTGATACAATTATGGTGGATGAATGACCAAATATGCATACAAGTAGTCAGACAGACACCAGCTGTTTTAATGTTATGTTACAAAATATGCTTCTCTACTTTATTTGTTTTCTTTTTAGATATAAATTGTGTCATAATTGGAAAACGTTGTAAACAATAAATAAAAAATAGAAAACATATGAAGGCGTATGATTTGAAGGTCAAAATTAAAGGTAATAGTACAAGAGGCGATAGCAGAGAAGTGGAGTGTATTGAGTTAAATGTGTTGCGATCTAAGAAAAAGGACCTTACCTTGCCACACGTGAAAGTTGAGATTCTTCCATAATCTCATATGAATGCAATAAAACAAGAAAAATATGGCAAAATTCAAAAAAAATATAAACTTTTAAAGTTCGAAGTAAAAAGGTTAAATTAATGGAATTTTGCCAAAGTTGATTTTAAAGTTTTCAAACATTTAAAACTCTCTTCTATTCAGCAAACTTTCAAAATTGCCAATTTTGACATTAAACGACATTTGCCATTCTACTGAAAATTTGGTTCGGATAAAGTTATTTTTTAGAAGTCTTAACACAACGAAATTTATATAAAAGTTGATAAAATGGATGCATTATAATAAGGGTCAAAGGTCACATAAATATTTCGCTTTCTATTGGCGTGA
The DNA here is from genome assembly GCA_963662105.1 of Meiosimyza platycephala. Taxonomy (NCBI): domain Eukaryota; kingdom Metazoa; phylum Arthropoda; class Insecta; order Diptera; family Lauxaniidae; genus Meiosimyza; species Meiosimyza platycephala. The sequence goes on along the minus strand of OY759209.1, from coordinate 91,409,739 downwards.
TATAAATTTATGAGGCCAAGTCATTTATCTAACAATAAAAATATAAAACCTGTACCATAGAAGTCTTTCAGTGAAAAATAAGAAAGGGGTTCTTAGAAATTGTAATTCGAAATAGGTGTGGCATGTTCAAAATTACACATTTTTCATATAGAAATGTTTCTTCTCCTTACTTTCCTTTAATGACTTTTTAGAAAACCAAATTATTTATTATTACAAGAAAGAACTGAAAAATTACCTTTTTTCTCAACTGATTGGAATCAGCCGAGACCAAACTATTTACTCCAGAAACTTAAGTTTCGGAATATTGGAGTATGAGATCCTTATATAATGTCAATATCCTCTATTCATCTATTACATGTGTAAGTACAAAAAGACTTTGTTTTCTGATTGACTAGGAAACAATGCCTAGGCCAAATTCATTTACGCTGGGAACATGACACGCGAAACATGAGATCCTCACACAACGTTAATATTCACAAATAAAGTGTTTTTCGAAATTATTGTTCTAAAGAGCGTGCCGACACCTGCGACAAATTCTGTTATATTTTTTTTTAAAAGCTACACAATGGATCGCAGTAAAACTCGGTATATGGCTGATGGGTGAGGATTACGTGTGCTAAACAAAAAATGGTTGAGATTGGACAAGTGGGTGTAACATTTTCCATAAAAATAAAGAACTTAATGTTATCTTATCTGAAGTTTTCCAATGCGCAAGGATTCAATTGTGAAAATATATAAAGGGACAAAGTCATTATACGGACAAAAAAGCGAGAGGGATTAGGCAAGTGGGCGTGGCACCTCTAGTTCAAAGTTACAATTGAATCAATCAAGTAAAGATACAGAGCGACAAGGGCAAGTACAAGTGAGCTTGGCACTTTCCATCAAAGTAAAAACTTGAAATTAATATACCTATCAGAAAAAATTTTTCAAAGAAATTCGATATTAGAGCACTATGCGACAAAAGCATGCAAATTAAGACAAATAGGCGTGGCACCTTCCATAGAAACAGATTAATATGCTATACAGATAGAAATAGAAAAAAAGAAAGAGAAACATATGAATAGATAAGGAGTTTGGAATCAAAATTTAAATATGGGAACCCTTGAATCAGGAATAGGGCTATTTGTACAAAGTCGCAGGTAATACCTAGGACATATATGACCTTTGCTAACTTGCATTGTGATCACAGATTGACTTTAGCTGTTGTTCCATCTTATAACCATAATCTGTGATTAATTTAACATTAATTGCCATTACTCAATATATTTTATTCAATTCAACTTTAATTGCATATTAATGATATAAAGTTCATTTAAAAAAAAATAAAATAAAATTTCACTCTCGCATAGTTAATTTATTCTTTGGAAATTATAAAATAAGAACTTCCCCTATACAGTATTCTAACCACCAAAAACCAAAAATTTTTGCTTGTCATTCACAGAGAATTTATTTTCATCAGAATTAAAAAATAATACATATAATAAAGAAAATAAAAGGCCATAGAAGAGAATAAAAATTAAACAATTTTTGTAGTCGGAATTTCATAATTTATATTGATTCGTTACGAAAATCCTATTAATTTAATCAAACGTTCCCAAGTTGGAGTTACGCCACAACTGTAGCCAATGAGGCTTTTAGATTTTTTTTTAACAAAGAAGAAGCAGCTAAAACGAACTGTCAGTATAAGGTGTACCTTATATGTATCATTAGAAACATTGGTTCTTTAATGTTTGATGCGCAACATGAAAAATGCAACTTTAAATCAAGATATTCAACTTACTCGTCCAAAGACTTCTGAGGGGTCACAACTAAACATTCAAGAAACACGACGCAGCTGTATTGGCGGCTGCAGTTATAAAATAAAATTTTGTTTCTTAATAGAATTTTTTTCTTCTTAACTTTTTTTGTTGTTTCCCAATACGCCCAATATCGATCGATGACATGCAAAAAATTTAATATTTTAAAATTGTTTCTATATCTTATGTCTATCTACTGCTTGTGTTGGATCTGTCTGTCTGTCGGGCTTTACATAATTCTCACAAGTTTTTTTTTTTGTAATAAAGTTGGCGGCGGCAAGTGTTAAGAGAAAAAAAAGTCTTCTATCGGTATAAAATATTGGATCGATCGGTTCAGTTTGTTGCCGTTCATTAGTTTCATTGTAATCTATACAGTTTGTTTGGTAGCGGCGTTGTTATAACTTGGTTGATTATTTTTCGTTGTTGTTGTTGCAACTATGATGGCTATAATGGCGACGATAGATTTTTATTATTTTTGGTCTCTGAAATCAAGCTGATTATTTTGATGCTCTGACTTTGTTCAAATATTTAAGCTCTATTTCTTATTTATAGGCATTCGTCAGTTATAACGTTTTGAGAACAGGTTCGTTAAGAGCAGATTTCGTTGACAACTTGATGCTGATTAGAAAAAAAAAAATTATTATAGAATAGCTATAAAATGAAAATAAATATTAGACAGAAGAGAAGAAAAAAAAACCTCTTATTGTCAATTACGTTGATTTCTTGTATTGCACACATTGGTATTTTTATTGCGTAATTAATGTTTATAGCAGAGTCTAAGAAGGTAATTGACTCTTTTTCAGACATTACCGTTGGTTACATTAAACTTTAAAAACTTATCGAGACTATGCAGTCTAGTCGCCTCAGATATGGAATTTTAAGCTTATGATGAAAAAAGAATATTTTAAAAAAAAATATGATGAATATCAAAAATGCCTAAGTGCATTTACGAAAATTTTCATAATAAGTTAATTGTTGTTACATATTATACGCATTCTAAAATAAAACCTGATAAAAATTTTAAACATAAAATAATGAATTTTTCAAAAGCACTGAAATCCACATATTTGGTTTCAAAAGCCATAAATGTATTATAAACTTCAAACATATTTAAGTCCATGAAAGAAATTGGTTTCAATTAAATAAAATATATTCTATGATTTATTTGTTCTCATGACTAGATTTCTCGAACGGTGAACATTTTGAAATTACATATTACAAAGGTCAACTCAGAATCTGAAAAAAAAATTCGAATTTCCATGTTTGGAATGAGAAGAGTAGCAGGACATTCGGGAGGAAAGATTGAATAAAGGAGCGAAATTTCATCAATTTGGCTGTTGCAACAGCAGACGAGGAAGCAGGTTCATTGTCGTGATGGATCAGAGTTTTTTCCTTTACAAAATAGAGCCACTTTCCCATAAAATTTATCTATAAAACTGCCATTGTACTATTTCACTCTTCCAGTTAGTCGAACAAGATTGTACGTTGTGAGTTACCTACTGCAAAACGTTCCCGTGAGTTTTTGTAGAACAAAATTTACCGTCATCGGAGCATGTTTAAATGCAGCTTTCTACGACATACATAAAAAATTCAGTTTTTTGAGTTTCCTTACGAAAACCGTTGTTTTTTTAATTTCGAAAACTAAACCTGAATCATTCAATCCAGTTTCGATTCAGTAGGAGCTTTTTACGACAAAATTCATTCACTCATACTTAATTTTACTATGATTACTGACATATTTAGTTAACTAAATATAAAAACTTCGGTACTTTACTTAAATGGGAGGTGCCACGCCCACTGATGCTCCTGTTTCAACTTTTAATAGAGATACCTTATAGCGAGTGGAGCTCATACAGTAAATTTGATAATTGCAGCAATAATTAATTTTTAATGTACAGTACAGTCGCGTTAATCCGGACACTCGCTAATCCGGACTTCCCAGTGATCCGGACATCTCTACGATTCGGACATTTTTGAAATTTTGCCTCTACAATTCGGACAAAACTAAGTCAAAGTATGTTTTGGTTAGCAAATAAACTGTCGCTGGCACGAACATGTCAACTTTGATTTTTTCAAATTTTTTTCGTTAAGTTACGGGGCTTTTTTTGAGCACATGTTCATACTTGTGCGTTTTTGCAGGGACGTTGTTTATTTCAAATTTGTGGATTTTTTTCAGTCATTTTTTTCCCTACTCATATGATTACAATTTCTTTATAAAAACATAAAAAGTGAATGAAATACAATCATATACGCCTCAAATATGCATTCTACATATGATTTAAATAATAATTATTGAGCTTTCTGTATTCCGGACAAATCCAGTTATTCGGACATACCCCGAAACTATATGTGTCCGGACTATCGCGACAGTACTGTATATAGGAGGTGCCACGCCCACTCCTGCAGCACCGTAGAATTTAATTTATTTTGGAAGTTTATAGTACCCGCACACCAAATTTTATTAAGATCACTCTCATAGCACAATAAATATAAGACTTGTTTGTATGGTAGATGCCACACCCACTATTACTATTTCACACGTTATACCTATTAAATTACATAGCGATTACTTTATTTACTCTCTTATTATATAGTATATAGAAATCGTAGGCGGTGCCACACCTATCAACAAATTTTCGTGAAAATAAGACTACCAGCAATGACTTTCTGAAAAGGAATTCCAAAATACGTTTAATTGCTCAAAATCGCCACAGTCGTTTCCAAAAAAAAAGTTACAGACAGACAATAATTTATGTTCTAAGAGTGTTAGAACTTGGTAATTTTCAGAATATTTAGGTCAAAAGCACCATGTTTCCCTTTGTAACGTAATTTTTTCTTTTAATAAAAAAATACAATTTTTTACTAATAATAAAAAAAAACATTTTTTTGAAGTGTAGGTTTTTATAATGAATCTTGCAATATTAAAAGTTTTTGAATAGGCGCACATTGGCAATAGCCACAGACATATTGGAAAACTAAAAAAAAATTGTTAAAACTTTCTACAAAGGAATTCTAACAAAATCCGATGACTTTTAATTTTGTAGCAAAAGAAAATTTTTAAAACTGAAAAAGGATAACTTAATTTGAGCTATTTATAAAAATGTGACCAATCATTAGTATGACTTCTTAAAAAAGACGACGACAACCGACCAACTGGACAGTCAACAAGCCATGTAGCCTAAAAACGTGGCTTCCTGTAAGACAACTCAATTTATTTAAGCAAAAGAAAATGACATTTTAAAAATTTTTAAATCTATGAAACATAAAATACAATAAAAACACAATTGCATTGATAATAATGCAACAAAAGACAAAAGGTGTGAGAAACAACTACACAACACAGGCACGCATGCACAATTCTATTGCCAATGAAATATCGAACTTAGATTATGAAGTTATGGGAAAGAAACAAAAAATATTGGTAATATTGAAAATTTCAAGTGAACAAAAAAAAATAAATTAAATCAAAGATTTAAAAATGACTTTCAATTTATTAACAAACAAAGGTTTTTTTTTTTAAATTTCAAAGCAACTACTCCACAGGGACTTGCCAGCTTTGATGAGGCTTAGATATGCGTGCGGGAATGCAATACCAATAACAGCATTAATCTTTCGGAATCCATGAATTTCCAAAACAATAATAACAACAGCAAAAACATGAGCTCCCTGTAAAAACCCTCGGATATACATACTATGTATGTTCAACTAACGAGCAAAACGTTTCAGTGGCACGAAATTCAAAGAAGCAAAAATAGCAAGAAAAAAAAAGAAAAATATAAATAAATAATGAGAAAAATGGTCGAAAAAAGCACATTTAATCCGAACAATGGCGTCGAATATACTTTATTTGTATTCGATTTTCATTGTTAATAAATAATGGAAATGAATTTAGGCAGAAATACAAAAGTAAAGCCAAGTATACACAATATGGAGTAAGCTAGCGGCATCAGTCGATGAGTTTGGATGATATGAAGTCGAGGATAAATTTACACTAAAAAAAAAGAATCCTAAATAAACTTAGTTATTGAATAAAAGCTCAATACACTCATAGGAAAATGGCATAGTTGATTTAGATATTTTATTTTTTTAAATATAAGCCAACGCTTACGTAACGAAGAAAGACAAGACAAGTTTCGGCTAAAATTTTTCTTGAATTTACTAAAATGCATAGACCCGACTTGCTGCGACAGAAAATCTGAATTAATGAAACCAGTTCACGTGTAAGAACTATAAGAAAAAGATGAGCCAATACTCAAAGGGGGGTTAAGAGGATGCCGCCCCGAGCGCAAAGTCCTGGGGGGCGAAAGAAATGGACCGCGGTATTCATTAATATTTGAGAGAGGAAAATATTGATTTTTAATTTTTTTTACGAAAATTTCAAATTTCTTAACAAATAATAAAGAACGCCAGATGGTTTTTCGTTCAGTACGAAAATTTTTCATGATACGTCACTGTCAAGAGTCAATATCACCTATCGATTTCAACACACGACGCTGAACTTGATATGTGTAGTGATTTTTGACTAATCAGGTCTGTTTATACCTAGGGCGAAAAGCCAGTTTGGGAAATAGTGCAGGATAGTTAAGAAATAATATCTTATCCAATTCATGTGGTCTATAAGAAGCGTAACCGCTCTAACCTAAACTATTTACCGTTGAATTTTCACAATTTCGAATCACGAATTTCACTCGGCTACCAATCATACTCAGGAAAGACGTTCGGGAAACTTATCAATCAACGTTTTGGTAAAGTTGGCAGGGAGATAGATGTAGAAAACAAACCCTGAACATTGGGGCGCCGAAAAATAGAAAGTGATATATTGAAAATGGTAACGCATAAGGCACAGCATAAGACAACGAGGCAGAAATCAAAATAGCTATAGAAATTTTGTTCCGACGCTCCTTACGGCGTTATAAGGTAGCAGTCGTAGTGGTAGAACAAGACTCGAGGCACCAGCTACTGTCGAGTAAATCTCGCGCTTTGGAATCGTTATTCGGTACTATTGATCCATATTCATCTTGTTTGGTAAGGTACTTTTTAGAGCATTAATTTTGCTTCAGAACACATTATGTGGTCAGTCCCACTCTCTCTTTGATAAGAGCTTTTTGTGAGTTTTTTTTTCTCTAATATATTTCTAGAACGTTCACTATAATTTGGCTTTCAAAGAACAGCTCTAAGCAGTTCCCTTGTATTTAATCAAATCACTACTAAAATTTCAAAATATTTTTCTCTGTGCATAATTAGCTATACACACAAACAACAACGCCGGTATATTTGAGAAGGGAGGTTCTTTCATTTCTCTATGTATATTTACTTGGCCCTATGTTATGTGTAAACTATATTTTTGGGCATTAATTTATTTTGTTATAATACTTTGTATACACGTACACAGGCAAACGCACACACAAACATTGTACATATATTAGACGACAGCGTTAGCAATGGATACGGCTATTGATATGGATACAATAAAGCATGGGTTATCTAGATATGTATGCACGAGCGACTGGCATTTACAGGGAGGAAAAGTGCACATATCTTTCTCTATCAGCATGCTGCCTCTTCGCATAGGCCTTTAGGTAGTTAAAGTAAAATTTCAGCAAATCATGATTCGATCATTTCTCAAAAGCGATTTCGTGAGCTGCTGCTACCAAAAACGCACAACACGCAGTTAAAGCCTGGGGCTCTGGGGTGGTGGTTGGTTGATTGGATCAAGCAAAAGCAAGAGCAGAAGCAGCATTGACTAAAGCGATGCGTGTGCGTGTCAAGACCAAGAAATAATAAAAAATAAGATGAAGGCAAAATAAAAAAAAAAATTAAGAAAAATACATAGTAAAAGTTCACAAACAATAAGAAAAAGTAGTAGAAGAAACTGAATTAAAGGGGAGTAGTTTTGTGGTGCCACTCTTACATGCGATAAAGCGTACACCTCGGTAGGCGCTATACGACAGTTTACTCACATATGCAAAAGGGAATGGGGCGCGTGGATAGAAAAAGTTCTAATGTGTTTTCTTTAATTTATGTGGCTGTCAACTTGAAAAGCCTTCTTGCATTCATTCCTGTTTATTTTGATGAAAGATTAATCAAACAGGATAATTCATTTTCGTCAATTTCACCATTTTGTTTTCTAATTCTTAAGTTTTGTGAAAGGTACAGTAAATGTGTGCATAGAGCCAGAAAAAAGCTTACCGTATATGGAAAAAATTGTACTTATTAAAGCTATTGAAAATAATCCCATAAAAGCTAACGAAAATTTAGAGCGGAAAGAAGTTTTGCAAATTTCGGCGCACATATGAGATAAATATAAAAACTGATATTTTCGCCTTACTGTTTTTTCGTCAAAACGTTATCTAAGCTTTTTGCTATATTCCAAGATATTCAGAAAATAGTTAAGAGAAACACCAAACTTGAAGAGAGTACATGATAAGCCAAGAAATACACCAAGTATTTTATCAGTTATGATCGTCTCCTGCAGAGGACTAAAAGAAGTTTAAATGCGCCACTTTCAACGAAAACGGAGTACGCTATCGCGTCCCTTGTAGTAGCATAAAGCTTCAGAAAAATATTTAAGTCATTATGAAAGAGAAAATTTGTTTCGTATTGTTAACACATATACCCCCAGTGACATACCTTATTAAGTAGTTGGGCCCGAAGCGGCCGCCGCCCAGGTAAGTATGTTGTGGGTGAATATTTTTAATATCTGCACAGCCAAATTGTTAATTTTGATTAAAAAGTTAGTTTCGAAGTTTTTGACAAAACTATACTGTAAACTTTTCATATTAAATAATATTTTGCATTTTAAATTATTAAATTTTTACTATAGATAGTCGGTTTGTTTTTCAACCATTTTAAAATTATCTATCAATCAATCTTAAGTCACGAAAATTTCAAGATTCTGTTTTAAATCAAAATAAAACCTAACAAAATGCGGACACTTGTGCATTTACGAATAAAATATTCGATTTTCAAAATTTATAATTTTTCTATCGCTTACGATAGAATTTATAGAATAGATTTTAAATTATCTATGCAACTTACCAGTTTCATTATCAATAGTAAATGGTATGTTAGCCCATACATCAAGTTCATCGTTCAAGCACTCATCTTTGGGATCAGCTTTAAGCTAATGGAAAATATCAAAAGATTTGTTAAAATAAGTTTCAAAAGAAAGTTTTTTTTTGTGAATCTCAGATTGACGTAACGTTTCGGGTTGATTATATAACACTGTAAAAGACCATTGGTAACAAACACATGATATACGCAATTATCGTATAGAAATCCAATTGCAGCAAAATTAGCCGAATTTTTGATATGTTGAAGCCGCTGGAATTCAATTTTTTTTTTTTCGGTTACAAATCGCCATATCCTCATTACTAAAGCGATTCAAATCAATCGTCAATGAATCGTGTATACATGTTACATTTGTAGATACCACTAGCATTTGCGTTACCAGACATGCAACGCGGAAGGGAAGCGATCGGTCTTTACTTTTAATATGACCTCAGATGCTATTAGAGTTCTTATTTACAGCATTTTTAATGCTTTCTAGGAATGTAGTGGATGGATATTTTGCATTGTTTTGATGTCAAGCGTATCTTAGGCACCACTAGATGCTGATTCTAAAGTTTTTCCGCCAGTTTTACAAATGCATTAAGATCTTCTCATCATTTATGTACATTTCGTTACACTTATGAGCTATAGCGATTACGTTTGAAGTTCAAATCTGATGTTTTACTTGATTTATTAAACCTAGAATAATTATGCTCTATATAATCTGTCGCCAAATTCCTGAAAACATCGCTTAAAATATTGTCCTGTATCGCATGGTGCATGTCTAAAAACTTTGATGGGAAGACTGGAAAATGATTGTGATTTAGTTGAATACATCCATCATCTCGAGCTGTTAGATTTACTGCTTCAAGTTTTTGAAATATATTTCATTTTTAAAATCAATATCAGCATTATCCACATGAATTGTCTCGTTTTTGTTTTATTATTCAGGCTATGCTTATAATATATTTCAATCCACTTAAGGAGATATGACGGCTTGCAACCGCCAAAATATTGAATTCCGAGAGTTATGCTTTCAGGATGAGGACTACAACATATCAAATTTTCAGCCATTTTTTCCAAAACCGGATTTTAATACGAGTATTGCGGGGATATTTGCTATTTTCAAAGAAAGTTACATATACATAAGTAGTGCTCTGCCCCCATGCCAAATATATCAGAACATAGATTCTCTCACAAGAAGACACGAGCATATAATAGAGTAAAAATTTTTGGCTATTATGGCAGGCTACAATTGAATTAGTCCGTTACGATTCCAAAATAAAATTTTGAAAAATTCTTAGGTAAGATACAAACAATTTTTTTAATTTTTTAAAAACGCTATTTTTGAAAATAAATGATTTTGAAAAATTCAAATAAATCGAAAATACTGAAAACAAGTCGTCGGACAAAACGTTCTTGAGTTATGTTCATTTGATAATAGTGAGATAATGGAAAAGTTATAACGGTCAAGAACTTAAAAATTTTGCTGTGTATCTTCATGGCCAAAATATATATTAAGCCACTAAAATAAAAATAATAAACTTTTGTAATTTTTCTCTAAACCCTAATTTACATCGAGATATTTAGATTTTTTTGGACTCAATTATAGGATCACATAGAAAATAAAAATAATTAAAAAGAAAAGCGATATTCTTCATTGGTTCTGTAATCAAAAATAACTTCTTTACACAACTAAATATGTGCAAAGTCCTCCCAATCTTTAAAGACCTAATTTGAATAGAAACCAAGTCTTACGGTGATTCATTCTCTATATTACTGCTATGCTATACTAAAAAAAAAAATCAATAATATCAATCTAGCAAATTTTTAGTCTGATTTTTACTTTCTTCTACTTGTGAAATTATATTTTATCAGACAAACAAACACATGTCCGAAATTCATTCACACTTCCACTACAGAGTAATGAAGCTTAGGGCAAACAAAACTTACCTTATCTTGCTGAAGCTCTTCCAAAGCTTTTAACTTTTCCACATCGTCATCAGAGATAGTTCCATTAGATAGTAGCAATTTTTCATTCGATAGATTTGGCGGCGTAAGCGTATAACCCAAATCAACATCTTGCTTCCAGAGCACTTCGACAATCTCACTCTCCTGAAAAGAAGAAAAATTTCAAAACGTTCAATTTAATGTTCCATGATAAATCACTTGTTGACTGAAAAACACAATTTAATAGAACACAGAGATGGACACGCGTTGTCATGATAATGATCATGATACTCAGTAATAGAAATTGTTTTTTTCGTTAAATTCAATAAAAACAACATACGTTAAAAATGTATTTTTTCATAATTTTTAGATTTGTTTTGTTTTTAATTCTCTCGAAATTAAGTATATATTATAGGTTTTCACATGTATGTTTTATTTGCAAATTTAAAGTAGACCGCCCGCGGTAAACGTCTTTAGGTTAGCAAAGTTTTCAAATTACTAACTCTTGTTTTTGCGCTTTTTCCGGCTGCAGTATTTTGCAGAGAGCCCAGCCCAATAGTTTTAGCTTTTACATTTTAATTCTTTGGGTTTTATAAAGATTCTATTTTATTATTACTGTATTTGGCTGATAAGCATGTTAACAATAAGATAACATTATATGGCTAATATGTAGCCGTGTACCAATCTATAGGTTTTAGGCTGCCTGCTTATTTTACGGAGCTTTGCGATTTATTTTTTTTCGAAATTCACACAATATCTGCACGGCACGTTCGCTCTATCGCTCACTCGTCGTTTCTTATCAATTGTCAACATTTTAAATTACGAGTAGGTACATATTTCATTCTTGTATTAGGTGAGAGCACCTAACTTGTCACTTGTTGTTTTGTTTACATATTTTGTCTTTATATTTTATGCCTTTAGAGGCAGACAGACAGACAGATCTATTTTGAGAAGATATAGCAGACAGGGTCAGTGTTACCTATTATTATCATGTTATTGAGTTTATTGTTATTGAATAATGTTGTACCATAATTGAGAACTGAGCCAATTTTTAGACCAATCTTTAATGTCAGCATGTCCCATTATTTTCCAATGAAATATCGTTGTGATAAAATATGATGTTTTTTTGATATGTTGTACTCGGGGGAATAGAAGAAAATAAATACAACATACTAAGAAATTTAGAATTTTTCCACTCTCCGTATTTTTCGCATTTTCCAATAATTTTTCGACTTTCAAATTTCCTTTTTTTGACTATTTTGACCTTTCAACATTTTATTTCATATTTTCGAAATTTTTGTCTACTCTTCAACATTATTCAACTTTTGCAGATAGTATTTTTTTTAACGTTTTCAAACATTTTTCCAATTTTTCAACATTTTGAAACTTTTTAGCCTTTTAACATTTCCTGAGTTTTGCAATATTTTATCTTCGATTTATTCAATATTTCTGTATTATCAAAATTTTTCGACTTTTTCAACAATTTCTACATTTTTCTACTTTTCGAAAATTTTTCGTCTTTTTAAATTTTTCCAAATCTTTCGAGTTCTTCATTCATGTTGATAGCAGCTGCTGAAATTCAAAGTCACATTTTCTTAAAAAAAAAACACAAAGCACAGATTCAATTCCATGGCATGGTATTGTAGTGGGTGTTTGTGCTTTGGATTCTTGTAAATTGCTAACTTTCATTTGGTGATAGATTTAGAGCAGTGTCAGGTATTCAGCCCGCCGCGGACAGAACTCAAACAGAAGCTGCGTGTATGTAAACTCGTCGTGTACGCTACGAAATACGATTCCGCAAGAGTCCACTACGTTCGGCTGTTATTTTGTATATTATATTATGTATCACGTACACATTGACATGTTTTGGTAACATGCATCTGTGTAGGTTTGCCTGACACTAATTTAGAGTAACTAACTACTATATATGCGATATTTTCGTAAAAATTGCTTTTGATAATTTTAAAGGACTTGATGCATCAAACACATTCCATGTGAGGAAAATATGTGCTTACATAAATTTTAATTTCTTCAGTAACAAACTAAAATCCCACGTAGTTTGGAATACGATTAATGTATGGGGTGATGATGAGAGGGATGCATTGGGCCAAGTCTACGAACATTTTACTACTTAAGGAAACCGCAACGGTTGAATCAGATAGCGATTTTGAACAACCAAACGAAGAAAATGTTCCGACTACTTCTGCTATGAGTCGAGTTGAACGTCGAAAAGTTAACACAGTGGCAAGTTATCGGAACGATATTGAAGATGATACAGATGGTGGTGATTACGATTCAGATGCCTACATGCCTTCGTTGCTCGCATGAAAAGAAAGCAAAAGTAAATATTCCACAGCCAGAAATTTGAGCGAATTATAAAAACGGAATGTGTGGGGTCGACGGCCGACCTGATGGATCAGAAGATTAACGTTTACGGTACACGAATACGTCAACGCACATGGTCCATTTTTCATATTTGCTGGACGTATCTATAACAAATGCGTAAAATTTGATAAAAAAGGTGAAGTCAAATGATATATTCTCTGCAAATCTTCTAAGTTTTTGCATAGAGTTAAGAAAAAGCTTCTTTGAAATGTACGAGCAGAAAAGAAACGCAAATGCACAATACCAATGGTTATTTCCAAAAATATAAGATATGGTGCATTCCATCGCTGGATTGATTTGATTTTTTTCTAAGTCTGTTCTTAAAGAATGAAGCAATCAAAGCATTCTACTTATAAATCAGGATGTATATCAATATCATCTCAACCCTGATTTTAGGATTAATATTTATTTATGTCTTATAAAATACACAAAAAAGACTCTTTTATAGAACTTTTTATGAGTACTTGTGACATATAAAATGCGCTGTAAAAACTCTTTTATGAAAATGAGTTCATAAAACGCAAATATTTTGGACTATTTTTCGATGGCACATGGCGAGAAAACTCTTTTACGAGTACTTATAAAACGCTCATATTTATGGATATTTTGTGACTCACATTTTGCAAAAAATAACCGAATTTTTTAAAGTTTGAACAAAGTAATAGTAAGCATTTTTTCTTAAGAAAAAGTCATAGCTTAGCCTATAGCAAAAGTTCTCTGCCAAAGCAGAGTAACTAACAATTAGAAAGAAAAATTAAAACGTTAATTTTTAGATTTATTTCGAAGGTTCAAGAGTTGATAATAATAATAATAATAATAGAGTTTAGCTACTACAACTATTAGCCTTCTTAGCAGTTTAGCTTGAAGCTTTAAACCAAGTAAAAAGCTTATTAATAAAATAACTGATAACTGCAAATGTTAAGACATAGGCAACTTTTTGTGTATTTCAGAGTTTGGAATTTTAAAATTAAAACCAAATGCAACACCTGAAAATAATAATTGAAAATAACTCAGAAAACGCCGTTTCATCTAAGCACCAAATTAAAGCGTTAATGATGCATTATTAACGCTGCGGATGCAGACTAAGCCCCTAGCACATTTAATCCTTTCACAAGTCAACAACGGAAACACAAACAGATCACTGATGATGGTGATTTGTGCTGGTCAAGAACAAAGTGCAAGAAAATTGCATTGGGTGGGTTAATCCCAGCAAAAACAGGTAGCTGTTGCTAAATTTGAAATATTTAGTGTCAGGTGCTAACAGAATATGCAAAGTAGGAATCGTAAATTTAATAACAGCACCATGGATTAAAATCAAAAGAGTTTTAAATATGTCATTAGCAGAAGTAGCAAGTGTTTGTATTAAAATAAAAATTATTCATAAATTAACTAAGTAATTTACAAATGGAAAATAATAAAAAAAAACTTCGAAATTAACCAAAAAGCCAATTGTACAATCAGCCTGATAATACGTTTAGCTGCGTTAAATAAAATAAAAAAAAATAAAAATCATCAAAATATAACGCATGACAATCCAGAAATACATTCAAGAAACATTAACAAAATGTTGACAACATTTGTGACAGCAGCAACACCAACATATTGTAGCATGCAGCAGTCACCAGTCAGCAGTCATGACAGTTGGGAACATAGCCCAAATCAAAATGAATTGATGCCTTAATTAACAGGCTTTCTGGATCGGGGCTGATGACAAATGTAACAATGCAAAGAATCGACGACGACGCGAAGCAAAAGCAACTCGAGAACACGCAACACAAGAAGCCAATCGCCCGTTGGACGATGAGTAAATGAGGAAACCCTCTTCTACCCTCTTATTCTTTATGCACAAATGCGACATTTTCAATTGTAAAATTTTAATGGAATTGTGAAGAAAATTTATTTCGTTTTCAACTTTTGTATTTTCTATTGTAACGCGCTACTATTTTCCTCTGCTTCTTTGTTGCTTTGCCGCCATCTGCATCCAACAAATTGAAACGAATCGAAAATCGAGCCTTAAAGGTCGGGTCGGTCGGCACTCAAAAAGCAGAGTGGCAATGCAGAAGAAAAACAAAGGCGAAACAAAAAAAAAAGAAAAGAAAAGAAATGAAGATATAATCAATCATTTCGTGGAACCACGCCTATCTCCTGGCTTAGTCAGCAGAAAATGGACGACAGCAAAAAGTAGCAGCAGCAACGGAATGAAGCTGCCAGTTTATATTGCATAGCTATAACAGCAACAATAAGAATATGCGGGTCTACGGTTTTTTATTTTTTTGAGGAAGAGGTTTCACGTTGGTGAGAAGAAGAAGCTGCCAAAGTGTAGTCAAAGGCACCCCGTGCATAAGAGGACGCTACACTGTGATGCGCATGTTCAAAAAATGCGCAATAGTTACGAGTGAAGGTAAATGTGCGAAAGAGTCAGCATTAGTAACGTTATCTCTTTCGTTCGATATGTGAGCAATACGTATGAGGATATGTGACTCAAACTCTGAAGTGACTTTAATCAAAGAAATTGGAATTTGACAGAGCTTATTTTTTTGAAAGAAAAAAGTTAAAGAATGTTATCAAGAAATAGTGGCGTTAGAATGTTACGAGTTTTGTTTAAAGAACTAAAAAAAAAATTTTACAAACTAAATATTAATCGAGCTGAATTCTCAATGCCCAAGTATTCTGCCGCAGAGCTTCTCGTTACATAGCAACAGAGATCCCGTTTTTATTAAGGGGGTATTCCTGTTGGAAAGTAGGATTTGTCTGTTTTTTTTTTATAACATTCGCTCAAGATTTTTAGGACATTTCTAGACTACTTTTGTTTAGAAGTTTCAGCATATCATGTCAACCATGTGGAAGCCCTCATTTTTAGCCAACTTCACACATTTATTTTAGAAGCACTAAGTTCTTCGTATATTTTTAGCTATATATACAATCACAACTTAATAGGTTACCTTTGTAAAATTCAGTTTCAACTACACATCTCCGTAGGATATTCTTTATTTTCAATTCAAAAAACTTGGTGCCAATTGTTGTTGGTTGTTGGCCTAAGTTTAGATTTTAGGCTCGATATATCTTGAAAACAACAGCTGACTGAGCAAAACAATTGTCAGCGGATTGGAAAATTCAGCGGACCTTTGATATCTAGCATTTGGAAAAAGAATACTCACCTCTGGTCCAGCATCCGTTTTTAGCCCGTCAACGTAAATTAGTATTTTATCTACAGTTACAAAAGTTTTATATACCCAATCATTTTTATCAAGGATGTAAATTATAAAAATACTTTTAAAATCATGCGAAGGAGCGTTATAATCGACTGCAATCAAATAACCATATTGCCTGGATAGAAGCAGGATAGACGGAAGTTCAAAAGAATTATGTTTCCATAGTCTTAACATCACAGCCCCCTTAATTGTCCCTAAACCAGATTGTGGTGGTGAATTTAGTGCTCCTGTGACGACTATGTAAGCTAAACTTTGAACCTTATTGAGCATGATTAAATAAGATTCGATTTTAATCACCTCTCACCATTCCACTGCTTTGTATGCAAGAATGGGTCTTATGATTGGATGTAATCCGGAAAAAAAAATTTTTACAAAATTTGGAAACAAAAATTTAAGAAATCGAAAAATTGATTTCGATGGATAATTTTTCTAAAGCAAATAGAAAAAAAAATTTGATGATGTAAGAGTAATAGCAGATTGCTGTGCGCCAACAGCCTGTTAAAATAACGCCTTTCATATTATTTTAAATAAAAAGTGCATTCAGAGAGAGACTTTTATCTGTGGTCAATAGTGTTTCACCGAGAACCGATATATATCGTTATCGTTCTCGGTCCCGATAATAACGAGACGATATTAAAAAAAACTATTTCTCGAATGACCGAGGACGAAAGGTTCGAAGGTTCGCCCGATTTCTCGTTTTCGGTGGTATATTGGTGTTTATCGTATGTAAGTATAAAAACTACATTGCTAACATTTTTGTACAGCACCTTAATCGTAAAGATTCAGGAATTTATTCAGAAAAATATAAATATGAGTTAACTCATCGAAATCGATATTGTCTCCTTCAAAGTAGGCCAGCCAGCGCTTGATCCAATTTTCTAAATATTTTTGATACTCGGTTTCCGGTACGGCCATCTGAGCCGTTTTCGATTTTTCCATTGTCTCTTCTTGGCTGCTAAAACGCTTTCCACGAAGTCGGAAGGAGACATATCAGGCGAATTTGGTGATTGTTGAATGATATTAGTCGTTCTTGGTCAAAAAGTAGCGGAGTCTGATGGCATTGTGCGATGGTGCGTTATCATGGCGCAAAATCCAGGAGTTGTTTGCACACAAATGCAGTCTTTTTTGCTTCACGTAAACATCTTAGAACTCTTAAATAACACTCCTTGTTGACTGTCTCACCTTCTGGTAAATATAAAAAATAAGTTGAACCTCTTGCTTCTAAGCCTCAAAAGGGTGAGAAAACTGTACTCGAACATATTTCATTTATCAAAGCGATTAAATCAAAATATTGACACTGATAACCGTTAAGAGCGGTAATTCAGCGCTCTTTGAACTGCTGTTAATGATGGTGACCAACTATCAACATGGCCATAATATTAGGTGTAATGACAAAAGAAACAACAAAACAAAAAACTTAAGTCAAAAGATATGAGAGCAAGTGAAAGATGGATGCATTTTTGATAAGATAAAAATTCAAAGATCAATTAAAAGAAGAAAACATCCTTTTGTTAGGCACTAAGTAGTCGTTGATGGATTTTAGTGTTTGACAAATAGTTTAATGTCGGCAAAACCACAAAATAATCGTATAAAAAACATTCATAAGATACAAGTGAAAGCAAAGGAAAGTGCAACAAATATTGTAAAAAAAACTCATAATTTTTCCATAAAAACTTCAAAAAAGGAAAGCAACATCATTAATAAGAGGAGTTTGACTTGGATGACATCAACTGACTGACATGCGTTGCAGTACGTTTGTCGATGATGCTTCCTTCACACTGGTATCTTAAAGATACACTTCTTTTATTTTTTTAGCAAAGGAAAAAAGAAAAAGTACACAATGCTAAAGAGATTTACGAATATTAATCATTCGCTCATCAGATCGCAAAGTGCCACCAACAATGCAACAACAACAATGTCGACGAACGGGTGCACCATAGGGTTTACAAGGTGCACTATCAAACATCGAGCACCATGCTGTCCCTCAGTCCGTCCTACCTGTCGTTTATGAATTTTAATGAATTTTGCGGTTTTTATGTTTTTGAAGATGCAAAACACTCGGAGAGGACTTATGCTGTTTTTCGTTAATTGTTGAAACACCGTTACTTATGGTATTTTTTCCTCCTTTTTATGCAAAAAGACACATCGGTAAACATCTGAGGAATGCTTGCAAGAAAAAAGTGTTGCTGCATATGTTAAGCAGATAATTAATTTGGGAAAAACTTGTCAAAAATAATAAAACAAGTTGACTTTTGAACAGGTAACAAAACACGTTTTTTAAACTACGATACATGTAAGAATGAGTTTGCTTGTATGTATAAAATTTTAAAGAAAATAGAAATGGAAAGAGTTCGTCCATACAATATATAGTGCTGTTAAGAAACAATCACAGCAGCACTACAAACGATCGAATCCAGCTATTAGAGATCTACTGTACCACGATTAAACTCTTCGTGAACAATTTTCGCAAGCGGAGTGTATATCGCTTGACTATCGCTAAGGGGTATTCTTTGTAGTTTGCTTGTATGATCCGTATCACAGCACATGATTCACTTTTCGTATATGGAGTATTCTCTTGAACCAGCACTTACAATGTCTTCCGATGCAAACTAATTTGCTGGAAACTCATCGGTTCTGGGCAAAATCCATATTAAAGTTCTAAACACATTGGGTGCGAGATGCGACTGCGAGAAAAAAACAAAACGAGATAACAGATAAAGAAGCTTTCGTTGAAATAAAATATCTATGGGGAAAAAGCAGTCGTTTTGCGAAGAAAAACTTTCCACACGTTATTTCTTATGCTTAAATAAAGATAGTCTGTGAGAATCTCGGTGAGAAAAATTCATTTATTCCTTATTTTCCTGGGCTATTTTTATAAGAATAGAGAATGTGGTTGAAGCCACAAGTTTCTTTTCTTTTTAGATTTCAACAATTATTGAAATAATTCTTAAAAAAAAGGCTTAATAGAATTTTTTTTATTGGTATAGGAAACTTGACGATGGAAAACAATTTTGATGGAAAACTTTTCTTAGTTCAAGTCAACATTTTCTTAAACAAAGAAAGTTTTTTTTTGATGAAAATTTTATGGTAAATTGCGTCGTCATTAATAAAAATAATATGAAGAACAGTTCTGTATTTTAAAAACATGCACTCCAAATTAGTGATTAGGTAATACATACAAAGATTGGGAAAAAATTTGATGTCCCTCAAAGAACTACATATTAGCCAAAATCTATGTTTTTGGCACATTATTTTTATTCAGTATTGGTAAGCTTTTAAGTTTGCTTTGCATATTCGTGCTAAGCGACCCCAAATCAATAAGTGGATATAAGACTTATTTTAAGGACAAGCGCATCATTTCTTAGTTCAGTAAAATTTGTTTAGAAATATCCCCTTTTTTGAAGTATTTTTCTTTTTCACAACATTGGTAGTTAAATTAAAATACAAATTTATTACAATTCATCTATTTTTATGTAGCTTCATCAATAATTATTTGTCTATAATAATTATAGTGTTGCTGTCGACAACTCTTTAAATGACATTTCCAATAATCAATTACATACAACAACCTAAGCCCTCCATTTCATGATATGTAATTGATTTGCAATGCGAATTATGGCTTTCGATAGATAGAATGCAAAAAAAGAGTCGTAAAGGGTTCCTCAACTGCACTCTACAATTGGATTGCGTGCAAAAATGCTGATGAACGAACGAATGAATGGACGGGCATACAGAAGCAGTGCGAATTTTATTTTTTATACTCTACACTCACTCTTCACTTTGTCATTATGTTTGTAACACAAAGAAGGAGGCGTGGCAGGTGTACAAAAATAAAGATTCTTGCTCATCTGAGTCGATTAAGCCAAGTCGGTCTGTCTGTGGAAATCACGGTTACAGAAAAATAAAACCGAAATATGTAATCAAATTTCTGAGCAAAAAGTTCCAAAATTTTGACTTTCATGCAACCCTAAGCTTCAAAGCGCTATACTGAGAGAATTATTTAAGATAATGAAACTAAATTTCACACAAACACTAGGAATGATACTAATTAGCTCAGAAGTAGGCGAATTTCGATAATAGGGTGTGGTACTTCGTATACGAGCAATAATTGCGCAACAGAGGGAAATATTTAAAGTAATTTTACAAATTTTATACAATTAAACGACATACTAAAAGTGGGAGTCTTTTGACACGATGGCGTGGCACCTCCCAATTAAGCAAAAACTTCAAAAGAGAGCTTTTTAAATGTAATCCAACCAGATTTCTCATATGTATACTTGAAATACATGCATAACGAAATATAAAATTTTATGAATTGAAAGGAACTTTCAATACAGTGTAGGGTATGTAAGTTTCGGCCTGGCCAAAGATAACACCTTTACTAAGTAGTTTTTATTTTCTTTCCCTATCGTTTTTTTTTTTTGTTGAATTGTGAAAAAGCAAAATGATAAATAAAAATGTATAAATAATAGCAATTAACGGTACATCGCAGCTACTGAATTGCGCACATTTAATTAACTAAGAAGAATTATTGAGTTACCTATGCCATGGAATTTGCAGACATCATTTGCAAAATTTCTTTTTGTTTTTTAAACCACCACCATTTCAAACTCACAAGTTTTTTTTTCATTTTACTGGCTTTTATAGTAAGTAATTAAGTTGGTGCATTAAAGGTATATGCGCATATAATCATAATTTGCAAAACTGATATTAAAAAACCTCTTTTTTTTTAATACAATTTTTTAATTAAACCCTTTTTTTTTTGCTGTGCAAAATTATAAAAAGAAAGTTAAAACAAAAAGAAATCAGTTAATGAAATAATGAATGGCGATGATGTTCGTAAGTTAAAAAAACTTTAGTTTTTATATGCTGCCACAAAATGAATTGCAGCTTTATTCATATGGGAACTACAGTTTTTCAAAAATGTTTGAAATTAAAAAAAAGGGTTTAATGAAAAAGTTTATAAATGATATTTTTTAGTAAGAAAACGCAAAATTTTGTTCAACTGATATAAAATAATTTTTCGAACTTTAATAATGCTTTGACAATTTAGGCTAAAACTACTACTAGGAAGTAAGATACATATTCACAAATATTGAATATCATGAAAACGTTTGAGCATAGGTGAACAATGAACTGAACTTTCTTTATGAGATATTATCTAATCTATAACTTTTCTTCGGATTGAATATCTGTCCGTTCAATAAGAAGTTCGATAATAGTGAAAAGCTTTTTTGTCACCTTTGAACTTAAATATTTTGGATAGAGACAGGTCTGCGTAGTTCAATTTTGCCGTACATACAGCTGCGGTCAAAATAATAGTAGTGCGATACCATTTTTGAAATCAAAGAAAATATTTCGAACAAATTAAGTTTTTTTCTTCTACTCTTTCAAAATACAGTATCGTGATAAGTACACAAAATAAACACATGATATTTTGTTCCAAAAAAATAACGGTACTTTCTAAGTTTGCTATTATATTGAGTATATTGCAATTTCGAGCGGTCAAAATAATAGTAGTGTTCAACTCGTTTACTTCTTACGATCAGCTATTTGCTTTTAATTAAAAAATTTGTTTGCAAAATATGAGTTTTATCATTTTTGTGTAACATTGCATTGATTTCTCCAAGTTTTTACATTTTAGTAGGCCGTGGGAAGCATTGTACGCCAGAGCAACGTTTAATTATTTTCGCAAGGTGAATTTTATAAGGAAATTCAAAATTCTATTGGTTGTTGTTCAAAAGTGATTCCGAATGCGATGCAATATACAAATAAACGAAAAACACAAGGACGAAAGCCTTCCATGTCCCCCCGGGACGTGAATCGTGCAATATGGGTTTCGAAACATAATCCGTTTGTGCCTACTACGGAAATAAGGAAAGTGCTATATTCTTTGAATTCAAAAATGGTATCGCACTACTATTATTTTGACCGCAACTGTACATATTTGTATACTATCTCCACTGAAAATGTCACCCTTAAATCTTTTACACGTGTTCCTGTCGATGAACTGCCATGGAGCTTGATATACTGAATATTCTTAAACAAAAGGTTAGGTAGGAGTAGCAGTTAGTTTAAGAACCGAGTCATTTTGATACCACTGGATATTAAAATATACACTATCAATGAACCACCCAGATTCGTAATAAAACTAAGTAACTAGCTGACCTACACTAACATATCTAAGGTTATCCAAGTCATCAAATAAAAACGAACCAAGTGTCGTTTTCTAGCAAGTGCGGGGTATGAGTAAAGAAAATGTTTAATGTTTTTCTCCTTCTCGACATCATTACCACTTTGCATCTCTGCGGATAGGGCAGTTGTTTATAACTGCAGCAACTGATGAGACACTTTGTCTAGGGCGGGAGATCAGTTCTAGAGAGCGTTAGCATACCATTTCGGCCAGATTTGAATAGTTATACTGTATATTAAACCTTGGGGCGATCTTGTGTTAGACTTTTTTAACATATCATCTTTCAACAGCAACTATCAATAAATGTTTATGTTCCTGAAACCTAACCTGTCAACAAGCTCCGATATGACCAAAGCTTAGTTAGACTAGGATATTCACATATTTTCTCTAAGGCATTTTTATGCGAAAATTTTGTTCAACTGATATAAAATAATTTTTTTTTTTTTGACATAATGTTGACTAAATCACTTAAACATACTATCGATACTACATCGAGATATCGACTAATTGTGCACAATTTCAATTTTTTTTTTTTCAACAATTTCAAGATTTGATAACAGCAGCTGCGATAAGAGCAATTTGTTAACAGCTTTCTGTAGCGCAGAACAATCGTAGACATTATTATAACTTCAATTAATTTTTATATTATTTTCAAATAGTTATGTAAAACTTATAATTTAATTTATTTATAGACACTAAAACTACGCTATCATTCAAGTTTTAAGTGTAATGGAAACACTGGAAAGTTTTTTATTTGTTTTAGATACACGTTATTGTAAATTAAATTACCGATAGATAGACATGCAAATTTTTGTATTCTTCACCGACACACATTTTTGTGCTTTGTAAATCGAACGATTATTTGAAAAAAAAAACAAATAAAATAAATTAAAGGAAACACGTTGAACCGATTTCTATAGTAACACGAACGCTTTAAAATCTGTCTACAGACTAACTGATAATTTTATTTAAATTTTTCACTTTCGAGGGATTCAAGTGAAGCTGCTAAATTGAAGATTAAAAGATTAAAATATATATTTCACAAGTGATGTTTTTTTGCGAACGAAATGAAATCTAAAAAATAAACAAAACGAATTAGAGATAAGAATAGAATATAAAAATATAATCTTTTGTATAACAATTAACAAAATAAAATTATGATTTCAGAAAATTTATGAAGATGTGAAAACAATAAATTGTAGGATATAAAAAAATTATATAACATAAATAAATTTGAATTTTTTGAACGCCCCTAAAGTAAAACATTAACTACATTGCAGTTACTTACAAACCTCATCTATCCGCTACTGCTGAAACTGTTAGCAGAAAAAGCTTTACAATTTTATGGCGCCATCTAACGCCACATAACAAACACAATTAACAAATAAAGCGCTATAAACATGTCACCACAAAGGTTGGCAGCTCAGCTGAAAACTTTTTGTTGAAGAGAGAAGATAAAACTCAAAAGCCTGTACATGTGGTGAGAGATAAAAATGCAGTGACAGCGTCGTTGGTGAGTATAGCAAAAAAAGCCGGCAAATCAATGGTATTGGTGAATAAAACGTAAACAGTGTTGCGTTTCGTATGCAGCGCGCAATTTACAGGTAGAAGTGTCAAAATTGGAAATTACTTCAATTGGGGATTTTTTAAAAAAAATTAATTTTTAGTACATTTAAAGAAGTGAGCAAAGCTATCTAAAGAAATATAATTTTTTTATTTATATATAATTATGCTTGAAATGAATGCCAAATGATAGAGCTCGAAGAGCCTAAAGTTCTATACACAATTGGAACGAGATGCGAAAGCGAGAAAAAACAGAACGAGACA
Organism: Meiosimyza platycephala; assembly: GCA_963662105.1. Classification (NCBI taxonomy): domain Eukaryota; kingdom Metazoa; phylum Arthropoda; class Insecta; order Diptera; family Lauxaniidae; genus Meiosimyza; species Meiosimyza platycephala. The sequence continues at coordinate 91,385,326 of OY759209.1, read as the reverse complement.
ACATGATTTTTCCTAAACGTTAGAGCAAGATACGCAATAAAGCTTTTTTGAGCTTAGATTGCGCATTTTGCACTAACATATAGAAAAAAATAAATACGTTATCTGGTTTTGTTTTTTTCTCGCTATCGCATCTCATTGCAATTGTGTTTAGAATCCTGTCCCAAACATGGGTTGCCAATCATTTATGAAAAATTGGTCCTAAAAACGGTTGGCAACCCATGTTTAAGACAGGATTCCACAAGTAATCCTATCTATTCTGCTTAGGCTGTTCGAGCTCTATCCTTGGAAACCCTTTTTTGAACAGGCTTCGACAATTAAACCTCATATATTTTATTTAGGCCTCTTCGAGTTCTATCATTTGGCACACACTTCGAGCTGTAATGTTATACAATTTTAATTAAAAAAAACAAGATTGGGCAAAATTCGATATTTTTCGGGCATCGGAACAACCCTGTTTGGTTAGTTTCACCAAAATGCTTCGCTACATCGTTTCTGTAAGGGGACGTCCATTAATTACGTGAGGTGTTTTTTTGAAAATTCAGACCCCCCTCCTCTTGGTGAGATCTGGCGGGACCCCCCTTCCGTCCCGTGAGATTTAAATTATAATTTTTAATGTAAATTCTCTGCATTCTCTCCCCCTCTTGGTGAGATTTTAGCGGACCCACTCCCCCCAATTTTAGCTCACGTAATTAATGGACTTTTCTACAGCGTACTCTTGGGCTATTATTAACACATATACCCCCGTATTAAAGGGTGTTTTCATGTCTACGTAATTACTTGTTATTTTTATTTTTAAAATGCCTTCCTTAATTCAAATACATATTTATATGTACACATGTACACATATTATTAATTTTGTTCCGTGTACGAATATCGATAAGCTTATAAAAGAATTATGACGTTTTAAAAATTGTGCCGTTATTGCAAATTCCATATAAAATAAAACGTCAACAATTTGTTAATCACCCCCCATTAATTTGTCTGAACAAGGTTTTCTATAACAATATAAAAACAACAAAAAAAAAAGCTAATCAACAAAAGATTTAAAGGTAAACAAAAACTTAGCAAATGAAACATTTGCGGAAGTCAGAAGACATCATTGACCGACATCATTGTTTTCATTAATAATATACATAGTATTATGATGCAGTCGAACATAACAAGAGGAAAACCTTTACTTGGTTTTAAACTGAACAGATACTCTCAAATATAATCAAAATAATCAATAATCAAAATCGGTGTGAAGTTAAAATCTGGTTATATTAACCCGGCATCGGCTTATAAAAAAACAAAAGTTAATTCAGACTAGTTATCGTATTAAAAAAAATGTAAATATGTATAAATAAAAATAGAACTCAGAACCTTTAGATTACAACTTGTTTCTGTAATACTTCAAAAAACAATTTTGAAATTGTTTCGATTAAAACGTAAAGAGCACCCGCTTTTATTTTTATTTTATTTAACAAGATCACGAGTTAATGTAATTTTTGTTTTACAATTTGATTTTACAATCCCATATTCCAAAAAAAAAATCAAATCGAACAACACAAAAACCTGTAATCATATTTTATTTTTATTTCAATATAGAAAAAAAAAAAAAATCCCTTTGCAACATTTACTTTTAAAAAGTTATGAGCGTATGTCCCAAATTACTCACGGAAAGTTTTCTTTGTTCAAAGTCAAGTTCATTGTCAAGAGAGGAAAAAGGAAAGGGGTCGGGTAGAGACTTTGTTGTACTAAAAAATTTTCTTTTGTTTTTTCAGTATCCAAAAGAGTGAGTTTCAAAAAGAGAAAATGCGCACGGAGAGAACATAAGCGAACAAAGAAATATTTTTGTGTGGAAATTGGGACCTTTTTAAAAAAATAGTCCCGGGAATAGAATTTTTCCGAATGACTGTTGGGATCCGGATCATCCGGTATATGTACATAATAAAATAATTTAAGTCACATTTCGAACACGTTTTTTGTTTGCTATGTTTTTGATTAAGTTAAAAAAAAAAGAGAAAGAAAGCTTTGATATATCCAAGCAATTGATTAAAATTTTTAACGTAATCAGCATATAAAATGACACGGCGTCATTTCGTTAATAAAATAAAGCGAATAAAACAGAAAATATTTAACATACGTAAAAGTTGTTTGATAGTTAGAACAACAATAAAATTGACTAAATTACAATAACAAAAATACAATAAGAAAACAAGTTTTTATCAAATTCTGAGCTTTTTGCTGTGAACATTAAAAAAATCCCCAAAAGCACTGATTTCACGCGAATTATAAGCGCTGTCGGAGCATAGGTTTCTAATTAGGCTTAGAAGCAGCAATTTGCAAAGTTTTATTTCAAACAAAAGCTTACATTATCCGCCAATGGTAAGAAAGACTAAAGCAAAAACCAAAGTTCAATGAAACATTTTATAAGATTTTTGTTTTTGTGTTTTTTGTTGTGAGGTTTTTCTACTTTGCTTTATGCGTTTGTTTACTCTTGGCAAAATAAAAAAAAAACTTTAAAAAAAACTGGATAAGGTCATCAATGGTGTCACAAATACTAAAGCACTAAACTGAACCACACATGCGCAAAACAGTTTCTGCTGCTAAGCTTAAAGAGTGTGGTTAAAACGTGCCGCCGATAAGGTTTTTATAACAAAAATGCTGCACGATAGTAGCGATATATTTTGCAACGTAATTCAATGTGAAACTTTGCGTTAAATAAACGAAGAACCAAAAGCACTTGAATATGGTTGAATCGTCCATCTTCCAGGCGATAAGCTTATAACTCTTCTAGAAAAATTAAATTGGCATTTCTTAAGTTTCATATTAGTACAGTCATTTGGTTTTTAAAAAAAGAGGTTACCTGGAAAGTTTACCCGGAGTTTTGAAAATGGGCTATTCTCGATTTCATCCAAATCATTTCGATCATCGTGATGAATTGTTTTCACCCATTTGCAATCATTTTACCTACGTTCGATCAAACTATACATCCAATGGAGAGGATTGCGATGAAACTGATAATCCCATCGCGGATGATGTGGAAGAAATTTTGGTCTGTGACGTTTCAATCGGTACTTAAGAAAATGAACTCGCAACACCTGGTCCAACAAGAACAGCGAAGCGAAGGAGAATGCACCCAACTTTGGAATAGTACCACGATAAAAACACACGCGCCGCTTACTCTACCTCAAGGTGGTATGGAAATGAGTGTTTTGGTCAAAACGCGTGTGGAAATACACTTTGCCAAAACTATTGATTTTACGAAAAAAAGGTTAAAACATAAATTGTACGCAATTTTTGCTTGTTTCGTTTTGCGTATAAATGTTTTTATCGTGAAATGAGTCGGAAAGGAGACACTGTCAAAAAGCTGCTTTTAGGTGGTGGTACGAGGTGGCAAAGTTGAAATTCGGAAAGAACACAACGAAATTTATAAAATTACCCATTTTCTAAACTCCCGGTAAACTTTACAGGTAAAACTAACAAATGATTGTACTATATGCTGTACTGTGTAAAAAGTATCCGGAATTGAGTTGACTTCGATTACCACGGTGTGATGCGCTCTGAATTCAAAAGGACAAACAATAAATAAGGTATACAATTTCGTGGTCATGAAACGCTTATGAAGCTCATAACGCTCATAATGCCATCATTGTGCAAGAGTTTTTATCTAAAAACTCAACGAATGTCATCGACCAAGCATCGTATTCAGCTGATATAGACCCCGAAGCTAAAATTACCACTTCGAGGAAGACGCTTTGATTCGGCTGAAAGAGCTGAAAGCTATTCCTCAATCAGTCTACGAAAAATGTATGTTGGACTGGATTGCAAGCGGTGGGACCTTATTTGAAGACGACAAAATAAATTTTGATGAATAAATAATTGTTTTGTTTTATTTAACAATTCAAGGAATTGTGTAAATGTTGCCATACTAGTCTTCTATTTTAATGTTAAGTTAATTATAGTTACGTGTAAATTGTAAAACGTAACGAAGAAAACATACGCAGAATTTATACACCTAAAATTGATGGAATAAATAATTCCGAGTCCCACCAATGACGTTAATAAATATTTTTAATTCGCCTAAAGTTATTCCTTATGATGCATATGGGAAGACTATGAATATGAGCTCGTGCGCGATCGAAACTATCTTCTTGTCGATTGATATATGACTCTACCGCGATTAAAAATGTTTGCTATGTTTAATTAAATATTGAAAACTAAAGCTAAGTTCACACGAGCATTTTTCAACGCGCGTTTTAGCATAACCCCCATGAACTTAGCCTAATATGTAGAATAAAATTTTTCGGAGCGAACATTTACCTCATTTATAAAGTTACAAACTTTAACATAAAATTGAAAAGCATTTAAATGGAACGACAAAGTTGTAATCTTTATTTTTATTGTAAACAAACAACTTAAGAAAAGCAACGAAAACATGACAAAAAAAAAAGAAAGCAGCTTCACACTTAGAAAAAAAAAATTTATTACCAGGTAATTTTGCGTGTAAGGGGACGTTCATTAATTACGTGAGCTAAAATAGGGGGGAGAGGGTCCGGCAAAATCTCACCAAATCTCACCAAGGGGGGGAGGGGGTCAAGGAAAACCTCACGTCAACTTTTTAATGTATAGAATTTACATTAAAAATTATTATTTAAATCTCATGGGGGTCCCGCCAGATCTCTCCAAGGGGAGGGGTCCCGCCAGATCTCACCAAGGGGAGGGGGGGTCAGAATTTTCAAAATCCACCTCACGTAATTAATGGACGTCCCTTAATATGTATATAAAAAAATTTAAATAACAAAGACGTAAATTCACACGTAATTTTTAGTTCCGAACCTACAGCTGTTGATAACTTTAGATCCGACTCTAAAAATTGCTATGAATATGCGCCATACTAATATGTTCCTGTACTTTTTAAAATTAATTCTTATTTTTATTGATAGTCAATTGTTAGTGAATCGAGATAAGTTTCACAGTGTTTAAGGACAGGATATAAGTACAGGTAATAAGTATTTAAGCTTTAGGCCTTTTTCTTTTGTGCATATATCGAACTATTTAAACTTTTAGATATTGATAAATTACTTATCAACTGACACCTGTTTCGTTTACGTCACCACAGGAATTATTTAATTTTTATTTATTTATGTTTCAACTCGAAAACTATGTATGTATGTACATATAAGTATATGACCAAATTGTGAATTTTTCAAATTAATTTTGTAGCATATTGATACCAATCAACTAATACCCTTATTCTTTAAATCGATCCAGACGTTCTCGACTTATTGCGATATTTGTTTTGTTTTAGTCTCAGCTTTATTTCCATTATATTTTTCTTTTTATCCGTAGTCAGAAGTAAAGATACATGGTATTTTGAAATATGTATAATCGTCACAACAAATACATATTGGCGAACATTCATAGTAAAGTTAATAACAGTTTTGGGCAATACTAGATATACTGAAAAAAGCTGTTGCTAATAATATTGCAACGAATAATGGCTACGAAAATGTAACTATGTTTTCTTATAAGTATAAGATATTTACAAAAGAATATTATGAATAATTTTACTTTTTTGAATTTAAAAAAAACCACAAAGCCCGCCATAAACCTTTCGACAAAATATCAATTGTGTAATATTTTGTAAATAAAACTTTTACGTACTGAATAAATGAGGTTAAAAATTTTATTTATGTGTCACACTAGTCGTTGTTGACCTTTAAAAGTTGAGTTGCATATGTACATTTATTTTCTTGCTATTTGTTTTGTTAAATTTCAATCGTGATTTAGTCACAATAGCAACTGCCGATTAAGATTGATAGCGTGCTTTAATTAAACAATGACCAAGCAGAAAAATTTCCTTTTTAAAGCGACAAAAAAGTTAGTAGAAACTAAAAATAAATAATAAACTGAGTCAACAAAATAACATGGCATCAGTGGATTATGTCAACAACCAGTTTACCATGCAATTATTAGTAATTTATAACATTAACTTTGTTAGTATTATTCGAATGTTAAGTTAAGACTGGCGGCTTCTCTTTCTGAGTGTTTTAAATTTCTTAAAAGCTTTAGAATTTAATTAAAAAATTTTGGTTTCGTTTTACTGCGCGCTCACACTGAACGAATGAACTAAAAATTAATGAATCTTCTAAAGCTCAGCAAATTCTATGACCTTATCATTTAATTTTCGCAGAGACTGCTTAAAGTTGTTAAGGTTCACACCAATAGCTTTGTCTTTATAATCTTATTGCTAAATTTAAAAATATAATGAATACTTTTAAAAATCCTTTTTGAGAATTACTGCATTTCTGTTTGGAGCTTTTTATTATGAAAATTTTTTACTAAACGAAACACTATTTAAATATCTAATATTGAAGATCAAAATTTTTTTGGATTATCGAAAGATATACAATTGACTTTGTCCAAAAAAAGTTCGATATTTTTCACGTCAGCCCCCACTTTTGTATTCATTGAATACCGGTCAGTACATTTTTCGTAGAATTAAAAAAAACGAAATTTTCTCGTAGTCTCATCGGAAACTTATCTTCTACAAAATATTGTGCCGATTTTATCTAATGCAAATACCATATTTTACGAATTATTACAGACAAATGAGTTTGCCGTATTTAAAGATGATGCCATAAAAAGATGATGATAAAACAAATAACAAGTTCAAACCCGGTTATTTTAAAACACCCATCATTTAATTAAAATTAAAAGAAATCCAGTTAACTCAGACCATTACTTGATTAAGAATAAAAAAATATTTAACTGTTATTTTATTGAGCTAATAGTTCAATAACTTTTGTGTGTGAAAACATCAAAAACGTTACACTTACAAAGTTAAATAAAAAGAAAAAGCTAGCTATACTAGGACTAACTCATCAGTAACTTTTAGGCCGATTAGTAAGAATTCGCAAGGCTAATAGGTTTCCTTTCTTGCACAGATCTGTTGAGAACCCAAGCAAAAGTTAAACAAAAAAAGCAAAACTATTTTTTCTGTTTGTTTATGTATGTTATTTTAACTCCCTTGATATTTCACAAAATTTAAAAATTAGATTTTTTGATTTTGTGGCTTGGATCCAATTCAAACGAGGCAATAATAGCTAGCAAGTCTGCCGGCGTTTACCTTTCTTCGCTTTCTTTTTTGCATACAAGCTTGGCAGCCTTTCTAGAAATGTCATCATGTTTTTAAAATAAACAGATATATTTTGCGACTATCATTTCTGAAATAAGACACTGGGGAATGGATACAAATCATGCTCATAAACATAACACAGTCCGACAAAATATGAGACCCAGAAATATACCCTTCAGAAGGCTTTTGACGCACTGACGCCGAATTTGATTTCTGATTTTTGGCTCTGGTTTTTGAAATATCATTACTAAAAAGTAAAAAAAACGATGTTTGTTTAATCAGCAGGTTCTAGGACTAACTCAAGTAAATACATAGCAGTATTTGCTCCAAATCAACGGTTTTGTGGTATTTTTATTTGGGGTGCTTGATTCCGAATCCGATATCATATTCTGTTCTTAAATTTTAACACAAAAGCTTAAGCACAAACGCAAACTTAGGCCGCGGTTCAAAACTTTTGACTGTGTCAAGCATAAGTTTAAAAGTTGCTAACTCTAGACCTGGGTCTTAAAGTTACTTTGAAAATTAATTTAAACGTAACCTGACGTGATCAAATCAAAATATACACCGTAGTTACATTCAAAGTTTATTAGAAACATAATCTGTTTTAAGAAGTTTCGCCATTACGCATATACTCGTAATGACGAATTGTTGCAATTTTCATAGATTTCAGGATATTTGTAAAATTATAGTATCCCGTTTTCTATGGTTTAGCACATAACTTAACTCGCGGGAATATAAAGATAAAGAAGGTTATATTAATTTTGGTACATACTGTATTTACGAAAATTCAACACAAAATGCTAACAAAAATTTTTTTCTCAATTGTTTCACATTTTGTATTGCAATGTATCAGCACTGAGGCCAAGGTAAAAGAGCACACAGTGACATCATAACCTGTACATTTAAAATATAAATAAATTTTTCGATATGAAGTAGCAAAACTTTGTAGACCTGTTATACTTCATATGCAATTGCAATTATGCAGAAATTGCGACAGGTAATCAAAATATCGCATTGCAATAAATATTTATAAAAACAAAAAAAAAAAATTAATATTGATAAGGTATGTAAATGTAATACATTTAAGGTACAATTTCTATTTTTTTATGTCGCGGAAGAACCTGCCATATTGAGCCATATTTCAAGAAAATAAAACATTTATACATGCAAACAGTATACATATATATAAATATGTAATATATTAAAATTAAACATCAGTTCATGATATTCAATGAAAAATGCTTTCATTTTTTTCCAACATACAAAATAAAAATAAAATTTTCAATAAAAATCCATGCAAATAGCAAATTTCGATTCGGGGACACGAAACATTTTTAGCTTATAACATGATTATTTATATACTATATAAGTCAGCGTAGAAAGCGATTGTTTGTTTCATTGCATTTTTTCTGTAAAAAAAAAATTGTCTAAAAATAAATCTTATAATGCATAAAAAAAATATTTTTTTGCTTTGAAATATCAAGTAAAAAGTTAAGACAACTGCATGTGTCAAATTCAGACAAGTGCTTTTTCTTTAGTTGGCTGGATGTTCTTGTATTGCTTCACGTTTTTTTTTTTTTGAGTTTTATAAATAATTTGTAAAAATTAAATTTTGCACCCTACATGAAAAATTAAGTGCAAAAAATTTTAGTTTTTATAAGATTATTTAATCTTTTTCATTTTACATTTTATAAGTGCGTATCAGCTTGAGTTGGAGAAAAAGATAAAGCTCAAAGCAAGCTTTTAGTCCTGCGATCCCGAGAGAAATACTTACTCTAAGTACTTTGTTATTGTTGACTTACTTGATGTCTCAACAGCAAGCTTGCAAACACGAGAGCAAATTTATGTAAAAGCAAATTACCTCGAGAGTGACTAGCTGGCCGACACTGGTTTAAAAAAGGACAACGCATCCTTAGAGCTTCTAATGCACACAAAAGATTTTAATTTTGCGGAAAAAAAAAAACATGTTTTCCACGAATACAATTAAATGACCGCAACATTTTAAAAGCAATAAAAAAAATATTTGTAATGTGGATAAATCTTCACCAATCTAGATTCATATAAAAAAAATTGCACAATAATACTGAACGTAGAGTACCATTATCTCATAAAAATGCGATATTTTTTTTTTTTTAATTTGCAATTCGCTTGAATATTTTGCAAAACCTCCATTAGAACCGAGCTGACAGACTGGCTATTGACCTACTTTCTGTCTCGGAATTTGAATAAATTTTGTCAACAGACGTTCTCTTTTGTTTCATACAAATTTAATTTATTTTATACATATTTAATTCATATGCAATAAATAAGAATTTAGAAGACAAGTTGGAGATTTTGAATTTCCAAATTTGTAAGCTGTAACAGTTAAAAAGCTTTACAAAATCATTAATAGCCATATTTGGTATGTAAACTAAATGATATTTGCATTTTAGAAAAAATTTCGACTAACGATATAAATTACGCTTCAACGTTTCATTTTAAGCTTAATTTAAATTAAAAGTTACATACGTCAAATAATTTATATGCACATTTAACTTCAATGTTACAAGTAAAAGCAGGAAAGAAAATAAATGTATGCATTGCTTTTAAAATAAAATTTAAATTTCTTTGTTTTAAGTTGAATATTAAATATTTACGTTTGATACGTATTTAGTTCAATGAACATATTTAAGAGGGAAAATTATTGTTAAAGTTAGCAAAAATTGTAGTGATAATTTTTAGCTAGAAAAGCACTTATCATGCAAGTCGCAAATACTGCACGTTTATGTTGTATAGTAGATAACAGCGAAAAAATATTATGGTGAGCTTTGTTATTATTATAAATATTATTAAACTATAAGGTAAATAACGGCAGTAACGCAAACAAAAAATCTATAAGCCAATTCGATTGCTATAAAAAAAATCGTTCAAATTAACTATTTGAAACTGGCAGGTATTCTAAAGATAAGGTTAAATACTTTTAAAAATAATATCTCAGGGACCTTCATGTGTGATCTTGGGTCTTGGTATCAAGTTAAAATGTTAAACTGCTAATAACAGGAATTGATAAAACGAGTGTTATAAACTTTGAACTCCTACTAGTTATCTCGAAGTTTTAAAATTACAAACAAATATTGCCTGCAATTTAATTAATCTCATGTTGTAGATTACGCTAATCAATCTCTCACCTCTTTGGTTAGTTCCACTTGACTTATAAAAGGACTCAATTCAATTTCTCCATCGTTTTCTATGTCTTCCTCTTTTTTCACGGAATTTGTTGCAGATGAACATGACGCCACCTCATCTAAGCTATGTTTACCAACTTCATCATCATCTACATTTTCCACTTTAATACTCGAAATACCATCCGGTTCAGGAAAGGTATCATTAAGCGCACCTGCACTGTGCGTCTCAGCATAATTTGAATCATAAGCAAATCTCGGTAGACGTCCATCAACATGAAAATCCAAATAAGTGTGATTAAGTGGTTCCTCTTTCATTGGTAATCCTGCATAAGGGTTAAATGCTGCCGGTAAATCACCGAAATCGTGAAGATCTGCTAAGTTCTGTTCCCAGACTGAAAGTTGATCTTGAAAGTGTTCAGAATTCAGAAAGAGGTCTAAATCGGGAGCACCTAAGCCACCGATGCTGATGCTACTCGAGTCGGCAGAGCTAACAATGCTAGCCGCCGCAGCAGTGGCTGCTTGTTCGAGTGCTACTGCTCCAACTGCAGATGCAGCCGAAGATGGCGTTGGTGTGGCTTGTAATTCTTGCATCGCAGCCGTTTGATTCGCCGTATCGCCTTGTACATTGAGCAAATAGGCAGTAACATTATATTGATTATTCGAGTGCTGTCGATCGAAACGCACCAAATCTTCGATAAGCGGCATCATTGTCTTCCTATTCGCATAGGGATACTCAACCATGGGTACGGCACGTAACATTTCCAATTCCCAGCCATCACCATCCCGTAACTCTAGTTGGGAATCCCAGCTGCCAAGACGTTGATATAAATAATTATCCGGATCTACTTGGAGCAGGCTTAAGGCCAGCGCCAACTGAAGCATTTTCATTGCATACGATTTTTTATTAGAAATCATTTTCGCTGTTGCCGTCGCTGTCGCTGTCGAAGATGCAGCTAATTAATTTATTAATTTATGTGTGGTTTTTATTAAAGTTGTTGTTTTTGCTGTTTCAATTAAACTATGTGGGTGGGTGGTGTGAATTGCCTGTCAGTTGCTTGTACGACAGCAGCGACTTCGTCGTCGTTGCGCCGTTGGATCGTTCAATGACGCCTCCTTGTATTTGTCGTTTCTCTTATATTTTTTTTCACGTTAATTCCAAGAAGAAGAAAAGAATCAAGAAAAATAAACAAAACAAGACGCAGATTTTTTCTGTTTTCTTTCTTTTTTATACTTAAATCGCAATTTTCTTTTAGCCTTGAATCTTCTTATGCGTTTCCTTGCTTTCGTTTCGTTTCAACACTGTACTGAGTGGAGTTGCGACTTGGGGTTACTGTGAGGAAAATGACCCGTGTCCTTGTAAATTTATTCACAGTAGTTTAGTTCTTGCAACGATGCCGTTTTTGCATGGAAACTGCAAATAAAAAAATAAATATTAATTAAATTAATTAGGGATACTTAAATGAACTCTATAACTTAATTATAAAAAATATAAATGTTTATGATTGAAAGTGAATTTCCATAAATCCTTTTTTTAAGAGTGAAATTATCTATTAGGATTCAACTGTCAAAAACGATGCGATGTTTATTTGTGGCAGCAAGGAATAGAGCTAAAGTAGGTTTGTACATCAGTTTTTTTTAATCAGGAAATACCTGTGAAAATTAGGAAAAACATATAGGTACATACAAGTTTTATGCACTGTATACAAGTCGTATACGTAACATTTAATTAATAAATTCAACGAATAACATTACGTATACGATAGATGACACCCAAACAAATTATATGGGATACAATTAAATTCTTAAATTAAATGGGATACACAATTTTACTATATGTAAGATAAGGAATTGAAAGACACATTGACAAAGTTTTTTGGTAAATAGTTCTTTAAAAAATGAGATGAAAATTGAATACTCAGTGATTTTTAGTTTAATTCTTATCCGCTGCAATAAATTTTTTAGAAAATATTAATTTGGTATTTGTCTTTACAGAAGTTATAGCCATTTAAAAATAATTTCCCAAGTAATTTAGAGACAAGAAGTCGTAAAAGTGACATTTATTTGTCATAGAAAATCATTCATCATGAGAAGAAAGTTTTAAACGGCTATACCTTTAGTAAAAATTATGACAAATTAATAATTTATGCACTGTTTTAATTATAAAAGTGGGTTAAATATAAATTTAAGCAAAAATACCCAACTGGAAATCTGGAAGCAGCTTCCAAGGGTAGCACGTAAGTTGTACTTCTTCGGAAGCATTTAACTCGAAATTCTATTTAATTTCTAAAGAATTTATTACACATCCACTGGGGTTTGAACCTAGGCATTCCGTGCTGTTACATACATGTGCGGTTTAACGACATCAGCCAAGCCTTTTGTTATATTTCGGCTGGCTTAAAGTTTACTGTCAGAAAATTAATGTAGTTTTAGTCTCAATTAACTATATTAATGAGAGTAGCTCAGTTGGCTAAAATGTGCGCGACTCAGAACACTGGCATAACGCAGGGGGCTTTAGCTCGAATCTGATCGGTGACAAATAGATTTTTTTTGTTTTTTTCAGTATAAAGCTTAATTGAATACTATATTAAGCACATTTTTTATATATTTTCAAAAATGTGCTTCTAAGCAGTGAAAATTGAATTGAAAACAGCTTCGTGATTCCCTTGAAGCACATCCGAAGTTCTTTATTCGCGCCTTCGGTGCCCGTTGGGTATGCTCCCGTGATAGATAATTAATTTTGGTAACGCTTATAAATAGAAAAATAAATTTTAAGATTAAGTACATACATTTATGGGTTTATATGTACATATATTAGGACAGATCAATGAAATGCTATTCATGAATTTCAATTTACATAGTTTACCGCCCATAAGCTATGTGGCTTAGTTTTGGCCTTTTTTGTTCTTTTCCTCCCCACACGAAACTTAAAATGACTTGTTTCTTTAACCCCTCTCCCTACCAATGTTTGGTAGTTTTTTTTTCGAACAAAGTTCCAGGGTTAATCGTTGTGTGCATAGACGACGATTTTAAGATTGTCAAACTGTTGTATGAATAACTTGTGGCGCACATTACGTGCATGTGCGTATATTTTTGTCAGTTTGAATATAGGCACAGAAAAAGAAACAACTACGAAGCAGAGGCTTGAAATGAAGCTTCTTTTTTAACGGTGACACGCCCTTATCAACGTTGAAACTGAATAGCCATACCAAATCCATTTCTTATAAATACACCACCTCCTTAAAAAATTCTATCATATCGTTGGTATAAAGATTAGTAATCTGTACTAACTTTTTTACTTAGGTCTATTAATACATCAAATGTTTAATGAATGATGAATGAGTTGTGGCCAATGCATTTCGTTTATAAAATAGGATAACCTTCAAGAACGTACACTCACCTTTACTTGTGCGATGGTTTTTTATTCCCTCGTTGCGCTCTCTTCTCAAGCGCACACTCTTTTATGAATTCTAGCAAGAGCTGCGATATCAAAGGGGTGTTTGTGGCTGCTTTTTTATTCCTCAAGAATCTTTGAAAGCAATCAATTTAGAAAAAAATGAAATGAAAAGCTGAGAGCAATTTTCACTTTTCGGAGAAAGTTCAAATTTGAAGGCAGCAATCAGTTGTTGTTGTTACTCTTGATATTGTTTCTGCTGCTGCTGCTTCTATTACTGTTGATATTATTGCTGATTAAATTTGGAATTTTGCTGCTGTTGCTATTATTGGTGTTGTTGTTGCTATTGTTGTACTACACAGGTCTGGCTGTGAGACCACACTAAATGCGTGTGCCTGTATTTGTGTTTTCGTGCGTCCTTGAACTTGGCTAATGTCTTTTGTATGATAAAAAAAAAACACGACAAATGCAAACACAAAATAAATTAGAAAAAAAAACAACAAATGCTTTCTTCCAATAAAATAATTTGTTATAACAATGGTTATAATTTTTTTTTTAAATTCACAATTTATTATTGCTATTCTTGTGAAATCAGAAAAGTTTGTAGTTTTGCTTTATTTTTCACTCACTGTTTTACTATATTATTTTTCTATTTTTGTTTAATTTATTTTTTGTTTTTTTTTCTCTTTTACTTCACGATGGCAGGACTTAAATCGCGGTGGGAACGTGCGGGTCCCGCACGCATTACCGTTGCAGTTGCTGCTCTAATGATGGCAACATTTTTGAAGATTTTGTTGTTTTTAAAATTGATGCATTTATTTTATAACTATTTTTGCTTTTATATATCTGTTAGATTAGAAAAAAAATTTTTTGCTTTAAATATTTTTTATTTTATTTTTAAGTATTTTAAAATTTAACTCAATTGTTGTCGTTTTTGTTGCTGCTGCCATTATTATTGTGGTTTTAAAAACTTTTTATATGATTCACACTCTGGTTGTGAACTCACCAGACTGCGTCTTTTACTTTTTTTAGCATTATTTTTTACTACGTAGGTGTTTAGCTCTCCATATGCTAAGAAGAATTGAGGGGGTACTTTTACTGAGGGACATTGTTAAGCGTCCAAAGTACTGCGCGGGGCAACAAAACTTTGTTTTTCACTTTGATGAAAATACCAAATAAAAGAAACCGAAATTTCATTGTTGTTGTAGATTTGATGACAAAGAACTTGGCATATATGCATATGTATATGTATGTATGTAAATGACAACGTTAATAATTCAGTGTTGTCAAACATAATTTAATTATTGGTTAAGTAAATTTGGTTGAAATGAATAATATTTATAAAAATCCTAGTTGGAGTTCCATATTTTACGATCCACCGTACATATCAAATGGACGTGTCTAAATCATTATTAGGACACTATTTCTTTGATACTCTATAAGTGATATCAATTATAAATTAATGTAGTTATTGAATATTAAATTGGAAGAAGTTAACGTTTTTTTGAAATGATTAAATTACTAAAAAATACATATACCTAAAACGATATGCATACGATTCTTGACCATTCTTGATACCTGCACAACTCAATACTAGCTACACAAATACTTTTTACATTACGTACTCCACCATTATTTAGATAAATGTAAATAATCATTTTCAAAAAAAAATCATGTCAAAAACGAACCTGATAGACAAAATTCATATCAGGTGTCTTAAATTAAACAGTATAAAAATTACAAAATATTTATAAAAATAAATCATAGCATGACTTTAGGCCGACGGTCTAACTGCTATGGCAACAAGCGAGAAAGTGACAAAATATAACAAATGTAATATACGCACTCTGTACGCCTCAAGGGCAGTGCCTCAGTAGCTCAAGTGTTAGAGCGGCCGTCGCAAAATATGCAATTGCAATGCATGAACGGTCAGGCGTTCAAGTCCATGTACAGAATTAACCAAACTGGTATGATGAGGCTATTTATTGGTAATAACCGAAACAACCAACTACCGTTAGTATTCTGTTCAAAACATTAAGCTCCACTATTTTGTTTTGTATATGGGTCGCAGGTGTGAAACTGTCATCAAAAACTGAGGCTATGCCACAAAATATTAATAACTTAAATGTTTGTACATATGTATGTATGTACCTAAAAATCACCAAATGCAATTTTAGCACATTTTCTGTCCAGCTCATTTAATCAGTTTTTTTACATTTTGATCACTTTTGTTTTTTTATTAATGAATTATAGCTGAAGTACGTATTTTTATTGAATATGAAGATTATACCTTTGCAAAACACCAAACACTCGTTGTTTGTTTATAATATTTACAATAATGTAGCATAACGAAAAACCTAAAAAAAATGTGTCATTTATATGCACATACTAATCCCGAAAACATGAATTGATGTTTATTTTCTGTATACAGTCGTGTCTAGATATAGTGAGCACCCTATAAAGTGAATATCTTGATATAGTGAACACCAAAATTTTTAATTTTACGCGAAAAAACGGTCTAAAAGTCAATTTCTGCACGCAAGAAGCAAGCATCTATTCGCAAATTCCTTCACTAAACATACCTATGTAAATTTCTATTTTCCTACAAATTTATTCTAATTAACTCATTTACATTTACAAATGTGTATTTTGAGCAAATAAAAAGAGTTTTTGAACAAAAAATGTCCACCTTGATATAGCGAACAGGCCTTGTAAAAGTTAGTTCACTATATCCAGACACGACTGTAATTACCTACTTGATCTCATTTTTTTTATAAAATTTATTAGTTTACTTAAAGTTTATAGTATACCTACTCCCTTCTAATATGAAGTTTATTGAACTCAATTAAGTTTCTATTACAGTACAGTAGACTCTCGGCTTAACGTATATTCGAAAGAGAAGTACAGACGATCAAATTTTGCATCAAATTGTTGGTCAAACAAATAATGCAATTGATATTGATGTAAATTGATGAATGAAGAGTAACTAATTGGTAGCAAATTTGTCAAACTTGTAGACAAAAGAATGTGGCGAAGGTAGACACTGGCGTACTTGCTGACAATTTTGCTTCATCTGAATTGAGGCCAAATAACGAACGTTCAAATAAGTAAAGAACGCTCTTGTTATCACTTTCTTATTCTAAATTTACCGTTAACTGCAGACTTAATGTGACAGCTTTGATTCCGTGTTTAGTAGATAGACCGTTATTTTTTTTACTTGTTTTGAATTGATATCAGAAGGCAGTCTTTTTTCTTGCCTGTAGTTGCAAGTCAAATTCATTTTTTTTTTTAATTAAAAAAAATGGCAAACACTATCATTATGCTTATCCTTATGTATATCATTAAATTACAGAAACGGGTAATATTTCACAGTTGAAATTTATGCATTTTATTTGAAACTGGAAAAACCCTCAATTCAACAAAAAATTAGGCATGCCATCATTATAAATTTCATTATATCGAGTCTACTGTATTTAATTCGCATTATTAAATAAATTGGAAATTCCAAACCAAAACTAAACGCATTGATAATTCGTGAATGGTTAGCAACACTGTTTTATGTTGATGAAACGTCAAAGGCAGCAAAGTGCAAACAAAGCAACAGAAAAAAAACTTTCGCAAGACAATGCACACAAAAAAAACACACACCAACGTACGGCGAACCACTATAAAAAACGCATCACAATAAAATTTTAATTTTTATATTCTTTTTATCATAACCAAGCAAATGTTTTGACTTTCACATACAATATTATTAGGAATTGTTCGAGAAATTTTAGAAATATGGTGAAATATGCAAAAAAAAACTGACAGCAATGGCATGACAATTCCTCCAAACGCACACAAAGCACACGCACAGGCGATGACAGCAACAACAAAAAAACAAGTGCAATTTTGCAACTGTTCTATTGAAAATTTACGAATTCACTGATTGTTTTTATTTTAGTTGTGATTTGATTATTCCTAGGATTTTCACTAATATTGAAGGCGTTTCAATTTATTTTTTGCTTTACTTCTTTAAATTACTAATGCTCTTCACACGCTGTTTCGTTTACGATTTTAAACCTTTTTTATATCTTTCGACATTAAACACGTTTATCACTCACTGTTTTATTCACTTCAAGTAGGAAATTTGGTTTGTAGTTTACTTTTGCATTGACAATTTCTGTTTGGAATTTTTTTCCTATTTGCCCACATATGCGTTGATTTGTTTATTTATTTCTTTGTTAAATCTCTTTTCGATTTATTGGTTTTGTTAATTTTCCTAAATTCGTCAAAAGACTGGCGTAAGTTTAATCAGAAACACTTTGCCACACTAGAGGCGACCACACGACGAATGATTCGTCGTTTTGTCGCTTGTCATTTCTCATTGAACTTTTTTTTACAACTTCGCTGTGGTGAAAATGCGAAAAAACGCAGATAAAAGCTCGCATGTTTAAAAAAAAAGCTTTTTGATACGAAAGAGGGAAACTTTTTTTAAAAACGTCAAAGTGACATTTTGTGTTTGTAGTACTACGTTAGGTATTGTTCGACCCAATTGATTTTATGATTCTATTAACATTGTTGCAGCAATGCTGTTACCGCATTCTCTATAATTTTTTTCTTCTTATGTTGTCAAAACCGAACAAAATAAAATGTGTTTTTTTGTTAAGCTAGCTGTTAAGCGATTTATCTTATGTGTCAAATCGCACCAAAAAATAGAATCTGTTCTATTTCTCTGCGATAAATTTTGCCAGTGTCAATTTTTTACTCACTACTAACGTACGGGAAAAATTTGAACGATATTGTCGTTCGCATAAGTGGCAACGGTGCCAACAATTTTTCTCTTAAATTTTGGTTGAAGCTTGGCATCACTTCCGTAAAAATGTCAAAAAATGTAAACAAAATAAAATAGAAATATATTTGAAATTAAATTTGAACTTAATACAATGGATTTAGTTCATTAAAAAGAATTTAAAACTGCCGTGGACTTGTGCTACCTTTTTTACCAGCAGTTTCCTTGCAAATATGAAAATTTTGTAATTAAAACCATACAATAATATATTTATCATGAAAACTTACATTTCAATATTAATTTTCTTCAATGCGTCAAATTGCTGTCGAATGAAATTTACGAAAATCGAACGGTTTTGACATTCGTTTTCGCATTGCCAAGTGCCGAAAATACGATTACGAGTAGTCGAAAAATTCAAATGCGAAAATCGCATTGTCGAGTACAATTCGTTCGAATTCGATTGAAATTCTTTTCGAATCGCATTGCAGAGTTTGGTGAATTTGGTGTTGTTTCAGCAGTGCTACCAGTTGACCAAGAAACACATAAAAGCTCAGAAAATCTAAAAAAACCCCGATTTATGAAAACAGTTATCAAGAACCCATTTTATTTTTCAAATTGCTAAGCAAAATCGTTTTTTCAAAAATAACTTTAAATCGAGTACATTTACTGGAAAATAGCCACAATTCAAGAACGCTTAGACATGCGAGAGCACGTCATTAACATCGAGGATATGTCTGCGGAATCGAATGCATTTGGCAAATTATTATAACACAATTCTAGGGCACGCGCAGTCTCTAACTTTCTAACATTAAAAACTTATTTGCCCATATCAGCCTCTATTTCCCTCTGCCAAAGCATAAAACCATGTTAAGCTTCGTAGGTTGAGGGAGGACATCAAAATTCAACCACGTGATCCTTAGTTTTAGTAGTTGTGCTGATTAATTTCTTTATATTCTCATCAAAAATCCATATGTTGACTTACAGTTTTCGAGATATTTAAGGTTATGTTTACTATATAATGTATGTATGGTATGTACATATATGTACAAATATATACATATATAAACAAAACATGACCAAACATCTAGCGGAAATGTTATCTACCTATGTCAAAATCTACGAAAATTTAATAAGGAAACCATAGACCTTAAATCAATATTGATTCCCCGATTTTTCATGAGAAAATAATTTCAATAACATTTTTATAAAAAATGTGCAACTTCTTTAGAAAACACTGTTGTATTCAAAGCCGAATTTTGAAAAGGTTTTGTTGAAAAATGATCGAAAACGCTGAAAATTTATAAGTTGTTATTTCATCATCAAAATAAAAAACTCGCTGTTGTTAGATTTATGTGACGGGATTTGTGGATTGTCAAACTCAATACACTCCAACAAGTGCTCGTAGGGAAAGCTTACTGTGTCAATCAAGTCAACGTAGTTTGTGCAATCGAAATTTGCTCTTTAAAATGTATCCCTCTATAAGGGGACGTCCATTAATTACGTGAGCTTAAATAGGGGGAGGTGGTCCGGCAAAATCTCACCAAATCTCACCTAGGGGGGAGGGGGTCATGGAAAACCTCACGTCATCTTTTTAATGCATAGAATTACATTAAAAATTATAATTTAAATCTCACGAGAGGGGGCGAGGGGTCCCGCCAGATCTCACCAAATCTCACCAAGGGGAGGGGGGGTCCGAATTTTGAAAAAAAAAACCACCTCACGTAATTAATGGACGTCCCCTAACATGTCGCATATAGTTCACAGCATTTTGGTCCGAACCGGTAAGAAAACTCTTCTTACATAAAAGTGTGTTCTGAATCAAAAAAATATGCATTCCGTCTGTTTTGGTTTTCAAAAATGTGATTTCGCTTAAAAGAGCAGATTCTTACTCAATTGGGTTTTATAAATTACACATTAAATTAAAGGTATGTAATAAAATTTATTCTCACTATTGTATACAAGTTTTAGCGGCTTAGCACCTTAGGCACAATTAATCAAATTATAATTTTGCAGTTTTTTCGGAATACTTAAGAATTTAATTGGAAATTCTGTTATAGAACTCAATAGTCCAGTCAGCTTCTTCTTATTCATAAGTATGAATTATACAATAAGGAAATTTCGTAAGAAAATCTTTGTTAAAATACAAAAGTTATAGGCGGTTGATTGAAATTTAGATATATTCTGGGACAGTGTTTTCAACAAAATTTTTATGTCAACACACAATGACTGCGATAAAATGATAAAATTCACAGTGTAGAATGAATCTATTTAGTATGTATTAAAAAATAATATTCATTCATTACTTTCGCAATTATAAAATCGACTCACCTGTGAAATATAACGAAAACCACATCCAATGTTAGCACAATTTCCAGGGCCAATATCCATAATCGTATTTCCTGTTTCAATTAACGATACGGTGTCATCAGTTAAGCTATGGAAGGCTTCAACATCTTTAAAAGGCGATAAAGACTCAAGTCGGGGTAAATCTTCTAAGTCAATCATTGTTATGAAGCATTTAACGATCAGTAAACTGTTGAAGAAAATATTTAAAATTTAAGTATCAATTACCTATATTGCGAATTAAGACTTCTCATAGATATTAGTGCTGCCTTGGAATTATCTTTTTGTATACCCACCCATATATGTAATTCAATATTGAGCAATCTATCGTATTGACTTGGAAAAATATGTTTCGATATTTCTACCCATGATAGCTAAATATACTTGTATGTTCACAAGATATAAAACAAAAAGTGGACTTCAAGAGCCAGAAACTTAATTAAAAACACCACTTACTGAATCGCACTAACCGCCACTTCTGCAGGCAATACGACATATACATAGGCTATATTTTTTAAGAATAATAAGTTTTATATAATTAAAACACCCAGTCTTGTTTTTCAAAATCTGTTTTTTAAGATATTGGATGTCGAAAATTTGTAAAAAAGTAGAGGCCTAACCAATGAATATATACAGAGTCGGAGCAGCCATGTGTGCAGAGTATGCAAATGCACAACGTACTTATTGTCAAGGAAAATCTACTTGATTTTGCTAAAAGTTTGTCCTTTTTATTACCCTACACCAGGGTTGGCAAGTTGAAAAGAAGGAATCCCCGGCCTTCCAAAAATAAAATAGTTTTCGTTGAAATGGAAATTTTTTTTTGGTCAGTGATATTAAAAAAAAATTAATATGATAGCAAAAACTTAAATTTTGGGTCAAACCCGGCCACTTGGCAATCCTGCCATACACTCAGGGTATATTCACTTTGTGATTGCGTTTTTAAAACGCTGTATTGAGAGAATTATTCGATGTAGTTCAACAAAATTTCTCACAAATATAGTCGTGACTGGATATAGTGAACTAATTTTTGCAAGGCCAGGTCGTTCACTATATCAAGGTTGACATTTTTTATTCAAAAAGTAGTTTTCTTTGCTTAAAATGAACATTTGTATAGGTAAATGAGTTAATTAGAATAAATTTGTAGGAAAATAGAAATTTACATATGTTTATTGAATGAATTCTCGAATGTTTGCTTCTTGCGTTCAGAAATTGATTTTTGGACCGCATTTTCGCGGACTGGATTGTACTAGAAATGCATCGGCTTAGCACCAGAGCGAGTGGCACCTATAATATGAGTTTAAACTTTAAAGCTTTGAGGTTAGGAGGTGGCGTTATCTCCAGGTTAGTCCCGGGACTTAAGGACCCACGTGTTATACATATACATTGTCGAATACATATCCCATTTGTTTCAAAATGCTATGTAAAAGACAACTCAAATGCGACGTTATGTAAATACTTATGAAAGAACTTTTTTTTAATAAACAGTTAACACTTGCAATAAATTATAAGGACTTTCAGATATCATGGAAATCTTCGTTACACTCTAAGACTTTCAGGAAGTATTTAACTGTATTTATGTTAATGAATTGTGATATTCTTAATTATTAAGTATTTTTAACTAGTAGGTGTAGTTGATTAACAACCAATTCTTATCCGTTATCTTATTGTTTATTTGGACGCTTTTTAATCAATTATTGCAACGATAAGGTTTGATAAAGTAAATGCCTCCGAATTTATGAGATTTGTAGAAAAAAGAAATTGACAACTAATAATTTATTTTTAAATTTTTACAATAGTCAAACGTTTTTTTGTAAAATTGGCCTGCCCACTGGTACTAACAAATGAATTTAAATTTTTTTTTTCAACATTTTTCATAATTATCCCAAAAATCTACAAAAAAATACATATTTTTCAAAAATTAAATAAGATTTACATATTGCCTGAGTAAATTTATTTAAAAGAGAAAGTCGGTCAGGCACGACGGCTTCGATTTGAGTGATTTGTTGTATGTTGGTTTCCCTAAATACAAAAAAACGAAGTTCTATTAGGGTTCCTGGCTCATTGTCTTATGTTGCCAGTTCGTTCCAATTTTTTACATGCAATGTCATTCGTCTCCACTAAGTTCTGGATCTTCCTCTACTGCGGAAAACTCTTACACAAACGGGACCGAGCCCATGGAAAGAACATAAAATATCTCATAAGAAAGTTCTTATTAATTTTTATCGTGAAGATAATATTTCGTCAGTTTATTAGCTTTCAGAGGTTAGGAATAGTTCGAAGATTAAAAAAAAAATTTTTTTTTGGTTTGTTTTTTTTTTTTTTTTTTTTGAAATACAATATATGTAGGTTCGCAAATTAAAAAAAAAACCTTCGGGTCTATTTTGCTCACATTTTCAGCCACACGAAAAATGTGGGAGTGGTTTGATAACAGTAAACAACTAAAGAACTTAAATCGCTATATCTTGACACCTAAGACATATTTCTTCTACGTTTTATTAAGTCGGTTTTTTCGTAAAATTTCAACACAAACTCTGTCCGCGCAGTTAACAGCTTTGAGTTAGGAAGCTCAAATTTTGTGACAATTATTTTTAAACCTCAAGCTAAAATATAGACAGGAAAAAATTTATCGTCGGGTAGAAAAGCCCTAACTAATTTTTTTCACGAAATTTACTTTTTTGTCGATAAGACCACGCTCGATATTGGTATCATGAGTTTGGTAAAGGTCTAAGCTAACAAGCACATGCAAAATATACTCCCTAATCCCCCAGGAAGACGAGTATATAAGGAAAAGAATGGAAGGGGCAAATCCATGTTTACATTTATGTTCATAATTCTGTAACAGCTGTATCGATTTCGAAAATGATGACATCATATTATAGATAATCACAGGGTCCATAATTTTGGAACTAAAAGCTTGATGAAAGTGCTGCCGTTTTTAATGGTGTCGAATATGCAAATTTTTGGTGCAAATGTTCAAGTCTTAAAAAATCATTGATGGAAATGACATTTGGGGAATTTCTCGCCATTAACGTTTACGTCATAACCTCTCTTAACTGACCCACTAAAATTTTTGGGAATTCCATTTAAAAACTTCTTTATTTGAGATTTTTAAGTTTTTTCTCCTCTTGTATACTTTTTAAAATATGAGTTAAAGCCTTTCTACACTAGAGCGACGATATGTATGTATGTACATCTATTGAACATGAAATGAAGTTGATATTATATTTAACTACTTAAAATCTAACAGCGATGCCGCTACGGGTAGTAAGTTTAGCTTCAACCAACAATTTACTTAATTGATTTTACCGGCTAAATAAAAACTGATGACAAATTCATACACGGCCGCATATAAAGGTAAGGCATGTGAGTTTTTTGAGCTTTTTTTCTCTTATGCAAATAAAATAAACTTGTTTACTTTTGACTTTTATGACTTGATAATCCCCATATTTTAACTTAGTTCGCAATAGTTGGATAATATATGTATATACATATTTTAACTTAAGACAAGTACATGCATAAATTTCAATTATTGAAGAACATGTCATAAATATTTGTTTATTTTAAGCTATATATGTACATATATAATCGGATAATAATACCTCATTAAAGTGCTGAACTAAAACATAACATTAGGGTGGTAGCGTATAACGTAGAACTACAAAGTATCTCTGTGTCTGTTTACGTGAAATTTCACATGCTCTCAACTTAGCAATAAAACAATTAATACAACAGAGTACTCGCAAAATTCTCAAAGTAAAGTAAAAAAATCGGTACTTGTTAGTCATATAAATTTATTTGTAAATATGTATGTTTGCGCATGTATTTCCACATTTGTTTGCACATCTAATTTATCTACTAACTAGGTATCCATAGAATTATAAACTGGATAAGCTAATGGGTTCTGTATGTCGTTAGCAAACAAAAAATTCTTATAGTACATACTGTTGTTGTAATGATGATTGTGGCTTTTCAAACTATTGGGCTGTTTTCGCTTTTGACGTCACACCGCAATTTCTTTAAAAATGCGTCTTAATATTATCTATGGATTTGAGATACTTCTTTCATAACAATCGTAATACAAAATATTTCTTTATTTTTTTTTTTGTAATTTACCTTAGGGAAGGTTTTGTTTTTATCAACTTTTAAGGTTAACTCTCGCAATAATTTAAATTATTGTATCTTTTCAAATAGTCAAGCTCTTGAACACAAATTTCTTTTAAGCTCAATTTATGTTAAAAATCACTCTCAATTATTTTATTAAATTTTGTTTTCAAAAAAATTACTGTAACTTCGCACTAGCGGCAGACGTAAATAACCACAATTTGAAACACAAGTTTTGACGTTTTTGTATTCGATTTAGCCTAATCAAAAGCTATAGTAACACTGTTCAATATCAGCACCGCCACAATATAGCACTGCAAGAGTGTGTGCCGCTCTCGCTTTTAGTATCTCACTAAATTGAGAGATACGTGTTCTTTTCTTTTTTGGTTGTTATTTTCACTCTCCGTAGTATCGGACTGTGCTGACCTAAGAAATAACAACTGATAAAAAATACACGCTCACTTGTTGAATATGAAATTATTAGAGAGAAAATGCTTTAAATTCTAGCACCTACTTCGTAAATTCGAGTATATGCCATTTAAAGGCTAAAAGCTGAGCGCTTTATGATGTAGAAGTTTATCTACTAGAGAAAAATCATCGCTATTACAAAATCGTTGCAATAGACTAAATTTCATAATCCAGAACTTCGGTATATTTATGTTTTAGCTATAGAATAAGAAAATTTTTGATGTGAAGAACGCTTCAGGTTAATTTTTTACTTGCGAGGTTTGTAAGATTCAAGATGTTGGAACCAATATGGTGGAAACTCAATAACCCAATCCAAATATTGGGTCCACCATCTTGAATTTTAAAAATCTGACCTCGACTTTGTAATCAGTGACTCCCAAAACCTAAAATTTGGTACAAATCGGTTGATTTTTAAAAAAATATGTTCGCCATGTTGGATCAGTCATCTTGAATTTGAGAATTTTGGAAATCCAACCCCAGATTCGCAATTGGCCAACTCAATAACGAATTTGGTACAAATCGGTTTTTGAAAAATTCGTCCACCATCATGGATCCACCATCTTGAATTTTAAAAATCTGACCTTGAATTTGTAATCAATGACCCTCAATTCTACCGTATTCCAAATTTTGTGCAAATCGTTTTATTTTCAAAAATTTGGCTACCATATCGGATTTTTGATCGCCATATTGAATTTGCCATGCCATTTCGGATTTTGTCAATCTACAACGTCAGCTTTTTAGGGGCGGTAATCAGCTACAATTTGAGCCAAGAAACGACCCGATCGGTTTTGAGTTTTTATTTTTACAAGCTTACTCGATTGTTTTCCAGCTTCCGGCCGCCATATTGAATCTGCCATTTTGAATTATGAAGCCTTTCGCTAAACGAACATTTTGAGATGTCGTACGTTTTGATAGGTCAAACCAATTTTTGTATGGGTAAGTGATCCGCTTGACGTGAAGCGTCCCATATGCAAAAGAATGTACTATATCTATGATAACAAAATCTTAATGGTCGTTCTTGAAAATGTCTTTCAAGTTAGGAATATAATATTTACAGGTATACTTTGTTGCATGAGGAATAGAACATTTTTGAACTTTCAAGGTTGTTTTCTTAAAAAATCCCCTTTAGCTATTCAACTGATTTGGAAAGAAACCAAGCCAATTCAAGAAATTTGCAAAAAATCAACCGACTAAGATTATTGCCATATATATAGGGGAAGGTGGGACAAAGTGGTATGCCTAATGGGTAAACGAAGTTTTCACAAAAAAAAAAATTTTTTCGTCCCTCGGGTGGGGTAAAGCGGTATACGAAGTGCAATACATATAAAATGATTTATACATTTTTTTTAAATATTGTTTTTTGTGCTTGATGAATGGCCGTCCAAAAGTAGCAAGACTTGTCTGTTTTTCGAAACTCCTGAAAATTGAATAAAATGACGGAACCAAGTGATAAACACTACCGCTTTGCCCCTACCACTCTGCCTCCATGACCTATGTAAACATACAGACCCATGAAATAAAAACTTATCAACATAAACAAATCATTGTCAACAGAAATGAATGTCATTAATATATACTACGACATGATACTTTGCAATTTTTTAAATGATTCATATGAAATGAATTTACTTAAGTCGAAAATCCTCGAATTTTACATCGACCGCACTCATTTTAAAGAACCTCGTGTTTCTCTAAAACGGGAGGTCGAAATTTCGTTGTAACCTGGCAGTTACAAGAGCACTACTGAAACAGAAATTGCTTATAATTATATTATTTGGTGTTGCAATGCAAGGATAGATATATCCTTTGTACTGCTTTGTCCCGTATACCGCTTTGCTCCGCCTTCCCCTACATACATCGTCGAAGTTACAGTACCAGAATTCATAAAAATTTTTTCTCGATTTGGTAAACGATACTTTATTATCGATATTAAACTACAAAAAAAAGTTAAAGGATATTGGAAAGTTTGTCTCAAATGTTGCCTCAAAGGATAATCGAATATTTATTTTTCTTTCAACCTCCTCACTTTGTCTTGATAACTGTTGTTTAGAATTTTATAAGTGGCAAGCACAAAAGAAGAAGCTTTTATGTAGTATAACTGACCTATACTGTTCTATAAACCTATCAATTTGGCTTAAAACCGGAAAAATATAAAAAATAAAAGAGACTCGTGCTCTACCCGTTGCTCTGAGTTTAAGCAATTGGAGACATGTGTTTCGGCTAATTAGAAACCGGAAAAAAAAAATTTTAATTACAGTAGTTAAAATTGTCATAGATCAATTCATACAATGTTGTTTATCTATATATTAATATTCATACAATTAGCAACTAAATAAATATAAAAATATATAGATTTTTCAGCTGAAATATTAGATATGTGTATAAATGATGATACCCTACATATCCTACTCAGCAAAAACTGATTAGGGACTATGGTTCGGTGCAAAAACATTATTAAGATAAATATCTGTCCAAGCAGTGAGCATGTTAAGTTACCTCAACCTAACAATTGATTAAGTGCTCTCAGATCAATTTACGAGTACTGTGAATGGGCAATAGTTGAAGAAAAAAAATTTACTAGAAAATAGAAAAGAGAGTGCAATAGTTGTGAGATAGAAAAAATTTAATTTTAGAGATACTGACTATCAGCCAAACTGATAACTGAAGTATCTTACCAATAGTTATTATTATATTGTACTTTTTGTTGTTCCTTAAGTACATAATGTAAGTTTTTAGAAAAAAATACATGCAAATACTTGAGTAAAGTTTTCAAGCTACTGTCAATTAAAAGCTTTTATTTGAGCAAAAAATTGCAAAAAAACCTGAATCAGCTAAATGTCTCGATAATTTAATTGTCAATATTTAAAGAAGATATTTTGACGCAGTGTTAGTTCTAAGAATCGAACCAAGCAACAACAACACTTTATCTTAAATAATTTTTTTTTTCACTTTATAAATAGCTTATTCTTTCTTTATCTAAAAGTACTGAATATATTTAACTATTTAGGGCAGACCTTTTTGAACAGGGTATTGTGTAGTTTCTTCAAGGGTGGTATGAAATCCGTTGTTATAAATTCTAGGTATGAAGAACTAATATTAAATTAAATTAATACACCGTGGGACCATTTCGATTTTTCGATAATATTAGATTATCTTCGACCTTTTCGATTATGAATAATCCAATATATCATAATACTAATATAAGTTACTACTTATGAATTATTCTTTCCTTATTGAATCAAATGAAAACTTTTATGTTCGACTTATAAAAATAAAAATTGCAAAAATCTTTAAAAAAAAACCTTTTATTTGTGAGTTTTAAAATAAAAGTCAAAATAAAAATACTATAATTAAATAAAAGACAATTTTTATATTTTATTATGACAATTTATTATTTATTTAATATGCTAAGATTCCCATTTATTATGTTTCATATTATGTTCACACATTTATTTATTATTTTACTTATTTCTACTACACATCAAAAGGAACAAAAATGGATTTCTTACCACAAAATGTGCAGAAATAATTATTAATTTTAAAAATAATGTAAAAATAATTTCTTTTTTTTAAGTAATACAAAAATGTGTACATATTAAACAGTTGCCTAGAAAATATATTAAACATATAATCGTTAGTTTTTCTCTAGTAGAGTACGCATTAGAAGCATTATTTCGAATGTTTATTAAGAAATTAAATGTCATAAAAAATTATGATAAACTGATAGTTTAAATGGGCTATAAAAAAATGTGGACGGACATTTTTACAGATTGCATAGCATAAAAATTTTGCAAAAATTAAAATAAAGTACATAGATATAGAATTTACAAATGGGTTGGGTTGCTTTTCATTACTGGGCTTAGGAAACCAATAATTTGACTATTTCTTTTACTGATTTGTTTTTGCTCTCCGTTTTATAATTCACTTGTAAAATTGTATATCTTTAGCTTTGCTCAAATGGTATATGTCTACAAAGTTATTACTTACAAAATTTTAGTTTTATTTTATTTATTTTTTTTTATTTTTACTTATTTATTACTTTCATACATTTATATATGTTATATAGAGTAAAATGCTTCCAAAATCTGTTTTGCTTGTCCGTTTCAAACTTTTTTGTATTTGTGTATATTGACTTTGCTAATTCTATAGCAAGTAAGTAGCTATGTATTTTGAAGATAGTCTTATTAATTTTGAAAATTAAAATAACAACTGAATAAACAATATTTTTTAGATTTAAGAAATAAAATTTGCTAAATATTCATTTTAATATTTATTAATATCTACGAAAAAATATTTCAGGAGGCAGTGATTTTTTTCATAACGTTTTATTGCATTGCATTAAATTTTTGTTTTAATTTCTAACTTTTTTATTTATAGCATAAAAATCGTTCCCGAATTTATCAATCTTCTGAAAAAATTGATCTAGTGAATATTATAGTACAGTCTAAGAAATAGCAATGTCAAAAGACAACTGTCCCAAATCATAAGTCTAAATGTTTGCCTGAGTCACGCTAGACTTCAAAAATTGTGTCCTCGGTAATGTAATTTTTTTCACAATATAACCAATGCCATAGCTCATGTGTAATAGATCCTTTAGCTCAAATAAACGATGTTTTTTTTAAAAAAATTTAGGGATTGAGGAGCAGTCAAAAACCTAAAGTCCTACTTTTGGTTTCTCTCTTTAATAAATTTTTATCATTTTCTTTGTGATGTTCGACGTTGGATCCGAATCTGGCATTCCTTTTTTTCATTCAAAGCTTTGATTTTGAGTCATATGGGGCTAAATGTGACTCAAACGCTAACTTTTGATACTTTTTACTTGTACCTAGGACATCAATTCCATTGGAGCATTTCTTTCTGAGCACTTATCTCTTCGACGTAAGTTGATATGATATTTTTTAACATAATCTGAGCCAAATAACTTTTTCAAAAGATCTCTCATTAGACAATTGTAATATGTCATCCAATATGGCATTTGCTTAGTATATGGTAAGCCATTAAACATTTTGGATCATTTAGCTACCACAACATAGAGCGTTAAAAACGGAAGTAAAACTCTGCTGACCATAAATTATGCAGAAGATTCGCCGTTTGGGTAAGTTTGTGGGTCTCTGAAAACCCACATGTGATCTAAGAGACAGTCTGTCACTGAGTGATATAATGGTAGCATTTTAAATTTTACTGATTTTCGAACTGAATATTATTCCTAACATTTTACAAAAAAAAATGTTCCCTTTTCTTCTATTAAAGTCCTCTATTTGAACACAAGGACTTATTCACTTTGACTTTTATGACTTGGGACATTTAAAATTCTCATAAAATAAAAGTATGTTCAACATTGCTATTTTTCCGTCTTTTGCATTTTATAATTTTTGCAGCAAAAGTTTCACGTCTCGAAAAAGAAAGAAAATTTTTGTCGATGTTTTTACGCCATACGCTTGAAAATACCAATTGATCACACATACCAAACATTACTTGCGATCCTTTAGCCAAAATTATTTTTCTGATATAACATATTTATATTTTAGCAAGGCTTAAGTTAAAATTATTAATGACTATATGTCGCGTTATGATTAGACACTCCTCCACCGTATTTTCTACATAACTACATACATTCCAAATAATTTTACTAAATATTGAAAAAAAAAAAAACAAAATAAAACAAAACTTTACATATAATTCTGCCAATGTTAACCCAGTATTTTAATTTGTTACATGGATTCATTCTCATTCAAGAAAGTTTTGACTCAAAACCGGCTCTGCAATAGGTCTTGCATTGAAAATTAATAAATTAAGATCTAATACACTTTAGTAAATCTAATGAATCAATTAAGATAATTCACAGTAAAAATATGTTAATAAAAGAACTGAAAACAACTCTAAACTTATACAGAGTATGGCTCAATATGTAGCGGCAAATTTGAAAGTGCTCAGCATTAAAATTTATAAATGTCTAAGTTACTCCCTATTGTGGTAATTTTTAAGAAACTACAACTTAACGACTTATCGCAATAAAAATTATTAAAAATTAATTTATTATTGCAAAGTTTGTAGTTTTGCTAACCTTAGAGCAAAAGCTGTTAGAAATAGAGACAAGAACTAAGACGGTTGATGCAGTTAATGGATCAAAATTTTATCTTCTTAAGAGGATTTTGTTGAAAGTCCCCTGGATTTTCAAAATGAGTAGCCATTGCTGTAGAAAATGTACCAGAATAATTTTAATTACCAAAGGATTGGATGAATCTCAGAATTGCCGCCTATCCCTTGCCGATTCTAACATCTGAATAAATAATTTATTTTTTTTTTAAATTTTTTTTCAACTCGAAATTGAAAAAATCCGTCGAATGAGTCACCCCGCAATACAAAAATCGCTTGGGCATGCGCATACATGAAGCTAAATAGTTGAGCAATTTTCATAAAGTTATTGAGTCTTATGAGAGTGCGCATACTTGTAATGAAATAGATGAACGATTTTTAATAGAAGAAGAATTTTAAAATTGGCGTCAACAAAATAGTTGTCGGCAGTTGACCAATCAATTAATTCAAAAATAATTTATAGCTCGTCTTTGCGTGAGCACAAAGTTTAATTCTATATTTTCCTCGTCTTCCTTATTGAAATTATTGCACAAAATATTACACTTTTGGGAACTATGTATACATATATGTATATTGAAATCATGAAACAAAATAAAATTATTTCAAATGGTTTTCAACCATTTAATTGGCAAATGCAATTCCAAAACTACGACAGTAGTCTTAAACGATTAAACTACAATACATATTATGGTATGTTTTGCTAACAAAAAATATTAAAAAAAAACTGTTGCAAATGTACAAAATTCTACATTTTTACGTAGAAGTTTAAAATTTTTATAATCATTATTATGTATATGCAAATATTTATTACAAAATTGATAAGGAAGAAACTTTCAGAAAACTAATAAAATTGATTAGATGAATTATTATCATTAGTTCTAATTTTTATTTAAGTCAAATTATGCGTATTTCTTTAAAATATTAATGGTTTTTTTATTAATTTTGTTTTTTTTTTAATAATTTTAAGCTTATGTTTAAAATTCAGTTTATTTATCAATTTTTTGTTTGTGTTTTTTTTGAAAAAATATTTGTATCTGCTTTAATTTTTTTGTTTCTTTAATTTTTACTTAATTATAGTGTAAAATATATATAATTTTTGTTTTTAAATATATGTTTGTATGTATGTAAGTTACTTGTTATGTAAATGTTAGAAAAGTGTTTTGTATTGTTTTTTTATTATTACAATGTATTTTACTTGTTGGAATTTAGTTTTTATTTCTTTTAAGTAATTAATTTAATATTGTATGTATAACTACATATGTATGTTTATAATACAATTTTGTTTTTAGTTACTATAACTAAATACTAGTTAGTATATAAATATATATATATATAGATTGTTTAAATGTAATTGTGTACATGTATACATTGTTAAATTCATAATTAAACTAAGGATTACAAGAGAAACGATTTTTACTATTACTTCAAAAGGGTACCTTTCGATTTTAATGGATATATGTACATTAAAATCACTGGGTTGACCATTTCTTACAATTAACATAGAACAAAAGGATACGAACTTTTTATTTCTAATATGAAAATATTATATATTCGATAAAACGTCATTATCACCCCATTGTTAATGGTTTCTTTAGTTTTTTACATAAGAATACTTTATGTCTGATTTATTTTTTTGCTGTTTCTATAGATATTTTAGTTCGTCTTCAAAACTATATGTGTGTTTTTCAGTAGTACATATATATTTTTATACAAATAAATTATGTTGTGATGATATGATGATAACTTTCTTCAATTTGATTCAATAATTACTTGTTTGTTTCATATTAATTTATGTACTTACGAGTATTTGATGTTTGTTTGTTTTATCTTTAAATATGCGCATATGAGGAACATAATTACAAATGAGGAATGCATTTTCAGAACGTGTACAATATTATATAAAATTATAATATTAAAATTTTAAAATATATTTTTTGTTTTACTAAAATTTCAAATCAAATAAATATTGTATAAGATTAAATTTAACAAAATTGTATAAAAACAATACGTGATGATGATTTTTGATGTACATGCCACAATTTCTAATATATATATTCTATTTAAGTCTCTAGAGTCGGCAATTTATTTCTTCAAAGAATGAGCTTAACTTTAAATTAAATAAAAATAATATAATTATGACCAAGCAAACGCATCAGTGTTGATGTAGATTACTCTCAATCCATTTATAAAGTGATGTTTGCGATCGTGCAACCCATTCAACATTTGCTGCAACACTGCTAAGTGTCATATTGAGCACTGACATACCTGCACCACGTCCGAAACGATGCACAAGAGACTTGAGCTGTAAAAGTTGAAAATAAAATTTTTAAATCACCAAGAAAGTTAGGAAGCGTAAATTATTTTTATTGCCTTAAACAAGAAGAATATAAATTATGTGTATGTACCTCATCGTAATCAAACTTTGTTGCTCCATACTGCGTTATAGCCGATATCACTTTAGCAAAACTTAACGTCCCCTGACCCAGACGTGACTCTAGATCAAACCATTTTGCTTGTAAGAAACGACATGCCATAGCACCACCTGTTGGCGTACCGGCAATTGCCTGTAATACTTGCACCACCTCTGCAGTTGGAAGCATTGTAACATGAGAGAGCAAACGATTTTGCAGCCATGCGTCTTTGGTGCGACCCAGCGCACGCAACAACTGCATGCGTTCGACAAAACTCTCTGACGTACGCTGTAGTGTAACAAAACGTTCCCAGCAATGTTGCCAGTAAATATATTCTCCAGAGAGTATGGAACCGGTGTAGACAACCTCTCTCAGGTTAGGCGGTATTGCTGTACCATTGTAGTATAAGAATTGATTCAGCATATTTTTGGATTTTGTAATGCTATCAATGTCTTCCCAAAGCACAGAAGCGAGAAGCACCTCTGGTCGCATTAATCTGAAAGAAGGAACGTAGTTTTATTAAAATCAATCGATTTATTTATACTAAAATATTATTTCAAGATATGTATGTATTTTTTAAAAATAGTTTCCGGCACAGCAACTAGCTGTATTAGCCTAATTTTAAACCACTTGAGACCTTATTTCCGAAATACACTAGGTTTCTAAATTCCAATTAAAGCATCGATATATTATCCTTCTGTCTTGTTGTTGATTCAGCATCGAGTAGAGTAAGTCGTGTTCGAAGATTTTTTTATGTTTTTATTCGAGGGTTTTTAGATCTTAAGATTGATCGACGTCACTGAAAACAATTCAATAACGAAAAAGTACTCACCTTTTTCCTTCGTTACCATCATCACTCCAATTAATTTTCTCTATAACTGTTGCCAACTTCATTTTTATGAATTCAGAAAGCATAAGGAAGCACTCGGAATACTTAAGAATACGACGCCATTTCTCCAAATGTTGTAGCGCCAAAGCCATAGGGCCCCAACTACTTTCACTGGGCAGATATTGAATAAGATTCATGGTTATCTCACAAGGTAATAAATTTGCATGGCAAAGCGTAAATGCATCTGACACCAAGCCAATACGATCCTGCGTAAATAAATATCCCATGCAATAAAAAATAATATACATGAGCAGCATTTTAATATTACCAACCTGACTTGAAAATAATGCTGGATTATTAGTTAAGTCCTCGATAATATTTGCCCAATTGTCATCATTGTAGAGCACGCGATAATAGCCAGTCTGGAGAGCATTAACTTTAATCCACTTGACATTTTCCGGCACATTGAATGTAACTGAATTATTTGAAAAGATTTATTTGTTATTTGAGATTCGAAGAAATCTTTTGAATTTGTTTCGTCTAATTACCATCGACACTTTGCATCCATAATGTTTCACTAGCATTATTTATATTCGATATATATGTGACAGGAAATATCCATTTCATTTGAGGTGGTGGCTTATTTTTTCCTGTTGGCGCTGCTGTAGTTGGTGCTTCGGTTGAATTATGCGTTGTCTTATTATAGTTATTACCATCATATGTTTCATCGTGTATAGCCAAGAATTCAGCCGGTTTGAAGGGTTTTTGTGATATGGAAACGCTATTGCCTAGTTTGGTTACGATTAGCAGAGGAAATCCTGGCTGGTGGGTCCACAAACTCATCATTTCCTAGAAGAAAAAAAATCTATGTAATCAGATCTATCACCAACAAAGTATAATATCAGACATACTTTTATATTTTTCGATCCATTTGCCTTCTTTGTGCAAATTGTCCATAGATCAGTTGGTTCAGCTGTTCTAAAACGATTTAATTTTAAAAATGCACCAAGACAACCTCTGAATCGATCTTCACCGATGGCAGTGTGTAGCATGGAAAATATTGCAGCGGTCTAAAAAAATTAAACTTTTTTCAATATTGGAATTGGAAAATTTTATAAATAGACAAAGTGAGAAATTAAAAACTTGAATATTCAACATGTTAGCAAGACATAATTACAACAATAGAAACTACTAAGGAATGGATAGGTTGTGTTAAATGCCATAATAAGTGGCGAAGTGGAACCACCGATGTAGCCAATATGTAATCAGTAAGGAACTAAAACGTCAGACTCTAATGCGAGAGCTCCATTTAGAATAGAAAATCGATCAGGATTGCACGAGAATATTCGAGAGTTTTGAGTAAACCAGCATCGGCTGGTATAAAAGCAAGTATGTATCGTGTCTACCGTGAAAGGGCGAATAATTCAGTTTGTCTTAACTGTACTCATAACAAGTAAAGACATTAATTTCAGAATGATGTTGACACAACATACCTTATGTATAAAAAAATCCTCATTATTGCCATCATGTCGTGTGCCATTCATGATGCTATCCCATCCTTGTATTGCATCGATATCCAATGATGCTGTTGCTATACGCAGTAAATACATTTCTTTGAGTGGCCAATTTTTTTGAAGTGGCGCAAGCGAATGTATACCCAAATATGTAATAAGGCCTTCCCATAACCATACGTCCTTAAGAACTTTTCTCGATGTAATACCGCCGAAAAATTGTCGAACCATTGCTTCGGCAATACGCAAACCACTATTTGCAAACTGTTCCGTAGTAATCGATTCTGGTTCAGTCAAGAATGAAGTCTTCAATGTAACCAAGCCCAAAGACGATATTATATTACGATCCAGCGAAGGTAATGCGACAAAATCGACTTTAGTCAGCGGATAACTGATATCCAACCATGTCTGTAAATACTCCAAAACGTCACGTGATGTATGCAAAATAAAAGCTGATCGCGGCAGTAGATCACGTGGTGCATAAAAAGTATAGGATGGTGCACGTTTAATCGATGACATGGACTGACTTAGTGATGTTAAATTTTTTCCATTCTCCTCGGCCAACGGTGATATTGAGGTGGTCGATATATTTTTCGGCATAAGATTTATATTCAAGGAGTGCGTCAACGCTGTAATATTGCGCACTGGTGGCTTTTTATCCTTCTGCAATGTATAATTTTTAAGTTGTGCTAGTTTTTTTCCTGCCGCTCCAGATAATGGTGGCGCTGGTGTTGTTGGCTGATAAGCGGCAGATGGCTGTAAGGACTCACGTTGAAAATCACTAACAACCCATGCTACGGCATCGGCTGGTAATGGTGGGGTTTCGATGAAGTCATCACGCAGCTAGAATACAGGACAATTAGATAATTTGTTTTTGTTAAGAAAAAGGTTGAACTACTTACCAAACCAGTTCCCATATAGAAACCAACGTCTTCAGTTGTATGAACTATGGAATTGGAAAGCCCAATATGAAAGCGATCACGAAATACTGAGACACGAAAAGGTGCCCTAATATGTGGCTCATCGAAACAGGGAAAGGCTTTGCGAGCACCATTTGGTCGAAAAACTGTAGCTGCCAGTAATCTGAAAAAGTGAAATTAATTATACATACTTGTGGGTATCAAAATAAAATGTTATTAAAAATAAAATAAATATTTTATATCGCTCTATATATGAGCTTATATAAGAGCTTATATAGTAAATACGCGCGGTGCGCTTGAAGCAAGATCAAGATCGATAAAATTGTCAACCAAATCTGAAAATGCACAATTACTATATAGTGTCTTGAGATTCCAAATACATAATCCGCGAAATCTGATTTGCTCATTTTCTAGTTTTATGGCCATTTTAACTGACAATGCACAGTTATTATTTAGTGTTTGGAGATTCCAAAAACATGATCCGCAAAATCGTACCAAATCATTTACTCGTCTTATGGCCATTTCATCAGATTTGGTTAACAATTAACTCTCTCAATATATCGTTTTAGGGAAATACAATCGGAAGAGTTTTATTAAAATCAACAATATTTACCTTTCTAAACCATTTGAGCTCTCATATTGATCCACATAGAAACCCTCCGGCTCCGGATTCAATTTTGAATACCAACGCAAGTTCAGTGTATAATTTGATTTTTTCTTCAGCTTGTCTTTAAACTCAATATATAGTTGCTGTCTGGGTGGATATTCAAGCACTTTAATGATTTTAATCGCATATCCTTTGCTTCCGCTTGTCACAATCGCCTGCAAAATAAAAATTACCATTAAATTAAAGTTTCAACTAAGTTTGCCAATAAAAAGTTATTGTTGCTTCACAAACCTTTTCCGTAACATTTAAGTCCTGTATATGCAGAACTAAAAAGCTGGTTTCCTTTTCCATAAACAAATCAATAGTCACTTGACCTTCATTGGCGCAAAAGGGAAGAAATTAATTAGCATTAAATCAAAGGCTATCAATTTGTTTGATGAACAATCTCGTCCAACATATGTATGTACATATGTACACCACATACCTTTTACATCCAATGTTGTTAAGTTCGGATGTATGGTCACCATATAGCGCATCGGTCTCGCAAATGTGGGTAATGACATTTCCAACCATGGAAATGGCTCCCCATTTGTCGCAATCGGATTAAAGGGTGTTGTGATATTTTCTTCATCCGTTTCAAAACCGGGTGGCATTTTACCAGCACATGAACAATCTGAAATTGAAATATGAATAGTCAAATTGTAATGTAGACATTAATGATGTTTCTATTGTATTTGGTAGATATATTTAAAAAGATATTTATGGTTGATTTACTGTTTTTTCCATTAATGTACGATTAGCTGACAAAAAGATTACGACATTTTTTAATGTTCTAGACGTTTTTCTTTTTTTTGTTATTTTTCTAAATTTTATACACCATGATAAGACACCTACATATACATAAGTATGAAGTGAAGGACCTTTTGTTAGATATAATGATATTTGATGCTCTTTAATTGGAAAGGGTTTAAAGAAAATTCTGTTAAAAAAAAACTTGCACAAGTAGAATATGGGTTTATACATTTTATGCGTCAAATTAATACACAAAAACATTCCTATGGTGTCATATATAAAGTACATTTGCTATTTTAGTTCGAAACTAGAGAATGATATTTGAAAGTATTGAACTTTTAAAACATACAGACATAAGTAATAAAATCAAAATAATTTTGTTCTATTGAAATAAAAATACTTTTTTATAACTACAGAAATTAATGAGAATATTATACATATTTCTCTGAACTCGACGTTGGGCTACACCCTTGATATAACGCTATTTCAATTTAGCGGTTGTGTCATGCAATTTGTGGGTTTTAAGATTTAAAGAAATTAAAAATTTTCAAAACTTTATAAAAATTCTCTTACTAGGTTTCGCGCTACGCGGAATGGTTCGGACTTTTGTAATGGAATTTAAAAATCGATTACGAATTCCTCTATTCTAAGCAATGGAATCCAAATTTTTCAAGATCTAATTTTATTGCCTGGAATGGAATCGACAAAAAAATCATTCCAGGAAATTGAAAAAGCCCATTCAAAAAGTTTCCATTCCAACCCGGCTTTGCCTCTTAACATACTTAAAACTACCAGTTTAATCTTCTAATTTAATGAAATGTAAGGTAATGATAAAAGAATTTCTGAAATATTGAATATGCGATAATTTAACTTAAGTTTTTTGAAAAATTCGTTTAAAGTAAACTAGATAATTAAATAGCCACTGTGAGACACAAGTGTTCAAGACCTGCGATCCTAGTAATCACAAGATTTCGTGGTATCGACGTGTTCAGATTGAATAGTAGATGTGTAAGACTTTTCACAAATATCGATTGTTGCTTATTATTGCTATTAATTTATTTTATTTTCGACCTTTTTAAATGCTTTATCTTCTTCAACATTTTACGACTCTTTCAACATTGTTTGGCTTTTTTAAAATTTTTCGACATTTTTGGCATTTTTCAACATATCTCGATTTTTTCAGCATTTTTCGGCTTCTCCGTTTTTATTTTTCTACATTTTCGTCAGTTTGTGGGTTTTCGAGACTACTTGTTAGTTTCTACACTAACATAAAGAGTAATCATATCGACAAAATTTGGTCAATTCTAAGTATCTGAAACCCAAATATACTTTTCCAAAGGTTTTCGACGTGCTGAATTCGAATCTGAGGTTACAATTTCTCTGTATCATTATAAATGATTATAATCATTAGCTCACATCACACCGAGAGCGCCTGCACTCACCAGTTTTTTTAATTTAGAGTTGTAGAATTTTGAATATCTTAAATATAATTCATTTTCAATTACTCTCATCGTCTACTATTTTATTATATTATAAGATATAGAGAGGTCTCATACTGATGATGGCTTGAAAATTGAAAAAATTAGAGCCCTAGTGGCTAAAATACGCTTAAACGATATTTAATTAATGAAAAATTATATATTCAGAGGACTAAAGATCTATGTCTTGAGAAAAATATTCTAGATCAAAAAGTTTGCTGAGAATGAAACAAAAAGAAAGTAATATATGAAGCCATTCAATGTTTAGGTACAAAATAATTTAATTTCTTTCAGGTCTAAGCCTTAAGAAAAATAATATTTTCTTGTGTTATTTATGTATGTAATTCACAAATTTAAAAGTTGAAAAAACTTGTGCAAAAACTTAATAAGAAAATATGTAATTTTGAAAAGAATGGGTTTATAAATACAGCGACATCTAGTATTATATTGTAAAAGGAATGACAAATTACTAATTGTGATGGATTTTCTTGAAAATATATTTAAATGACAGAGAAGACACCGACATGCCGTGTGCTAAGGGTTTGATTATTTTCAAATTTTACTCACATTTTCACCAATCAAACAAGCAAAGAGAAATTGTTATAAAAAATAAATATAAATATTTTATTGCAATTAAAATGTTTTGTTTTTAACATATTGCTTTTGAAAATAAACTAAAAGAATAAAAACATTTTGATTTATAGTTAATACGGATATGTTTAAACAAATTTACAGGTGCAATAATTTTTTACAACGAAAATTTTTTTAAGAATAGGTTTACAATTGAGGTATATTATGTATGACAGAAAAAAAGTCTTAAGCTCGCAACTATTTTCCAACTTTAATTATTAAGTTTTTAATATTGTAAAGGTAATTTATTTTTAGAAATTTTAAATAAAATATTTCATATATTTCCACCTGAACATATCTCAAATAAAGGAATTATTTAAACAAAATCAAAAACATAAATAATATCTTATTGAGCCCGTCCAAGAGCTTATAGCTT
The DNA here is from genome assembly GCA_963662105.1 of Meiosimyza platycephala. Lineage (NCBI taxonomy): Eukaryota > Metazoa > Arthropoda > Insecta > Diptera > Lauxaniidae > Meiosimyza > Meiosimyza platycephala. Next base: position 91,344,312 of record OY759209.1, on the reverse strand, counting down.
GTCATAAAGTCTCCATTGTTTCATATATTTGAAACAAATGAAACATTCTCATTATTCAATTAAGACATTATGAAAATTCATATGGGGGAAATCAAAAATTTTTTCTTATATTCTAAATTGGGGTCGTTCACATAATACGTAACACGTTTTTTGAACTTTTTCAACACCACTTAATGTCTTACATATCTAATTTTGATCATGGTTGCCAAATGTTCGTTTGACCTGGCCATGCCCAATTTTGCAACAAGTTTCAATCAAATTATAAAAATGGATGACCACAAGAAGCTTATATATTATATATCTCTACAATATGATTTAAAAAAAAAACTGGTTATAGATGGCTCCCTTCTCCATGACTTAATTCGACACCCTCCTGCTAATCTAGTCGCGTTACGTTTATGTGATCGACCCCATGTATGCTGCCGTCAAACACCCATAGCATTTCCATACTTTTCTCTTACCATGACGTAAATAGAAACAAATACCATCCGATATTATTAAATTAATGACATTCATAATAAGAGACCTTCAGGAATATCGAATGTTTGTAATTCATTTAAATAAATAATGGAAGTGATGAACACAAAACCTCAGCATAACTGAATTAACGTTAGGCGTAATGGATGCTCCAACTTGTTCAAGGTAAATAATTATAAAAGGACTAAAAGAAATGCATTTAGCAAACGCTTTAAAAAGTAAAAGAGAAAAAACAACTCCGCCCATGTTTAATGCAGCATGTAGCTATGGAGCATGAGATTGCAATTAATTAGCAAATTAAAAGTAACCATGAAACATTTTCCTCTCTTTATACAACAAAAGTGCGCTTTAATGCAATTACAATGAAATGTAAGTGTACACAAGTGTACAGGATCAAATATTTATTGTACAGTACAAACAAACACAGCTTAAAAGGTCAGGGAAGCCTACAATTTTCCTTGAACGATTTTTACCTGAATCTTTTGAAATGAATCTAAGCTTATCATATCCCATAGGCTCTCTTTTATTTGTATAAAGTACATACGTCTTTCTCAAAGGAAATCAAATATTTTTCAACTAAAACTAACTTACCATTTTGTGGTCCAGCATATGCGATTATTAAAGCAGTCAGTAGCAATGAACCCAATACTATTCCTGCCACAAGTAAGGCGCGCTTTTGTGAGCAAACAGCAACACCGGTACGTGTCTGTCTGCCGCCACTGGATTCACCACCTGAAAATGTAATTAAAAGTTTTATAACTTGGTTAAGCAAGAAAAGCGAAACTAATATACGGCTTTAGCAAGCCTTATTGAATAACGTACAGGGTGTGTAAGATATGCAATAGTTGACTTTTAGCCAAAAATCAATGTATTTTAAGAAATTTTTAAATAAGAAATATTCCTGTGAACCAAGAGAAATGTCTCCCGAGATTCGTTTCGGTAATTTATTGCTACTCTGAACCAATGCCAGTTTTTACTGGTTCATTTAGAGCAAGTGCTCTTTACCGAAGAGTTAAAATGCATTCCGTGAAACATTTGAAGCAAACATCGACACATTGAAGCCCGCAAGACCCCAATGACTCTTCATCTTAATATACAAAAATCTTGTGTCACGTTTTTTGTCCGGGATAAACTCTGGAGCTATTCAAACAATTTTTATGAAATTCGGTTTATGCTTGTAATTTGGTTTAACTTAGGATATAGGATAGTTTTTATTTCGATTAAATGCATATTTAGGGTGGTCCTCTTACAAAAATATTTTAAAAATACCATTTTCTCAAAGACCACTTAATCGATTCATATGGAATTTACACCATGTGTCTTTTATATTAAGAGTCATAGCTTAGGCTTATTTTGTAGCTTTTGCTTAGAGTGCATATTTAGGGTGGCCCTTATGCAAGCATATTTTCAAAATATCATTTTCACAAAGGCCACTTACTCGATTCACATGCAATTTATACCATGTGTATTTTATATTAAGAGGCACAGGAAAAGGCAGAACAACGTCTGCCGGGACAGCTAGTATCAATATATATTATACAGGTAATCACTAAATTTTCATGTGTTCCAGATGTACTGAAGCAGTAGTATAACCGAACTGGTGTCTTAACACTCTCGTTCCTGATTTTGTTTGTAAGATGTGGTAGCTCTTTTCCTAACTCTGTCACTTAATTTTGGGCAGCAGCGACGGCAATGACGGTTTATTCTGACTTATTCCTGTACCGACTTCCAGAATTCTCTGATTCTATTAAATATGAAAAGATGAATGTTGAGCATAGTGGTACAAGACTTGCGTCATTGGAACTATATTAGTTTTCTGTTAAAATGAAATTTCGAGTTTTTGATTTCTATTGTTGCCACTTGATAATTCATATAATATACTTTAAGCAAGCTTAAATATAACAAGACAGTTGGCTGATATCGTTAAACTGCGCATGTAACAGCACGGAATGCCTAGGTTCAAACCCCAATGGATGCGCAATAAAAGTCTCTTTTTTTTAAATTAAATAGAATTTTGAATTAAATGCTTCTGGAGAAGCACATCGGACGTGCTACCCTTGGAAGCTGCTTCCAGATTTCCCGTTGGGTTGTATTCATACAATAATAAGAATACATCAATAACACAGTTTTGAGAAAATGGAGAATAAGCTCCGATCTCCAATGGTTGCATATTGATAATAAGATATGGCACAACTATTTTTATTACCTGATAAGAATGCACAATCATCTAAATCCGGATCATTTGTCATTTCGATGCGTTCACGTCTCCAAACTTTAGAGCCCCTCTGACCGCCGCCAACGACCGAAATCTTAACGGGGCCGCCTTCTCTTTGATATCCTGCCAATACGTTTGCTTACAGCTTTTACATATAATTTTTTTTAACTTTTTTCACTATATATATTTATTACGGCATTTAAATCACTTTATCATTTATTTTTAATATTTTCTTCATCATGATAATGGAAAGCCACTCAAAGGTGTACGTATCTTCAAACTTGATAATATATTAAGTCCACCCTTTTAATATTTCGTACATTGAACCCTGTAATAACTGAAAATGAAACGAAATAACTGACTACCGCATTGGACTTTTTAACTTATTTCAATAACAAGCTGCTAACAGTTTGGTCTGTAAAGTCAAAAATCAGCCTCCACAATGTCAACGGGAGCTGTAATCAAATAATCTCCTACATAATTTATTCATTCTTATTCAGCAGGTCCTTTTTTTTGTATTTTGTGGTTTTTTATTTGGTATATCGAGAAAAAAAAATTCGCCTTATTTCAGCATTCAGAATTTACATTCTCGATTTATTTTCCTTTCCCGTGTTTTTTTTGTATTTTGCCGGTAAAAAGTCCAGTACATTCACATACACAGAGACACATACATACACGACCATGTCATGGAGACAGACAACCTCAGCCACGGCACAAAGGCTACAAGCACAGACAGACAACCCGTCAATTTTTGTGTACATTTTTAACATTTTCTAAGGGATTCTGTTTATTAGCAGCAGCGCAGAAAATCTCCAAAATTCACCCTCGAAGTTAAGTGTTGCAGACGCAATTGTTGAGTTTTATTTTTCAGATAATTTAAATGGGCGAAGAAATTTGCGTTTGGCACAACTTTAATTTTTTTGTGGAAACCTTTTTTAAGAAAAACCTATGAATCAAAAAAATTTTGTTGCTGAAATGAAATTGTATATGGTGTAATCTCGCGAAAATACACACACTTTGATGTTTTGAATTCATAATGATAAGTCTCAATTTTAGGTAACACCAGAGTAAAATATTTTCGCTTTTACTGATATACACAGTGCGTCAATTTTCCACCCAAACTTTCCACATAAAACCCAAAAAATTCAATATATTCTAAGGCTCTATATTTGTTATAAAATAGCATATGTACATATAAAGTAATCCCTTTCCTCAACTACAAACTGTTGGCAGCAACTTAAAAGTGATTCAATCGAGTAGCACATATCCTCAACCGGTACTGACTTAGTTGGATTACACCGATTATTCAGCATTTCAGCAACATATTGGCCATCATAAAACGAACATTTTAAAATACATCGCTTAGCCGTGGGTCAGTGGATCCACTCCATTGCATTGGCCCAACGTAAGTATGTCCCATCCATTTTCGCCGTCTTATATGGATGGAAATTAGATCTTCTCGGAATTGGAGATGTTGCTGGGCCACAAAGTTTTCAGAATTTGTTAGTGAACCTTTGTAAATTGCGTTGAAAGGTGCTGGGTGGCTAACCCGTATAGAAGAATTGGCTTCGAATTCGACAAAAAGAATGCCAGATAGAAGTTGAGCGGATGTGCTTTTCGCTTTGTTGATTCTAGTTTGGACGTCTTTTTTGGTAGGTGCCAATTGGGGTACTTTTTGTTTTATTAATATGTATTTATTTATAAGTCTTCCTCCTCCGATATTGGTCTGACGTCGGTGAGTTTTGCTTGCATGTCGAACTGCTTATCCATATCTCGTCTTCCACATGCTAGCTCTACTGAGGACTTCTTACAGTATTATCAAAGACACATCTTGCGTCTTGATGAAGTTTATGATATTGGGTACTGTACCTTCTGTGGTCAATGCATACCATATGCTATTACCTATATAATTTTTTGTTGAATATATATGAACATTTCAAAAAAATTTAATTCTTAAAAGATTTCAAAACGACGCGACGTTAGTATATAGATTACTGATTTTTTTGAATCAAACGATTCACCAATGACGTAGAAAGCATTTATTCATTGGAATAATAATAGAAAATTAAGTTGACTCGTACAGGTCGAAAACTAAAAGTACTTCACCGTCAGATGTGCGCCCGCACACATACTGCACATATTATTGAATGTCAAAGAGAAACAATTTTCATGGCTGCATGGTCTTTTTGTTTACATTTTAAGTTGACATGTGGAAAACTGGCGGGATAAATTTGTATATTTTTTTTTTTCGTTTCCTATTTAAATGTCATGTAAAAATGCCGCTATTTATTCTCATTCTCATTACAGTTTATTTGATGGGGGTAGGGGATTAGGTGAATGACTATTGTTATGACTGCGGATTCGATATGGAAAATGAATTTCACTGTAATAAATATACTCTCACAGATGATACTTTCTCTTTTTTTTATCCAAATCTCATTCTCCCACAAAAGAGATTTCCAAATGTCAAAATCGCTGCGAGAAAATTAAATCTACAGTAAAAAAGGGTAATCAAAAGAATTCCAATACGCATCTCACTAATTCCGCTCTGTTTAATTTAAAGAATACAATTTTTTATGCGAGAGGAAAAGCACTTTCTTCAAGGCTCTCGTTTTTTTCTCCAATGTGTGTAGAACTTTTCAGTGCTACCGGAGAGGGAATTTTTTCAGATTTTTGGTAATATTTTTGGACTAGAAATAGTAGAAATGATAATAAAAATAAAGATTAGTTGGTAATTAGTCAAAAAATTTCTTTAAAAAACTAACAAAGATGTTTTATTGTTAAAACGTTTATGGTGTATGAAATTGGAAGTGTCGGCTTCTCTTAAGCAACCTATAAACACATTGTTACATCACAATGTATTGATATCAAAATAGAATAGTTGTCAATTTATCACTAATAAAATCTAAATATTATTCAGCGGTTTCCTGTAGACGTCTGAACTACATTCATTGGCAGATTGAAAGGTGCAAACACTTTATTTCAGGACGTAACTTGGTGGGAAGCAGGAGGAAATATACCATACCTTGCGAGAATGTAAGTACTATTGTTCGAAGGTATAGCATATAGCAGTGGTCCAAATGAGAAACCATGCGGAATGTGGGTAGTTTGGTACGGCAAGTACGGGTTTTACTGAATTTTAGATTGCTTTGATACGGCAGTATGTGAATAATACAAATAACCTAAAAATAGTCTCGGATTGTATAGATTTTAATGCTAGCCATTTCCAATTTTCAACTACAATCGAAAAGTTATTGCGAAATCGACAACTCTTGACCTACTGGGCATATCAGACCAACCTGAACTAAGATGGACAGATCATGTGTTTGGTGGTCAAGCGTCTAGGTTATACTTCATCCTTGCTGATAATTAAACTGTCTATTTTACCTATGCATATTAGACTTCAACTGGAGTACAATTCACTCACCTGGGAGGGGACTAATAAAAACTACTTTAGAGCTGTTAAATTGAGTTCAACGAAATACGATAAAATTAATAGTGGATGCGGATGTCGTATCCTCGATTGATTCTCTAAAGTGAGGCTGCATATGATATTTATTGAAAGCTTGAAGGGAATACTACAATCCACGACTGAAAATGCTTATATTTACCAATATTAAAAAATATAATTTTCAACACTTGCGTTAAAAACTTGGAAAAAGAGCATAACAGAAAATTTAATTTCAAGAATGTTATGAGACGTTGTTTCTAAGAGATCGGATTCACAGAACAAAAAAACTAACGCTATGAAGGAACTAGAGCAACGTGCGTGATGAGTTCCATCAAAAAGGATAAGATGTTCGTAGACTATGTAAAAAGTCTACCTAAATCTGAAAAAAAAAAACGGGAACGAGTTAGAGAAGTGCTATATTAATCCGTAAATTAAAGAAAAATTTTACTAGTACCCTTGTAAGAACATTCGATTCAAATGGAAATACTTGGTCAAGAGAAATCTGTTTTCTTCTGCTTTTTTCAATCTTAGATCTGGCAACATTAAAATTCTCTTTCTACCACTATTAAAAATTTACTGCTACGTTTTCAGTATTGATTTAGATCTTTTATTTTTGACTAATTAGGTTGACCAAAATGAACTGTCTACTATACACATTCAATTATTTAGCTTCTATTTTTATTTACTGCCTACATTGAATAATGAACTACGTATTTTCCGTCCGTTTTGATTTTGAGTGTGAACAACTGATTATCATCTATCATTTTTACCTTTCCCCGCTAACATTAATTTCACATCCTTTCAACAGGGTTGCTGTCAGAAAAATGTATCCACACATACCACATATTTTTTGTTCTACACATCCTGCGAATATGTTTCAAGTGGCATTTTCCTACACAATATATATGTCAATAGTGTACTTTCCAGTCAGTTCTTTTCATTTTCACCTTTTTTTCTTATGTTCTTTTTTCTCTGTATTTGTTTTATGGTTATACTAACAATTTATTGTTCTACCTTTGGTCTTTAAATTTAAATTACAGACGACACTGTGCAAAGTTCAGCATAAACTCATTTATGTCATAAAGACAATTCCATTTAGCCAAACAGAAATAGATTCATTTATTGCATGAGCAACCTTTGCACATCAAATTGTTCAAAGCTGCATAAAGGTCAAATATTTTATTCATTTTTGTTTTTCAAATAAAAAAATCTGTGAGTTAATTTCTTTTGAAAAGCACTGCTACGAGCACTAGTACATAAAAACTTGAAAAATGTCCTTATATTTGCAAAGCTATGCAGCCACTTTTCACAAGGGGTGAGTGATTTTGTTGCATACTTTTCAGCAAGATTTCAATTTAATTTCACATTAAATTACATTAAAATTTCCAATCAATTGATACGCACTAAAGAATTATTTTCTGTTGTTTTACACACTAAATTCATGCTCAAACACTGAAGTTATTGAATTTTTCACTTAAATTGAAATTTTTTTTTATAAATGTTCTTTTTTTTAAAAAAAAAATTTAAATTGATTGCTTAAGCAGAAAACCCGTGAAGGTGTTTTCTTCAAAAACTTTTCACAACTGGATGCTGCTCGCAATTTTGTTCATCGATAAGTCTAACCAACCTAAGGCACCAAAATCAACCCACCACCAATTGCTCTGCTCCGGCAATGTTTGCTCTCTGCATGCTGCCAGCGCATGCGATTGAGTTTCCGATAAGTGCACATCCGTTGGAAGAAGTACTCGCATTTATTTGATGCCAATGCGTTTTGTGGTGGTGTGGCAACACTGATATCTGAGAGGAATGACATGCGTGCCACTGTGTGTGTGAGTAAATACCACTGGTATGGTGAGAACATTAAAAACAACTTGTTCCTTGTTTTGATGCCGCATTGGGGTGTCAGCTTTTGTAGTTGTTTTTGCTATTTCGTTTCTGGGGGTGGCGGTGAGTGCCTTCCGGTAGGAAACTGCAAAAGCATGGCATTAAAGTTTATCATTCGCTATAGCAGCAGCCGCAGAAGCACCCACCACCAAACAAAAAACCAAACTTTCCATAACAAGAAAAATAACAAGATTTTAGATTAATTTTTAAGGGATGTTTGCAAGTAAATGCAGCTTGTGTTGGGGATTCCCTCATTAAAGTGTTTGTCTAGCGATATCCAGCAATTTATTGAGAATTTCTATATTGTTTTGAAATTGATTGCTGATGTTTAACATTTTGAGAATTCAAATTTTGTGTAGTTTTTTAGAAATAACTTCTTATTGTTGAAAGCAATGGATGACAAATGCTTCTAGTCAAATTTCCAAAAATCGATCGTTATTGGAGTCTTCTAATCGCTACAGCCATTTCTATACGAATAGAGCAGACGTTATCTTAGACATTACTAAGCTTCGACCCTTTAAAATAGTATTTTAGACCTCTTTTGAAAAAGGCTTTATCAACTTTTTTTGTCGGACTCTTGCACTTTCGAAAAAAAGATTTCATTCCTTTTTAACGATCTTAATGAGCATCAAAGTAGTACATTTGTAAGTTTCAAATTTTGTGGCTTAAATAGCGTACGAACAGTTTTGATCCCACTAAAAACTGTACCAGTTTCTCTACCAGTTCGCCAAGCACCGTCTTCAAGCCATGCTTGATTTTGTCTTCCATTAGCATCAAATGGAAATTAGCATTAATAAGAAGATCTACTCCATATTGGCATATAACGAGTGTACTCTGAATTCGCGCCTAAGGCCTTTAGTTGATGTGAACTGTCCATATCTGTCCATCGTACTTCACTGAAACCAAGATAAGGATAAGTTACTTAAGTTATCGAAATTTTTGCATGTTTCTTCCAATTCTTGGTACATTTTCCTTACATATCTCGATCCAAATCGATTAATCATTGCATATACATACATAGTTGCCAATGATTTTATTTTCTTTTTTTCATAAACATTCTGGGTATAATATTGTTTTGAAAGCAGTGAGTTATCATCTCAATGCTCCGAAGCATTCCATCCTTTTAATAATTTTACTATGTATTTATCGTAAGATGTAGGTCCAACTTGTTGTTCAATCTAATCTCAATAATTAAAGCAACGTTTGTCCTTTGGTGAATCAGTTCAGAAGTTAATTAGATTAAATATTTTGTTCCACAATAACATGTGGGTTTCAATAATGACCATAACAAAATAACAATAGCTGTTTTACAAATAAATGAAAAATATTCAACTGTTTTTTGATAATACATTTTTAGCAACTCAGCTAAAAACATGAAATGACCGTAAACATTTGGTAACCCAAAAAATTCACATGTAAAAGTGCGCACACATTCTATACCACAACCAGAACAATCTAGACGAATGAAGGTTGACAGACCACACTGCGCTGTAGATAAGTAAAATTTGCCTCTTCAGTGAGAACAGAAAAAAATGCGTAAACAAGAAAAAATGTTTGTAAACAAAAGAATATGGGATCAGAAAATACAATACCGGTTTTTGGAAGTGAGTGCACAGGCTCTAGAACTTTATAGCAATAGATAAAAAAAATGGGCCACTGCAAAGGTTAAGCACTTGAATTAAATTTATACTCATTAAACAAGGAAATATTTTGCAGAATGTGGTCGATACTTTGGTACTTCGCATCAGAGCATCTTTCAAATGCCGATGGCAAAACCATACATATCAGACGATAATTTTTCTGTTTTTAATGTACATAGCTGTAAGTTCAGACTAAACTTCCTCTATTTTCTATTATGTTTAGAAGTTTTTAACAAGAGAATTACATTTCAATAGCACATTTCACGACATACCAAACACTCTAAGTTTTAATAAATGCGAAACTTTTAGGGACACACCACTCAGTAGGCGAATTCCAGCAGATTGAAATTTTCTCAAGGCAATTGCTGGCTATCCTATCTAATATTATAAACCTAAAAGTGTGTTTGTCTGTCTGTTTGCTACCTCTTCACGCCTTAATCACTAATTCAATTTCGATAATAATTGGTAAAAAGATTTTTTGGTTCCCGGCGTGAAGGAACGTTACACGTTGGCTGTATCAAGCACTTCGTAGGCGTAGGTGGGAATCAGCCAGTAGCGTAGCTAGGGGGCCGCCAACCCGTCCGCAGAGGCTTGGGGATGCTAAAATGCTTCTTGGTATTAAATGATGTACAAATAATATTAAATATACAAAATGTTACCTGAATGATCTTTCTTTTTATTAGTAACTTTTAATGTGATCATTCACTGTTTTTAATATTTGATAAAACATGTGTTTATGTACAAAACTGTGAATAACACTTCTTTTTAGTACATTTTTATTTCTGAAAATTTTAACATTTTTCCCAAAGCAGGAAAAAAAATTTACTTTTTGAACGTTATGTTGTCCTCCATATGAACGCTAACTTTGCCATGATTTTTACATTCGATCAAAATTCGTTTGTACTCCAAGCCTTCCCATCTCTCTCAAACTATTTCTGTCAACACAGTGTATCATGACGCTTGAATCTAGAAATTTGAAATTGTGTTATGGAAATCTAGTAACTGAGTAGTCGAAACTTAACGGCAAATTTCGATTTATTTCCATATATGTTTATTTCTAGGCTTAAGTGCCTACTATACTTTCAGTGCGAAAAAAGAAAAAAATAAACAGAGATGGCACTTTTTCCAAATCAAATAAAATGTATCGATATTGGTTGGAATCGTATTATATCGATCATTCTATGGCTTTGTTTGGGATTGTACAGGCTTTCAGGTTATCATATAACACGACTACATAATCGATATTGCTAAAGATCCGGTAAGGATCAAATTTTGATGAAAAATTTTCATCAAATTTAGGGCAAGGACCCCTGTGGTCTATGCGAGACTATGGCCACCACCAAAAAAAATAATTTCGTAAGACTTAGAAAATCTGATATCATCGTATATTACCTGGGGTAGATCGCATTCCTCTACCCCATCCTAAGGACGCTACTGTTACACGGTAGAGGTGTTAAAAACACCCTCTAATAAATAATTTTTTTCCTGTGGTTAAATTAACTCACAGATTGTATTCAATTCCACTTAATAGCCCATTCAAAAATTTCCAATCAGTTGCAGTTCAAGCAGAAAATTTTTGCTTAACTCGTCATGTTTGGAAAATTGATTGACCGGATAACGAGTGCAAAATCATTGAAAACTCTTAACGAGAAAGCAGACATGATTGTTGGCTTAGTTGAAGAGCTCTTGAAAAAATGCTGGCTGGGCATATGGTTCAGAAGAAAAAAAAAACAAAACTTATGAAATGTAATCCATGAAAACTTGGTGCAACATTGGAATTTATTGCATACTACAAGGACGAAACAAATATCGACATTGTTTATTGCAACTGCAGCAGACAAACATCGTTGCATAAATTTTAATCCACACTTCGATACTGTCGCTATAAAAAGATTTGTAAGCAAAGCAAAACATTATACTCTTGTTAAGTAAGTGATTTATTGATCTATCACATCACACTATTTTTATTTTTGAAATGCACTAAAGGCTTAAAATTTTTTACATCATTTAATGAGAATATCTCAGAAAATTGCCCAAAAGCTTTGGCAGCGCTCATGGTGTAATATTAGCGTTACATCTTTCTAAATCATTTTCTCTCAGTTGATTTTTTTTGCATATGATAGTTTAAGTTTAGCTTAGGTTAATTGATATAAGTGTCAGTTGCCAGAATAGTGGTGGGCCTGGTTGTGAGAGGCCGACAAAAAAAATTTTGCTCAATAACTCGGAAAGTAAGCCACAAGTAGTAAAAAATTTAGAGACCAATGTTATAGACTAGAGAAAATCACATCGATTTCATTCCCAAACGACAATATTTCACGACAGTAATTTTCACTTAAAATTTTCAATGAACACCGGGTTTTTTCTTGTCATTAGAAGTCAGATGGTGTAATTATTTGAATCAATCAGGGCCCTATGCTGAATTTAAAATAAATGTTACTCATACGACGCGATAAACATTAATAATTGAATTAAATTCAGTTCTTACAATCATCTTTGAATCCCTTAAGTTTTTTAGGTTAGCCTGAATATCTTTTTACATAGGTTAAAGCGCTACATCGACTTGTTACATATTTAAATGTCTTTTCCGTTGCTGTTGTACAGTAACTGCTGCGTCCTAATTGCCACTTAAAAAGGCTAACATTACATTACGCCCCATATACTGCTATTTCTTTGCTGCCAAGCAAAGTTACATTTAAACAAATTATTTTCCACAAATAGCAACCAGATGCATTACTTTTTTACTGCACCACCGGCTGGTACAGCCAGTATTCCAAGCCGTACAGTTGCAGTGACTGCTGCAATTCCTGTTTCCTTTTTAGCTTTCATATTTCCGTCGTTTTCTCTTTTTTTTTTGTAAATTAAAGTACTTTGACCTATAAACACATTTTTTCCATTTACTTTCACTTATGTATAGCAACAAGCTAAAATGAAAAAAAAGGGGAAAAAATTATAAAAAGGAGTCTACACAATAGAGATAGACGTACTAAACTGCGGTGTTGGAATGCTTCAAGTCTTAACCGCCACACATACGCTACGACTACTGCTTGTTCTGTCCTATCTCATAAGTGTAGCAATCTTCACATCACAATCACCGACGACGTCATCCTTATATTCATTGACTCTGGCATGACGGCCACTCAGCGCTTCATCAGTGCATGCACTGGTGCAGTACATTCCCTAACATTTATATGGCCCAACTTAAAGTGTCATATAGAATACATTTTGAAGAAGTTAAATGTTTAGCTTCTCAAGCCTGCAATCGTGCAAGATATGGTACAATATAAAAAGGTAGGTATTTACACCGAAAGAAAAGGAAATTATGCCAGGATTTAGATTTGTTTGAGTATAAAAAGCTAAAAAACTGAGAAACATTACTTCCTACTATCGATTGTATGTTTTTGGGTTGTGAATGTTCCATTTTCTGTTTAATAAAAACAAACTCATTAACATTTAAAAATCCTTGTAATATTAAGAACTACACTATATAACAGCTAAGGCCATAAAAATTCCCACTTTAACTTGAGAAACGATGTTAAGAATCATGGAATTTGTATATTTAATTGGTATATTCAAAATTGGATATTTTCTTAAAAACGTCCATTTTTTCGCCAAACAGTTTCAATAATTTCAGTTAAGGGACAGCCTTGATTTTTTTAACATAAAGAAAATTTTCTTTTCTGCAACTGTGAGTTGACCATAGTCTATGAAATACTGCTCTTGTGGTCATTTAAGTAGGACCACAGAAAGAATACTGTACTTATCTCTTATATAAATTGATATTTATGCCTGGGTTTTATTCTCCGTCTTCAAAAATATCAAATCAAAGGAAGTTGATGAGCTAGAATTCATCACTTGATTATAAAAACAATTTTTTTAAATCTCTTAGTTTCACATGGGTTGAAGGTCCATTCCAGACCTAACACTACATTTAATTTGGAATGAAATAATTTTCGAACTAAAGAGTTCAAGAATTTTACTTATACCTACATTATGAAGGCTACATACATATATCAAGTTGCATTTGAAAACATTCTGTCAGTGTACTCTTGTGCATTTTAATTGTTTATGTAGAAAAAAAAGAGGTATTAATATGTATATGCTGAACAAAAGTACATAAAACGCAAATCGCTTAGTAAATATCAGTTATTTCAGAACGTTCTAAAATAAAACGTCTCTGCAGTTATGTTTAACATATCTATGGAGTTCTTCATAGCACTGCTGTAACATGAATTTAGTTTGAAGAGTTGAGACGTTGGCACTCGAACTTAAATATTGCTTCTTTACCAGATTTTGTATTACTGTACCACTGAGTGAACGCCATGTAACTTAATATTTGGGTTTGTGATTGGAAAAAAAGCTTCCTATTATAAGTTTGTCGAAGAGAAATTTACCAAATGCTCTCATTTTTCATTCACTTGGCCAAGACGGTTTTAACCCAAAACATTTTCGATGTTGTTTTTGTCAATTCGAGCTTTAGCATACATATTAGTTATGTCCTGTCCTGTCATGTCCTGTTCGAAGGAAGAGTTGAGGTTAATTTGCTTTAGACCTTGTGCTTCTTCTCGGGCTCCATTACTTTTAACTGCCCAAATAACTGCACTATTGTTGTTTTTGTTATTCTGGAGTTAAATGAAGCTGTGATGATTCTGGAGAGTTCAGATGCCACTCTATGAACGATTGTGATATTTCCTCAAGTGTAGAGGTCATCACGTCCCGAATATATAAATTTTTCGCCTGTATTAATCTTTAACCGCTGAAATTCAAGGTCGTTCTGCTGAAGCACTGGTAGAATGCTTAAGCATAGCGGTAGCCCAGTCGAATTTTTTTGAATAGAAAATTACGTCATCAATTTTCGGTTCAGAGATTTACTTTTTTTCTAAGTTTCTGAGGACATTAACTATTTGGCAGAAATGGGTTATTGGTTCAGGTCCCCTAGAATGCTGGTAGGATTGCCACCTTTAATGCAGATGGTTTGAAGTTCTGAATCACTGAACAAGAAAGTGTTTAATAGCAAATACGCTAGTATTTTACCTCTTATTGTTTGCTATTAACTCTTTTTCACACTAAAAAGCACTTTAGTTTGTTAAACCACCACATCATGATTTCAATAAGCCCCTTAATGTGATAGCTCCAAGAAAAACGTACAAAATTCTGCCATAATGTCCGTTCTAAATTCAAAAAATCATAATCTGTCACGTTCAATTTTTATCAGCTAGGACAGACGAAAATATAACAACGCAAACTTCCTACAGCCTTAGGAATGTGATGTCTTCATTAACAACAACAGTAGCAGTAGCAGAAGCAGCAGCAACAGCAATAGCAACAACATTGTCAACAACACCAACACTATGAAGCAATGCCGCTAGTAACAATGTTCGTATAGTCACAAATAAAAGAGAAAAAATTAAATTAAAAATCTAAAGAATAAAAACCTACGAAAACGATGACGATTTTTTTTTACATCCATTCCATGGTAAAAACATCGCACAAAAAAACCACATTCATGTTGCTGCAACCATCAAAGTTGGGGCGCCTTGTAATGCAGTTGCTGTCGATGCTGTTGTGGGTGCTGCACTTATGTCTGAGTTGCGTTGGTGAGTAAGGAGGGGTAGCAACATCTAAATGGGGATATTAGGAATAAGGTTGTTCCCTTTAAGGGTTGCACTAATGCACAGTGTGCTTAAATACTTAACAAAGCGTATTTTTTCAACTAAAATATTGCAGAAAACTTAAGATATAGAGATATACAACTTAAATCACGGTGTTAGAATGTTTGCTGATGAATGCAAATATTGAACATAATATTAGCAGATTCTGAAAAGATGCTTTTCCATCTGCTACTAGAGCATAAAATTTACGAAGCTATAAAGCGGGCTTTCGCAAATAAACACAAAATTTTCGGCAATAATTTATTTTATTTCTTCAAATAGTTTCCTTTTAGTTTGATACACTTCGTCCTCCCCATTCGACCCAAACCTCAACTTACCGAGCAATTTATTTAAGTTTAGAAACATGTTGCAGGGAGCCAAATCTAGAAAATATAGTTGATGAGGAACCAATGTCTAGCGCAATTAATACAATTTTGCTATATCGATTGCGCACTTGTGTGTCGCTGCATTGTCCTGATGGAAGAGCCTTTGTTCTTCAATGAATGCGATCATTTTTACTTCAAATCCATGCCATTTTTTAGGTATTTGATGTGAAGGATTCCACGCATATCCCAAAAAAAACAGTCTCCATCGCCTGGTTGGTCGGCAGAACCATCTTCACCTTCTTCGATTTCGATTCTCCAAGAGGAGAACTTGATACGCTGAACAAAAAGGGCGGTACACAAAAGTGGACTCATCAAAAATCAAAAATAGTACAGAATAAAAAAATAAAACTAAAAATTTTATTCCTCGAGCCCACTGTTTTTTCTTGCCGGCCTACCGACTGACGCATTTTAACGATGCAAATCCACATGACGATGAATTCTTAAAAAAAAAAATCTCCCGGGGGGAATACAAAAAAATAGCAAGCGTTGAAGTTGATGAATAAATTTCAGACAGCCAAAAGAATTTTTTTCGCTTTTTTTTTGTTTTATTTTTGCTCTTATTCTCCTTTTGATAATTTCACATTCATTCGCGCCTTTTGTCAATTCGAATTTCTAGGTAGATATCCAGAAAGCAAAAATTGTGGCGACGCGAGCATAAAAGGGATAAATTACAGGAGAGCAATTAAGTAATTGTGTTGGAGAATGCAACGACATAAATATTTAAATTATTTCGGTGTAAAAGAAAGCAAAAGTGAAACCACAAGTGGGGTACTTATTCCAGAATTTTAAACGATTATGCTTGGCATATTGTTTTGAGGACTTTTTTATACGTATTAGGGAGTTAAAATATCCCGGGATTTTTCAGGATTGTACATAAACACAATTAATACCGGGATTTTCATTTCAAATTTGCGATTATTTCGATGAAGTTAGAAAAACTTTTGATATGACTTGCTCCCAACCATACTACATACTTCTAATGACTTGAATGTAGTTTTGATTTAAGTGATAAGGACTAAAGCGGCAAGTATTTCTGAAGCTAAATTAATATTATTTTATTACATAAAACAGTTCGATAACAGAATATTTGCGTATAATAAAAGAGGAAAGATAAAAGAACAAAGCAAACAAGAAGAAAGAAAAATCTATTGCTTTTTTGGTTGATATAGAAACGTAAAATTAATTACTTACAAAATGGGAGAAAATTGTGTGTGAAAGTATTTTAGCTAGCACTAACAAATATAATTGAAATTTAATTGTCCTGAAATAGTGGAAGATGATATCTCCCACAAGTATTGAATCAGAACGCTGGATACCTTTACCTACTATGACTTTATGAAATTTTTTTAAAATTAAAAGTTAGTTCTATTTGAACGAGAAAACGGCCATTAATGAGCTTCAAAGTATTATTTAAAACTGAAGCTAATAGATAGCATTTGTTTTTTTTTAATGATTTATTTTACATAAAAGAATTTTGTCGAAAAATTAAATATTTGGCAATCCCGGGATAGAAATAAAGTCCAGGATTGAGCTCCCTGATGCTTACGTATATCAATTATTAATCAAAAAAATTGTGATGATTAAAGGAATCTTTAATCTTAAGAATTTAGCTGTGTTATATCCTCGTAGTTCTTTAGGCGTTCTCATTAAAAAAATGCTGATTTTAAACATCTCGATAATATTGTTATGTTTAAAGTTTTGTTTCCTCGCTTATAGTTACCCCAGAGCGTTGTTGCGAAGTGATGGAATTTTTTAGATAAAATTTTTTGGCGTTATTTTCAATTTGTTTTCTATATTTTGTGGCAAAATATATGCCATGCATATGAGCGCTCATTTCTATCCTGTGTCAGTGAATATCAAAAATGACTGACAAGGAAATATCACTCGGTGTCATACGGCAATTTTGATGATTTTCAGATAAGTTGTAGAGAATAAAATCGTATAAGTATAAGCTCCATATTTGCCAAAATTTTATGGAAAATTTTCTAAATTGGAATCGAAAATTGTGTAAAATGTGAGTACATAGTTGGTTTTATTTTAATTTTTATCGTATTAATTTAAATCTAAATTTTATGATATCACGGCAAATTTTTTTTTATAATAAACGATTG
This sequence comes from Meiosimyza platycephala, assembly GCA_963662105.1. Classification (NCBI taxonomy): domain Eukaryota; kingdom Metazoa; phylum Arthropoda; class Insecta; order Diptera; family Lauxaniidae; genus Meiosimyza; species Meiosimyza platycephala. The sequence continues at coordinate 91,326,500 of OY759209.1, read as the reverse complement.
GTATGATTTATAGAGAATTTCATAAACTTTCATTTGATACTAAAATTTATTTTAGCAACTACACACATTACGAAATATATGCAAAAAACTCATTAAAATACCGTTTTTTAGCTTTTATCGATTTTCAAAAAAAAAACTATGTAATATCGAAACAAACAAAAAATGGTTCCATCAATATAACGCCTATCGTATAATATTATATCTCAGAAAAAATTTTTGTTAAGGAACACCCTAATATACATAATATTAATTCATTTCTAGCAAGACGACTATTTTTCTCTTAGAAAGATAGTCGCCACTTATAGTAAGATATGCACAGAGTTATTAAGAAAAAATATTTTCCCAACTTTTATACAAGTTTCCAAAATTCACCAATATTTCCCACCAAACTTAGTTATTAAAAAATAATCAACAATTAGTTTGTACTCACCGAATGTGACACCGTTTGTTTGCTTCTCTTTGTCTTTATCCTTGTCGGACTTCTCACCGCCTAAGGGCTCTAATTCGATGCCATCCGTTGTGGCAACTTTGTAATCCCGTTTCGACATATTGCCACAAAATCCACAGCATAACATTTGATTGATTTTACTTTATTTCTATGCTATTAGAATGTGAAGGGATGGATATGTAATGAAGGATTATGAATCTAATCGTAAACAGTGCTAAAGGGTGTAAATGATAGGAGTACAAACGATTGTTGTTAAGAGTTAAGTAAAATTGGTCCTAGTAGTGTTATCTGAAAGTAAAAATAAAAAAAAGAAATTCAAATCACATAAATAGAAAGTAAGGGTTTCAAGATATCAAAGGTTACACTTCAATCAATTCACATTTTCTACACTGAAAAAAAAAAACAAACATTATCGATTCATGGCATATTATGTTTGGCACAATAAACAACAATTAAGTATGCTTACCAAAATTTATTTACTATTAACAAATATGAATTCTAAAATCTGTCAACCAAATATGTACATTTGTTTGAATAGAACAATTTTTACATTTGTTTTCTTATTTTGCGAGTAACGTTTTTTTTGGGTGTATAACCCACATTTTATCTTCATAAGTAAAGGACTGTGGCTTTTAATCTTTTTTTTTTATTAATGTTAATAATAGGAAAATATATTATTTTCATATGAATGACTAAAGATGGAAATCTAATATAAATTGATTTAAAAAAAAATACTGGATAAAGTATAAAGTAATATTTTGCCTACTTGTCATATTTTTTCCATTAAAAACATATCCATTTACATAGGTATTTGCGCTTCTACACACAAATATGCACAGCATTCAACATGTAGATCGGACGTTGAACTGTACGGTTGCTCAAGGAGTATCGGCCGGAATACTTATGGTGGCACAAAGTTTTTCTTTTCAAGTTATTGTTGTTTTACATTTGCATTGCTTCAACATTTGAACCAATTCTATTGTTGTTTGTGTAAATGAGAAATTGTTGTGTGCGCCATTTTTAGAATCCTTAATAAATGAACATACCAAGCATTCAAATGACGTCAACGTGCTGGAGCAAAGTTAATATGAAAGTTACTCCAGAAAAGAAGAAAATAATACATCAGTATTGTTTGAAAGGGAACCACACTCGTACAAAGTATTCCAGAAGGCATATCAAAAGTAATAATAAAAGGAAAAAAAAAACATTTCTCTTCAAGATTTCTTTGATTTTCCTGTTAAAGTTTAGTTGTAGAAAAAATGTTTTTTTATAGAGGAAGAGCCATCGCAAGCCAGTGATGTGACGAACGCGAAAGATGAAATTTTTAGATTAGTTGGTATTGTACTCATTACGATTAACTAACATCAAGGAAATCGTGAATTTAGTTCTACTATGCAAAGAAACAGTTTCTGAATTCTTAACGACTTAACACCTAAGTCCCCTTTTCATAGACCAGGTCACATGCATATATTGAATTCTTATGTAGGACCTGTGAAATTTCTTCTAAATAAATTGTCTGTGCTTAAAATATCTCTAAAATAAGTTGGGTATTTAAATAGCAATTATTATTTTTCAATAAACCCTAGTTTGGTGCATGATAGTAATTTTTTGGTTTTGCTAAAAAAAAATGGCATGGACAGTACTCGTATATAAAGTTTCTATATCATTCTTGTCTTGCTGCCAAAACTTGAATTTTTCGGATTCCTGCAATTTCCCTGCGCAGATCGCAGGTTCGATCTAGGATGCTAAAATTTTGGGAAAATTTTCTTCGAATCCAATTTTATAATATAAGCATATAGGACCGCAATTAAAAAAAAAAACCCCTTTTGGTTGTATTTTGTTCGCATTTTCAGCCACATGAAAATGTAGGCCTGGTTTGACAATAGTGGGTGGCACTTCTCATACAACTTAAATACCTAAAACGCTATATCTTGGCATCTAAGGCATACTTTTTCTTCGTTTCAGTAAATCAGCTTTTTCGTAAAATTTCTACGAAATCGGACATAATCGACGGCGCCGTTTACAGGTTTGAGCCAGGAAGCTCAAATTTCAGGACAACTATTTTTAAACCTCAAGTTAAAATATAGGCAAAAAAAATAAAATCTATCTACGGAAGTTTGAAAAAACAAACCCTAAACATATTACTATTTCTGTCTTAGTACTCCGACTCTTTCTCTACCAACTCATTTTTTTGGGATTAATTTCAGTTTTTCTCAACATTTTAAAATATTTTTTCTTTTCAAAGCAGTTGACTTGTTTATTCGAAAGTTGTTCTCAGAGTTGACAATGACATCTTCTAATCCGTCGGATTTAAGAATGCAATTTCATCTATATTCGTGACGGCAATTTGTTTCCCGACGGGAGTTCCGTCAGAATTAGAAATGAGGCTATGTATGATTTTCCGGTAGGAAGCATCGTATAAACAATTTAAACATGTGACTATATTTTGTAATTTTTTTTAAGCACCCTAACGTTAACTTAGTTACTTATCCAAACATTTGCATTGTTTTTTTTTTTTTAAACCATACAAATGTACATAACAATAAAAAACTGTTGTTTTGTGTTTTTGCAAAAAGTACTCCTCACTTGAAATAAAAGCAAAGTTTAAACGGAAAACAATAACAAACAAGAGCCAACAGCTAACAACGAATGGAACCCCAAACGAACACCCCTAACAATGGCTGGCTGGCAATGGACTCGCCGGTTAACTGAAGCCAACTGGATGAATATGAAGTCGCATTTGTTGTCGCTTCTAGGAATGGTTGGTTTGGGGCAAATGGCTCCTACAATATACAATGGCCAAAAAGTGGTTACGATAAATGGAAAATGGATTTTTTGCTCGTACTTTTTTTTGTGTGTTCACTTACATTTGTAAAGCGTACGTACACGTACTGTTATCGTTTGTTTAAAAAGAACTCCCAAGTGCACTTTGTACATGATGACTGAAATATCCTAGGCACATCATCATTGGCTAGTCAATGAAAAAAAAGACCGCATTATTGTATTATTACCCTACACCAATCCTTGTTATTGCATCATATGCATGACCACAAATTTGGTTGCATTGGCAAACAACAAAAAAAGGGAGGTTGTTAATAAAAATTAGATTTCAATTGCATTATAAACATTTAATTATGAAAAAATTTAACAATAATTCAGAAATTTTGTATTCCGATCTTGCTGTGTCATCTTGTACGTCGTTTCAAGAACCGTGCGGAGGTCCATGATCTCTGCGGTTTGTTTGGCTATGGCTTAAGGGTAGTTGGGTTAATTATTTTTGATCGAAAAAAATATAAATTAAAAATAACAATTATTTTTGACCGAAAAATTAAAAATCCAAAATAACTATTATTTTTGATCGAAAAAAATTTAAATCCAGAATAGCGATTATTTTTGATCGAAAAAAATAGAAATCTAAAATAACAATTATTTTTAATCGAAAAAAATGTAAATCCGGAATAAGGATTATGCAGTGATTTCTATCATAAAATTCATAATCATTACGGTCCCTGGTTACTGTTGCTGAAGCTTAACTTAACGAAGACAGTCATTTTGAGTTTATAAAAGAAAAACTTTCGGGTTGTAGTATTGAGTCATATAGACGCCAAAAAGAAATGGTGATCAGAGCCGAAGTCAGTGATTCTCTGGAATCGTACGTCAAAAAGGCTAACCTGTCGTGCTTTTTTAATGAATGGTCCATCTGGTTTTTTGTCCGTTTATCAATTGAACCCATGTTTTTTATGTTCAAGGTTGCGCTCAAACAATGGTCTTTCAATCGTACAATTTCCGTTACTGCATGATTATTGGAAGTTCACTGTTTTCATTGCTGATGCCGACATCATGTCCACGTGTGGAGTCCTCCATTGTAATGTCAATGACCACAGTTTGAGCATATGTTTGTCATATTAGGTAATTTTCTAGGCGGCTAGAACTTAAACATTTTTCACCATAGCTAATTATGAGTTCACCTGAACCGGTTTAATCTACATTCCAATAGCCCTAGCATTAAGATTATCACTTGCTTTATTTTTTTAGTGTAGTTAAGGCAACAGATTAATATATGAACCGAAATCTACTACGACCTCCGCACATCAGCGTGACATACATACATATTATGTATGTACATATAAAATTAAATATACTCGTAATATAGAGGATTCTGAAAATCTATTTCATTCGAATTGTAGGAACAAGAACAGATTATCATTGGTTCTGAAGCGTTGGTTTAATGACAGACCATAAAAAAGATTTTAATGGAATTCAAAAGTCTGGTGATTGGGTAGGTAGCTCAATTACTTTAATACACTAAAGTAAAAGATTCTAACCAGCCCTGGTGTGTTTTTCAGGTCATTATCATGCTGAAACACACATTGTAACTGCATATTTTCATTCCATCTGTATCTAATAAGTTACATTATTACGTCTGTTTTGTGGAAAGGGTCACACACATATAATCTTTTTTCAGACGGGTCCATTCTAATGAAAATAATATAAAGATCTTATTCCCGCCGTGTTCAATGCGATGAGCAAAAAAATGGGCCTGGTAGTCCAGAAGTTAACGTCACAAAAAATTGACTTAACTGCGCACTTTTCTAATACGTTTTTTTAATTAGTTAATAATCGTCTGCACACAATGCCACCGAACTGCCGCTCAATTGATGGTTAATAAGCTTATTTAATCGTTAAAAACGAACATTTCCCATTCTTTTACATTTCATGTTTTAAGATCTGTCGTCTCCAGATCAAAGTTATTACCTATCGTTTTGCTCGCTTTTGATATCTATTTTGTAACTTTCCGAGTAACGTTTATTTTAAGTATGGATACGTGCCTGGCTACCAGCAAGGACGCTAAACTAAAGTTACATAGTAAAGCAGCTAAATTGGGGGAAGAGGGATGAAGGTCTCTTCCTATACTGCTACCGTACAAAAATTAAACCAATTTGGCGCAAATTACATTGAAGCATAACACAATTGTAAAGAAATTAATATTTACCTGATGTCCTTTGACTTATGCGTTGTTTTTTTATCAAGATTAAGTGCTATAATTATTTTCTAGAAGCATTCCTGTGAGACCTGCTGAATGAAGGCAAGAGTGGTCGAAATATTGTAAATTTTGCTTGGTACACGTCACGTTTTATTTTTAGACACTCTGAATGAATTAATATATTAATACACAAAATAAATGAGATTACAGTTTTCGCACTATTATTTGGAATGAATATACTTTTTGTAAAACTTTATGTAAGAATCTATTTATTTTATATATTCGTAGAACGCTAAAGTTTATTTGTATATGAAATTTTTTTGAGAGTTTAAGTAAAATTAAACAAAACGTGTCAGTTACAGCAATTTATTTTTGTTTTTTCTTTTATTACAATTATTATCGTTAAACTCTCACATAAACAACACCGTTGGGTTTGAGTACAGACTACGTCGTTGATATGTACAATACATAAATGGCCTTGAAGTATCCTTTATTTAACAGTTTAAAGGACTTTCTTTGGTTAGTTATATATTTTTATTTTTTTTGAGAAATGATTTAATTTAATTAATGAAATGAATAAATTGAAAGCATTAAAAATTTACGCGCACTGCATTTTTATTATTTCATTTAGTCAACTAAAAAATTTTTGATTTTTTATTTTTTTTTTTTAATTTGCAACACAATAAGCAACCATGAGCAACAAAGGATTCACTCTTTCTGGCTGTAATATCATTTTGATGTTAAAAAATATAGCAGCAGAAAACTTTGCTTTCCATTTTCATAAGTCAAGTGCTGTAAAGCTTTTCTTGATTTTGCGCTAAGCTACTGTACTCTCTCATAGTATCCTGCGAGAAATAAATAAAAAAAAATGGTCTCTTTCTCCGTTTGACATTTGCGCCAGAGAGAAACTGATGAAAGATTTACAGAGCATCGACAACCACCACCACCCACTTACAGAAAGTTTCACGTTTTCGCCCGTTAGCATTTTTAAATAAATAGTTATTTGTTTAGTTTTGATGAAATGTTTAATGCATACAAAACAAAAAAAAAAGGATTGTCCCCAAATTGTTCCTTCCCTTTCGTTACAATCTATGATATTTGAACTATAGTTTCGAACAACCGAGAAATGTTGGACTACATATAAAACGCACAAAACAAATTTTTCATTTCTTTAGTTGCAACTTTTGTATAATTTTATTTCCCGACTGCTTCTTAACCCTCCGATGACCGAAAAGTCAACTATGCTGGATTTCAAAACGCTTCAACCGAATAATTTGAGCCTCCGTGACTTCTACAAATAAGACATTTAATGTCGATTATAATCGGTTAGGATACGATTCCGTGAAATTTTTCATCATATTTGTTAGCTTGAAGACAATTATGACGTCGATGACCAACAAGGCTGTAATTAATTTTTGGCTATGAGAAAGGGAGTGATGAAGAAAAATATTTTGAGGCGTTTAGACTTGTATTGAGCGATGTTTAAGGTATATATTTCTATGCAGCTGCAGAAGTTTTAGGCATATCTCGGCATGCTGCGTTGCATGTAGCTTATTATCGGTCAAATTCTGAGCCATTAAAAGAGCTGCCTGGTGAGATATGTACATATATTTGACTGCATATAAAGCAGCAATGAATAGAAATCTTTTCTACGCTTTCAACAGAACTATTCGCTTTGATAATGGAAATACCCGTGCAGCAAGGCTACAAGAAAGTCAAACGACAGATTCAGCTGATAGTGATGATGGCTAAATATAAATTTTTATGAATATTAATTGTATGATATTTTCCAAAGTTGCATCGGAAATATCGATTTGAATGTAGATATCATTTAAGAATTAAATGAATAATAAGACATAAAACAAAAGTATATGTCGAGGATATTTGAGAAACATGAGGCGCGCCATCAATAAAAAATTCATATTTTCCAAAGTTATGGCAGGAATTTAAATACCTAACATAAAAAATCATTAAAAAAAAAAAAGATGTTATAAATTTAAATTTTTTCAATGTACATATTTTCTATCAAACTAAAGCATTTTTAAACAAAAGCTATTATGTGTTTTTTATTCTATTGCCCATAGTTTTTGACATATTTTGAAAGTTATAGCCATTTTAAGGTGACATGAATTTGATCCACTACAACCCAGCAATATTAACCAAACGGTTTCAAATTCATGTCGCCCTAAAATGGTTTCCGTGAAATTATAATTTTCAATAGAAAACAATTGGTTTAAGGAAATATTTTTTTATTTTAATTGTATATTGAATAAGTCTAGGGACCGGTATCAAAATTTTCGGCGATAGTGAAGGTCTGCGCTAATTTTTTGGCTGCATTTTTCTAACGAACATTTTTGTAATTTGCCGCACCTATGTGATCCTTCTTGATTTCATGTCGCTGAATGCAAATCCATTTATATCCAGCACGTCAATTTTTTAATTTCTTTCATGCCTGTGATTCCTAAAAAAATCTTTTGAACATGATAGATGCACAAACAATTTAGTATTACTTGTTTAATACAATGACTATCAAAAAACAAAATGAAGCAAATACTACACTCTTACCGGTAAACAATTTACATGTATTGAAATTTTAAAAATTATATGTATATAACACAAATGAATATGAAAACTTAATAACAATAATGCTTGTTTGCTTGAAGAGAAAAATTGAGATATTTAATTTTTTTTATTGAATTAATCTAGAATAGTATCAATGATTTCAAAGCAGATTTACTGGAGATCCGCACTAGTCTATAACTTGCCTTAACAAATTAGTTCTTTTAGGTTTTTTCTTGCTTCATTTTTTTAATAAAAATTATTTTTTTTCATTTCAGCGATATTACTAAGCAATTCTTTCGAAAATTATGCACATAGATATTATTATTACTATTTTAATACGATTATAAAAGAAAATCTAAAAGAATTAAACACAAAATCCTTACAAGTAAAAATTAACAGGTATTGAAATCTTAAAAACTAAACATACAACATATGTTTTCGAAAACCTTCTCGAAACTTTTTTCAAAAATAATGCTTAAATTCAACTAGAACAGTATTTTATTTAAAAAGCATATATTTAATCTCGTATACGTAAATCAATTGCCTCGCCACCTTCTAACTCTAGGGTAGCAGGAGTATCACCAAATTCCAAGGGTTCTCCGTCAAAGCTGTTTGCAAAAAATGTATATATAATCAACTTAAAAAATATCGTTTCTCGAAAAAACAGACCTCAGTGTTAAGTTCTCATATGGAATATTCAATTCCTCGGAACATTTTATATAAAGAACTTTCAAATTATCAGTTCGCAATAGTTCAATTTGTAGTGGTTTTTTCCATTTATCAGATTGTACTTTTAATAAAATTTTGTTAGCATCACGTTTCTTCCGTATGGGCGCAACGGGTGAACTAAATTTACTAACTAAGACTCGACCATCTATCGAAATTATCACAATTAATTTATTAACTACAAACATTTATTCATGTAAACTTACTTATAAATTGGAATATTTTGTAATCAATACTTGCAGGTGTATCCTCTGGGCTTAGAATTTTATTATTTAAATTAAATACCAAACTTGTTTCTGGAGTTTTTTCACGCAACGCAATTGCGTTAAATATATACGTAAATTTCTGATGTCTTCTGAGCTGGAATACTTCTGGACAACCATTCCAAATCACTTTTACAGAGATTTCTGGATTTTCCTCATCGAAAGATAAATTCAAAGAACTGCTTTTGGCCACTGTCATAGAAGTAGCAGCCTTTGAAATATCTTCTGTATCAGAATCAACATCAATCTGTAAATACACAAATGATACCTATAATTTGCAATTTTGACGATGGAGCCGGTAAAAAGGATACATAGTCATCATTTATCAAAGGCATTGGATTTGGATATTAGATAATAATCTATGTTATGTAAACTTTTTTTAAGAAAAAAATGTTCAAGGAAAAATGTACTTATCGTACGGCTAAGCAATACAAAGACACATGGGAGCTGTAAATAACCAAAATTTCCTAATTTTATTTTGAAATTATGTATTATAACAAAAAAAAATATAAAATAAAAAATAAACAAATTAATCGACCGCATAAGCTACATATTTTTATTGTGCTCCAAGTTGTTTTTTTCATTTATTCTAATGCCGGTAGACAGAAATAACCTTGCACCACAAAATTCAGTTTTGGCTTCTTCAGGAACATGTTTCAATTCGGAGATATCATCTATAGAACTTAATATCTTCAATTCCAAAAAACAACCTTTTTCGCAATTTTAGGCAAGGATGTACATGTGGGTAACTTTTGGACCTACCGGTCTGCCGGTTCGAATTTTGCATTGACATTTTAAAAGGTATTCTTTTCTAGAGGACGACCTATCAATGCACGCAAGCGTACGGGAGCGTGCGTCATTTTACAGATCATTAAGGTAGAATTCAGGTATGTATACATACCAGACATAGGGGTAATGCATTACTTTCAATTTTCCATTAAACTTTAATAATTGAAAAATTTCCATTACCCCCATGTCTGATATACAAATCAAATACCCGAGAACGTGTTTGCCACACCTTTCTAATTATATATATTTGATCTTTGATAGATTCTTAGAAAAATTAAAACAATAATATCAAATATATTTTTTAAAGAAGCTATCTAGTGAAACCTAACTTAAGAAACATTTTTTTAGAAATGTCTCCACATAATACTTACTACACCATTTATTTTTGGCACAGGACTTGACACCAAATCTACATAGTCAACGTTAGTACACATCGCCGCCCTAGCTGCAGCTATGTTGCGTCTATTAAACATTTGTTGTATAGGATTTAACGTATGGGAAGATTCCATTTGAGACAAATCGATCGAACCAGCAACTGTGGCAGAAAGATTTTGGTTTCGTTTCTGTTTTTTTCTACCGCGACCAACGCTACGCGGGACCACAGAAGGCTGTTGTGCAGTTGCTGCTGCAGTGATTGTAGATGTTGTAGTTGTTGCTGCTGCAATTGTTGGTGCTGCAGTTGTTGCTGCTGCAATTGTTGGTGCTGAAGTTGTTGCTGCTGCAGCTGCTTTTGTTGGTTTGGCCGACTTATTTTTAGACATTGAACGTGTTTGCCTTCGTCTTGTTACCGGCCCTGACAAAACTGGAGACGGCTCAACCGGAACTGTGGATAGAGAAGAGGAAGAATCCAGCGGCACTGCAACTGTAGAATCTTCAACCGAAGTCACAAAATGTTTTTTGGGAGGACGAGATTTCACTGGATAAAAGCATTTCTGACTAGATAGAGTATCGTGTTGCAATGACGATTTGTGTTTGGATGTTTTATCAATCTCTCTAAAATCATCATCATCGTCGTCGCTTTTGTTAGATTTTATTAAAGGGACGCTACTTTTGAACTTGGCCAGTATATTATCTGCGTAAATACATAAATAAGTGAATAGAAACATTTGCATTGATATATTTATCCTTACCATCGCAAAGAGCATCCAAATCGCCAAACACATCGAATTCATCCGTCATTTTAATATCAAATTCTTAAAATATATTTAAATTATATACCCAGACATGAATAGTTTTGATTTTTTGAGGCCAAAGCGCTTAAGTGTGTTCAGTGCAAGGTCTTAAGCAATTAAGAGTCTGCGCACGCATACAAACAAATAATTGCCCAACTGAATGTGGAAATAGAATAGCCCAGCAGCCGAAAGTATTGTGCGTTATAAATGTTTCATCAGCACTTGTGTATCGAACATCGACAAGCTTTCGTACAATTCGTACAAAGCTTAAATATTTTTTGCGTTGCATTTCATTTGATAGCATTGGGGCTTTGGAGGTGCTAAAGGGACATGTAACGTTGGTTTTAAATTTCCATAATGGATGTGAGTAATAAATGTTGATAAGAACTGATAATGATTAATCCACGTTTCTAAATGAATCCCACAAAGTAATTACAATTGAGGACACCAATGACACAAGAAAATCTATAAGCAACCAGTAATGATTCCTTCAAACTACCGAGGTTATCTCAAAATGATAACTTTTGATGCCACCAAGCATGCAAAAGGATCGCAAAATAATCACTAATCATTCGTTAACTCTTCTTAAGGAAACTCAAAATAATCACAGTTCCTGAGCTGCGGCCATAGGCCGCCCACTTACACTTACTCGTATGTAAAATTAGTGCGGCTAGCAAACCAGGTGTTAGGCATACTATAGGATGTAAATATTTAGATCGTGGTGCCGCGGTAGTCTTAATTATAGGGGTATAGTCAAAAATACATTTTTAAGTATCGATATTTCGAAAACCAAACAAGGTATCGATTTTTTTTTCATATAACATTTTCGAATTATTTCGAGCTGTTCTATTGAAAACCATCCTTAAATCGCCTTCAAAAACCATCAAAATCAAATGTTTAAGTATCGATATTTCGAAAACCAAACCAAACCAAACCAAATCGATTTTTTTTATTTAATATTTTCAATTTATTTCGAGCTGTTTTAGCTCAACCCAGTTTTTTTTTTAAACTCCTTTTAAAAGACAGACATTCTATTGCATAGTTCAATAACTGTAAATCTCAATAGAAAGCACCTGTGTTATAGAATATGTATTTAACTATATACTGATCAATGTATTTCCACAGTCTCCTTTTTCTCGGAGTACTCAAAGTTGTCATGCCTGTCATGACTCATTACACGAAAATTTTTTCTTGCGCTTTGAGAGTTCTACCATCTTGAGCAGTTTCATCCCTTGTTTTGATTATATGTAGTAAGTTTTTCACCATAATTTTTTCTGAAAAAAATTGTTGAGAACAAGTTGCAGAGTAAGTTTAATATATCTCTCAGCACGACAAACAAACTAAAAAGTACGACAACAGAAAAGTTTCGTTTTCCGTACTTCTTAATATTATATAATGGCATGCTTGTGTTCAAATCCTGAAACAGATTTAATTTTACTAACATTTTCAAATTATAAAAAGATTTCAAAAACACGACTTGATTCTACTGAGACTTGAACCTGAGAAGAATAGCTTCATAGCTAGCTGGGCTACACAATGTTGATGTTTTATAAGACAAACTTGAATCGTTTGAAATCGATAATTTAATAAAAACAATAATGAATCGAATAGATAAAACGCTCCTTGCAAATAGGCAACTTTTCATCGATGGACTGTCAGAATTCTTTGCTTAATTGCCTCTAGTAATATGCAGTTTTCCATTTTATCGAAGACTTCTCTGAAAGAAAAACAAAAAAACTATCGCAAATAATATGGAATCTACGACTTCCAAATGTATCTGAATTTTAAAAATTCGGTATCTACAAATCAAATATTTTTGAAACTGAACATACTTTCTGCTAATGTCAGCTGATTGTCTCTTAATTCGCAACTACTGAACGTAACCGCAACGTCACGCAAAGTTCGTCTTTCATGGTGTGCTGCAAATAATGCAAAAAATGGAGATTTTCGATTGTTAAGAAAAATAGTTGCATATTTCTATTAAAAAGTTTAAGTTCAATAAGTATTGGTCGGAATTGTAATTTTTATAGCAAAGAATGAAGAATACAATATGATGTGTATGTAACTTTTGTGCAAGGTTCGAAAAGAAAGAAAAAATCGTTTATCGTCACTGCAAAAAAAAAAATTGAGAAATTTTCGTGAAAGATAGCGTTTGTGCGCAGTTTATCAAAAAAAAAAAGAAAGAGAAGTTCGTGCAGAAGCATTTTAAAATCATCCTATCCTTAAATCCGGGCTCACAAGAAAACTAAGGCATAAAATGTCTGCAACCTCAATACTCGGTGTCATTCAGCACTACCAACGTAGCATCGAAAAATGCCAGACGGACGAAACCAGAGTAAGAACCAAAAATGCTTATTTAATTAAACCTTCAATTTTCTTAAGTTTCTAAAGTAATTTCAACATATTGCTAAATATGTAAAAAAACTAAAATTGTGAATAGATAAAAATGTAAATTAGTATTATGGCAAATGTTTTCAACGCAGCAACAACATCAATACACACATTACCTACTGAAAATAAGGGAAAAATCCCAAAGGTTAAAAGCCGACCATCAAATAATTTCAATTATGTACCATGTTAATTTCCCTTAAATGTATGATTGCTTTAGAATTAAAAGAACATAATGTGGATTCGGATAATTGATTTACCTAAAAAACGTTCTGTGACAAATTTTATTTTATTTCTTCAAACACAAACACCGTATCCTACCTCTTTTTATCACAGATGAAATCCTTCCAGTTTACTGGATCTTTAATCCTTAAAACGCGTGTAAAATAAGGATCATAACTGAAAATTTTTTCTCATCCACCCAGATCTTATTAAATTTAATTGTTTCATTTAATTTTTGCAATTTTGCGAGGAAAATTTAAGTGCAAAAATTTCTTAACTAGTAAATAAGAAAGATAAAAAACAATATCAACTTCTAATAATCCTTTTATACATGGTTTTTACCTATTTTTGCCTTTATTTATTTTTCAACTTAATAATTTTCATTTTAAATAATCTTAGATCAATTTCAAGAAATATGTCATTGTATGGGCGGTAATATCATTGGTATACAAATTTTAAAATCGGTTCAGCTTAGTTTTTTTTTTTCAAAAATTACTATCGACCACTTTTGACAAATAATGCAAAATCAAAAAAATATCTTATTAAATTTAATTGTTTCATTTAATTTTTGCAATTTTGCGAGGAAAATTTAAGTGTAAAAATTTCTTAACTAGTAAATAAGAATGATAAAAAACCAATATCAACTTCTAATAATCCTTTTATACCTAGTTTTTACCTATTTTTTGCCTTTATTTATTTTTCAACAAATTTTCATTTTAAATAATCTTAGATCAATTTAAAAAATAAAACATTGTATGTGCGGTAATATCAAAAGCTGTAGGTACATCATTGGTATACAAATTTTAAAATTGGTTCAGCTTAGTTCTTTTTTTCAAAAATTACTATCGACATCGGTCCAAACTGCTGAATTGGTTTTTATATATAGTTACTTCAATATTAACTTTTGATTTTTATCCAGTTTCATATGAAACAACAAATATATTGTAGTTATAGTTTTTTATAACTAATATAAAAAGTATATAGATTTGTGTAGATTTTTCATTTGGAATTTTTGAGTTTTGTACAAAATTCATTCGACCTAGTTGGTCAGCATAGGTATGTATATAAAAATCAGCTCTGTAGTTTTTAAATTACGAACAACTTTTTGAATTTTTATTACATTCTTTGTCATTGAATATCTTAGTGCAACACGGGTTGTCTACAATATTTACCTTAAACGGCTTTTGCGAGAAAAGATCATGTATAATCATTTAAAAGCCCATTTTAAAGAGGAAACATTACACTACATTATGATTTTATTAAAAATAATCGAGAAACATTTTAGAAGCCTATACTGCCGTCAGAAGCGAAAAGGGCGTATCTCAAAAAATCGCGTATCGAGATAATTGATGTTTTGTTTATGTCAATTTGTTGAAATACATGTAAAATTGAGAAATAGTTCATTTTTTTAGGCGATTTTTTATAGGTTTGAACTAAGATACCGGCATTAGACGCAGTTCATTAGATGCGTAATTTCTTAAGCTATCCGATGCCATAAGAATCTCGAATATCAATTTTTTTGAGATACGCCCTTTTCGCTTCTGACGGCAGTATACATAACCTCAAAAGTAGTCAAAAACACAATTTTTTATGTACTTAACTTAATCGTAACTTCGACGAGGAAGAGAATGTTTTTCACTATCATTGCACAATTTTCAGCAAATAAAGTTGGCATATTCGAGAAAATACATTTTTTTTTTATTTAAAGTTAAAAATCAAAATCATGGAATGAAAGAAATTTTTTTTTTTACATAAATTGATAAAAAATTTTATGGTACATCATTTAAACTTTTACTTGTGCGAACGCAGCTATAAATGGTGAAATACGGCCGATAAAACCAAATTTATTTTTAGATATTTGAATTTGTAAAAACGTAAGCTCAAAAATGCATAAATCCCATAATTTCGAGCCAAACTAAAAATAAAAAAATACGTATTCGCTTATTTTGTATGGAGAAGTTTGAAGTTTCTACAAAAACCAAAGGGTATGTATGGGCACCGCCCGATTTAAGATGCTTTCATTCCTAAATAAAAATTAAGAATTGTCTTAGAGCGAAGAACATATTTCGTAATAGTGTTTCGCAATTTTGTTTAAACTAAAAATCTATATTACTACTATCTCAACAATTTCGTTTTGCTACGTCTTGTTATTCTTGACGTAGTCATAAGAACATTTGTAAAGAATTTTATCCACATCAAGTTATTGTTAGTGGATTTTGGCTTTACCAACAAGTAACGTATAAAATATCTGTAAAATTATGGTTGCTTCAGTTGGTTTGGTCAAATTTCCACCATAAAAAATACCAAATTTTTTTTTATATAAAAATTAAATTTTTCCAATTGTGTAAACAATTTTCAGCTGCTTCATTGTATAAGTAAACTTTATAAACTGCCTATCAAGGTAGAACATCTACAAGAGACTGGCATTGGAAAAACCGTTAATTCTCTTCGTAAATTTGATGGGGAAATTGGTACAGCTGCAAAAACTTTAGTCGCAAAATGGAAAGCTATGGTTGCTGCTGAAGAGGAGCCCATGGAAACAAGTTGTCATCAAGATGATGAATTCAAATCCAACGGAAAAGGTACCGATAGTGATGACGATGATAACGACGATCATAAAGATCTTAAAAAAAATATAGAAATAAACAGTAACAATAACAAACATCACTCAGAAACAAAAAATACACAATCCTTATCTAAAGATAGAGGACATCGTGGCGATGTAAAACAGAGAGACGAAAGTGTCGAAAATTCATCTTCAAAATCACAACACAGGTCCACCAGCAGCACCCAAATAGAAGTAATTAAGAATAAACATGAGAATAAGTCGAATTTTTCTTCGTCGAGCAAAGATAAAAACAACACAACTGACAAACATCACAGAAAACACGAGAAAAGTGCAAAATTTGATAATGAGCCTGAAAAACCAAAGGATTCATATCATGATTGCAGCGATAAGAAGCAAGATAAGCAAAAGAACACAACATCATCAAGTCATAAAACAAGCAAACTCCACAAGGAAGAAAATTCATATCCTAATGAGACTCATCATCATAATTCTAAAAGGGAGAAATCTTCTCATAGTGACGAGAAAGAGAGCGCACATCATAAAGAGAGTGTAAAACATGAAAATCGTTCAAGTTCATCTTCAAAAGAAAGATCCAGAAATTCACAAAAAAATGAGTCGGTAAATAATGACTTTAGTATACATATAGTTGAGCACTTCAGCAGAATGAAACATGAGTGATGCACAGAAATATAGTTTAGATTTTTTCAAAAACAAGTCAGTCATATTTGAATATTGTTAAATCAGTCATATTTGAATAGTGTTATTCATTATAGTAAATTTTTTTCTCCATCATGTAAGAAATATTAAAATCTATCCCTCACCGACTTATATGTACCATGATATAGAAAAATTGAAGGTGTTTGTGTGTACTTATGTTACACTTTAGACAGCTATGCTAGAAATACAACTTCAAAAGATTAATATGTAACAGGCTTTGAAAAAACATCCCTCGTTTCATTTTCGCAGAGATACCAATTTCCTTATGGTTAGTTCTTATATCTAATATGTACATTATATATTTTTTTCATTAATTTTTTTAAGCACAAACATGAGAAACACAAATCGTCATCTAAAGACGATCGTGTTGAAAAACATGAAAAACACAAAACATCTTCAAAAGACAAAGATCGGGATCTTGAGCATGATAGTGAAAAGAAAAAACACAGCTCTCCAGCTAAACACACATATCCATCTACTAAAACAACGATAGATAAAGCATCAACCTCTGCTGAAGCTTCTTCGGAACGAAAACGAAAACACAATTCAGACCAGGACCTAAATAAAGCCAAGTCTCCCAAGGCAAAGCTGCCTAAACAAAATAAGGTCGTTGAGGAAACTAATGAAGTTGAAGATGACGAAGAAGGTATTGATTCTTCAATGGGTGCGAATTTCGCCGATGTACTAGGCATGCTTAATGTACCAGGCAAAAAATTAAAGAAAACTTCTAATACAACAAAATCACCAACGGCAAGCGCAAGCATTTCATCAGGTAACAAAACTAATAGTCAGTCAAAAGATAGTCCAAGCAGCAGTAGCTCTAAACTAAATGGGATGAAGCCATCTACGTCGAGCTCTCTAAAAAAATTAGATACGGTAAATATAAAAGAGAAAATAAATCTTTAAAAATATGTTAACAAATTTTGTGGTTTTTTCAGAAACCCGATTTGCTTTCGTCATCTACAAAACTAGAACCCTTAGATCCTAGTATTGCTATGGAACTGCCAACAATATCAACAAATTATAAACCATTACCTCTTAGTCAAAATGTACTGGATGTCGTCTTTCCATCCTCATCAACAAGCTCGATTCCGACAAAGCCACCAGTGCGTACCATGACTGAATTCGAAGCTATTAGTCAAGGAATTTCCTCAAAAACACAGCGGTATATTCTTTAAATATAACTGGAAGAACATTGATAATAATTACATTTCTATTATGTATAGTACTAAAATATATTCAGGTGTAAGATCTGGGCAGCTTTTGCACGCTCCCACTTTATTCGATCTTTGCATTCGTGTTTTGCAGAAAAATATTGATGGTAATGAATGAAGTTAACTATGTTTCCCTTTTAAGATTAAATTAACACAATCATCTTTTTAGCACTTGAGTATACGGGTGGCGTTCCCTTTGAAGTTTTACGTCCTGTTCTGGAGCGTGCATCACCTCAACAATTACTCGTTTTTGAAGAGTATAATCCATACTTGATGGAAGATTGTGATATTTTATGGCAGATACATGTTCAAAGGCATTACCGTTCACATAAACGTCAAGAGTTAGAATCATGGAGAGAAATGTTTTTGGTAAGAAGAAATTTGTTTGCAAAGGCAAGCTATTAAAAAAAATTGAATTGTCAAGATAAAGATTGCCCTCAGCTATATTAGAGGTTATTAAAATGTGGCAACCCTAAATGAGTGGTTTGATTGAGTGGTCACTCTAAGGGTGATATTCTCAATATCAAAAGCCATGAAGTACAACAGAATAGCGGTAATTTACTCAATTTTAAAATGCGATACTGTTTAATATATTTGATTATGGCGTATTGTACCGTTAGAAAAACATTAACATAACAAAAAATTAAACAATACTCCACTTGAATATAACACCGTCGTCTTAATCAGACTTAACTTTTATATATTCTTAAAATGTAAATATTCCGATTAAATTTTACAGAACGGTTACATATGCTTTAGAATGTACCTTCACCTCCCTAACAATTTCGTCAGGATAAATGCTCAAACAAAAATATCGCTAGTTTGGCGAAACTTTTCATAAGATATCTTCAATTAAACAATCTAGTTAAATCACCTGGAGGTTGTAATCTAAGTTTCGTTTGGTCCGGTTTCAAAATACTTTTTTAGAATTTGGTTTTCTAAACTATGATTTATAATAAGGAGTTGGCAACAAGCTACGTCGACAAAGCTGCCTTATTTCTGAGGCATCTCACTATATTTTATCGGCAAGCGTAAGCGATTATGGTACTTTTTGAACTTAGCTTTTGTTTCATTTGGTTTTTATGTACTTAATTCCAGGCACTTTTATCGTTTATAAAATAATTATGTGTTTTATTTTATCAGTTGTTATTCAATCTTATCACTCATTTCTGCCGAACGAGTACTAAGTTATCAAATTGTTCCACATAGAATATTAAAACCAATGTAATTTGGTAATTTCCTCTAAAATTTAGGACTCTAAAATCCAAGTTAGTAAAACAATGCAGAAAATAATTTTCAGGCTAGGGAGTTAATTCGATCTTACTCTCATTTTGGTTCCAGACCACAAACATCGATGATAATAAAAAGCCTGAGCAACTAGCAAAGCATGTTTTCTTTTAAATCATTTTACAAGCAAAGTTACTTACGGTGTTAGAGCATGAAAATATCAGCACGGGCACCTCAATCCTTTTTCTTCATCTTACATTTTTCGACAGAAGGTCCTTATGTGACAGCTTCATCTGTGTTTTCCATATTGAAAAGTTGTTTCTATTAAAACATTCGCCAATAAATAAAATAAAATTTAATAATTTTTATGGATAATTTTATCCGACTATCACACTTTCGCAAAAAATAAAGCGATGAATAAATTAAAAAGTAATGTGATATGCGAGAACAAAAATTTAGGGTGAAATATAGAAAAATAAAATTTTTGAACTTTTCTATTAAACTTTCGCAATATAGAAAATTGAGTGAGGAACTGTGATTTGTAAAACTTGGTTTAAAAAAAAACTTGGTTTAAAAACAAACTATGATGTCCCAAACATTGTTTCCCACCCGTTTCTTAGGACAATATTTTCTGAAATGGGTGGCAACACATGTTTAATACAGGATTCTACAAGATAACTCTATATATTATAGCTGTAATCTTTATTAACCCAAAAAAACAAGTGGCAGCCCATGTTTGGGACAGGATTCAACAATGCAACCTTATACATACTACATGGTTCAAAAAGTCCCGGGAAAAATGATGAAAACACAAACTTTTTGATAAAAATAGATTTTATTCTTCAACATAGTTCCCTTCGAGGAAGATACACTTCATCCAACGATCCTCCAACATTTTGATACCGACGTCGAGGCTATCAAAATAGGCATCAGTTTCGAACTCGACCTCCTCATTTGAGTAATATCTTTTTCCCTGGAGCCATCTTTTCAAGTTTGGAAACAGATAATAGTCGCTGGGGGCCAAGTCTGGAGAACACGGGGGGTGGGGCAGCAATTCGTATCGTAATTCGTTCAATTTTGCCATTGCTTTGAATTACCGATATTGCTTTTGATCAACTGTCAGCAAACGCGGCACCCATCACGCGCACATCTTTTTCATTTCGAAATGCTCATGCAAAATATTGAAAATACTACCGATCGACAACTTCATTATGTCTGTTAGCTCTCTCACTTTAACTTTGTGGTCTTTCAAAAGGTTGTGCATCATTGGTGCTCGTACGACCCATTTAAATTCAGCATACCATCTGTAAACAGTTGTTATCGACGGAGCAGATGTGCTGTGATGTTTTTAGAGTCATTTTAATGTTTGGTTCACGTTTTTTCCGATCACAAAGCAATGTTTTATCAAAATACGAATTTCACTTTTTTCCATTATTTACGAAATACCAATGAGCGTCACTCATACAGCGATAACTTCAAAACTACTAGATGAAATGTCATCAAAATTTGACATTCTTCTTTAAAAAGTTGTCACTTCCGAAAAATTATATCGATTTGAGAGTGGTGGTGCCATCCCACAAAAATTCACGGGAATTTTCGAACCATGTAGTATATTGTATTTAGGCTCTTCGAGTTCTATTATTTGGCATACATTTCAAGCTGTAATCTTATTTTAATTAAAATAACGAAATTGGCAATTTTCGGGCCTCGGGACGGGCTTTGACAATGCAACCCTGGTTAGGTAGTTTCACCAAAACACATAACTATCTCTCCTGTACATCCCATCCTTTAATCTTTTACACTCGACTTTTCTACAGCGGGCTCTCCGCCTACAAGTAAATTCACAAAACTAATAAATTACTGTAATTTTATTAGCGTTGCCAAGAAGAGCAGGAAATTAAACTAAATATACTCGCTTAAAGTATCAAATATTCACAAAAAATTATTAATGGTCCAGTGCGAAAAACGCAATTGGTATACGACGATTCGATAGTTAAACCATCATTCAGCTCACGAAATCGCTCGTGTCGGAACTTGCCATGTCTTTTACAGCGAACTTCAACTTTTAAAATATGTTGGTATCATCGGATATTCAAAAATAAAGCTTCAAAATGTAAATCCTCATGCAGTTTTAATAAGGCAACGGAAAGCTAGTAAGCCCTTTTCGCAACATTCAGCCGTTGGAGGAAAGGTCTGCAGTTGTGTCGCTTATATGTAAAAATATAAGATCTACTTCCTTAAAATTCTTATCGATACGAGCGCTAAAATATGTATCAGGTAACACCTTCACTGATTAATCTCATACTCGTAGCAGCGAACCAAACATATGGTAAAAAACTACTTACATTGGACTTAACTCTACAAAATAAATGTATATGGACTATTGCAATAACTGACCTATCGCACTCAATTAATTGGTATTGGCATTTTAAACAACTTTAGTATTTTGGTTGACATTAAAGGTAAGGCGTTTATACATAGTGCAACCGGAATGCTTCCAATTTGTCAAATTATGAGAGCAATTCCGGACAGCCTAATCGAATTAAAATCGATCAACTAATTACATAAATTGTTGGCAGATTACAATGATTTTACGGGCGACACACGAAGAGACTCAAAACTAAAATACTGAATTTTATTAAAACGAACGGGCCGACCACCTGTGTCACAAAACTATCGAAGATTTTTTGCTGAAAATCTTGGATAGTATAAAAATATTTCGAATGTTTTTTTGATTGTGGTATCTGCGCTCGCCTCAAAAAAGAATGGGCTACTGCACTAAACTCAACATCAGTCACAGATAAATAACCGGTTCGAAATGTTCAAGAACCTGCAGGTAAGAAAGTATTTTGAGAAATAAATAGTTAAAAAGCATTCAATCAAATTCCTATCAACTCGTCAGATATTCCGAAAACAGCAATTATAACACCTTTTGAGTTCGGTATAAGGAATGCGGCGCAAACGTTCCGGGGATTTGTGGATGATGTGGACCAACTTTTCCAATGTTACCGTTAAAAATATCTGTTAGTAAACATTTAATGCCAATTCGGGAAAGTTGAAGTTATAATGTTGAACCGCTCAATTAACGAAAGCAGCTTCAAACTGAACAAGAGATAATGGAATATTGTAATTTAAAAACCAAACGAAGTTTTGCCACCGATTTTTGTCATATGCTGGTAAAGTAAAGCAGAAAATGGTGGATTGCTCAATTCGAAACAACAAAATAATTCACTAAAAGCTGAAAAAGTTGATTTCAAGAAATTTAATTTGAAAGTACTTATATACAAACATAATTTTAGCACTCAAAAAGAAGGCCTGAAATATTCACAGTTCCAGATAAACGATAGAGAATTCAACGAGGAAAGATGTATGAATATATTTCGGCGCTCATAAATTAGTTATTTAAAAAAGTATTTACACATGAATAAAGTAAGTCAACTTAAATAAAATCATTATTGTCAAAAGCGGGAAATGAAACGAATATAAAAATTAATACAGTTATTAAAAAATAAATTAAAAAGTGCTTGAAGGACAAACTTAGGAGTGCCAGTGTGCAGCAGATGCAATAGCGCATAATATAGTGCATTTGGAATCAGATGTGGGAATATATTCCATATGTCAACGAAATGTTCGTGAGTGAACCATATACAAATTATATTTTGGCAGCTAATATGATTAAGTTTATATATCAAAATTGAATTATGTGTATACGTACATTATGTGATGACATGTTGCTTACGAAATTCACTTAAGATAATATAAAACTTTTTATTTTCTTGTGTTATACGCGCTCGTAATATTATGTGACATATTTTTGTCAACTGTGAACGCGTGATTTTTATCGGAATAGAATTTTACGTTTTTTTTTTTGATATTTCAAATTCAACTGTTATTCGTATTATTCATACGAAGATAGCCTGATACTGTACGTTACATCATATCACATGCGCATAGTCAGACCTTAACCTAGTGAATCAAAAATATTACGTTGTTAAAATGAACGGTGATATAGTTGAAATAGTAAGCAATATACACAAAATACTTTGTAAAAAATAGATTAAACAATGGTTTTTTCAAAAGAATTTGTAAAAAGATCTTATCTGCAGTGTAAACATGTTAAAATTAAACCTCATTTTGATTACTATTCTGCAATAAAACACAAACTGGGACTACCAAAACTTAAATACCAAGCCATTAAAAATATTCTTCAGTGTAGCAAATATAAATGGATTCGATACGTGCTGCACTCGCTAAAATGGTTAAACGACCAACGGAAACTAGAATTAAGCATCCTAATAACATCAAATAACTGACAATTGTGCGCATATTTACAAACATCTAGTGAACACAGGAACGAAACAAAACAGTTGTCAATGAACTTCGCCAATAAGTTACTGAAATTAAGAAAAATTTTAATGTTCAGAACGTATATTTAATTAAAATATATGTAATTGTTTGTTAGTTTTTTAGAAAAAAATCTTAAGTGTTTGTTATAATTTTATTATAAAAAATGTAATGTAATGTGAAGATGCCGACTAAAATGAGGCGAAATATTGGACATAAAAAACAACTAAAAATTTTTTATACAATATAAACTTTATATTTTGATCTAAAATTACTACTACTACTACTACTACTACTACTAATTATAACCAAAGGTCTTTAAAAACCAAATATTAACAATAAAATTTATAGCTTTGAAATAAAATTTGACTTTTATAAGATAAAAAACAAGCTTTTACAAGTTTTCTCTTATGTTATTTTATTAAAAAAAATAAAAAGCTGCAGCTATTTACAATAAAGATGAGCCAATCCTAGACACCTTGCTATATTTATTTAGTTTGTTAAAAAAATCTAATAAATACCTGTAATTTTTACTAGCGTTGCCAAGAAGATCAAGAGCGTAGACTAAATACACTCGCTGAAAGCATTAAACAATCACAAAAAATTATTTCTGCTCCTGTGCGAAAAACCCAAATGGCATTTGTGGATTCAATGGTTAAACCACCACGGAATGTGCAACGTAAACAAGAACAATTTGGCACAAAATCAAAGCTAACTGCAACACCAGCTGCGCGTGTTGCTGCACTTTCAAGTGTTACACCGAATGCAGCTAAAACGGGAGATGCCCGTTTACGTGTAGCTGCTTCCGTACGTGATAATGCTCAAGTTGGTAAGTTATTTCTTTTTGTGCTTTGATAAATATTTAGTATATTTTTTTATTTCAATTGTTGAAATTGTATTTATTGTCTTTCTCGTTTTCAGCTAACATTGTTCGACCCTTGAAAAAGGCCCCGCTGATGGCTAAAACCCTACAATTCATGCGTGGTCGTCACAAGCGGTAAAGTAAAATTAAAAGCGCCGAAATTCAAATAACGATAACGTGATATAAACATAGCCACATGTTGTATGTAATGCTGTCTGTTTTTTAGTTAAAATTGCAAGTTAAAAATCTGATTGTTTTAAAATGTTTTACGACAATTTTTAAATTATTTATTTGTTCTATCAATGAAACATCACATTAACAATAATCGTTTACTTTATTTTAAGATCATTTCTCAGTTAGAAAAAATGTGTTGCCCAAGTTGCGTTTACAAAATGTAATATTTTGAAATGTAAAGAGAAACTATTGTATAGTCAGTCAGCCAGCAACAAATTTCAATAAAATAAATTATAATAAAAAATATATGATGAAATATTTGTATTTAAAAAAAAAAATTACCCTAGTAATACTAAATGCTTATCATCATTAAAGTTAAATATAAAAACATTACATTTAATTAAAAACATTTCCACATATTTTAATTAACTGCCAACACAGGACAAAGTGTCATTTCGATTAAAAAGTACCCTAACCAAACGCTGACAATTGCTATTCAAAGCCAATAAACGATTACCAGTTGATGAGGATGAAGGTGTGGAATTACTGCTACTATCACTGCAAGCAAAAAATAATATATTTCTAATATTAAAGTAAACAAAACCTTCTAAGTCAACTTACTGCATTGGAGACAACTTTGTCACATCCCATAAACGCATGCTGCCATCTTGACACGCAGAAGCTAATAAACGACCACTCGCGCTCCATGCTATGTTGGTCACACTAGATACATGTTCCTTAAGTTCACCCAATTGTGAACCTGCCGCTAAATCAAATATACGTATTTTCGTTTCTTCACCACCTGCAGCCAACATTTTCCCATCAGGACTGAATGCAATACTTGTTACAGGCTGTTTGCAATCTGAGAAAACACGCATTAATTTACCGCTGGTCACACACCATAAACGCACTGAAAGATCTACAGAACCAGTAGCCATATAGTTGCCGTTTGGATGAAAAGCAAGACACTACAAGCAATAAATTTTTAAAAACTGTGCATAAACAATAGTTTGAATCAACTCACTTCGACATCTTGTGTATGCCCAACATACGTTATAAGCGGAAATTCTCTTTCCAGAGACCATAAACGCGCTGTTAAATCTTTTGAGCCAGTTGCTGTATACATGCCAACAGGACTTTCAGCTACACACCAAATAGGGTAACTATGACCAGAGTAGACGGCAGCGCAGGTGTAATTTTCAGCACGCCAACTACGCAATGTGGCATCCTTCGAAACGCTATATATAAGTGGATAGTATGATGAAAAACATACATCGGTGATACCTCTGTTATGTCCGCGCAGTTGAACTCCACCGTAATCATTGCTACGCAGGTTAAAACATAAATAAAAGAATATTGAATTGCAATTGAACTTTTTACTTACATAGAATTTTCTTCATATTTCTGTTTATTATAATTTCGTATTTCAATATCACAATAGTTATCCTCCTCATGCAATTTTATATCTCTTTCGATTTCGTCCTCCTCCTCATCATAGTAATTATTAAGTTCCCATTGACATGTTTTGTCTGTGAATCGATTAAAAAGATTTTTGCCTTTGTTGGTTTGTTGATTCATTTGCCACAGGTACACAACTGAATTATCAAATCCAGCAACTAAATGACACTCATTTTGATCGAAATGTGCTGATGTTAGTCTGTATATAAAGAAATTTGAGCTAGTTAAAAGATGCGTGTTTAAAAAAATAAATTAAATCTTATTATTTAATAGTCTTCTGAATTCGATATTTTGTTTTCGACGAAACTTTTATAATGCCTTATTTTACTGCATTGACTACACTGATAGCGAAAAATCAAAATATATAGAACAAATAGAACATTTCTGTTTTACAAAAGATATATAAAGAGCTGAGATGCAAAACCCGCCAAGTCCAAAAAAATGAAATTGTGTGATATTGTAGGAGGGGACGGAAAAAATTTTTGTCTACAAGCCTACATACTCTAAGTTGTAAAAATAAATGTTTCCCTTCACAAACTTTTCATTGCAATAATTTCTGATAAGGTAATTCGTTTTATCAAAACCCGCCAAGTCCAATTTTTTATTAAAAAAGAATCGGCTTTCATAAATACAAATTACTATTATTATTTTTCAAAATCCGCCAAGTCTCGAAGTTTCACTTCCAAAACCAGCCAAGGCAACGTTTTCAATTTTAAAACCAGCCAAGTCCACATTTTTTGTTTCCAATCCCACCAAGTCCAAATGTTTTTTTATAATAGTCCTTATAGATTAGGTCATAAAATTTAATGAAAAATCAGGATTTTAATAACTTTTGACAACTATTTCAATAGATCAATCAATCAGTTTTTACTATAGTTAAATTCAGTGGAATACATTTTTTGCGTTTTTATCCTTACGCAAAATATGGACTTGGCGGGTTTTGAATCTCAGCTCTTCACATGTACATTTTAAATTAGCGATTATGATATTCTAATTTTATAAAATGAAAATTTTTGTTTCGATGCCTCATTGCAGGAATTCAACTTTTTATAGTTGATTTTTGTTTGGGACTTAAAAGTGTAATGTGAAATTTACTCATGTAACGTTGGATCTGATCCAACGTTTGATTCAGCGACTGCTGGGCAACTTCCAATCGCTAAAGTTTTTGTTCGAATTTAGCACTTTTGAAAAAAGTTTTGCTTCAAAAGTTTCATACCCAAAGCATCCAAAAAAAATTCATGGCATGAGCTAATTTTGAAACTTAACAATTTCTTGAGAATCAGGTAATACTAGGAACAAGTTGGGATGGGTCCAACTTATGATTAGATTTTGTCTAAAATCAAGCCTTATGACGATGTGTTTAAATTTTGCTAAGCCGAAGAAATTTTAAATATAAAAATTTTCATACAATATGTATAGTATGTACTTATGTACATATTTATATTAGAAAAATTGGAGTATATAGGCGACTACTTAGGCCGAAAAAAAAATAAAAAAATTTAAAATATTTAATGCACAGAAATCGTGTGTAACATTATTCTTCACAACTCTAGTCCCATTATATTATGTGAAAAAAATAACAAGTAGAGTCAAAAATGATATTCAGAAGATATCCAGCACTTATTGCAATAAGCATGTGTCTTACCTGCTGCATTTATCAGATAACTTGATAAAACGTGGTGAACCCGTTTGTGTTTTAAAAAAATTTTCACTAGACTTTTGAATAGTTTTGAGACACAAAGCGACATTACGCTCACGTCCTTTTTTATCCGCGAGCTCTGCCTCATTTTCAGCATCACATTTCAGTTCTTCCGGGATATCCTCAGCATTACATTTTCTAGTCACATTAGGTTGAACATTTGTTTTTACAATTTCATCAGGCATATCTTCATCCTCATCGGGTCCATTAAATAAAAAATCATCACTCCATTGCCGTATTTCGTTGTCAATTATATTGACATGTATCCAAGTGTACAGCAGATTTACAATCAAAACATGTCCTTTCTTTTGTAAGAACGCATTTAACGTGTTGAACACATCATCTGTAACATATAACTCATACTTTGAGCAACGAAATAGACGTACTTCTTCAATATTTTCGGCGGTTTCATATTTTGAGCAGGTTGATAACAATTGTATGAGTTTTGTGAAGAATACTAGCTCAGTATCTTCATCTTCACCGGTATTGATGGCAATTTTCGAAAATTTTATTTGAGTGTTAATCAATGGTCCACCTCCATCTTCCTGCCCAGCAGCATCAGAAGATGGAACAGAACAGCCGTTTATTTTTGTCGGTAAAGGCGCTTCATAATTCTCAACTGGTGCTATAAGATGCGCATACTTTTTCAGAAAATCAACAGCCACTTTGCTTTCTGTAGCTTTAATTAGTTCTAGATAAAGATGACATAGCATTGGTGCATAAAATCGACGCAATTCTACGCGAATATCTTCATTCTGAGATTCAATGAACTGGGAAAATCTATCGAAACGACATTTCAGAAGTGAAATTTTCTTTCATTTTTTCGGCCAAAACTTACCTGCCAAATTGTTGCTCCACAATATGCTGATTATTGTTTATGCACAGCACATTAGAGTACACAAAAGAATTACTATTTTTGAGATCGCCTTCTATCATTTTATTAAAGACAAATTGCTTTTTATTTTGCAGCAGCATGAAGTCTGACTTGCGAAATTTCTCACTCCCCTAAAATACATTAGACTAAATTCTATTCTTGCTCAGCAATTTCACCATATTTACCACATAACTTTTCTGTTTTAAATATTGCCCTACTGCTGCACGAATTAAATCATTTTTAGATTTTTTAGTTTTATTAGCACTACTAAGAACATTCTTTTTGTTTGACATCTCTTCCATTTCTGATGCATTTTAAGCTGCATACAGACTGAATGCGAGCCTATGTGACAATATAAATGCCAAAATTACATACTGTCAGAAAGGTACGCATAATGTTTTGAAAAACTGTCAAGCTGAACTGTGAAAGTGTGAAGCGTCATGTACATCGAATGTCAAGGGTGGTAATTGATTTTGACAATTCATATTGATTGAAACATTTTTTTATTAATCCAAGAATGTGAACGGATTATACGCATTTAATTTTTTCATAATTTCGAGAAAACCTTTTTGCTTATTAGAAAAAAAATTCGGTACATCTAACACAAATCATCTAACTCCCGGCTTTTTGAGAAATTTTTTAATTTTAATTTTTACGAAAAAAATTCCGGTTTTGGCCGGGTCAAACCCGTCTGCTTCATACATATCAAAAGTTCAAATAATGGAACAAAAGAGTGTTTCTTTTCATTTATATGAATTTTATTGCGGAAGACTAATTTGGTATTCATGTATTCATATCCATCTTACTCCGTAAATGTGTAGAAAACGCAATATCAATAGTAAGGTTTCCAAGCAATGTAGCTTTGTCAAATATGGAAACTTTATTTTGCACCCCAAATAGCAGCATTTCTGAAAATGCGATTTTTTTTGAAAATTTTACAGCGATGAAAGGTGGGTCAGGGTTACTCAAACAGAAATTTTGCGGGCATGAAATAGATGTGTTTTTATCTCCTTTTTAACTTTGAACTGAAACAGAGCTACCTGTTTTGATAAGTGCAACACTACCATTGCCGATTAAAATAATGTAATATTTCAAAAGTTCACTGGCTCCTCGACTATTGATCTGTTCTCACTACTGAAATTTATACGAAATTTCTAAAATCGAATCAGAAACTACACAATAAAGGCAATTTTTAGCTCCAGAAAACTTTTATCAGCTACTTTTTTTTTGAAATCGTTTTTAGATACCAAAAGAATGTAACTGAAACCACGAACACACAGCTAAAAACAGAATTGGGAATTGCGATTTATCTTATGTGTCAAATCGCACCAAAAATGGAATCTGTTCTATTTCTCTGCGATAAATTTTGCTAGTGTCAAGTTTTTACTCACTACTAACGTATGTGAAAAATGTGGACGATACGTCCTAATTCTGTTTAGCTCTTAACATTTAATTTTAGCATGATTCAATTATCTCGGTATCCAAAAGCTTTCAAATCATCCCTGAAAATTAAGTTTTTTTGACAACCAAAGTCAAAATTAATCCCATTTTGTTTTGGTTTAAAAGTCAACTTTGATATTTGATGGGTAAAAGACTTACAGGAAAAAATAAACATTTGGCATCGCATTAACCTTCTAAATGAACAATCCGTTTTTGGTTGGTTCGAAGACAACCAATTTTTTTTTTTAACTAGTTGAGTTCTGTTTGACGCGTTTGATCGTATGTGCAGAAGAAAATTCGGATGCGAAATTATCTTGTCTTTCATCAAAAAACAATTGATAAACAATAGAAACTAAACATAAAACTTTAATTAGTTACACATCACTCACTGAGCAATTAATAATGACAACAACAACCAAATTTGTGAACGAATTCTGTGATATTATCGATACCTATGGAGGTCGTGATAAGGTAAGTTAAATTTAATATCGAAAGTGGTTCCAAAGGGCATAGGAAGTGCAAATATTTATTGCCTCAAAGTAGTGAAATTTGAGAAATGCTTTTCAATTGCACTCCCAAATTATGGTTCAGGCAAAAGTCGCGTGTATCAAATCGTTTGTGGATTTCCAATCGTACGATCTCGCAAATCCAACAGGTTTCATGTTTTTGCTAAGCAGATATTCACACTTATTGACACGAATGAGAAATGAAATAGTTCTAGTTAAAGAAGTGAACCTTGAAATTAAGTGGTTGGAGTTCTTTTGATTACAGTCTACGCTCGAATTTTAGCAAATACGAAAAAAATCGTATGGTTAGGTTTTCTCAACATAATAAACATCAAATAGTTTTTGCAAAAAGTGAGATCCGGAACCAAAAACAGGTATTCAAACTATAGGATCCAGGAGGAAAGCTGTGGGGCTTCAGAACAAAAGTTATGTTTTATATAATAATATGTATGTTTAAAATATTTTTATTGGTCCATTTACATAGGTATATTACCTATATTAAAATTGTGTTTCGTGTGGCACATTTTCTTTTTCTCTTAAATATGCCAATTAAAACTAGAAAAAATCCGGAAAACTTATCAAGAAATATAATCAGACTTCCCAGGTTAAAATATAAGAATTTACGGCCAAAAAGAAATTTATTTTAATATTCCTGAAAAGTGTGACCTTTTTTTTTGTTTTTTTTTTGCTCATCAATATTAAAATGAGGTCGAATTATAACATTTACGACAATCTACATTCCAAAATATCTGGGACCTTTTCTTTTTTTTTAGCTCGATAAAAATAATATTATAATTATCTTAAATTAACGGTCATTAACGGCTTTCGCCTCCAATGAGGCTTAACGGAGTCCTCCGCGGCCAACGGCTTTACCATTCAATTAACGGCTTGGCCGCGTCATTAACGGCCACCTGGCTACCCTGAATATAATATAAATATGTGTATAACTAACTGGGCCGTCGAGAGAAAATCAGGGCCCGGTGGTAACCATGTACGGGCCCCTTCCCCTCCCTTTAACAACACTACTCAGCAAGATGTTCCACAACGACTGGCGATAACACTTTCTAGAGTGGAATTTTCCGTAGAATCCGAATATGTTAATGATTTTTTTCGATTGGCCCCAATTTTCAATTTAAATAAAAAAATTCAAAAAAATGCACTGGTGAGAGGACATGCTTCACATAAATGGTTGTAAGGACTTTAATTGTCAGCCAATCTTTTTTTAGTATTTTGTATTGTTGAGAAGAGTCAGACAAAAATTTTAAGCGTGCCAATAGTATTAATAATATGGCTGGCAGTTCTGATTGAAAATAAGTAAAAAAACCTTTTTTTTCGTTTTCAATTTAGAGGTCCTATATCTGGAATTAATTATATGGATTGCAAAAAGGGGGACCCCTATCATACAGAAAGTTTTATTATAAGATTTTTAAGAATGCAAATGCCTACAGAAAAGTTATAATTTACGAAACTTGAGCATTTTATTAGCATCAATGGAAAAACCATTTTTTTCTTATAAAGTCAAATAATTTATTATTGTTATTAATTTAATATTACGAAGTAAATAATTACTCTACAATGGTTCGTTAAGAGCACTAGAAGCCAGGCCATCGGCTCAAAGTAAAATAATTTTTCAAATCGATTAAGGTAGATACCATCAATCCTTGTGCTGTGAGTGGATGTCAAAAAAGTAAAGTTGGCCAATCAAAAAAGTGATTCCATCCAACTTTACTTTTTTGACATCTACTCACAGCACAGAAAACCAAACGATTCTCACTTATTTCATTTAGAAATCTCCCCATTCGAATATGATAACAGTCGTTATATAATTAAAATTATTATCTGCCTACGTTGATAGGTGAAGTCAAGCTAACTTTTTAGCTCTTCAGTATCGAAAGCAGATAAATTTACGTGGACCCTCCATTTTTTTGTCACACCAACGTAGACCCCCGTCGAGTATCCCGTGGACCACTTGAGAACCTTTGATCTAGAGCATATTTTTCAGTTTGGGTGCAAAGTTTCTGCTCTATGTGAGCAGTTTGTGATTAGCATGACATTTGAGGCGGAATTTTTCATGCGGTTTTAATTTCATCAAAAGTGTCTGTATTTTGTACTTCAAAAAACTAAAAACCCCTTGTAAAATAATTAATTTACTAGTAAAACTTGCAATAATTATTAATAATTATGTATATAAAAATATAATATTTCACACTGTTTTTCGTTAAACAAAGCCGTCATACAATGCTTATATTAAATTTTTAAACTTGTATCTACATATCGCTCATTTACTTCAAGGCTGGCATAACTCAAAAAACACAAAGTGGGAGAAAAACGCACTTAAAGTTTTCAACAAGTTACTTCTTATATGAAAATTCAAAAAAGTATGTTAACATAAACTCTTGTCACAAAGTGAGTTTATAAGATACTTTTCTGATTTTTTGACACAAAATAAAACATGAAATGGCGGATATTTCCGCATCATTAACTCAAAAATCACGTTTTTTGAGTTATGCCAGTCTTGAAGTAAATGAACGATATGTACATACATATGTATATAGAAATTTTAATTTTTTTAATACTGCCTCCTGCCTTATTATTATTAGAATTTTTTCCAAAAAAGAATCTTAAAGAATTTAAACAGCGAATAATGATTCCGGAAATATTGAATTCCGCTAAAAGCGAGCGTGAACTGTATTCGTTAGATTTGAGTTTTTGTGGTAGTAAAGGTGTTTTATTTTCGAATGTTTAAATCTTATTAAAAACCGTGCAGTGAAATACTGTGGTAGTTCAATAAAGATTTATGGGTGTATTTCAAAAAATGATGGTACTCATCGATGGAATCAAAGTTTCGGAAATATCCTAGCCAACCAAAGGGAGTTCATGAGCTGTGAGAGCGAATCCAAGAATTTCGGGAATAATTCTGTCTGATTTTGTGCGAAAATTCCAGAACCAGTATACCAAATTGCATTCAGGACCTCAAAAAGGCAAATGGATTATGGACTAAATATTTAAATTGTTTGTTTCTTATGGGTAAATCAATAAATGTACAAAGAGTACAAAACTGTAACATTTGATTTTTTTTCTTCATTTTGTTGTTAAAAATTTTTTTTGCTGTAATAAGGCGGCCAAAATTAATTTTAGGGAGAGATGCCGTTGATGTCGTTAAAGAAACATAAAAAAAAGTCGATTCGCAAACGGAACACTTTTTGAAAGAATTTTTGGAGTATGCTTATTTAAAGCGATGAATCTAAGTTCAACGTACTTGGGAGCGATGTTAGTCTCTATGTGCAACATACATACTTCACTCAAAGAATAAATCATATTCTAAAAGTCAGTCCTTTGAAAAAGTGTTCCGTTTGCGAACCGACGACTTTTTTTGATGTTTTTTTAACGACATCAACGGTTGCCCTGGCAACATAAACATTCAAATTTTTTATATAAGAATATACTAAGGGAACATTTGGCCACCGATTACACCAAAAATTTTCCGCTGAGTTGGATTTTCCAGCTTGATAATGGCCCAAAACATTGATCTCCACTTGTCAAATCTTGGCTGGGCATACAATCCACCAAGGAAGTGGCATAAAATTACTCCAGACCAATGTGCACGCCTGGTAGGCAGCATGCCAAACCGATTCTCAACATTTATGAAACAAAAAGGTTCTCCTACTTATTATTAAGCTAAACTAACAAAAAAAAAAAATAGGACTCACACCAAAAATTGAACAATTTCAATTACTTTCTTTCAGATGACTTAATTACATATATATATATATGTATATGAGCACAGTATATATGACCTTTATTGAGGTTTTTGCATTTTTCGGGATAAACCCAAAATATTTATTTTGATTTTTTTGCCGTAAATTGATGCTTACATAGCAGGATTATAAAAACTAATAATAAAAGAATCAGAAAAAAAAAATTAATAAATAAATTTTAACAAAAATGTTATGTAGCATACGAATGACTTAATTGCTTGAGTACAAGTGTACTTACATTTATTTTTAAAATTTTTGTTCTACCCTTAATTAAAGTATTTCTTATTCTTTCTGAATGCCTGAAAAAACTAAACCCAATTGTAATTGAAAATGAGTATTTAACTTCTTAATAATTACTTCCGAAATCTCAACTCATTTTTTCTCAAATACAAATTCTTCAATAGACAAAATACAAAACTTCTTAACTTTGTAACAAATTGAAATAAAAACATTCCAAAAACACAGTTATGAGAATACAAAACGTAAATCAGTTTCGAAAAAATAACAGATAAGATTCCATTCCTATATGTTTGATGAGATCTTTACCTTTTTTGTTTAAAGTTTCGATGTTAGGCATACAATAGTAAATAAAATGAATCGTACCTTGCAATTAAATAAAAATGTCAACTGGGTCAGGTGATCATTTCTTTTTATAGATTTTCTTGCTTCATTTGCAACCGATTTCCGTTTAAGACGGTAAATTAAAAATGGATTTGGCGCTATACAAAATTAATAAATAAGCAAGTGACAAAAACGAAAAAAATAACAAGGTGTTGAAATATTTATATCAGAATCAAAAATAATAGTGCACTTAAATTATTTAGACTTTACATGAATGTGGTTTTTTGGGAATATCTCCGCCGCTTGTAGAATCTTCATAAAATTGAAACTATCTTAAAAATAGTCAAGCCGTTTTGAAAACAAATTTTTTCTTCAGTATAAAAATGCACTTCATGCGTGTTTTTTACATAAAGACTTTAGACATAACTTACATGCATTACCACATAAAGTAGAAACTGTATGGCCAATTTTCTTCGACTAATAAAAAATATTGGAAACAAAATTTACATACATTTGCGCATTTGTTGCGGACTTCAACTGCGTTTATCTTGAAAGTAAACCTGGTTTTCGTAGTTCAGCTCACATATAAAGACACCAAAAGTAATACAGTTGCATTATTACCATATCTCAATAATTTTTAATTGATTAAAACGCAAATCCTTTGATAATTTGAAACGAGAAAAAAATTGAGTTGTACCGTTTTCAAAATAAACTCTCTGAAATACATGATAATGTGATTAATCTAGATATTAATTGGTTACAAAAGCACGAGATAACTCTTTTATGATTGTAAATAGCATATAAATTGCATATACATACACAGATTTTAAGCTAAAGATTCAGTTGTACTCTTGCTTAATTAAAAATATAAGTTTTATCACGTTATTATCGTACAAAGAAGTTACAAAACATTTAGCGAATGCAAACAAACCCTTAAGTGCGCAATAGAAACTTTCAGCATGCTATACAATACAAGGCAAATTAGTAAATCAAATTGTTACAATAGTAAGTTAACTTGATTAGTAAACATAAAAAAAAAAACAATAAAAATTCTTATGTAGGCATGTAAGCTGTTGAAATTGAACACATATAGGTTGTCTCAATAAGAGCGTCGGAATTGAATTTTGCGGTTTTAAAAATTTCATGCATATCATCTTTCAATATTGCGATTACTAAATAAACTCATTATCATTGTCAAAACTCACTATAAAAATGAAGAAGTTTCAAGCCAGAGTTGGCCAGCGGAGCAGTCTGTCTAATATTTTATTTCATACTAATTCGCAGCATTTGTACATTACACTGAAATAAAAATATTGTCACTTTTTGAATAGATAATATGCCTGTTTCCGTACAATAATGCATTAGTTTAAATAAGTGCTAGGCATTCTGCCGGCCGCGGGTAAATGCGGCAAAACTCGAGCAGAGGTCGCTTGTATGTATACTCTTTGTGCACGCTGCGAAATGCGAATCGAATTGACTCGATTACGTTGGGCTGTTTTTTGTGCACATTTTAAACTTTTTATGTTCTTCCATAATTTCTCCTGGTGTATTTCACGCACAGATTAACATGCATTAGTGTTGGTTTGGCGTACACTGGCTTAAGTTACTGGATTTGATTAAGCTAAGTATGACATTTTTTTTTGTACAGATAGATTTTCCGAGTTCGAATACTCTATATTGAAGGCGTTACACACCTTATGTGTTTAATTCAAAAACTAAATCCGGTGCTCTTATTGAAACACCCTATACATAAAATATTACTATAGATAACTACCTAACATAACGAACAGCCATTTATAAGGGTCATTAAAGTTTCTTTGTATATTTGCATAGTATTATTAATTAATTTTTATTGGTGTAAGTCGCGTGACTTCATTTTTAATAAAACGCCTGTTATTAAACTTTCATTAAATCAATTGAATAGTCTTTATTTCATGCCGCTTTTTTTTTGTTCAGAAATAATGCAAGATCGTTAAGACAAATGACTTTATCAATGGTTTTAAATTGTTTATTTAATGAAACATTGCAGCTCAAGAATTCTTAATCAGACTGACTTATTTGAAATTACCTCCTTCATACAAACTAAAAATGCGACCTAAATTGAAAATTTTTTTTAAGAAACATTAATTTTTTTATATGTAAAATAAATTAATTTTCAATATGTGTATTTATGTTGTAAATCAAACGGTTTGTATTTTTCTATTAGAAAAATTTAATCTTGATATAATTTTGTAGCAATAAGGAAAAACAACTTAAGTCGATCTGTGATGCCAAAGCGAAACAAAGTAGATTACATGCTCATACCTAGATGTTGTTTTGTGTTGTTATCATAGATCGACTTAAGCTGTTTTTCCTTATTGCCACAGAATTGTTCACATGTTTCTTAATGAGCTCATAAAAATTTTTTCGGGAACGAGATGGCTCTGACCTATACCAGGGTGTATTATTTATATATTTATAAAAAAATATTTTTTATAAATATCTGTATGCACTTATAAAATTTGTTGCTTACAGTAACGGAAAAAGGCCATGTTTATTTTAATTTTTAATAAGAATTTTGCAGTAAATGTGTACTTATGTAAATATACATAAAATCTTTTTAAAAACGGTAAAGTAAATGAAACCTTGTCTGTCGTTGACATTTGCATCATATTTATCTTTATGCACAGATACTAAGTCACACAGATAATTGTTTACAAAGCTCTTAATTTTATAAGTCAACAAAACTGTTTTTATTGATTCTTATACCCTACATTCAGGGTATACTCACTTTGTCATTCAGTTTGTAACGGATAGCAGGGAGCGTGGCACGTATAGAAAAGTATGTGTATATGTTCTTGACCAAGCGAGATAATTAAATAATATTTGTTTCACAAGCTACAACATTGCTCGTGGGATTGAAAATGGACGAAATCGGTATACGGATACGCCTACCGTCCAGACTAATAAAAAATTTAAAACGTTATATTGAGAAAGTTATTTAATTTCTTAAAAATTCTAGGAATACCCCGTCCAAGCTCTGGAAAAATTGGTGAACTTCGATAAAAGGGCATGGGACTTCCCATAGAAACAAAAATTTTAAAACGTTACACTCGGAGAATTATTTATGCTAATGAAACCCAATTTCACAAAAAACTAGGACTGATCCGGAGAAACTCTGGGCAAAGAGTGGGCGAATTTGGACTGCTTATATTTACAGTAGACTTCCAATATAACGTATAACGATATAACGAATTTCCATTTTAACGAACAGTTTTTCAAATTGAGACTTTTCCATTGATGTCTCTAA
This sequence comes from Meiosimyza platycephala, assembly GCA_963662105.1. Lineage (NCBI taxonomy): Eukaryota > Metazoa > Arthropoda > Insecta > Diptera > Lauxaniidae > Meiosimyza > Meiosimyza platycephala. The sequence continues at coordinate 91,288,254 of OY759209.1, read as the reverse complement.
ATTAAGAACGCTAAAAATGTTTTCCGTTCCTAATAAAGAACATTGTTTAATTCAAAAATAACTGTTGTACTGAAATAACTTTTTTTACCAGTAAAGGTGATCGCCAGTAAGAAAAGCATTGCAAAATCTAATTTAACGTTTATACGAGTAAATATATGCTATAAGAAAAGCCAGTTTCTTTAATAAAAAAACACTTCGATATAACGAATTTTACGATATTACGACTGTCCCGTGCATTAATTAGTTCGTTATATTGGACGTCTACTGTACTTTGTTTTTTTTTATTCATACATACTTACAGTCAAACCTGGATAGGTTAAAATCTCAATAATAATATTATTTTCGCTTAACAGCTCATGAAATAGCCTCATCCTGATTTTTCTTATTATATATATTGTGTTCATCTAATTTTCACAGAAGCACGTAGACTTACGCTTTGTTGCGGAATGCAATTGATGAGTTGAGAAGTTTGTTTTATGACACATTGCACTATTGAGAAATCGTCGTTGATTTAAAGGTTGAAGTGTATATTCTTTGCTTTGCTGTTTGAGCAGTTGTGAAGTGTAAAGTAGGAAAGCTTTGATGATGAAATATTTTTTTTACTGTCTTTCGAAATTAATTGAAAATATTTAGAAATTTAATAGACTTTTTAAAGGTTGTATTCATTTTATTCAGAGTTCTTTTGGATTTGAGAAAATATAATTTTCATAAAAATGCCACAATCATGTAAGTAATGACATGTGTTTATCTACATATGTATATTTATAATATTATAAAAGTAAATTTCGGAAGGAAAGCCTATATAGGGTATCGATCAGCGCTACCAAGTGATCGGGTTTGACCCGGCTAGGTTCGAGATTTCATGTCAAAGCCTGATAGGAATTCAAAAATTTCTGAATTAACATAGAATTGGATAATTTTTGTGATTCAACAAGTCAACAAGTTTTTCCCAGACAAAAATGCATTTATTTTATGAATAAATTTTTTAATATTGCTGACCAAAAAAAAAGGCCATCAATTTATTCTTAAAAAAAACATTTGAGAAGGGCGGGAATTGCTTCTGTACGACTTGGTAATCCTGGTCTTGACCCATGTTTTTGTCGCCGCCATTCTGTTGTGAGCATGGAACGGTGTATATGTTACGGGTTTTAAAATTTAATTTAACATTCATCCGACGACGAACTTGCAGCACATTTGAAACGAGTAAATTATGTGCAAATTTTTGGGCCGTGCTTTTGGGGATTGAACTTGAACTATAATTGGAACAGTTAGAGTCGTAAGGAAAAATATCATTTAAATTTACCATATTTGCATTGGATTAAAAATGAAATTTTCGTTATGTTTGCAAAAATGACATTTGATTTGAGCGCTTAAGTCGCATCAACTAAAAATATATGGATGAGACTTCAAGATTCGGAACTTATGTTTATATTTTAGAGTTGTCGCTGTTAACTGGCTGTAAGTTCATTTGTAATCATTTGATTATTAACTAAATAATTTATAAAAGATTTCGGAAAATATATGGAACAAAAAAAAAAAAAATAGCTAGGGCAATTTTGCATAGTTTTTCTTTATTTTTGTACGAAAAAGATTAACCGAGATATGAATTTTTAAAGTTTTGGTGAATTTTTAAATCCTTGAAAAATCAAATCAGGCAAATTTAATAAAAAAATCGAGAAAAAACATCTCTGTGGGAATGGTATGCCAGTTCCACCTATTATTTATTGAAATGAGAAGGAAAGAAAAAGTCCCATTGAAAAATGGGAAAAAATATTTTAAGAAGAAACTATCTAATCTCATAAACAGACAACTTCAGATTTTCATATAAACATTTTATCACACTTAAGGATATCTCTAACCTAAGAATATCTCAGAATCTTCATCGAATGAAAAAAATAGTCGACGAATTCGTACTTTGCGCACCATCAAGTCAAATTTCTGAATTTGAAAAATATAATTTATGCTCCTTTAATAAGTCTGATGCAGCACACCTTTACACAATTTCATTATGAATCTGAAGGCGACTTTTTATAATACGTTTATTTTGACTTAAAAAAAATGTCGCTTCGCCCCAATATACAGCTTGAAATTTTTGTCAAAAATGCCCTATGGGGCATAATTTGGTATGATTTCGAAAATTTTTAAAATATTGTCAATTTCTGTCAAAAACCCACATCGCAATTTGATTCATTGGGCTACAACCCAAAATAACGCCCTACAGAATATACGTTGCTCATACGACATGGTAAACAACATATAAAAATAACTTTGAAATCAGAAAAAATCTAAGAGTACAGTTTTGATGAATTAAATATTTTTTTTTTAACGCTGAAAGTAATTATTTATCAACTTTTTGTTTTTTTTAGGTGATGAAAGCACTTTGCTACAGCGCTAAATTAGTTGCAGGCTACCATGCGGCAAGAAATCCAGATTTATCAAAACGCTATGCAATATTTAGTTCGCGCTTATCTGGAGCACGTGCAACATTACGTTTAATTGATGACATACCGATGATACAGTATGCCATGGAATATGGACTCGGTGAGAAGGTAAATTCAAAGAATAATAATATAAATATAAATTGTATTCTTGAAATATTATTTTTCTAAAAATACCTTAAGGAACCAGATCGTATGATGGCTTTTCTTGGGGTAACAGCTAATGTTGTAGACTTGCTTTATTATCCTATTGAAAAAATATGCTGGTTGTCTGAGCATAAAATTGTTGATATCAAAAATACTGAAAACTGGGACAATCTAAATTCAGTTTTTTGGGTTTTATCAGTTTACTTAAATTTAATGAGGTATGTATTTTAAAATATTATATTATATTATACTATATATACTAACTTAAATTTTAAACTTTAGAACGCTTCGAAATTTTACACTGAACCAGCATAATCTTAACGCAAGTAAAATTGCCACGTAAGTTATTAAAAATTAAGAAATAATTTTCCATTGCAATGGCTATTTAATTTTCTTTGCCTCTTTTGCAGTGCATCAATAGACGATAAGGCAATGACAAAACATAGATTAGAAATGATTTCTATATTCCGTTTATCGCTAGATTTTATGCATGCTGTGAGTACGCTACCTAAGGGTTATCTTTGGGGTAGTAAACTATCAACATTTCAAGTTGGTGCCATTGGTACGCTGTCTGCAGCCTTGGGCATTTACCAAATCTTTGCAAAGCGAAAACTCAGCAAATGTTAGTATCTATTTCAAAAGATATATCGTACAACTCAATAAAAGCAGTGCTTTATTGTATGAGAATTATTTTTTGATGTAAACGTTGTAAAATATTTTTAAGGAAAACATTTATTTTGTTTGTTTATAAAAGAAATTTAGTTTGTGCAACTATTCAGTGTAATATAATTTTAATGAAAAGATGGTTACTTAAATGTTAAGAAATTGTTACCATCATACCATTCATCATCATCACCAAATAAGAAATAATTACCATTTGTTGTATTACTGATATTTCTAAAATAAGCAGAAAATAATTTTATCCACAAAAATACTTTGTATTATTCAGACGAAGAATTTTTTTTGTTTACTCTGGCGCTAAATTCGAGCCCAATACGTGTTTTGACCCATTATATTAAAATGATTCAACTAGTGTTTTATTATGTTATGGGATGAAATGGTCACAAGATTCAGATATAGCTAATCAAAATCCATAAAAGACACTCGTTCTGCTAAAAATAAAATCATTAATAATTTTATTATGCTTTCTTTTTGAAGCATAATAGATTTTTTTTAATCCCTCGTTGACATATTACTGCGTTTGTTTGTCTTTTTGATTTGCTGAATTAAAATCCTGTACCTGTTTTGTTCCCAGTCTGATCCGAGTAAATAAATGTACTTTATTTTGTGCATTTGTGTTATTTATTGCACTGTATTATCTAGTTTTCTTGTTGTTTATACTTATATATGTTATTTAACTGTTTGTGTATGAAAAAAAGTAACATTTGATATTAATGGTGATGTTCACCAGATTGTTGAAAACTAAAATAAAACGTAAGAAAAGAAGTCAATTAAAAAAGTGAAAGTATTGCGTTTTTTTCTTCTGTATTTATTAGTATAGATTTTTTGTTTATTTATCATACAGTTTCATATATTGTCATATTCATTAATTATTATTAGCATTATAATTTATTGTTGTGTAATTATATTGGTTACAATATATATAATAATAGTTTTGATATAACGCGCAAGTATGTATGTTGTTTGTTTTTGTTACACTTGTAGCATACAATAGCTTTATATAATTATGCATTCAATGAAGTTTTATTTTTATTCGTTATTGTTGCTTAAATAAGCTCGTATATAAATAAGAATGTTTTTGCATATATGTAAGTATATAATGTATTTACTCGTATGTTTGTTTCCTTTTTTTTTAATTTGTTAAAATTGCGTTGTCTTGTGTTTTGAGACAAGGGTATGAATATGGGTTTCTTTCTATTGTTTTTTTTTTCAAATGGCATGTTTTGTTTTTTACCAATTTATTTATTTTTTTTAAATTAGTTCTAGCTACAAACCTTATGGTTATTATATGTGTGTATTTAGGTATATGTTTGTAGGTAATAATGTAAATATTTAAAAAATAAATACTAATGTTTGTTGATTCATCGTTTTAACAACGTTTTTGTGTATACATTATGTTTAATCAGTTATTAATTAGTATTATTATTTTTAGGATTTTATATTCTAGCTAAATAGATTTATATCTAAATTTAAATTACATATTTGGAATTTTGGATAACATATTTAAATCAATTTAATTTGTTTATATAAAAACTAATCAAATGAGACTGCTAGATTTTGAACTAAAGCTGCTCACAAATTAGATCGAGACATATGACGACGTGTTTTTGTAGACTTGATGCTAAAAAATTGTAAAAATCGGTTCCGGGAGTTTATTAAAAGACCATTATCATTTTGGCTTTTTACATGCGCTTCAAGTAAAGACAAAACACTGTTTATCTACATATATAAATTATACCTATTCTTAACTTGTATATTGCAACGTAAAATAAGTGTTTTATTTCGATCCCTGGAGCGTCACATGTACGACTTGTGACCAGGATACCTGAACAAAACATGCTGTATTAGAAAAATATTTCAAATGAGGTTTACTCTATATATGTACAGGAACCCATCTTGAAACTCAAGTACAAAGGCTTAAAATTGTAATGGGTTTCTGAGAAGTCCCGGAATTGACTTTGAGTATCACGCATTATAAGTAATACGATGGGCTCTTCTGATTTGTAGGAGGCTTTGATTCAAAATCAAGTAATCTTCTTTATATGCCATAGAAACCATTGCCTTAAGTAGAAAACACTTACCACTGCGAGTCTTATGATTTAATATTTTCTTTTGAAATCAGTAATTTTTATTACCAAAAAATTAAAATTTATTTTTTATAAAAAAAAAATTTTTTTTTCTTGGTAGTTCTATATGAATAAGCCAATTGATTAAAAATTCTTTTTCACTTGTGCCTCACTAACAAGCCCTTAAAATATGAGCTTCAACCCCCAAAAGGTTGAAGAAAGTAGCTCAAAAGCTATTGATATACATACATATATATACGAAAATTGAGGTCCTTTAAGAACTTTGATAATTAAGCTTTATTAAAGTAAATGAAACTGCTAAAGCTTGTATGTCTGTCGAATGTGACTCTTAACCAATATAGGAAATGTACAAAAATAAAAGTTTATGTTAAAAAATAAAATAAAATAAAAGTTATTTATAAACCACTTTTTACGTAACTTGAAAAATAGACACAACACGTGAAAGCATAACATCTAAAATAAATTAAAATTTCTGAGCTTAAAATATTAGTATGTACATATTGAAAATTTCTTAAATTAGAAAACTACTAAAAAAATTATCACGCAAAACTAATGGTTTAAGATAAACTGGTGGAAAGTTGATTTGACCATCTCTGATGAGCCTAATTTAAAGGCTTGTTATCGAGGTATCAAGCCAAACTAGTTTTTAGGATAAACTAGCTTTTCAAGTAGTTCATCCGGTCAAACGACCCCCCAAAATCACAACGCAATATACATATGGCGAAAATTTTGCTGTTGAAAAATTAAATTTGTCGGCGGGAGAGTGTCACACTTTGCAAACGAAATGTGACATTCCTCTGATTGCTAATTTGCAGCACATCCGTCAATTTGTTAATTTTTCGCTGCAGGAGATGTCATGGGGAAATTTTTATAATTTTTGGTATGGTTTAATACTGATTTGGCCATTATTAAATAAATATTAAAGTAGCGAAGCATTAGAAAGTTTGGTAAGCTTACTTTGGCGAAGTATGTCTATAAATTTTGCTGCAAAAATGTACATATGTAATTTATATTACAGAATTATTAACATAGGCTTCTATTTGCTATGAAAAATATATGAAAGCGTTGAATGATTAAGTTTAAATTTTGTGGACAATGAAATTTGTTATTAAAAACTCAAATTGTAATTTCACTTTTGAATGGATTTTAAAACAATGTTTTTTAAGTCATTTAAAAATGAATTATATTATCGGCTAACGCATTACGTAACCTTTTACCCAGTATTTGCATTGTTTGAACATTTTTGTTTTTTTGTCTTAACTTAAAATGAAACCAATCATTTTAACAATAAGCAGTAAATGATACTATTAAGTATGTACGTATAATTTGGCATTGCATGCAATGATTGAAAGCCTTATGATTAATAATATTTTAATGCTTTCTGTTTCGAATATTGCTATATAATGCATAAAAGTTATATTGTTAAGTACGCAGTATCTATGTAGTTTTTATAGTTTGTTTTGACTTTAACAGCAAGCAAAAACATTGATTTGTATGTAAAACATTGTAAATATTTTCAGTTATAACTAATCTTATGTATTTACCATCATTTAATTCATTTGGTTTATGATTTTCCTATTGGAAGCTAATTAAAATGGCACTGCTGTTTACTGTTTTTACTTTTTAAGGTGGGAAAACAATTAGAATTTTATTTATAATTTTTTGCTACGCATCTTACTTTTTTATCTTATCGTTAAATTTTATTCTTTATGCTATTAAATTATTATGTTACCTTCTTTTTTTTTTTTTTTTTTTAAAATCGCGCTATGTATTAATATAAATAATTTAGTATTTAGTATCCCTTATACTTATGTCATATTTAATTATGTGTTCTCAGAGTCCTGCATTTTTTTTAAGCAATGCACTGCAGTGGTGAAATAATGTCACTGCACTTAAATGATTTAAAATCCATTAAAAATAACTAATACAGTGGTCTGTGTAATTTTCAACCGAATTATATTATTTTCAATTCTCATAAACAGCTTAATGGTATGTCCTTGACTTAAAAAAATAGTTCAAAGTGGACAATAAATATGATGATAACTCAACAAAATTGTGGTGATATGATTACTTTTAAAATTTTATTTTGTAATTAATTAATAACAAATTTTTTCTTTTATCATTTAGGTAATAGGTACAAGTTTGGTTAAAAAACATCTTTCTAGAAGACAGTGATTCGTGAAAATTAAAATCGAGCACTGACTTTTATAAAGTTAGAAGTAGCTAGGAGTAGACCCAAATGTATGAGAATTTGAATGTAGTTTTTGGTGATATTAAATAGGATTTTTATGGAGTTTTGGCTACGATTTGTTATTGTGGATAAAGCATGAACCGCAACCGACACTAAGGAGTATTTAATACTATTGGAGCATCCGCTTTAAGAAAGCCTAAGGTGACATTATTGGGCAACATGTTTCACATATCATCGTAATGCTATGTAGTTTGAGAAAAGTTTTGCTATAGGTGAACTGAAGAATTAATTGTGTTATACCTTTAAAATCAATATGATTTATATTTCATATTCAATTGAATTCGAAACTTGAAAGCTTTTTGTATTTGGTAAGATTTAATTTAGTTAGTGGTAATGTATTCAAAAAAAAATCAGTGCTCCAATTATATTTTTGAAACTCAAAACTCACTGTCCTCTGTGAACACTACATTTTCGAATTGGATGTAAAGATAACTTTTTTTCATATTAAAAGGTGAATAGAAAAAAGTAAAATTGAGGAAAGAATGTTTAACATTACAATTTGAAATGTTTTAGCGTTAGCAGTATACGTTTTTTCCAAAATATATCGTACGCATGTTAGATAATTTATTAGTTAGTTGTAATATTTTTAACTTTTTAAAATGTTAAAATTAGTAGTTAGTATACCATATATTTTGTTTATGTGTTCGTTAAAATTGCTAAGTGTAAGATATCTATAGTCAGATAGAAATATTTTTTCATATCGTAAATTTACGAGTACAGATTGTTAAGTTTTACTTAAGTTTACGATTTTCTTTTTTTTTTATGTATATTATCGAATATAAGTGGGAAGCGTTTGATTTTGGTTCCAAGTTATTATATTATTTCAATTTTATTTATTTTTTTTTCTATTTTGTTCGAGACCTATTTATATCTTTTTAGTTTAAAAGTATATTTAAAACTTTTTATTTATTTCATTTATTTTATAAATATTTCTTGGTCGTTTGCAGTTTCCTTAAATTTTTTTGCTTATAATAAATATATGTAATTAAAATTTAAAACGCTCAAATTTTTTTTGTAGTTCATATATATTTGAAATTATACTTTTATAGAATACGAAGTTTAAAAGAAACATTCAGATTAAAAGAATAATAAGGTAAATAACTAAAACGGTTATATGCATGCCTTCGTATATGACATTCATGAATTATGCTATGGGATAGGGAAAGTTTTAGTCAAAATATAGATTATAAAGGCAGCCAAATTACAAGCAGTCTTCTCTGTGGTTTTATTGATTCCAATATTGAATTTTTTTTTCACATTATGGTGCTATACTGTGAATTACCTATCCATGATATTTCTTTATTTCCTTGTCCTATAACAATTGTTTCCAAAACAATTTTATTGCACTCACTGAGAGATGTTGATAAGTAGAAAAAAAAAAAAGAATTTTAGACTTGTCCAGAAGCATATTTTTTAAATTTCAAACATCTGAAAACCAAGCGGATAACAAGAATATAAGTTTGCATCTTAGCATTCAGTTCTTTATCAACTGCTCACTCTCACGTCCGCACTCTTTTACGTTCATAAAATATAAGATCCAAGAGGATTTTGCAACCAATCATTCTTAAAGTGTAACCTTTGCTTTACGCTAATAAAATATTTCTAGCAAAATAAATGTTGAAATATTTTGAACAAGCAGGAGTGATATTTCCCATGTACTTAAAGGCCATACTACTTGTACTGGGACCACGTTCGGGGGGCGGCCCTTCAGAGACTTAGTTCCATACTCTGCAACGCGACTCGAAAAATATAAAATTTCACAAGTAATCATTCTAAAGTGTTTCTGTAAGGTTTCAGATTCAACTTTTTCTGAACCTTTCAAATAAAATCTTTCTAACTCGCTCTTAACGAGTTCTTTTACATGTAATCATTCTGAAGTGTCTATGAAAGGTTTCAGATTTAATATTTTCTGAATTTTCTAACGAAATCTAAATGTTTTATGATTCGAAATTACTTTTTTGTTATCTGCGTTATATACATATATACGACAGGTACATGGTAAGTAAAAGACTGTGTAAATGTTGCCAGGTTGGCTCTCTGTTAAGTATAGTTTTGTGCAATCATCGTCAATTATAAATTAAGAATCGTCATTACAAATTACTGCATATTATAAGTAGGTTATGGGTAAAATGAAAAAATAATTTCGGAGTCGACGTAATAAGATAAAGGCGCAAGTTTGTTTTAATTTTCTCTTAATCTTACGAGGTCTGTAACATTTCAGAAACGTTTTAAATAAATCCAAAGCAGACATTGGCACATTATAGAAAGCTTTCTGAAATGGAAATGAAAGATTTCTGAAACGTAACTAAAACTTTGTAAGATTTCATGTGAAAGATTTTTAAAAAGTTTACAAAACGTTATATAATGAGGAAACATTTAGTAAAAAACAAAGAAGCTTCAATTCGTTAGAGAGTCCTACTTCGTCATGTTTCTTATTTGACGCTAAAAGCCCTGAGCGATACTAGATGGGAGAATCGAATTGATGCCTTACGAACATTATGACAATGGCTAGCTTATGTTACTGATTTATGTGGTAATCCTTCGCGAATTGACAAATAACTTTCCTCATTTTCCAGCTCAAAATGAGATTTAGATAGTTGAAATTTGATTTTATAAAGGTTCAATGTTCGCTGAACACGTATTCACTGCAAATTTTTTCGTTAAAAATAGCTCGATCCAATTCGGTATGGTTTTTGATTTCAATCATACCTTCAAATTAACAAAAACTGAAAAAATACCGATTTTGTAAGAGCTCAAGCGGTCAAATTGGATCATGCGCTTTTTGTCATAAAACTTGGTGCAAATTCGTTTTAGCAATGCTGTGTGTATTTCTATGAAGCATGGTTACCTTTTCATAGAATTGCCCACATACGGCATATCAACTGTGCTTATACTCAAGTTTATTCAAACTCAAAATGAACTTCTTTTTGATGAAGTTCCATTTGGGGAGCTGAACCGCTTTAGTCATATTTACCTATAATAATTAAATGTTTATTTTATATTTTAATTTGTTTTTTTTTTTTTTTTAATTAAAATTGCGTTTTCTCAATAATTGCGGGCTAGGCCAATTGTTTGATGCGTGTGTGTGTTTCTTCTTTTTAATTTTAAAATAAGCTTTAACGCTAAAATGCGTTAAAGTTGCTTTAAAAATTTTTAAAAATTATTAAATTTATTTTAAAATAGATGCAAAATGTATGCAATTGTAGTAAATGCAATGCAATAAAAACACATTTACAATAATTTAAAAAACTTTCAATAAAAAGGTACTGGATTTGATTTTTTTTTCTTCTCTAATTTTTTTTTCAATTTTAAATGCAATTATAAATTTATTTAAAATTTTTTAATCTGATTTTGTAGTATGTACTCATAAAAGTGATGATTACGATTTTGTTTTTAAATAAATATTTTTGTTTTTGTTAATAATTTTGTTATTACATATAAATATTTTCTTAAGGTTTTTTTTGTCTTTAATTTAAACATAACGTTTATTTGTATTGATGAAACATTTAAAACTCGTATTATGTAAATTTACACACATCTGCTATGTAAAATTTGTCTTGGTTTCTTACTCTGTTTATTATCAAGTCTTATACTTTTTTTTTTGTTTTTTTTATGGTTTTTAAATTGTATTTATAATTTAGCTAAAGCACCATTATTTAAAATGTTATTGTAATAAGTTATCATTTTTAGCGCACTTTTGATTATTTAATATAGGGATTATGTGTTTTTTTTATATATGTAGTAAGCGATAATTTAAATACATTTTAGGGATTTTTTTTTCTTTTGCTATAACGCTAAAGGCAATGTGATAAATATGGGTTTAGAATAAATATTTCATTTAAATATTATATATATATATATATATATATGTATTAGTAGCTATCGCGTATTTGCAATTAATCTATTTTGTATAATACTCATAGTCCGGTAGACAGCGTTGCATTTTGAAAAGGTACTTCATAAAATATAAGTTTTATATATCCCTAATTGATTTTTTGAATATAACAAGACCATTAGCAAATAAATTCCTTCATGTCACTTTGTAGAAGAATCATATCCTCCCAAAAACTGTAGAGTTTATATACTGACATCACATACATTTAAGTAGTTACAGAGTGTTAACATGTAATATTTCAAGGAAAATCTATTCAGAATGGGATGCCAAGTGCTCTGTAGCACTGTTATCCCTCAGCAGACGAAGTGTCTCATCAATTCTTGCAGTGATGACTGGTCACTGTCATATTGGTAGACATGTGGAAAAATTAGGAGTTCGGTCTTTGGATTTTTCAGCGGATATTAAACATTATCTTTGCTCCTGTGACTGAAAACACTTGGTTCGTTCTTATTTGGGGATTACACATGTTGGTTAGATACTCAGATTTATCACGAAATCTGGTTGGCTTTACGAGAGGGTTTAGCTGACCGCTACTCTCATCTATCCCATGTCGCTCCTGATCTGAAGTCAGTAGTCAAAATCGTTTCAGGCCAAAACTTAAAATAGCATAGGCGCAAAAATATTTGTCACCTCTATGGAAAATAATTTTTCATGTATACAAAAATAATACACTCTACTACTTCGCTCGGAAAGAAATTTATCTTGTTTTCATTCATGTGGTAAAACTTGAAGACCAAAAAAAAAAGATAGGTTCTCTGTGCAGTGTTAGATTAACTCTCTTAATACTTTGACAATTTTTAACAAGGTAATACAGTTTTGGGTGCCTGTTTGTTGAGGGTAACGAGATTGTTATCAAGTATCACCTTCCCACGAAACTGAGTCTTGACTAAATTTTTTTATATATTTAAAATGCAACGTCATCATTCGGACAAACAACTTTCACTCTTAATAATAAAATTTTATTATAAAAATCCAATGGTTAACTTTCATAGAACTTGTACTTGAAATTTTGTCAAAGTTCAACATTAATTTTGTCTTTTTTTAACAAAATTTTATCAGTAAGATTCCTTATATTATGATTACTGCGGAATGTATGAATATATGTTTGTGTTCGTGTGTACCAATGTTGTACATTGTACATACTATGTGTATATTGTGTGAAACAAAAATTAGCTAACACAAAATTTGCTTTATCAAATTTCAGCAGCAAAATTTTAAATTTTTTTTCAATCTACAAGAAAATCCCTGTATTATTTTTTAATGATATTTAAAAAAAAGTATTTTTAATTTTTTTAATCCAACAAATATATAGGATTTTATCCCATTTAAAATAGGCTGATGAAAAAGCTTGGTTACTTTGCAACACATAAATAATACATAAATATGTGTCATTTCTGGTGAAATTTTCATTGTGAAACCTTGCTCTCTTTTGAATTGTCTAAAATTTTTATATGTTATTCTGTACTTAAAAGTATTATCTACAATCCATCAGTTCTGAAAACAATTAAAAAAAAAATTTATTTTTCTAAGAAATTACAGACTTAAATTTTATTCAGAGGGAATGCATATTAATGAAATATTCAAATTTTTATAGCCGTTATTACAGGAGCGTCACTTCACCAAAACCTTGGGGGGGCCAAGAATTATAATTCCACCACTATTTGATGGTTTTATTGAATTGTTGTATTGAATAATACCTAGTATCAGATCCTTGGGGGGGGGGCAATGCCCTCCCTAGCCCTACCGAATTGACGCCACTGCGTTATTATACATAAATATATTTTAACTAGAAATAAAATATTAATTATTTATCGTATAGCCTTTTATTTGAATTATGCTTTCAAACTTGATCGCACTGAATTTTTCATATTTCATATGAATGAATGTGTCATTTTCTGTCATTTACGCTCATATCCTCTTGTTTCATGTTTCTATTTTATTTTTTGGCCAAGATGATCCACGTAGTACTTAGTAGTATACCACGTAATATTAAGTAGTAACTGTTTTGGTATTCTCAAAGCTCATTTGAGATGGATGCAGAAAATTTTGGCTAATGGCCAATATGAAAAATAAATATTTTTTTTATAATCCAGCGATACCTACTGAGTAAATAATATGAAATTTAATGAACTTTTCTTTCTTGTGACTAAAATTTTCGTAGTTTATTGCAAAATTTGAAAATAAAACACGTCTCATATTAATTTCTTCTCTGGGCTGAATGGTCTTGTGGTTAATTAAAAATCAATTTTTCCTTTTTTATATAAACCGACGTTTCAAAACGTCTCAATATTTCAAATAAATCGAAAGGCGCCAGGATTGCAGAATGAAAATTTCACATTAATCACTCCTTACCTCTATGTAAAAGAATCGTATTTTAGTTGAGATGTGTGCCTAATTCTATGCAATGTTAAATATTTTTGTAAGCATATAAACGCAACAAGAGCACAGGCAATAATGTTAACAAAAATATATTGGATAGTTTTAAGCAGCCAGCCATTAACTTATACTAAAAAAAAATAATAAATTATACATTCAAGGCAAAATGAAACCAAAACTTACCGATTTATGATGCCGTATTAAATCATACAAGCCACGCCTTAAACACAGAAGGAAAATAAAATGAAGAACAAAAAAAATATATAATGCCAACAGTTGAAGTAAAATAAAAATTTAATATAATAACTAGAACTCCAACAATGTGCGTTCAGAAATCGTTAGCTTAGAGTGCGCGGAGACTTCATATTTTTTGTATGTTTTATATATAAGTAGAATTAAATAAAACTCGAAATCATCTATATATAAAAAAATTAAGAAATAAAAAGCACATTAAAATAATTTTCTCATGTGTAGTAAACGAGATATTGACAATAATGCTTTTGTCTTTTTTTTTTTTTTATTAGTCGAGAAAATATATAAAATAACTAGGCAAAAGCCTAAACGTTACGTAGACCAAAACAAAATTTTTTTTATCTCCAGTTAGGTACACGAAGGTTTGCCAACTAGGGTGTTTTGACTGAGCTCCTATATAATAATGAAAGTTTACCATATATGTATATAATTATGAAGATAAGATGAAAGTTATAGGCCTAACTCCTCGAGAAGAAGTAATATGATAAGCCTGTTTACGCTCGCGTGAACTCCAGGTTTGAGGAAAACTTGTCTGAATTTTACATACAATATGTATATTACGATATTTTCAATTAACTCGATTATTTCAAAAAGAGGGTATATCACGCTAATGAAATCGTACAGAAGGAATTTCCGGCCTTCTCAAAATATATATTTTTTCCTCAAATGGTAATATTTTGGGAAAAATTGATAACCACTTCCAATTTTTTTATCAGCAATATTAAAAAATTAATTAATTCATTCAGTAGTAAAAAACACTTAAATTATTGTATGGGAAAACTTCGATGACCTTTTATTTTTTAATTGCTCATTGAAGAAAAATTTTAAAATCCATATCACAAAATTGAATTCCTATCAGAACCCCGGCTTTGACATGAATTCTCGATTACTTGGCAACCCTGTGGTGTAAATATTCCAAGAAAAATTTTTTAGGAGAAGAAAAAACCTTACGTCTAGGTAAAGTTTTTATATAATAATGCTAAATTTAATTTTTGTTAAAATAATTTTGTAGCGTCTACAGCAACAATACTTTCAGAATTCAATAAAAAATCAAACCGGCTAATCAGCTGAAGAGTAATCACTCAACGTGATTTAAAGAACGACAACATCTTTAATGGGGTATTTGTTCTTACACGTTACTCATTCGAAATAAAGAATACTAAAATTCCGACAGAGCACGAAATTCGAAATTCGAAAAAATGGAAATATGTTAAGATTTTGGACCAAAGGAAAGTTGGCAATCCTGCAAGTAGGATATGAAGTAAACTATATTCTCCACGGCTAAAACTTATAACTTATAAAATAAAAAAATAAAAATTAAATAAAAACGCATTATTTAAAGTTTTGATAAATGCAATCAAATTATTAATTTCTATTTCAATAATCAATTCGTTTCAAACTAGTCGAAATAATTTTTTTTTCTTTTCGAAATTATGCAATCAATATAAATAAATATGTAATTAATGTAAACAATTTCACTATTCTAAATATAATAAAATTTTTAAAATTTATCAAAACCGAAAAAAATGAAAACAAAAACTTGTTCAATAACAAAAAAAAAAAAATAATAATTTTTTCAAAAATATGTACATATGTGTGTACTACAAACAAAATGCAAAAACAATTAATATATTATGTTACATAAATTTTATACAAAACCAAGGACACTCAGCATGAACAGAAAAATTATCAACTTTTCAATTAAAACTAAAAAAATTGAAATTTACCAATTCGTGCGCACAAATAAGGGGGATATATTGTGCTAAATAAATAGAAACTATAGTTTCTAATTAATAGCAACGAAACATGAAAATACACATGATTTTTACTTAAAAATAAGTAGCCGCAATATGTTGGAATTACATATTGTTTTAAAACTAGTATTACTTCCTTAAAAAAAGCTAAATAAAATGTAACACATGATGCAGCAAATGCTCAAAAGAAAAAAGCTTAAACGTTTTGATATGTTGACAATGATTAACATATGGAAAAAATATAAAAATTAAGAACAAAACTTATAACATTCCAATAAACTGATGGAAAATGATTGATTTTGTCAAACAAAATATACAAAAAATTATGAATAATTTTTCTTTTTTACATACATATAAATAAACGTAAATTACAAATAAATACAAAATTTAAAGAAATAGCTCTTTTTTGTTTTTTAATTAAATTTAACTTGCTAATTTGCATGATACATTAGTTGTTGTTGTTGTTGTTGTTGCTGTTGATGATGATTATGATTTTGGAGGCTTTGTACACTATTGATTGATAAATTTGAGCTGTGTTGTTGTTGTTGCTGCTGCGATTGTGGTGAATTCAAGGATGATAATGATGTTGTCGATGATGCTGGCCCAATTCCAACTAACATTTGAGATTTTGAATTTCTTGTGAGAGGTTTGTGATTTTCAACACTCTCAGATGAATGCTGCCATCGCCAGCAAGTAAGGCAGAAATATCTGTGTTAAAAAAATAATAAAAATTATTCAACATAAATATTTTTTTACAGTGCATAAGCAAGATATTAAAAAAAAGCTTATTTTTGTGATCTTTGACCTAGAATATTTTGAAATTCCGACCGAATCCACAGATTTTTAAGCTCTCAAAAATTATGGAATATCAATCGCAAATCAAGGATAAATTGGTGTAGAGCTTTTATGAAACTTTATGGTGATTACAAAATCGAAGCTAAAATTGTATAAATTGTGATTTCGATATTTGCTGAAAATAATGTCATGTTTTTCATGTCAGACATTACACGTGAAAAAATGCTAAAATATGAACCTACATATTGTACAACAGCTGCTAGAAACTCAACACTGTTAGATCTTCACCAGTGATATGTCTTCTGCAATAGGTATATTTTATAAAAAGTGAACTACGGTAGCTTTTAAAATTAGTTTTTTGATTATTAATAAGGACACCACGAGTTATCATTTTCATTACAAACATTTTATTGCGAGATCCTTATTGAACACCGTGTGCATCTGGCGTATTTTATACGTTTCCAACAACTTAAATTGATTTTCAGTAGAAAGCTATGCTAATGCCATATCTAAGGTCTAATATTTTTTTCAGTTCCATACCATACCATCAAGGAAAAAATAAAATACATTTAAAATTACTTATGAAACTCACCTAAAACAAGAAAGTTCCCGACAATAATACGGTCCATGCTGTACGCCACAAATAGAGCACAATGAATCCTCCAAATATGGATCAACTTGTACTTTTTTCGTGAATTTCGATGTACGTATTTCAATAAATGCTGCCGAAACAGCACGCATATATGAACGATTATTATTGAAAGTAACACGTCCGGAACCAATGGGATATTTATATTTGTCAGTATCTATGCCTAATAATAAATTGAAATTAACTTAATATTATTTTAACAAATGCAAAGCCAAGTAACATACCTGCATATAAGACACCATCAAATAAATCATCCATAATTTTAGCTAAGCCCTCAGCAGTAAGCTTGCCATGTAAAGCACCAACAAATACCGTTTTAGTTGGATCCAATTTTTGTGAAGTGGACTTGACAAAATTTGAATCTGCTATAATCCAAGGAATGACTTCAACCTTTAAAATAGCAATTTGGTTAAGAACGTTTATAAGTTTTCTAAAGTTTAAATGAACATACATCTTTTGCCTTAATGCGTCTAGATGATATTTTAAAGTAATATATTCCACCACTTTGAGAATCGTCTACTTGCAAAATACACGCTGAAAGCAATGCTTTAACTTGTTTATCCGATTCAAAGATAATGTAAACATAACCTTTTGGTTGAGCTGCTTGTTGTTCCTTACCAGGCCATTCGACTCTAATATTGTATAGAAAAGAATATTGATTCTGATTCTGAACACAAGTTATGATGCTTAATACCTAATTTGTCCAAATGGCTTGAAAATTTGTATCAAAGACTGCTCACTAATATCCCATGGAATACCGCCAAGAAAAACTTTTGGTGAATAATTGAACATACGATGTGAACGTGTAGGCAGTGTACCACTCCACGTGCAAGTGGCTTCATAGAGCGCAGCAGAACTACGATGGAATTTGGCGACACGATCAAGATGTGTATCATTGATAGTTTGCTGTGGTTGCGGAAATTGCCAATTTTTCAACTGCAAAATCGAAGTTAATATTTATTGTTAGTATACAAAATTGGATTTCAATATTTTCCTATCCTAGTAAAGAAGTTGCTTACCTGATTGGTAGTGTTGTAACCTTGCAGCAAGTGGTTTAATAGAGGCATTTGTAGCTGTTGCGTCTGTGTTTGTACCTGCAATAATTTCAATGCGTTCAGCGCCTGTAAATTCTGAAGTTTTGTGAGCTCATTCAGATCAGCGAGCGAGAGCGCTTCGAAATTCGGTAAATTTTTTTCATCAAAAAGATTTGTTGTTGGTGTTTGTGGTTGTTGATTTTGATATTGCAACGGTGAAAATGCTTGTTGCTGCTGCTGTTGTGAGTGATTTGAAATATGCTGCTGTGTTGAATGTTGCTCATGTTGTTCATTATTTAGGGAGAGTAGATTCTAAAAAAGAGACACATATTAAGATAAGAAAATTAGCCAATAATAGTAGGCTAACTGTGTGGCCACTTTCTATATGAAAAAGTAGTTAACATACGGCCATATTATTGGCCACCTCTGGGAAACTTTGACTTAAAATTTCTTACATAAATATACTGGAGCACGGCGGGCTGGAAGCAAATTTATCTATATTTGTATGACAAAATTGCCAATGAAAATGAAGTAGACCAATTAGTTCCTCGTAGTGTAAAAGTTTTTAATCCTAATAAAAATTATCATTTCGATCAGCACTTAAAACTTTTTCTAAAACTTTAGGCCACTGGAATCCAGACATTTAAGCTTCCTTTTAGCCCGCCGTGTGAGCGTTTATATAACTCACCATCATGTCAATTAAATTGCTTTCATTATTCGATTGATTGCTGTTTTGACTTTCCGGTGAATTAGAACGACTCGATGATAATCCGCCACATCCAATACCACTACTACCACCACCGCTTACTCCACGATTTATGCCATTGGTGATACCATTGTAACCATAGATTGTAGTAGGAAGACAATCTACTGATAAATCATTACCACTCGATGAATTGCTACTAACACTAAAATTTAAAACGTTGTATTTGTACAAGTAAATTAATAAAAAATATACTCAATTTTATGAAGCAAATAACTTAAGCTTTACCTGATCAAAGGTGAGCTGTGAAAAGAGCGATTGTAAAGAGACGTGGGCGTACTTGGCGATAAAGGTGCAGAACAATCGAAGCTGATGTTTCTTTGGAAAACCTTAAGTTGTGCATTTTGTGCAATATTATCAAACTAAAAACCCATATTTTTTGTTTATTTGTTTTTGATTCAAGAAGAAACAAAAAAGTAGATTAAGAAAAAATTTTATAGAAAAAGAGAGAGAGAGAGAGGAAAGATGTGTTGTTAAAGCTAAGCTATATAATAGAAAATAAATTATAGTGGTGTTGCAAAAGTTGTGGTATATAGTAGTTTTAAAAGTCAAACATGCAAAATTGTGCAATTAAGTTTTAAAAAGTAAAGCCTAATACTATACGCATACATACATATACATAATTCATTTTCATAACTACCTGAAAGATATCGTAGGAGTTAGTCGATAATGTACCAGGCGACGTGGACGACTGTGTTGAGCTTGGCGTTAGCGATGTATAGGAGTGTGATGTTAGTGGTGATGATAAAGTATCACCGGCATGATTCGATGACCCCAACATCATGTAGCTAGATTTGCCTAAGCCAAGGAAATCGGTAATACCAATTGTATCCCCTAGAAAAATAGAACAAAATTATTATGTTAATTTTGTTTTTCATTTTCAGTACAAATGTTTTGTTTTCAGTACGTTTGTGCTTTGGAAAGCACAAAAAGCATTGATTTTTAGAACACTCGTAGAATTTTCTGACATTATTTGTCTATAGTTTTGTGATATTTTATTTTTTTTTTTTGGAAAATTTGATTTATATTGACTTATGTTCCTTACACATATGTACTTACATACTCGTATATAAGCAATTGCACTATTTTATTTACAATTAGATTGAATAAAATATAATTTTTTTGCGTATGTTTGGAAATATTTAGAAAAGAGTTCGTTCGAAATTCAAAATATTTGCGAAAGTCCAAAGTTTTGAATGGCATTTAATTGAGACTTCCGCAGAATCTATCGTTAAATTATTTCTCACTGTATTTCACAATTAGTATGGCTCTTTAAATTATATTGCTCTTAAGGCATTTTTTCACAATTTTCAGTTTTCTGTGATCTTATTTCCGACAAATTTCGAGCTAGTGAGTTCGGAAATTGTAATTTTCTGTGAAGTTTCAGGAAGCTGTGACTTGCGTCGTCTTCGGGACTGACAAAATAAAATGTAAATCAAAACAACATATGTATATCCCCAACGCGGGAAGATTAAATGGAATATAAATATTTTTTTTAAAAACAGCCCAAAGGTTCAAATTTAAAAGCTTACCATCGAATGATATTACCGATATTGCTTCACCGAGAACCGATATATATTGTTATCGTTCTCGGTCTCGATAACGATAAAGAGACGATATTAAAAAACATTTCTCGTTCGATCGAGAACAAGGGCGAGAAGACCGCAAAAATATTAAGACCGCAAAAATATTGAGACAAAATCAGAACAAAACGACAAAAAAAAACCAAAGGGACGTGTTTCCTAACCCTTTCATGCCCGAATTAAAGTGCGAGGACTTAAAAAATATTTGAGCTCATATTTTTATTAATACGACTATAAAGACTAACTGATATCAATTTCAAAGTCCTACGTGTCCTTGTTCGTCCTTACGGCCTGTAGAAAGCATTTCCTTCGAAAAGTTCCTGAGACACAACTCAACAATTTTTGTTTACAAATTATGCTTTTATCTATTAATTAACCTATTTTGAACCAATTGAAGTACTTTTTTTGTAAGTCCGAGTAATTTATTTCACATAATTTAATTAAAAGCACAAGGACCTTTTTTCTTAAATTTTTTGGCACTTGTTTTTTAACGACGTTACGACGTAAGTGACGCCAATATTAAAAACCCATAGCAGCTAACTAAATTGTGTATACACCTGAATGCACAAAACAGAACAGCTGATAAGACAAGAGCAAAACCAATCGCTAAAAAAAAATAACATAACGGTGATTTTGGCATGCCTATAGGCAACATTGGACATGAAAGGGCTAATAATGCTATATCTTGGCACTTATGGCAGCTACAGTTATGAAACTTTATACTTGGATGTATGTACATTGTTTGGGCCAAGCGACTCACAAAATGTGGAAGGGATTGGGTAAGAGAGCGTGGCTCCTGCCTTCCAAAAAAAAAACTTAAATTAGTATTGTTGGTACTTATACCAAGTTTAAAATTTGGTGAATTGGTGTGAATTTTGGTGAAATGTCAGCAGAAAAGGTTCAGCTGGTAATAAGTATTAACGAGAATAACTAAGAAAACTCAGAGACAACGAGACGAGAATGAGACAAATTCAAAATTGCTCGTATGAGAAAGAGATGATAAGTTTGGCGGCATTACGAGCACGATGCGATAATTTTTGGATTATCGTATCGTTCTCGTTTCGGTGAATCACTAATTAATTTTTAAGAAATAAGATTAAGATTTAAGAAATAAAATAGAAGTTGCTCAGAGATTGGAATTGGTTAGGAGAGATAAAGGAGTGTTTTTTCGGCCATTAAATATAAAATTCCTTAACTTGAGAAAACTACACAAGCTATTTTGAATTGTGCTGTGTAAAGCTTTCGATTACTCTAACCTCTTGCTAGCCCAAAAATTAAGGAGATGACGAGAGTGGTACCTCTCATATAAAACACAAATTGCAATGCTATGCTATGCTATGTCAATCAAGGAGGAACTCAATAATTATTAAGAATTTAGCTACCTCAAGAACTCACTGTACAAAAAATTAGCGCGATTGCATTCGGGGTGTGTCATACATTCAATACAGCAAAGTTGTTTTGTCCCAAAGGTACTTATTCGATTTCAAACAATTTTTCCGTCAGTCAGTTTTAATTGTTTGCTATGATACTCGTACATACATACATACATATATGAAAAAGTACTTTCTTTTAACATTGCATTTCTTAGCATGGCAATTCTTCGTTTTGTGAGGTGAGGGTATTCTTATACTCCTAGGGGACTTAAAACGGAGTAGCAATTTTTTACCAAAATAAAAAAAAATGTTCTCTGCTTTTTATCTTTTAGGAGTAGTATCATTACCTTACAGGCACACTAGGCCAGTGCCTATGGCGGCAAATATTGGGAACTTTGAAAAGAAGACGGTGAGAGTTACACAGGGGAAAAAAATGCAAATACTTGGAATGTCGCCCCCTAAACTACCTAAAAAAATGTTGACGAGCAAAAAAAAAAGGTCCTTATTTTTCATATTAAACAATTTTTTTGTCCATATTCACCAGTGAAGAAGGGCGGCAAATTTCTAAATCCGGGCCTGCATGTACATAGTCAACCGGCCTTGCGTTAAAATACATATATGAAATCCAAGAGCTGCCTAAGAATATTCAATTAAAAAATTTATTTCAATATCACTCGTTTCTTGCTCCATAAGAAGTTATTCAAGAGCATTCTCTTGAGATTTTTCAACGATTTTCTACTGGGTGTATCCATAGTTTGCAATGATTGTATAGGTGAAACTCATACTACAATTGGCTTATAATGAAAACTACATTATCGTAGCACCCTACAGCTTTATATGCACATTTTTTATAAATGTTCTTCTTAATGGCAACATTTAAATTGTCACAATAAATAAACAAGAACAATACTTAATGCTATGAAATATGGTCAGTATAAATCAAACTTATTTGCTCGACTTCTTCATTGAAATAACTTTTTAAGTATCTTGCATCATAATAAATTTAAAAAAATATGCACTTGTACCATAAATTGAATTGAATATTCGTATGTGAAGCAGCATGAAATGTTGTGCGAGTACTAAGTTGTTGTCGCTGGTAGAAGTCAAACAACCAACCAGCCAACCAACCAAGCAACCATGCAAACAAACCAGCCCTTCCCATTCTTGAAATGGCCTACTATAAGTGGGCAAAATAATAAGTTTTTGGTAAATATTTGTAATAAGAAAGTTTGAAGATGAAGATGCAGGGGAATTTCGACGTTGGAGGCCATTTAATTGCATTTGTAACATGCACATGTATTTGTATATATTATCTAATAACAAAAAATAATGTTGACACTTGATTAGATAAAGTTAATTGAGTTTTATTTGTATTTATTCCGTTATCGAGGACATTACATTGCGCAATACATGTCAGAATATCCTTTATGTAAAAAAAGAAACAAATCAGACACAAAATTACACAAAACTTTGGAAATACATACATAAATAATAATCATTGAGTCATTTTGTATAGATATTTTCAGATACAAACTGATAGTTTAAGTAAAAAGTTCATGGCTGTACGAGAAATATAAAAACTGAAATGAGGTTATATTTTATACACTGTTGTTTTATAAATTAAAATAGATGGAATTGAGAGAAGTAAAAAAATTGTTCATTTCGCTCTCAAGGACTTAAATTATATTGACTCTTCAAACCTTCATCCCAATGAGCATCATTTTAAGTTATTTTATTGCAGTTATTTATACTGTAGCGTAGCAAAGGGGCTTGAGCCCCAGCGTAATTGATGCCCCGGAGAGATCTGTTTGTGCAGAAAACAATTTTTTTTTTTTCAAAAGAGTGGATTAAAAATCGAGATTCCAACTGGACATAGTATAAAATGATGCAAAATTTTTGGTTACTTTTTTTACAAATTGTGTGTTGGAAATTATTGCGAAATATGTTTGAATGTATCAATAGTTATACATGTATATAGATTTATATATGTCTAGTACCGATAGTACTTTTTCAATTCTTTTCTAAAAAAAATATTAATTTCTTAAATCACTAAACTTACCAGTTATTGATGGCACAATAGCTTCTTTAGGTTCATTAGTTCGATTTAAAAATTCATGACGTTGCTCGAGTATCGAATTGATGGAATGTTTTTGTAAAATATCAGCACCTGGTCCGGAGAGGTTTCTCATATTTGATCCAATACAATCTGTAGATTCGAACTAATATAAAAATAGAAATAATTATTTTTTTTAAATTATGTACACTTGCTAAGAGAGTTTGTAGTTCACAGTCCGTAATAATTTCTAATGCATCACTTTTTGTGCATACTTAAATTTTAAATTGTTAATGAGGTAATGCACGAAAATGATTAAAATCTATGTTATCACACATTTGACCATTTTCCAAGGATAAGAATTCTTCTGTATCATTTTGCAGTGCATAGAAATTAAAGTAAATTCTTCAGTTTAATTTCTAAGAGCTCAAAAATGCTCCTAAACAATTGATATAAGTGTGCGAAAATGGCCAATACCGCTATTTTTTAAACATTTACCCCCTTTATCACAAAAACTAGATATACATACATATATAGTATTATGAAAAGTGAAATCTAAACTAGGAATCAGTTTCAAAAACTTCACAGGAAAATATAAAAATTATTAAAACACATTTGCAAAACTCACGTTTGTATGCAGCAAAATCGCATTTTCCTTATAAAGAACCAGAGTCCGGGAAAATTCATGGCAAATACGCAATTTTCCGCCCCCCTGACAATGAAATATTTTTATTCACTAAAGAAAAAGGTCATCTACTTTCACATTCCAACCCCTAGCAAGAAGTATTGTAATATGAAAAATATTCATATTACAATACTTCTGGGCTTTTGCACATTGCAATTCACTATTTTTATTTACTAAAATGTCCACAAAATTAATTAAATATGGTACAAACCAAGGACCCCAGGTACGCTAATGAAAACAAAACACTGTCATAAAATTGTTTTATGAATTGTTTCAGTGACATTATGGCTTTCTCCTGGTAATGCTAGAATTAAATCTTTAGACGTTTTGAAAGTATTCTGTCATAAAAAGATGTTTTAATTTTCATTGGTCGAAAGGGTTAAGTCCTTAGATCGAGTGACTCTTTTCTATCATAATGTAAGGGAATTACGCTCTAAAACTTGAAATTTATTCTTATGTTCTCAGAACATTAACTTTGATATTATAGCCCTGACCGAAACTTGGCTTAAGTTCCGAAATATTTGATAATAGTTTCGAGGTTTTTCGAAAGGATAGATTTGAATGATTGGATAGCCAAGTTGGTGGTAGAGTCCTTATTGCAGTTAGGAATACGATTTCTAGTAAAAGTTTCCAAATTCCTATTGTTTCTGATTTAGAGCTAATTTGTGTTAAATTGACTTTGAATAAATCATCTGTTTACATTTTAAATGCTTACATTCCACCTAATAGTAGCATTGACGTCTATAATTCACTCTTGCAAGCAGTGGACCATGTGAATTAAATTTACCACATGTAACATGGATCCAAAACGACGATGACACAATTTTTACAGTAAAAGAAACTTCTATGAACTATTCTTATGTGAAATATTCTTATGTATCCGATAAAAAGTTACAAATGGTTGAAAATAAGGCTTTGCAAAAAAAATTCAAATAGTGTACCCCGCCCACCACAATCCATATTTGTCCAAATAAATATAATTTTAGTGTGAGATGTACCATCTAATTATTAGACCATAGATTATTAGAATTATTATTAGGAAATCGGTATACCCAACCCGGGTTTTACTTAATAAAAGACTTTTTAACTTTTATACCTAGAGCAAAACTAATCCATTTCAGAAAACTAAGATGCATAACGTCAAATTGATTTATTTATTTTTTTATATGAAGTTTGACGACAGCTTTCTACTTGGTGGTAATAAACTATGTCATTACTATAAGAAAAAAATGCATTTTAGAATTAGATTTTTATCGTAAAGAAAATGTTAAAAAGAAATAAAATTATTTTTATTTATGAACGTGCAAATGTTTACTATGGTATGATTCTACAATCACGCATTAAATCGTGATCTAGATTTTATCCCAACAACAACTACAACAATAACAACAACAGTAACAACAAGTCAGTCAGTTAGTCGGGCAGCAACAATTGCAAACTAACGAACACCCTTCATCAAGTGCATCCATCACATCATCATTCAACTGGGAACAAGTGTATGCCACCACGCGGCACAACTCTTCATTACAACAATAGCAACAACATCAACAACACTAACAAAAACACTAACAACAATCAACACCTTTCACACCAAAGAATGAAAACTGTTGAAGATATGGCATCGGCAGCAAGAGCAGTAACAAGGAATAGGAACATAGGACATGCAACAAGAAAACTTTAACACAGAGAGAAGCACACACTTGAGCTGTAGCAGCAGCAGTAAGCGTTTGGTGCAATTAAAAGCGCATCAAGTGTTTGCAAAGTGCTATTAAAATGCCAAATTAGTGCAAATATTGTTATCAGGCTCTTGCCAAACAATTTGTCGCAAAATCGCAAACGACTCATTATCGGAGATTAACGAAAATTATGGCAACAAGTAAGTAGGCAGATAGGTGGGTTGGGTAGTTCGTTTAAGACCCTTCATAATTTGCTGCTTTTGAGTGCGGCTACTATTCAAGCAAATTGTAAGAAGTTAAGTTGATGGTTAAGCTTGAAAATTAAATGAATAATTTATTCTGTTTGATGTTCTTATAAAGAGTGCCACGATTATTTAATATTGAATGAAAATCATTGAATATTTCATTGTTTTTAACTAATGAAATTGTTCGATATTTTTTATACGTATTGCTGTCTTTAAAAATATGCAATTTTCGTTGGGAGTCGTTCACATATTACGTAATGCGATTTGTTAATTTTTTGACGCTATCGTTGTATAGTATGACATTACTAATTTAAATTTACACAGTACTCTGCCTTGTAGGAAAAAGTAATCGCAATGTGTGAACTTGAATATGTTTTCTTTATATAGCGGACTCCTATAAGTCTTATGTCTTAACCGCAACTCCGACGGTCGATGTAGTATTGAGGTGTATCATACTGCTATTGCGATCAAGTTAGGATTGACAAAATCGGTCAATTAAAAGCAAAAAGTATAGCCAATTAAATACTACAGATAATCAGTTAATCCGTTGGAAAGAAAATTTTTCGGAGACCATTAACATTAACCACCTCTATCCATAAGCGCTTCCCATATGCCGTTCGCTGAGGGAACACCAGAACGATTGGCCTTGTGCCCGTCTTCACTAACGGATATAACAGAGCCCATAAAATACAACAAAGCAGCGGGTGCAGATCGTATAGTTGCCAAAAAGTTGAAAGTTTACCTAGAGCTCATCGCTGAACTTATGTACCATGTCCTTATCCAAATTTGGAAAGAAGAACGAATATCAGAAAACTGGCTCAAAGTAATTTTTGTAAAAATATTAAAAAAAGTGAACTTATCGTTATACCAGAACTACAGGGGCATCATAATTCTATTCAAAACCTTGACAAAAATCCTTCTCACCAGAGTTAAGGAAAAAATAGAACCACTTATCCGGAAAAACGGTCAGAATTTTCGCCTAAGCAGTTCGTATATTGATGAAATTGATACCCATCGCATTATCGTGGATAAATGAGCGGCAGGCATCATTTACTTTCTTAGATGCGTTGAACAGACGAGATGCATCATCCATGATCATTAATTTCATCAAGGCTCAATACGAAGGTTACAAATGTAGTCAACCGTGAAGTCAGTGCTGTCAAGAATCATTCAAATCAAATGATAAAAGTAATGAAATTGGTCAAAATTTGGTCATTTTCCGTCATAGGGTTGGGCTTTGGCAAGGCAACTTTGAATGTTTTGTCTCACCAAAACGCATCACTATCTTTTCTGTATATTTTATTGTACATTTTTATATACAGCTAAAGTCGGCCGGAAAGCATTGGAGTGGAGCCCTCAGTTTTTTGAAAGCCCTTTACTCCATAAGGAAATAGAGGAAACAATAAGAAGCTTGCCCTTGTAATTTGCATATAATGGTGAAGTACGACTTGTTACGAGTTATTTCCATCATACTAAAGCAACAGGGCGAGCAACCATATAACATCTGTTAATATCCTGTGGATTTAATTTTTCCTGAACATCCGCTTAAAAACATATGTGTAGAGTTTTCAACGCTTGTTTAGGCTTTCCTACGTTTTTTTTTTAGAAAAAAAGCTTAGGGTCAGGATGGCACCATAATGTGTAATAGGTGTAAAGTCGGGTGACGCTTGCAAACATCGCAAAGTTAAGTTCAATTCACTTATCACATGGGTGATGATAAAGCTGAACGGAGGTGAAATTAAATTGTCCAATTTAAGTTGCGAATCACCATCAAAAAGAAAGCAATATTTGAAAACAATTTAGTTTAGCTCGCAAAATATATAGACTAGCAGACAAGGCGTCAGTGAATCTATAAGTTAAATCATCGTCAGTTCGACCAGTGCGATGAGACAGGCACACTTAAAAAAATGTCATCAATGCACATACTGAATAAAATGGTTCAAAACAAAGTCGTGCGGTTGTGCGGTTTACAAAACATCTGAAGGTCACAGCCTATTTCTGATCCCAAGTCTGAACTCAGTTTCTTTGCTTTTGACTCATTCGTGTATTTGGGTAAGCTATCTATATCAAAGCTGTGGTAACAAGGCAAAAGAGCTGAAGTCGTAATGTAACGTAAGGTTAATTTTCTTTTAATTTCGGCCAAAATTTAACTTTTGTATTTTCGCATTATTGGCCTGGTCAGCTGTTTGTTTTTTTGATACCACAGATATAGTCTGTGCGGCAACTTTTGTATGGTTGTGTAATTGAAGTTTCAGTGAAAAAAAATGTCATCACTATAAAATGACAACCATTTTTACTTTAAACCAAAGTACAGACTGTCATTTTGTTTAGATGATTCTTTTTCTTTTAACGTCTCAATTGTATTGCTCTTTGTTACTACAAAAAAAAAAGAAAATGACAAGAAATTTCAATATCGCGTACTTCAATTTAAGTTGTAATAGCATCCGCATGCAGGAGTATTTCGTATAAACATTTTTTGGCGTTTATGTTGCCATGTTAAACTATTTAAGTTTTGCCCTTCCTCACATTATTTTAACCTCCTTTCCTCGCTTGCGCTCGCATTGTTGGTCCTTTTACTGAACACATTTGAAATCCTTTTGTTAACTGTGACTGCGAATAGCCGCTGCATATGATATAATCTTTGGGGTGAATTTTTTGGCAACTCTTTGAATGTGTGAT
Source organism: Meiosimyza platycephala (assembly GCA_963662105.1). Lineage (NCBI taxonomy): Eukaryota > Metazoa > Arthropoda > Insecta > Diptera > Lauxaniidae > Meiosimyza > Meiosimyza platycephala. The sequence continues at coordinate 91,258,838 of OY759209.1, read as the reverse complement.
GTTATGTCCGATGTTCTCAATATGGTTACGATTAAGAAAGAAATTTTGAAGAAAAAGAAAAAAAAAAATAATTGTGAACATCCTTGAGATTGAACCAACAACTACGAGATTAAGCTTTTAGTTTTTTTTTTCGCAAAATAACGAAAAGTATAAATGTAATAACATTTGCATACATGGTTGTCATTTGGAGACTTTGTAGTCTTTATTGTCTTGAAAATGTATTTCTGACAAACAACAAAAATAAAGCATCAATCCGTGCTATTGAAATGATAGCAAAAATTTGAAAAGTTTGTGTTCAACTGCTTGTAGAATTGATACAAGTTGTCATATTTCAATGGCTCGTTTCTTGCTTAAATGTTGCTTAGAGCATTTTATTGGAAAAACAAATTCACTTTGGTTTAAGCCAGAAATTTCCGATTTTGAACTTATTGGATTTCATTTTGTGATACCAAACCAAAAATTTCCTCTGACCTTCAATTCAGATCTCATCTTCATGAAAAATTGTTTACTTATTGAACTACAGCAAAAATTAATTAAACTCAAAAATAAGTAAAAAAATTGCTTATTCACTTAATTACAATCTCTTTCTAATCAAAACACAAAATTTTTTTTAAGACATTCAAAAAGCACAATAAAATTCTTATTGTAAAATTTCACTCCAAATGTAACAAGGTATTTTCAAAAATAATATGTGTATACTTTAAATAACCATATCAACTCCAAAGGCCATTAAACAATCTTAGGCGACTCAACCCCTAATCCGGTTTTGGACAAAGATTTCCACCGAAATTCAATGACACCCACAAAATGTCACCAAAATGCGCGTTCGTAATCCTCTGCCGTCAGAGCCTATGCCGTTGTCGTAACTTGTCGAATGCCAACACATATTTCCGTTAACAAGGCGCTTAGCTCAGGGCTTCGGGCCATTTATATTTTTTACATTTAAATAGCAAAGTATGGAAGGAAAACCGCCGTTAGCCAAATCATTAAACCGTCGATTCCAAATCACAAAAAAGCGAACAAAAATACAAAAAATACAAAAAAAAGAAAGAAAAAATATAAAAATTAAATGAAAAACTTCCAACTGAAATTTTCAATTGAATCTGGAATTTACTTTGCAGACAGCAACTGAATTGAAATTTTCAATTTCGCTTGTTGAGCGCGGCAGTGAAATGCCTCGCCGTTTTTAAAATACGTTATCATTTAATACTTTTTCCCAGTAGAAAGAAGCATTTGTACATTTGCTATGCGGGGGTATGGTGCGGATCGACATGGAGCCGAAGCTGGAGGTGGAACATTGTACTACAATAGCAAAAAAGAGAAACTTTAATAGGCATGAAAAAGTTTTTCATGCGCCTATGTGTATGCAACAATAAAAGCACGTTTTGTTCATTCCGCATTCACCGATTCACTCACTCATCCACTCACTCACTGACTGAGTCGAAGGAAACTCATGTTAACTGAAAAATCGGAAATGTTGCCGTTGAAACAAATGTCTGTTTTGCTGAACGTTACGTAGGCGTTCATGTTGGGTGCCGATGGGACGATGGAAGGGGGCGGGCGGGCGCAAGGGCTAGGTGCCATTACAATATGGTTATTAAATGGGTGTATTTGATAGTTTTGAAATGCACTTAATGCATTCGTTTATTTTCAGCTAGGAGAAAATGAGCGGGAAGGATACATATGAGTTTTTAAAGATAATCATTTTCATTCAATTAAAAAATAATTGATATAAAGTGCAATTTATATACATATATAATTTGTTTTTGTAACTCTATAATTGATAGCCTTTTTGGCATATATTTGGAAATATATTTTATTAGGTATGCGATTTTTATTACCTCCTCAAATAATTTGACTTTCGCAATTGCAGTCTAGTCCAAGGAATGGAATTGGCGTCATAATAGAAATTTTGGTATTAAAAATCTTCAGATTGAGAGCAAAATCGGTGCATTCGTACATTTATTTTAGCTCTATACACTTTGCCTAACGCAAAATAGGTTTTGAAGAAAACCTTAACATTATAGATAGATATATATAGATAGTCCAGGGGTCCTCAAATTAGAGCTCTCAGACTCTCTAAAGTTTCGATATAGAGTCTTTTTAATTTAATTGACACTTTTTGCACTTTTGCTATCACTTAAAGTGTTATTTAATTCCAAAGTTTACAATTCCAGGATATGATAAGTAGTAGAGTAAGGAATTTTTTGTGCTATTTTATGCAGTAGGTTGTTTATCCTAGGAATGAATCTGGAAGGTGGCGTAGCTTTTATTTTTATACAAGCTTTTTGTAAACACTTACTTTGCTTACAGGCGCTAACTGGTGTGAAATTTACATAAATATCAACCTTCAAGGATTCTCAAGTGTACATATGGGCGTTAATTCCATCATCTCTCCCAAAAAAGATGGCTTCACAGGCATAACTAACTTTAAAAGTTCGTGATATACCACATGCACTTTTTTAAATTGTACTCATATCTTTATCTAAAACATATCAGTGACACTAATTATACATCATAAGCTTTACCCAATATTTAAAAAAATTCCAAATTTAAAGTTTATCCAACAGCAGCAACAACTACTGACTGCTGACTTCGATGACGCTGCATTCGAAGTGCATTTATTACTTTGTTTACTAAAATGTTTAAGGATGTTGATATACAACGGATTATTATCGTACTTCCTCCGTTTTTTAGTCTACGCGCACATTGTTCTTCTCGTGCACAGATGCACACACTTGTGCATACCCCTAATATTTAAATTGCTTGCTATAGTTAGTAGATATCAGTGTATGGGCGTATGCAGCCTAACGGGCGGGCGGCGGGTGGTCGGGCATGTAGGCGCAGGCTACTCGCTGTTACAATACAAATGTATTTAATATGAAATATTAAATTTAGTTGCGTAAGCAATTCATTTTATTTTATTATCTGGCAGATGACAACAACAATAATAAAAGAAATGAATAAGCAGACGACATTTTGAAAAAAATGAGAGAAAAATATAAAGAAAAACGTTGTAACAAACAATGGGAATTTCAGATTTGGCTTATGCTTTTTTTTCCAACATTTCATTTTTTTTCCTGCTCCCGTCGTAAGCAGTTTCCAAGTTAAGATACTTTGTATGGATTTGAGACAACTCGAGGTGGGGAGGGTGTGTTATTTTTACAGTTAATATTCATTCAGTTGCAATGATATAAAAAGAAAAGACAAAATAAAAATAACACTGTATAACAATTTCTAATTCTTCAAATATCCACCTGTTCTATGTATCACTAAGGACTTATCGCTTTGATAGCTGTAGGCAACTTTATATAATAGCATCTTCAGTGACCAATTCTTAGTTATACAAGCTTACTTATGTAAGATTAAGCTGAGAACTTAACGATCAAAAGTAAAAATCACTCAATGGCTTTAAAGGTATATTGTGATACCTGATAGTGTGGCTTGTTACCTTTCTTCCTGCGCTAGTCAAATGAATCTGGAGAGCTCTTCCAATGAAACATTTGCTACCATGCCCAAATCGCTTGAAAGTTCTGTCACCGAGGTAGCGACGACGTTTGTTTTGTGTGCACAAATTTTCCAGCTTCTTCAACTTTGTAGTTTCTACAGCAGCGCCAGTGGAGTATGCCAGGTTTTCTAAATAACGTACTGATTGCACAGTTCCCTGTTAGAGTCATTCGAATGCATATTATCCATTCGTTGAACTATTAAACATCCTTGGTTTTTTGATTCAAAGTCAACCATTATGATTTGGAGACTCTGCATCTATACGTGGCGAATCGTTTTCGATTGATTAGTTTCCTTGGTCAGATATCTACATAGTTGTGCATAGAACTCCTGTAGTGGCATACTTGCATTCGCCCCCATGTAGTCTAGTAATATCTCGGATTCTGTCTTGGTCTTTGGCCTTAGGTACCATAAACACCAGGTACCCAGCAGAGCCTGATAGTAGGCAATGTAATGTATTAGGCATGTAATTAAGAAATTATGTGCAGTACATTACGCAATTCGATTTGATGCAATGGAACCCTAGAGTCTTTGTTGCTGTCAGATCGTTAGAGATTTCTCGCAGTTTCAGCCTCGAGATTAAATGCCAAGGTCTATTTTTTTTAGTAGTATTATTATTATTATTCCTTCATGTGTGGCTTAAGCATGGAAGAAGCCTCAAGCCTTAACGAACAATTTTAGATTAAAATAGTTCACTGATAATAGTTGAAGCTTCAATAACATTTTGAGTACCCTTTAATTTTTAAGTTAGTTTGCCTTTGCAAATTGTTCAGAACGGTGAGATAGCACCGTAAAGCGTAAGCTAAGCAATGACTGTATACATTCAGTAGATGTGCGGTTTCAGAGCCAATTTATTTTTAAAAAATCCGCCTAAGGTTTAATTGCAAGGCCTGAGTGCCGGCACAAAATGATTTTGCCTATGACTGCTATGTGTTTGATCGCTTCGAAATTTTGCAGTCACCTCTTAAGATAGTAACTTGGGAGGATTTAATACACAAAGTCTGGTATGCTTTAAAATAATTTGGGTGTTTCCTTTTTGTTTGTGTGCAATTTATAATTTCACTTGACTCATTTTTTTTTTGGACTCTATATATTTTTTAAATTTAGTTTTGAAATTTTGAAGTTTTATTCACAAAACACTGCTTACGTTATTATTTTACCAGAAGTTAAAGCTATTTTAAAATTTCTTACTATAGAACTTGTTATACGGTGGTAAATAATTGAAAATTGAGGTTACTCATACGACATGTTATCTTTAAACGTGAAGACTTTTAAATGGCAATAATTTATCTAAAGATAATGAGAATTGAATGATTTAATCACAATTTTAAAAATAAAACTTCAAAGTTTTAGATAATTTAATTCAATTTAAAAAATTTATTACAGTCGCTAAGATATAAAACTTTAAATTGGAAAATCTGACACACCCTCATGAAAATATATTCTTAAGTTTACGATTTATATTTTTGAAATTTTTTCTTTAAAATGCACGAGAATACCTTGTCTAGGGTGATTTTTTATTATTTATTTTGAAGACTTTTCCAAAAAGATTTTGGGCGATTTAATTTCCAAATTTTTCCTATTTTTGGAATAAACTTTTGTTGTCTTGTTTTTAGTATAAGCAAATACTTGTAATATTTAAAGTAATTCTTTAATAAATTCTTCGCTAAAATGGTAATGTCGTTGAACCTTCTCTCACATGAAGTATCATGGATTAGCTTTATTCCCCAGTTACTGCCTTACTAATTCTGTGCTAAATACCAACAGAGGTATTAAGGATGACAGACAGACAACACTTTCTTGTCTATCACTTTGAGAGATGATATACTATATAAGCTACGGGTGGTACTATTGTAGATGTTGGGTGGTTGCTTATGTTTGACACTTTTAAAATTTAATAATAATAAAAACAGAAAAGCGCACATTATTTCACGCATCCCTGCTCTTATTAAAAGCATATCACTCATACGACCCGTTTATTGAATTATTTTATCATTCAATTTTATCTCACATTTGCGGTGGAATTTATTTGCTCTCTCAAATTAATGATTTTAAAAAGTGCGCATTCACACACACACACACACACAATACAACCGAACATACATGCATTCACACAGCGCAGCACAGCATAGAACAGTACAAGCTCGTCGAACACTATGCTCCACAAGTTTAATCAAATTTATCTCATAATATCCGCAGGCATGAAGTGTATAAAGTTAAGTAATCTAATTAGGATCATGCTTGTATCGTGGTTGTAACCACAGCCTTCTGCAGGAGTAACAAAATTATTTATATGGCTACGCACCTACCAAGCGATTAAATCATACCTACAATCAATTGTGGAATCGTGTTGAGAGTGTGAGATAGGTATGTTGATGGTGGTGGGAAGGACAGAAGCAAAGGACAAAAAAAGAAACTCTTCAATTACCATAATTCGAGTACGAATGGTTTTCTATTATTATTTACATACCTGTTGCAGCGATGGCATTGTTTTGAATAAAAATTCTACTTCCACACTTTTTTCTTCTTCCACGTCGTCGTTTACTTCTCTTCGGTTCGGTTCAGTTCAGTTCAGTTCTGCCAGAAAGGAACTCCCACCTCAGCTGTGGCAGGCCGAGCACAAGATTATGCGTTCAAATACAACACAAATGCCAAAAAAGAAAACACTGTATGTGAGAGAGTCACGTGATATTCAACTCACTACACAACTGTTGTGTTGAAGAGATTTTCTTATGGTGAATTTGAAATTGGTCAGCAATGTTTCTACTTAGTTCTCTTGACTTCAGAAATTTAATTGGTTGTTTTTTTGCTCGATATTCGAATCTGACGTGTAGGATATTCTTTTAGTCGTATCCTTGTTGCATCGGTAAGTTTGATTTGCCAAACTCTGTGACGTTTGTCTACGATTCACTATATTTCGGCACAACTTTTTCAAAAAATGTTTTTCTCTGTTTTCAATATCAATATTGAGTCATTTTAAAACATAACGCATTGGTATAAATTACTTCAATGTTAACATTCCTGCAATAAATTAAATTGTTTTTGTTTTAAATTTGAAATAAATTTCAAGTTATTGTGACTTATTGTGGCTTATAAATAGATAGTCATACTAATTTTTGTCGATATCTTCTTTCAGCGAGGTTATATTAAGTAGCATATATGATAAGGAAGAGTGACTTCATACTATTAAAGTCACAAGGCTCTCTTTTGTGTCGCTACGAAATATTTTTAGTATCACATGTTAAGGATTTTCATTATGTTGAAAGTTAAATAATCTCAGATTTCTACCTTTTGAATTATCTACAATACTAAAATATTACTTATTGGTTGGAAATATGATTTCCTCTAACTGCGTTTTAATTCTTACCGACCATGTAAAAGTACTCGTATAAAGGGCATCAAGGCGCATTATATTGGGGTTCCACTCCAAATAAAAAATTCAACAAAGGGTTATATAATTAGCCGTCGGATACATCTACCTCTAGCGACGCCACGAGGCAAAGAGTACTCGTTTTAAGAATTTTTATATATCGATAGCTACTAATTCGTGCAAAAATATACTTTATGCGATGAGTAAAAAACCTATTTAAATCAGGTAAGCTGATGAAACTTGGGTAACTGTTATGCAGCTATCACAGGTTAATTCGAATTGCTTGAAATTTAGGCCAATGATTTGTCTTGATGACAAAAATTCGATTTCAAAAAAACCAAAAATAACATGTGCAAAATGAAACATTTGAAAACATAAACATGTTGGCTTTTTAAACTGATTTATGCATTTGTGAGCGAGTCATAAAGGTATTTCTATGATTCTTTCAATGTAATTATGAAACTAGTATTTTTAGTCTGAGTTTCGTTTTTATTCCTATTTCTTTACGCAAATTATCTCAGAATTGCTAGTCGTGATAGACTGGGAAAACTTGATATTTTGAAATGTTTAAGGGCTCTTGTCTGAAACTATTCTATGACATCTTAAGAAAACCTCATTAAAATTTCAGCAATTTCTATAAAGAATTAGAATCGCGAGTCTCATTTTAAATGTTTTTAAAAATGTTTATTTGATGCTTGTAAAATCGAGCGAAATGTAGGTTTAATTTCAAATTAAACTCTGACTATTATTTTTCATGTATTTTGAGTCGCTGAGAAAGAAGGAAAATAAGATATCGACATAATTAAAACTGAGCTTTGAAGGAAAAGAGCAGTACTTTCGCACGCCGTAAAAATTTTCATGAGAAATTTAATTCGCGGCGTAATATACTCCTGAATATAAGAAACGGTACCTCTTAGAAAAAAAGCGCACGACGGATTTTTATTTTTTTTGTAGAAAAATGGTCAGTTAGGTACCTCGAATGCGTAGCACCATGAATTTTTGGAAGGATGCAACTTGAGGGTTAAAACCTTTTCCAGACAACCGTGATATTATAACTTTACGAATTAGTATATCAAAAACATAAGTAATTAAAAAGACATTAGGGATATAATTTGCTTTCCTTGATGTCCCGGAAAACTTTTTTTTAATGTCAACGGTCCCTTGTGAACTTAAATGAGTTTTTGAAAAATGTTCATTGACAAAAAATATAGAGAGGCTCTATCTACCATTTTTGTTACTTTACAGGAGAACGAAAAAACGTAATAAAAATTAATCTATTGTGGTATTGAAGTGAGTTATGGCTTTTTTATATTTGCTTGTAAATGCTTTATTTTTAATCGTAGCACACATATTTTTTTATCAATGGTGTATTAGTGAAATCTACAAAAAACTCGATTTTGAAAAAAATGTTAGTTAGGGCCTTTCTATATAAAGGTAACGATACGTAATATGAAATTTTTTTTACTGCTTATATACATAAAATTACTTGACCCGTATTTTCAGATTTTGCTGAAAACATTTTTTTTCCGAAAATATCCACATATGAATTTTCGATAATTAGCTGGATTTTGTCAAAACTACTCATACTTGAAGTCTATTATCTCCAGTTGTACTGATCCGATCAGTGTCTAGTTTTTTTTTATATAATGCTTCATAACGTTGGCTTTCGAAATAAATAACCACATTTATGATTCGTCATACGCTGCACGCTTAAATTCCTTCTGGAACTCATGACTTGCGGTCGAAAATATTTCATAGCTTCCGATCTAACAGAGACCCCACTTTTTTGTAAAATGGGTTTTGTAGATAAAAGAATAAGGAACAAGTTGTTGTTTTTTTTCTAGTTGGAGGGACAGCAAGTTAAAACTATTTAAAAATTTAATTTTTTATTATTTTTTAATTGTTGACAATATAAAATTTTTAAATTTACATATTTCGAAAGATTATATAAAAAAAAATTTGGCTTGATCAGATTAGTACAACTGGAGATAATAGACACATACAGTAGTTTTGTCAAAATCCAGCTAATTATCGAAAATTCATGTGTGGATATTTACGAAAAAATTTTTTTTTTTGCAAAATCCCGATACATGTGTCAACTGAATTTGTTAGAAGATGCAGGAAAAAAATGCTCTTCGCATTTGGAGAAGTCGAGTTTTTTTTTCCTGAAGTTCGTGCGGTTTGTAAAAGAATGACCGATACATATAATAAAGTACAATGAATGAGGACTTGGCACCTTCCCCACAAGCAAATTATTTAAAATGTTATGCTAAAAGATTTTTCCAGCTAATGCACCCAAAATTTCACACGAATACTAGAAATTGTTTGGATAAAATAAAAACGTGGCAGACTTTTACAAGATGGCATTGCACGTACTATCAAGCAAAAGCTTAAAATCGCCATGGGAAATAGTTATGCTTAATTTAATATGAAATGCTAATTGATTTTCTTTTTGTTTTTTTTCACATAAACATTACTACGGTGAAGAAACTTTTCATTCCGCAGTTACTAGATTTTCACAGTGTCAGCGAAAGTAACCAAAAATAGATTTGTATAAACCAATTTAGGCCAAACTCTCTTTGTCTCAGAAACTGGATCTTAGCGAAAGTTTTTGTCTACATACATGGAGGTCCTATTCAAGTTCTCTATGTAACCAGTCCTTAATAGCAGATAGTTGTCAATAATTAGTTTGCAACACAACACATTTACTAAATGGATCATTTTACCACAGTTAAATTGTTCAAATGTTAGAAAAGCAGGAAGTTGGAACTAAATTTTCCTAGAAATTCTCTAATGAGGCACATTTTCACCTCTGGGTATGTTGATAAGCAAACCGGAGATGACTATTACTTGCCCAAAAAGTGGCTGCTTGGTGCGTCATTTGGACTTATTCCTTTGAAAATAGTAAAGAACGGACTGTAAAAGTCAATAGTGAGGTGCTATAGGTGCTTGTTAATCGATCATACATTAGACTTAGAAAATCTCACTGATCGGCTCAAAAGTCACTGACGATTTCATTTAGCAATGGATGAAAATAGTAAGACATAGCCTTAGCTCGGTATTTCTATTTTGATTTTGTTCTTGTAATTTGTTTTGTGCTATCCAGGGTTGGCAGGTGGCTGCTTTTGCCGCAGCAAAGCCGTAAAGTGCCATTCAAAGCCGGGGGAATTGAAAAATTTCGGGAAAAGCCGTAATTGGAGGATTATTGTTCCACATACATACATACTTATGTACTTAAATTAATGCAGAAAAAATTATCAAGTTTTGTAACGTTGCTATATCGCCAAGTTTTATTTTAATATGAAGTAACTATTTAAATATTGGCGACTAAAAAAAAAAAGAGGTCATCAACTTTTCCCAACAAAAAATATGTAACTCTTAGTATTTTAAGGAAAAATAATATTATTTTGGGAAAGCCTTTAATTGCTTCTTTTCAACATGGCAACCCAGGTGTACTATACTGAACAGTAAGCTCAGTAAAAAAAATTTGAAAACCTATTGTCCGGTAAGAAGTCGAAGATATTGATATGGAAGACATATGATTATTTCAGTAGGAAAGCGCAATTTGCCACACATCGGGTGCAGAAAGTGCTCTGATTACATTATTTCACATTGTGGTGACGTCGTCTGGCCGTCAAGATCATGCGACTTAATGCCGTTAAATTTTTTTTGTGGGATAACGCTAATATGTTGTGTCTACAAACGCAAAACATATGAGCATCTAAAAAGAAACAAACGACAAGTTATGGCTGAATTACCGCTCGAAATGTGAGAAGAAGTTTTCATAAATTACCCCGAATGGATTAATTGAGGTTTAGAGGTACTTAAATTTGTGGTTTTATTTAAAAAAAAATTAAATTTGGAAACTTAAGTCGGATCACCTTATATTCTTCTACAAAATCCGTATTACGACAAAAAAATAATAAATAAAAGGAATAAGTACCAAATGTTGGTAAAATTAAACTTGCTTACTTCTAGTAGTTCTAAGCGAAATATTACAAATCGCTGAAAAGTACAGCACTATTTTGAATCCTTTAGAGTTTTTTATCTCGAAGTCCAGGTATTCTGGAATAAGCATAAGTTTGTAGTAATGGTTCCGCAGGGGCCTTAAAACACAGTTTTCGTATTAGTTGTACTGTGTTATTTATTACAAATTTGTTTTATTTACCCAATAATTTCATTGGTTCATTACGTTTCTTAAAAGGATCTCAATGATTTTTTCCCATAAAATTAAAGCTGAAAAATTCACTTCGCTTGGCAATTAAAATAGAACAAGTCCAAGTCATTTATCAGTGAATCAGAACGAAATTCTTAAACAAAATTTTTGAAATGAAGGATATGAGGCGCAACTATTATTAGAGAAATAATTCACCAGGAAATGAGCAACACAACAACAGAAATGTGTGTACTCGTATTTAAAATATTTCGCATGGCAGTGTGGCTAAGCGGTGCGGAGCAAAGTAGGGTCGTCTGCCCAACAGAGCAGAATAGAATAGAACCATGTAGAGTAAAGTGAAATGGAGTCGAGTGGAGTGGTGCGAAGGGAAGTGAGGTAAAGTAGTGAAGATGCGTAGAGTGTGTAGTAACCAAATCAGCAATAGATGGAGGGGGCTAGCACACAATGCGGTGGAGCCAAGGGAAAAAAAATGTGAGGCAATAGTGAAACCGGCAACTGTCACTCGTCGCTTGTAGAGGCGCCGAGCGGGTGAAACGGCACAATTGTGACTAAGGAAAAGGATGAAAAATAGAAAACCATGACGAAAAGAAAGCGACTCCTCCCGATTTTTTTCCATTAGCAAATTGTTGTGAATTTTTAGTTTTAAATAAATAAAGCTGCAATTTATTTAAGAAAATATTAACGAATTTCAATTGAAAACACTTAAATCTAAATTCTTCCCATTAAATAGCTGAAATTTTAATATAAATTCCAAATTTATGCATAAATATTTTAATTTCTTGATACATACCCAATAAATGACTTTCAAGTTTTTGTAACAATGTTATTTCCAATTTAGATGATTTCTTTTTTTTTATTCGAATTTTGTTTCCAGGCAAAAGCACATTTTCTAATCAAAGAATACAAAATCTACCGTTAATTTTCATTTATTTTTTTATGCTTTTTTACTGTTGTTGTTCACTTTTGTATTCATTTAGTAACGAAAACAACAAGATGTCTGCAATTAGTTGAGAATTTAAAACAAAAAAATGCGTGGATTTTAAAACTTTTTTTATTTTATTTTCTTTTGCTATTTTATCATCAAAGTTCCTTCTACTTATGAGTTCACTTTTTTTTTGTAAGTTATTTAAAATTTGGTCGCTGCTTGAGTTTAAAATTTTAAAAACCTCACCTTTCAACTAAGTTTGGTAGACTACAAGTCGGAATCAACTCTGCCAAGTGACAAACCGTAATTCTCCAAATGAGCAAACGTCGTAAAATTGAAAATAAGCAGCGCAAACTCAAAATGATGTGTTGAATTTTTGGAACTCTGCCTATTTGTTGGCACCGAGGAGAGGACAGTTGTATTCAGGAGAGAAGTCACATGAAACACAATCGAACTATGTTTGAACATTTCAAATGGTTAAAAGAACTACTGTGTGCAACGGTAGGCCGAAATCATTAAACAAAAATTAAGTTTAAGAAAAATAAACAAAAACAATGCTACGAGTATTGTTGACAAAACTTAATACCTGATAGTGCTTATTACATTTTGAGTACATTTGCGCTCAAGTGCAATGTACTAATTTTTAGTACATTCAAAGAACTTTAGGTATATTACCAATATAATATTTTTAGTTTAATTATTTTTATTGCTCGCAATTATGTACAGTTGACTGGCACAAAAAACCGACTCTCTTTCGATTTTTTTGGCAAAGTTTAAAAAAGTTTTGTTTTTCAATGTATTAAAATATACACTGAAAATATTTTAAGTCAAAAGGTATAAATTTAAGAGGTTGCTACATAGTTTCCATTTCCCTAAAATTTCAGAAATTGCGATTTGCCGATGATTAACCGATTATCGCTAGTAAGAGCTTCATAGGAAGAAGTTAAATTCTTTTTTATATATAATTTTTATACATAAAGGTCTTACCATAAAAGTCGTCGGCAGTGAAAGCCAAAGCCCAAGATATGAAAAAATTAAAGTTTTCGTAGTAATTAACATTAAAGTATGTATTTATAGCTGACTTTATTTTAATCCAGTATGTTATAGTTTTTATCCTCCTGACGAAACTTTTCATATCCTAATTTTTCTGAAATGTTAATGAAAAACAATGAAAAACAGCCTTCCCTATCCGATCGAAAAACGAAAAAATTTATATATATGTTAAAAATATTGAAGTACAATATTCCGTTGAGAAAAAAAATGGATCGCTCTTGACGTAATTTTTATAGTGGATTCTGTGAGTCGGAAAAAAACTTGAAAAAATACAAATATTTAATACAAATATTTACTTTATTTAAAATTGAAAAAAATCTCACTTATACTCTATTTCAATACGAATCGAACACCGTTAAATTTATAAAAATCGTCGAGTCCGTTCAAAAGTTATAAGCTTTTGAAAAAATTTTGTCCCCGAATTTCAATTGCCTATAACAACAGCAAAAAAAAAAAATAAATAAAAAATCATTTCACATTTAATTTCTAGCACATACCATAATTAAAATAACGAAGTTTCATTAAAAAATAATTTTTTTTTTTTAAAAGTGGCCCAGTTGGTAAATTCTGACCCAAAATAGTTAATGCTCTATGCTCACAATTCTGAATTTTAGACAAAGCAAAAGTCGTCAATTTTACATTTTTGAAATTAACAAAACGTCAATTTCATATTCAAAAAGTCTACAAATCTACTTATATTTGACTTCGAAGACAAATTGCTACAAAAAGTTTTCAAAATTAAAACGTACCGTTTTTACGACAGGCCTGAATATTCATACATATATTGCATAACGCTGCTTATCGACATTTGAATCCCTCCTTCCCCATGTCGCAATCAGTCATATGAAAATTTACAGGCTGTGGGGCCTTGAGGGCATTACGTAATATAATAGCCCCTAACACTCATTTTGTCATCATAGTTTTTTTGAATTCCAGGAGTTTCCATCATGTAGAAAAGATATTTCCGCAATATCTGATTGAAATATCACCAAAACCAGATCGGTAGCATATAGTTTTCCATTTCACTGAATAAGATATTTCCAGGTGCTCCAGCGGGTTAAGCTAGCATTTTATTCAGAACACCTCCCAAGCAAAGTCAGCTGTTTACCGTCAAAAGATAAATAGAAATATACAAATAAATTGAAACAGTTTTTAGAATTTGCCAAAAGCTTATGTATTTATAATTAATTGAATAAAAAATTATAAATTTACTTCCAACGAAAATAAATTTTAATAATACGATCGCACAAATGACTGGAGATACGGAGATGCGTAACAACAGCAGCAACACTGAAGCTGATAGCTTGGTGGATGTTGAACATTACAGAAAACTTGTGAAACAATTTATTGATATGGTAAATATGTTAATTTAAAATGAACTCCTAAAGTTCAGTCAATTGATTTAACAATTTATTAATTGTTACAGCGTCGCTATCAAACCGCACTCTTCTGGGCAGAGAAAGTCTGCGTGCTAAGTCAAAATGATCCCAAGGATATTTATTGCCAGGCACAGTGCATGTTCCTGCTAAAAGAGTATCATCGTGCGGCGCATACAATTAAATTACATGGCTTAGAGAAGACGCATATTCCGTGTTACAATTTGCTGCTAGAAAGTTTGTATGAGGCGAAAGAATTTAGCGAAGCTGTATCGATTATCACCACAGTAGATATTGAATTTCTTGCATCCTCACTTATTAATCAGCCACTAGGTAGTGGTAGTGGCAGTGGTAGCGGCATTGAACATCACATTATGCTTGGTGCAGATGAAAGTGGAAAAAATGTACTGAGAAAAAAATTTTTAATTAAAATATTGCACTTTTAATCCGTTATGTTTTGCAGGTGATGTTGGCATCAATTAGTTATTTGAAAGGTAAAATCTATGAGGCCATGGATAATCGTGGTCTTGCTATGGATTATTATGTGCAGGCATTGCACAAGTCTGTTTATTGTTATGAAGCTTTGGAAGCGCTGGTACAGCACGAAATGTTAATGGCATGGGAAGGTGAGCTATTTAAATTAAATAATTTTGTTGCAACTATTTTGTGCTATTTGAATTTGAAATTTTAATGTTAATGTCAATGTTAATGTCACTGTTTATGTTTTGTGATTATTATTGAGATGTATTCTTCACTGATTACCTTAACAACCTTTAAAGTTCATGTAGGGTAAAACATATTTTATACAATGCAATCAACTCAAAATGATTTATCCGAAGTTAATTTTAAGAGTCGCTGTAAAAGTTTCTTAGAATAAAATAAGGAAAATTATGTTGCCAAGCTGCAAAGCGATTTGTAGGTCATCTTTGAGCTATGCCGCTCCCGTATGTATTCAGAATCACAAAACAAGGCCGTGTTGACAAGCGCCATGTACTGGTCTTCTCTAGGTACTAATGCGATGCAATATTAGTTGCACCCTTGCACAATCCTCAACAACTATGTGTGCAGAATCAATGAGAATATTGCACACGAAATCCCGGCATACCGTGAACATTTTTCTCGAACCCAGATCAAGGAGGTGAGTTGTTTCTTGGGCTAGATTTGACTCCGATGATTGAGTAACCTGATGCATACATTATAGTCAAAATATACATTAGCCTCAAATAAATTAACACCATAATCGGCGGGCATAGTGTTTACATATAAAATCAAGAGAGAGAGCCGTAACGAAAACATTATTCGTTTAGTAAACGTTCGACTTGAACCGCAAGCTACCAACGTATTATGCGGATATTCTAAAATTTAGTCGTAGTCTAATCCATTACTATCAAAAAATTTAGTGAACATATTTTCCACTACTACTTTTTTTAAGTAAGTTTCTATCTCTAAGTTTTATCCCATTTGCACAAAAAAATATTGCGTGTGATGCTTATAAAGCCATACTTGACGCTCTTCTAATAAGCTATTATTTAAGAAAAGGAACTTATGCTACATTTACCATTATCACAACAATCTGGTGAGGCTGATGCTAAGCTGATTACAAAATTATATGAATCAAAATTGAAAAAGTACTATGAATCTTTAAGCTCGGTAAGAAATCTTTTTATAATGATTTAAAAAATGCAACCAAAGTAATTAAATAATTTTTTTAAAACGTTGCATTTTATACTTTAGCAATCAAATTCAGATCAAACACCAATTGGTAATTTAAGTACACTAAAATCCATTAAAGAATTGATTGAAAAAATTCAAAAGAATCGCAATTCAGACATTCATTTGAGCAAAAACTTACATTCAAAGCTATTGACGCCAACACATGTTATGTCACCAGCAAATAAGTAAGTACTTTGATATATGTATGTTCTTGGCTGTATAGCAGTTAACTTTTAAAAATTTTCTCTTTCAGAGTTCTCGAAGATTTGAAAAATACACCATTTTCATTACAAATTAGTCTATCGCGTGCATCATCCCTCATCAATGAATCAAATCGTTCTCACATTGAAACTCCTATTCGAAATCGTACACAGCTAGATAGTCAAAATTCGTTGCCGCTATCTTTATGTTTAAATCGAATTAAGAAAAGTACAGATATAATGGCAGCTGATGCAGAAAAACTCTTTTACGACTGTGAATATAAAAAGAGCTTTAAAATATTGAATGAGTAAATTTGATTCAAAAACGTTTTAGCAATGATATTAATATGTTTTTTTTAAAGATTATTAAAAATCGATCCATATCATAATGCTGGCTTAACAGTACAAATCGGTTGCTTAGTAGAGTTCGGAGACTATAATAGTATGATGTTTTATGTTTAAAAATGTTATTTATTATTTATTTATAAATTATTTTAGAACTATTTTATGTTGCACATAAGTTGGTTGATCGTTATCCTGATAAGGCCATATCATGGTATGCTGTTGGTTGCTACTATGATCTCATAGGTAAAAGCGATCCAGCGCGTAGGTATTTATCGAAAGCTACATCATTAGATCGCTTGTATGGCCCAGCTTGGTTAGCTTATGGACACTCTTTTGCTAAAGAAAATGAACATGATCAGGTAATAATTGTATAGTCCTACGATTCAAATAAACATTCATTTATGTTATACATTAGGCAATGGCTGCATATTTTAAAGCTACTCAACTCATGCGCGGTTGCCATTTACCACTTTTGTATATAGGCGTCGAATGTGGTCTCACAAAAAATCTGGAATTAGCAGAAAAGTTCTTTTACCAAGCAATGTCAATAGCACCATTAGACGTTTTCGTATTACATGAGCTTGGTGTTATCAAATATGAATATGAATAGTAAGTATAAACAAGACATTTTTCGAAAAAAAAAACAATGTGTAATGTAATATCAAAATTAGCTTTGAAAGTGCTGAAGAAGTGTTTCGTGCCACAGCAGAAATTGTAACAAATCGTGCTAAGCAAAACAAGGAAGAGGTTTCAGCACGTTGGGAGCCACTCTTCAATAATTTAGGGCATTGCTGTAGAAAAACAAGAAAATATAAAGAAGCTTTAGAATACCATCAATTTGTAAGTCGTGTGTTAGATCTAAATCAATCAAAAATAAAATTTCTATATCTATGAATTTATTATTCTTGTTTCTATAGGCTCTACTTCTCAAACCACAAAGTCCTCAAACGTTTACTGCCATTGGTTTTGTACACGCTTTAATGGGCAATCTAGAAGATGCTATAACTTACTTCCATAAAAGTTTAGCAATAAATCGTGATTGCATTGTTACTTCAACCATACTTAAAACTTGCATTGAGGATCTAATGGATCAGGATCAAGTGATAAAATCATTTCTTGATGATATTTGTGCTAAAGATATACCCGCAGCATTACTTGCCGTAAAGTCACCAACAAAGCGATTGACAACTATTGAAGAGTCGCCTATGAAATATAATTGCATGAAATTTAAATTTGATGAGGAGGAAATATCACCGAACTCAGATAATATTGACTCTAACATCATTATGGATATTAGCATGGATATTTAAAAACTTACAATTAAATTCAGTAGCAGTTTTGTAAGTCAGTCCTTTGATCTTTAATTGTTAGTTTATTTTATTGAAAAATTTAGTGCTAGGAGCATACTTTGTATATAAAATATGGAATATACATGTCGTCACCGTAGTTTTATCGCGAAATATAAGCATTTTCCCTTAACCCACAAAAATCAACTTATTTTTATAGTATTCGTAACTTCCACAAAAACTAACTGATTTTATCCATTTTTTAATATGTTGAAAATTAATTACATTTAAGATCGTGAACATTAAATTTTAATTTCTTTAAAAGTCATCACAAAGTATCCAAAAACATTTGAACAACTATACAATAAGAACAATGTCGAAACTGTATCGGAAAGTTTGATTATACTTGGAAAATATTGAAAAACCAACTCAAATATTACCGAAAAATCACGAATATCCGAATAGCATCGAAAAACATAGTTGAAATCTACTTATGTGTATAACAGCCAAAATAGTATCGATAACAGTCGGTGAGTATCGAAAACATCAAAAATCCGATAAAGTCTACAAAAGTCGAACAGTGACGGAAAACCTAGAATCACTAAAGTCTAAGCCTATAAAAGTTGTATGATATGTGTAGTAGTAGTAGTAGTAGTAGTAGTAGTAGTAGTAGTAGTATGAATAGTACCTAAAATCATCGGAGAAGCCGGGCAAGACCGAAAGGTATCGAAAACATCAAACATATCGATGTTCCAGAGCTATCAATGAAAATTGACACATCAAAAGAAATCCGTAAATATAGAAAACTAAGTACATATATGATATATGTATGTAATAGTACGTATTATATTTTCAGCTCCACCTGCACTTTATGTCGGACTTTATCAAAACTTTTAAGTTTCAAAACTTTTAAGTTTTTATAGACTTAAAAAAAATTGAAGGTAACTTACATTGTAGTGGACGACCTTGAACTTTAAATTTAGTTTTCTCAAAAGAAGAAATCTGCACTTTAAGGCAAAATAGAACTACAGTAACGAGTTGTCTGCAAGAAACACTTTGTTTACACAATAAACAAAACTTAAAATGTGTGTCAAAAGTAACAAATAGTGTTAAATTGTAACCTTTTTTTTGGTCGTTGAACTTTTGTGCACTTCCTTATTTTGCTAATGTTCTTTACAATATGACATAGTGTCATCTTAAACTATTTATATTTTTTATTTTTATTGAATAAACATATTTTGAACTAACACTTGTGTCATTTGGCTGATTCACTACAGTTTTTATGTGTTTTATTTAAACAAATGTTTTAATGAAAAACTCGAAAATTGTTCTTAATATGTATGACGCATTCCATGCCAATTATGCTATACACCATCTACCCAAAAACTGGTGCAGCGAAAATTTTTATTTGGCTAAAAGTTTTCAAAATGTTCTAAGCTTAAGAAAAACGGTAGAGATATTTTTTTATTTTTGAAGAAAAAACCATGCCAACGTAACATTTGAATTAAAGATTTTTTTTTCAAGGTATTCTTCCTTCCGGGCACCAAAATTCGGACAAATTGGCCTGAGTTTTATGATTTTATTTGATGTTGACAGGGAATTCTACATAAAAAGAATTTCATGACAAATGCCCTAAGCTAAAAATCGAACATAAAAATCAAAATCACATATTAAAATTTTCGAAAAATAATTACTATTCCAAAGCCATTAAAAAATCTATCGAAAGCACTTGTACGAAGATTTTTCCAGTTAGTTAAGGAAACAAAAAGAGGGTGCCAGCCAAAAATCAAATTAAAAATTAAAAACCAAATTATCATTCCTCATACTTTAGCCAGTTTTTGAATAAACAAAATAAAAAATATTATGGGGTATAATTACCATCCAATAGGACAACACTTCTCCAAGTTTGAAGTCAATCGGCTATGTTCGATTTTTGGCATAGGACATTTGATATGAAATGCCTCATATACAATAGTACATATTTTATTTCTAGTAACATATTTGCACTTTATTTATTTGTTTAGCTTACAAAGATTTACTACGTCTTATTGTCAAATTACAGCATATTTAAAAAGAAGGAAATTGTAGACGAAACGCATTTTAACGTCGAAAATAAAAAAAACAAGTTGTTTGCCTTCTGATTCCATAGTGCTAAGATTTTATACTAACGAATTTTATAAATCGCATGTATAGCATCAAATTTGTTAGTTTAGTATATAACACAACAAAGCGTGTACTGTTTCAAAATATCAAGGCTCTATCATTAATAGAAAGGTTGAATTCAGCCACGTTAATTTAACGAATTGACAATATTTTTGAAGATGTTCATCGTCTTAAATTAAGTTATATATC
This sequence comes from Meiosimyza platycephala, assembly GCA_963662105.1. Classification (NCBI taxonomy): domain Eukaryota; kingdom Metazoa; phylum Arthropoda; class Insecta; order Diptera; family Lauxaniidae; genus Meiosimyza; species Meiosimyza platycephala. Next base: position 91,238,534 of record OY759209.1, on the reverse strand, counting down.
TTAAAAAATTCAAGGACGCCTAACTGGTTTCCTTAAGCTACATTGGTTACCTAAAATTGACTCTTGTTCACATACTCCGAAAACGTAGTCGAAAGTTTTCAAACACATTACATTTTTTTATACGTTGGTCATTTGCGCTTTAGTTGTTGTGTCGGTTTGATATACAGTAATTTATGCAACAAGTTTTATTAGGTTTAATTAAGTATATCATATAATATTTCAAAATTAAATGATTTATTTGTAACTAAGTGGAGCTCTTTGTTAAAAAAATTACTTTTATTCTGAAATAATTTTTTTCTATAGCGCTGGAAAAAACAGCACTTTCTTAAAACTAGGCATTACTTGAAATATCAATTTTTAAAACTCTGTACAGCTGAACTTTATTTCTGTTTTATTTACTTAAGTCCTTCATTTAAAAAGTCATGCATCTCTATCCTTAATTATCACGGATATATTGACGGGCTTTGTTTATATTTCGTGAATTACGTAAAAGATAATCGGTATTCAAATAGAGCGTGTGAAAATTTATAAACCAGAAATGATATCATCCTAAAGTAAATACTAAAATGAATTTATTTAACTTTTTAAATCACGGTTCATTGTCGAAATACTGTGCAAATATAATTTTGAATAAAAACTTATCGGTTATTTACGGCATAACAGCAATTAAAACAATTAAGCAGAAAAGATAAAAAAATTCAAAGGCAAATAACTTTCTTCATCGTCATAAACTGCTATTCAAATAGACTACCTAATAACCAGATAACTAGACAGCGTTATGTTATGTTAAAATAAAAAATAAAACCAAAAATATGTACCCGAAACTGAAGGCCTCAAAAACACCCGACAGCGTTTTTAATATTCAACAAATTAATGACCGATAAGCAGTTTTAGAAAGAGAACGCAACAAAATTAATGTATTTATCTACGATTAGAATAAAACTTTAACATAAGCGCGGTTGAGTTGAGGTGCTCACAAGAACGCACTATTTTCTGAACCTTCATGGCTCTATATAAAAATCAGTGTAAAGTTCTGTAGCAATCATAAGCATTTCGTACAGCGTACAAGCAACACTTACCGTGTAGAGTCGAAGAAAAACGCAAAATTTTTTAATTCAAAAAATGTCTCAATCATTTAAAGTGTTACTACTAACATTAGCCATACTTGGCCGATATATCAATACTGCATTTGCTGTTCCATTGGTGAATAACGCAGCATTGACATTTTACGATGAAATCACTGACGATGATGATGATACTGAAATTGTTGAACTTGACTCTAATGATTTGGATATACCAACACCTGATAATGTTGACGACAATTTCATCGATTTAAGTTTCTTTGGTAGCGCAATTTTTGGTGCACCAGATACAGAAGAAACGGCAGCCTTGGTCGCCAACTATACCGCTGATAATGCTGACGTTAATCCCGAAGAATTGGGCTCATATTTAGAAGGTGATATACTTATACCAAATCGTGGTGCTCTGACAAAAAACGGTATAACATCACAAAGTTCACGTTGGCCAAATGGTGTTATACCATTTGAAATACGCGGTAACTTTAATGCAGGCGATAGGGCCACTATTGAGAGTGCCATCGCACAATATCATAGACAGACCTGTATACGTTTTGTACCACGCAGCTCAGAACCGGACTATGTTTCGATTGTTAGTGGAAATTCTGGTTGTTGGTCTTCAGTTGGACGTATTGGTGGTAAACAGGAGGTTAATTTGCAGTCACCCGGTTGCCTAAATAAACAGGGTACTCCTATTCATGAGCTTATGCATGCAGTTGGTTTCCTACATGAGCAAAATCGGCAAGAGCGTGATGGTTTTGTCTCAATCCAATATCAGAATGTACAAGCGCATGCTGTATCGAATTTTGAAAAGGCATCAAGTACAAATGCATTTGGAGTACCTTATGATTATGGTAGCGTAATGCATTATTCGGCAAATGCATTTTCAAACAATGGCAGACCAACGATAATTGCATCGGTAAGTTAATACTAATTAATGTCTACATATCTACATAGCTGTTTATGGAATGTTTATAAATTTAGCAGTCTCTGCAATCTCAATAAAAATGCTGGAAATATCACACTATATTCACTTAAAAACTTATGTGAAGTAGAACGTAGTCTGAGCTTTCCAGCAAATACATTTTTGGGATGTGAAGGAGTCTGCTAATTTGATATTCGCTGGTATGAAGAAATCTTTAAGTAGAATTAGCAAAGTAATTTCAATGATTTTTTGAAGAGAATATCATTTGAAGTCATACCATAAATAAGCATCTCTATGCAAGATCATCGCAGTATCGTTTATTAATTTATTACCTTTTCTTTCTGTTTTAGCAACCTGGAGGTAGCTCGAGAATGGGACAACGTGATGGTTTCTCTGCCTTTGATGTTGAAAAATTGAATCAAATGTATAACTGTGGCTTTGCTGGACCAAATGCTGGTCCCGGCTTTGGTCCAGGACCCGGCTTTGGTCCAGGACCAGCTCCATTGCCTGGTGTAGCACCACCAATTGATCCAGCGCCAGTGGCTCCAAATAGTGTGATTGGTAGCTTTTTGGGTGGTCTTATAAGCGGTTTGGGACTGGGCGATGAGGAAACAACATTAGAACCAACGGCATAACTTGAGAAGGCATTGGCTAGAATCTCACAAATGAAAAGGCTAATTCATCAAATTCATAAAGAATATTTCCTATAAATTTCATTTCCATTAAACTGTATAATATAACATATGATAAGTCTATTACCAAAGAAGTATTAAGGAAATAAAAATTAATATGCATACTTACATAGATATGTATATATTTAAGTGCAATAATTGATTGTTTTAAAAGATTCATTATCGATGGTATGCTGTTACTTTGAAGAACCTTTAAATTGTAAATCAAAACGAAAGGAAATTGAAAAACTTGTCCTAAATGAAGCAAACGTACGTCTAATATGTTAATAAGTCCTTATAACCCTTGGCTGGAGAAATCGGAAGAGAGTAGTTTTTTTTTGTGTCAGTCTAGTTCACATGTGGGAGACAATCAAAATGCTTAAAACACTAGAATTTTGAGCATAGTATTTAATTTTTGTGCTGAACTGAGAATATCCTTACTATTATCAGTATGTTTTTAAAAATAACTTTGGAAAACATTATTCACAAAAAGTTACGCAAACTGACATTAAATTGATTGTTGCTTTTACTTTAATTATATACTCAAAATGTTGTCTTTTTATTAATGCAAAAATTACGCACAAAGAAAAACTTTAATTTAACAACAACTACAGTAATTATAATTATCTTAAACGGATATACCAGAACTATCAATTGCATTGAATATTTTTGAAATTGAATATATATAGGCAGCTGTTCGTAGGTCATTACAAAGCGCATACTTATTGGCTGTTATTTTAATGCCCCTCGATGCAGTTTCTATTACAGTTTGTAAGCCATAATCAACAATATCCGCTTCAGAGGTGCAGTCACGTATGGTCCTCAGATGCTTATTAGGTTTGAATTCAGGCTAAAAATAATATTAATAAAGTTATCATCCATAAATATTTATATACATATTTATCTATTTATAGCTAATGTAAAGCAATCGTTTGATTTATACAAAATTATCGTATGCTATCAAAACTTGAAAATTACCATTTTAGATATTTTATGACATAGATACTTTATGATATGACAAATGATACACCTAGGTCATCTATTAGCTATTGAAAAACTCTTACACACTGCGAACACATTTTCGAAACAGACTTTGACCACGAGGTTCTCTTGCAATATTTAACAAATTGTCAACTTTCAATCTCTTTGGCGTTACTCTCTAATCGCGCTATTTGAAAAATGTCAATTATGTCAATTTATTTCTTAAATGAAATATGAATCATGAATTTATAATTATTCTACTGAGCTAACTGTTCCACAAGACAAAGACAAAACAACAAAAAAACGGCAATAGCTAATCATACTAGTTTCATCCAATGCTAAATGAAATCATGAGTGATCTTTGAGCTGGTGCAGTGAGAATTTCAATGCCATATACCTATGTTTCTCTTTTCACATAGATCTGTTGAGAACTCTAGTGAGCAATGATAAAAAGCAATGCCACTTGCACTTCGTTGCAAGTTTTCTTGGCGAGTCAAAACGAAGATCTGACCGAAATCTGAATTTCGTGTTTTGATAAAGCAATAATTGCTCGAATTGCACTTTGAACAGTTTACCAATCCATCGTATTTTCTGGATCTGGCTTCTAGTGACTGCTTACTGTTTGCAGACCTAAAAGGAATGTTCCAGGGAAAGAAGTTTGACTCCAATGAAGAGGTGATGACCGAATTTCCACTGTTTTGAAAATTACAAAAGTAGCGTCCTAAAACTACAGTAAGTTGTGAACTAATCATCAGATTGCTTTGACAGGTATTTTTTTGAAAATAAGTACTACTTAAAAATCACATGGACTTCTCAACACTAACGCCAACTATATGTAATCTTACAAACATATTGTGTGATGAATTATTCCTAACATTTTATGTGTAAAGAACTTTTTTGTAGAGTTAATACATACAGAGACAAAATATATATAAAAAATTATTTCCTTATTCATAAATTTTGAACAATTTTAATGAAAGACTGATTCGATGCATGCAATTTGGAGACCTCCTTTCGTTTTGGCAAAAAATGCCCCGTATTTAAGAATAATGATTAGCACAGCGAAGTTACATATTTAAGAAATTTTGATTTGGATAATTTTGTTTAAATTTATTAATAAATACTCACTTTACCGCCAGAAGATTCATTTAATGAATTGAAGATTTCGTGAATTATATCATTCTCTCGTTTTACACTCATTTTACCATACGAAACGTGATTTATATTTTTGAGATATTCAAAATAGGACACCGTAACGCCACCAGCATTACAAAATAGATCTGGTACTATGAGAACTTTTTTCTTTAGAAGAATTATATCGGCTGCTGGTGTCGTTGGTGCATTCGCTCCTTCTAATATCATCTTGGCCTGCACCTTGTCAGCATTGTCAGAATTTAAAACCATTTGTGTAGCGCATGGCATTAAAACATCGCACTTTTCAGTAAGTAAGCTGTCAGAGCGTTCTTTAGCCTTGGGGTAGCCTTTCAGAGTTTTCTTTTCATTAAAATATTTTAACAGATCCTGGAAATATATATATTAAAGTATAACTTATGGAATGAGTAAATGAACCGAATACCGGTTTTAGAGGAAAATCTATTTAGATAAAAACTGTAGTTATGCAGGTGGTCATGGTCACGTCACAATCACAAATTGTGAAACGTTTTAATGATTGTTTATTGTTTATTGCGGAAGGTCTTAAAATTTTTCTACACTAACACATACTTACTTCAATATCTATACCATCGGGATTAAACAGTTTAACGTCTCTTTCATCTATACCAATTACTTTTGCACCAGCCGCATGTACGAATTTGGCAGCGTTTGAGCCAACGTTACCAAAACCCTGACATATTGCCGTTTTACCCTTCCAACCAGTTTTCCAGCCCAACCAATCCATCCAATCTTTATCTTGAATAAAGGTATCTCCCGCTTTCCATAATCCCCGACCTGTTGCTGCTGTTCGTCCATTAATGCCACCCATATGTACTGGCTTACCAGTAACAATGGCCATTGCATTGATGTCATTAAAACCTGCATTAAATTGAATGTATGAAAAATTATTTTGCTATGAAGATAATACCTAAGGTTTTTTGATATTGATCACAGATCCAACTCATTTCTCTTTCGCTCGTATTCACATCTGGGGCTGGTACATCAATTCCCGGACCAACCATATTCTTTTTTAGTAATTCCATGATGTATCGTCTTGTTATTGTTTGCTTTTCCTTCATTGTATACTTCGGAGCATCGATACAAACTCCACCCTTAGCTCCACCAAAAGGAACGTTGACACAAGCATTTTTGAACGTCATCAGATAACTTAAACCTTTTACCTCATCCTCATCCACATCCGCCGCATATCGCAGTCCTACAAATAGAGTATTTTAGTTAATGAATTTGCTGTAGCAGAAGTGTATTGTTGACCTCCTTTCAATGGCAGTCTATGTCGCATATGATGCGCCCGATATCCTGTTATCAGTTCATACTTTCCATTTTCTCTTAGAAGTGGAAAAGTCACTTCCAAGCAACATGAGGTTTTCCCAATCAATTGCAAGATAGCACTCACGCGAGATGTGACTTGTTCCTTTTTCAAGTTTGGATACTTTGCTGTCACTTCCTTTACGAGACTTTCTTCCATAAGTTGAGCCGCATTATGATAATAATACTGAACCATTTTTGCAAAATCAGGCTTCTTTGAAGTGGGAATATCCTTAAGGTTCTTTGGAATTTCATGTTTATATTGCTTCCGTATCATTTGATAGTTTGGTGTTTTTACGAAAGCTAGTTTAACACTTGACGACAAAAAAGCTAACGACTTTTTTAACATCATGCTTAATGATGAACTATTCTATTCTATTTCGTATAATCGTTGATGTTAGTTATTGTAATTTTCGTTTTTTTCAATTTTTTTTTTAAATTTTTAAATTTTCTGAATTTTTAGAATTTTGAATTTTGAAAACGTTCAAACAAAGATAGCATTTCCAAATAAAATTTGTTTTTTTATTTTTTTATCAATAGGTATAGAGCTATTGATGGATGAATTTATTTCGAAATATTCAAAACGAGCTATCTGTGTAATAAAATTGCTACACCTTTATTCAATGCTAATGATAATTGTATTTCTGAGAGGCTATTGTATGATATACTTTTTCCTGGTGTCTATATTTTCAAAAGAGAAAAAAAAAAATAGCAGATGATGGGGGTTCCCACCTCCAACTCACCAACTGAGCTGTACGTTTCGCTAGCCCTGACCCAAACCCAAACCCAAACTGCTCATGTTGTCAAGCTCCTTTCCATTGCGTATGGACCCGTACATATTAATATCTAATCGAAACTCCAATGCTAGTTATTCTTATATATCCTATCTATTGGTTGTAGCTCACGATCAACCCGATCGAAGTTTAATGTCAAGACACACAGTTTTCCGATATCATTCCACCATATAGTGAGCTCTAAACAAACTCAAATCGTAATGCAATGTAAATGCCATAACGTCAGTGTGAAAGGTGTTTTGAAAAACGCGATACGAAAACGAGATAAATGAAAAATCAACAAAATTGTAGGTCTTGGCAAGATACATATATGATCGCCGCATAGAGCTCAAAAACCTTTAACCTCTAAAGTAAAAAAAAAAATCTGGAGATCAAAAGTTACTTGAAATGTTTTTGACTTCTGTGTACCTATTTTGTAGCTCACCAAAACAAATAACTTTGCTGATGACTGTAAGCGATTACTTTTAAACGCTTGTAAATTGTGAGCATTTTTTGTACATTTGGCCCAAATAGATTAAAATTTTGTATTAGATATCCGATAGTACATTTGTATGGGCTAGCGTGTGCAAGTAGTCTTATGTATGGGAAAGGTATTATTGACGGTATAAATAAAATAATCAGTGGTCAAAAACTGAAGTTCCACATTTTGTTCGACTTCTAGTACCATAGGCATAAGTGATGTTTTTTTTTTCTTTTTGTAGAAGCTCGTAATTAATCGGTTAAAATATAGGAACTATGAATTTTTAAAATTTAAATCAAAAAAGTGTTTTTCTTTCTGTATATTTCCAAGAAGTCCCTTAAGTTTCATTTGCATGCGGTACTAACTAACCAACAATTTAAATTTTGACCAAAAGTACCAAAGAAAAAAGTTTTAAATTTTTCAAAATAAGATGTGATAGTCTATAAAAATTAAGTATAAAGTAGTTTTTCAGGCATATATAACAATTTTATTTAATTTCAGCAATGTATAAAATACATTTTTAACAAAAGTTCAAAATTTCTACAGTAAATATATACCTGAACTTTTATAATCCCCGACACTAAAAACTTGTACTTATGCAAAATATTCTTACAAAGATAAACCGGAACTTTCAATGGTAAGAAATATTTTCTTAACCGAATAAATAAACGCTGCTGTACGTAGGTCATTGCAAAGGGCGAACCTATTGGCTGTCTCTTTGACTCCTCTGCATGCAGTTTCCATTACAGTTTGTAGACCATAATCCACAATTTCCGCTTCAGAGGTGCAGTCACGTATCATTTTAAGTTTCTTATTCGGTTTAAATTTAGGCTGTAATATTGTTAATAAAAATGGGTCATTTTAAATTCTTTACCACTTTAGTGCAAAACTTCAACTTACTTTGCCGCCCGTTGATTCATTTAAGGAATTAAATATTTCATGTATCATAGCATTCTCTCGTTTAACATTCATTTTACCATACGAGACGTGGTTTATATTTTTGAGATATTCAAAATAGGACACGGTGACGCCACCAGCATTACACAAAAGATCTGGTATCTGAACAATTTTTTTCTTTAAAAGTATTTTATCAGCTGCTGGAGTTGTAGGTCCATTGGCTCCCTCTAATATTAATTTGGCTTGAACTTTATCAGCATTCTCAGCAGTTATAACTTTTTGTATAGCACAAGGCATTAAAATATCACATTTTTCAGTTAGTAAACTAGTGGGGTGCTCTTTTGCCTTTGGATAACCTTTGAGGGTTTTCTTTTTAGCATAATATTTTAATGCGTCCTGAAAGTGTATGCATAGAAAATACATATTTATATGTGAATATAAAATTTAAATATTAATGTTTTGGGCTCATTAAGAACAAATTTAGCAACAAAAGCCAAGTAAATCCCATAAGTACAGGAAATGGCAAAAAGTCCAAGTCGATTGAAATTGAACTTAAGACATCGATATCATGCCCGAAAAATCTTCTATGTTTGTTTGTGTTTTAAGTTTTGTTAATTATATTTTGTGAGTTTACATATTATATTTTCAGACGGTCAGATTAAGATCAGCACGACCAGGACATCAAGCTGAATCGTTAGTATAAAAATCAGATGCGCTCGAGTATCTCGAAATAGCATTTTTTTTTGCATTTTTGAAAAGTCGCCACGAGCTTGCGTCACGTTCGAATGGGAGCTTTTTTCGGCATCACCTAACATACCCTTTGAATATCTGAAGCGCTCGAGTAAATTTTTTACCCCATTTTCAACCCATCCATACGGACGCCCCCACCATCCAAATCGGTTGATTAATATACCTCCGTCATCAGAGACACGTGGGGCATATACACTATCAATATCTGTTGTACTCGAGTATTTCAATGTGAATGTTTTTTTTTTGCATTTTTGAAACCCTGTAGTCACTCCCTCACCGGTGAAATGGTACACATAAAATGTTTTTCTTTTTTCCTAATCTTCAAAGTCCAGTAGGTCCCCGTGACGTTCGAGTAAATCCCCATTTAGCATCCTAAGCTCCGCTACTACTATTGTTGTTCAAAATTACAGTATTTACTGGGAATTGAAACGATGTAAAGTGGGTCAAATCTTGTCGCAAAAATGTTTTTCGGGCATGAATTCGATGTGCTTTTATATCCTCTACAACATTGGTATAAATATATTTTTCTACTTATGGCCTACTTTCCGAGCTATTGAGCGACATTTTTTTTTCGACCTCTTACAACCAGCACTATTAAAGCAGTTGACGAGTATTACCCGAAAGAAATAATAAAAAAATCAAATAAAATGCTAACCTTGATATCTATTCCATCGGGATTCATAAGTTTACAATCTGTTTTTTCGATACCAATTATTTTGGCCCCAGCTTCTTGTACGTATTTGCAAGCATATTGAGCAACATTGCCAAAACCATGACATATTGCCGTTTTACCCTTCCAGCCAGTTTTCCATCCCATCCAATCCATCCAGTCTTTATCCTGAATAAAAGTATCTCCCGCTTTCCATAATCCCCGGCCTGTTGCCGATGCTCGACCATTAATACCACCGTTATGTACCGGTTTTCCAGTACAAATGGCCATTGAGTTGATATCATCAAACCCTGCAGTAAAATTATAAATTTGTTGTAATTTTGAGTAAGTTACATATGTACATACCGGAAGTCTTCTGGTACTGATCACACATCCAACTCATTTCTCTTTCACCAGTATTCATATCCGGAGCTGGCACATCAATTCCAGGACCTATCATTTTCTTTTTTAACATTTCCATCGTCCATCGTCGTGTTATGGTCTGTAATTCTCCTACGGAATATTTTTTAACATCAATTGCAACTCCACCTTTAGAGCCTCCAAAAGGCACATTGACACAAGAATTTTTGAATGTCATTAAATATGCAAGAGCTTTTATTTCATCAGGATTCACATCTTTTGCATATCTGAGACCTACGATTAGAACAAGTGTTAACTGAATGTAATGTATAACTTTTGGTTGCATAAAGCAAACCTCCTTTCAGTGGCAGCCTATGTCGCATATGATGTCCACGAAATCCGGATACTAGTTCATATTTTCCGTTTTCTCTCAAAAGTGGAAAAGTGACTTCCAGAACGCAAGTTGTTTTTCCAATCATTTGTAAAATAGCACTTACACGGGATGCAACGCGCTCTGATTTCATTTTTGGATATTTAGCTGCCAATTCCTTCACCAGCTCATCTTCCATAAGCTGTGCTGCTCTGTGGTAGTAGTACTGAACCATCTTTGACATTGGTGGATTTTTAGAGTTAGGAATATCCTTCAGTTCCTTGGGAATTTCATGTTTATACCGTTTTTCTATTTTTAGATATCTGGGTAATTTCAAATTGCGATTCGTTAAAGCACAAAAACTACAGAATTTCTTCGACATATTAAAACCAAAAATTTTGAAATTGTATGAACATGAAATTCGAAAGGGGACTTAAAGGTTTAATTTTTCTTATTATACTGATTTATTTTGAAATAAAAAATACAGAAAATTAAAATTACTTAATTTCCTATGAAATCGTTGTTATGTATGAATCAACATTGCAAAGTATCCAATGGAATATAGCGCGTTTCATGATGACGCTTCTAAAGGTCATGGTTCTATTATAAAGTTTGATGCAACAGTGCCAAATGTTGCTACTTTCTCGTAAATTTTTTTGAACATCAAATCAAGAGGTTCGTGAAAAATCACATCATATCTGAAATTGTATGTTTGTTTATAAATATACAAATGATTAATATACATACTTGAACTGTCAGTTATGATATTCATAAACATTTTAGAGACGATGCCACTTGATCAATACAAGCTAAGTCACTTTAATGGAAATACCCGATGTAGGGCGCAGCCCACAATATTTATAAACGTTATGATGAGAGAACTATTAACATAATCGTTACGAAATATAATATGGCAGATATACACACTTGCAATAAGTGCAATAAGGTATCTTATAACCAAAAGTGGGCGTAACAGTACCTGTGGGAGTAACATTACCTGCCAGCGGGGCAGCTCCCATACTAGCAACAAAACGTTTAATGTTATGTTTAGTGTAATATGGGAGTAATCCTTATAAAATTTGGTGTAGAGATGTTGGTTACTATAAGCTTTGAATTTAAATGGCGGGCGAAATAGAACCAGCGGGCGTGACGCCTCCCATACAAATAGAATAGCTTATACAGTGGTCGGCATATATATTTTGACAAATATGTGCGTTTTAGTGTTCTATTTGCAATGGTTAGCTGGCAATGCTAGCGATACTATATACTTATGTAAAAACAATAACACATTCTAGTCGTCAAAGTGCTGCAGTATATTTAAAAGATCAAAAACCATTTTGTGGGTGGCATAAATATTTTGCCAATTTTTATAGCATAACTTTTCTTTGGGAATGCCGGTCATATTTTAATAAAATCCTACTTTCTTACGAGGCTTTCAATACTGAACAAGAATATGGAATCAAAAGTTGGGTGACGCATCTAGTTTCAGAGATATAACCATCAGAAGTCGGGGATATAGCTTTTAATGAAATCATTGCCATAATTTGGGAACCCGTGGATCGACTTTCAAAATATGGATGTCATATGAAAGATAATTTAATGAACTATAATATAAACTCATAAAATTTCAAAATTTCAGCTATAGTTTTTGAAAATTTTCGAGATACTACAATTTATCTAAGTTTCGGGTCAACCTTTTTTTTAAAAACCGTTATTTTTTTGGAAAAATTTTTAGCCAGTTAGCCATTGCAAATAGAAAACTAAAACGCACATATTTGTCAAAATATATATGCCGACCACTGTATGACATATTTAGCATACTATTTCTGGATCAAAATCAGGCGGGATTGTTCCAGTGGGTGTGTCACCGCCCTAAATTTTAAGACTAATTACGGCATGTCTCGCAAATTATACAAACTATTGTGATAAAATATAGTATGCAGATGCCGATCACGAATATAATTGATTGAACTAAAAGTAGGGGGAATTGGTAAAGTGGGCGGGTCATTTTCGATTCATTTTCAATCTCTTTCTACCTTTTTTATCATTTTTCATATATATTCGAAATTCTAACTTTTTCCACAATTATCCTTCTATTCAAACTTTTTGGATTCTTTCAACATATTTGACTTTTTCAACTTTTTTCCACATTTCCATTGTTCTTTCTGACTTTTCAATCTATTTCAACTTAATCGAATTTACAATGATTTTTCAACATTCAATATTCAAAATTCAATTTTTCAACTTGTTTCAACATTTTCCATATTTTTATCGACTTCTTCAACTTATTTCAACATTTTCCATATTTTGCCGACTTTCTTCCCATATTTTCAAATGTTTTTCCGACTTTTCAACTTCTTTCAGCTTTTTTAACCTTTTCCTTATACATACTACATATATACATGTCCGAATTTTTCCACATTTTTCAAATTATGTTATATTTTTCATATTATTTCGACTTTTTCAACCTTTTTCAACTTTCTTAAGTAGTTTCCAACGATTCAACATTTTCAACCTTTCTAATTTTTACGTTTAACCAGTAGCGTACTTAGTGTGAGCGGCAAAATGGTCTCGTAATATGGAACGAAAATTTAGATTTTAGCATTTTGGAAATGTTTTTTTTAGTAAATGAAATAATTGGATATACGAGTAGTAAATTGGAATGCGTAGGTGGAGATTTTGTAAGTTACCGTGAATATTGATATATCTCATTTTGGTAGAGTTTTCGAGATTGCAAAAGTGAGGATCTTTTATTTTTTTTAAATAAATTAAAACTGCCGATGTTATAAAAACCCCAAATTTTCTTTTCGGTAAGGACGGTAAAGAACCTCTTTGCCCTGGGCGCCGAATGTGCACGGTATGCCACTGGCTTTCAACGTCATTCAAATTGGTTCAACATTCTCCATATTTTATCGACTTCATCAGCTGTTTTCCCCTGTTTCAACCTCTCTCAATTTTTTAACAAATTCAATTTATTTTCGTTTTAGTCAACTTTTTTCGAATTTTTCAACCATTTTGAAAAAATTTCCAAGTTTCTCAACATCCTTCAAAATTTTCTATACTTCTTCGACTTTTTTAACCCTCTTTCCACTTGTTTCAACACTTTCATATTTTTCATTACTTTTTTTAACCTTTTCACATTTTCCAACAGTTTTGAAATTTTTTTTACTGTATTGATTTTTCAACCTCTTTCAACTCATTCGCTTAGCTTTTATTTAAGTTTAGTTTAAAGATATATTGAAATTTTATGGCAGTAAAAAAGCCAATGAGACGTAGCATAATAAATCAAAATTAAAACTTAAATTATGCATAAGAAGCTTTTGTAAATTAATAGAATGTTTTTTGAAGTTTTGCCTCACTGTGCGTCGACTGATTGTCACATTATTTATTTTTTTTGTTTTAAATAGTTTCAGGAATTTTATTTCACACTAATCCCTATTCACTTTCTTGAGGATAGACATAGACCAATGACAAATAAAACAAATGCAATTAATTTTTTAACAATTATACAATTTATTTTGCAATTTGAGCATTAATTTCTTTTATATTTAGCATTTTACTTGTATATTATTATATATATTTTAAGACTACACTCGTAAGTATTGATTATTTGCTACACAATTGCTATTTTTTTTAATATTTAATTTAATTTTTGTTTGCTTGCATTAAATAAATATTTTATTGTTTTAATATTTTATTATTAAATTAAAACTTATTTTTTAAAATAACTTAATATAAAACTCTCGAGTCTCACGGAAGCACGCTGGCTGAGAAAAAAAAAATCATAATTGTTATATTAAGACATTAAACTAAAAAGAAACCATATGGTTATAATTAAACAAAACTGAAATGAAAAAAATTATTAAGACACCAAAACTGAATTGGGGGCGTGTATATACACAGATCATGTTTAAGTATGCTACGTTTGGGACAAAACTAATATCACACGATTTTGAATTTTTTTTTTTATATTTTATGGCATTATTTTCTTTTTATAAAAAAAAAGTTTTACTGCTGTGCTTAGGCAAAGGAGAGTAGGGTAATTAATATTAAATTTCACCGATAGTCTCCGTATACGATCTACTGTACCTTGGTGATGAGTAAGAAATTTTAAAAATTTGAATTTTAGCACGACGAGATATTGAAAATAGGAACCGAATTCAAAATTTTAGTATATGTAGTTATTTAACTTTTAAAGTTGGCATTTATGGAACATAATGGATCAGTAAGTGTCTGGGGTGTATATAAAAGGAATTTTCTTTCGCTCAAACGGTATTTCAAGATCATTCTTTTTATTGACTTTAAAAATTGGCTTAGCTTGAGTTATTATCTTGTATATTTCCTGATAAATTCTTAGCACTTTCTTATGGATACGTGGGATTTTCTTTCTATAGACATAAATTCGAAAAAAGTAATTGAAAAGTTGAATAGTATTAAATAGAGTAATAATTTTACCAAATAATAACGATGTCGTGGGTTTAATTTTTTAAAGTATTAAAATTTCCCAACCAAACAGAGGTATAATAAATTACATTCAATGGCTGAAAAATGAGCTACGGTTTCAAACATTTCAACTTTTTAGTTGAAGTCAGTGAAAACAGTTGATTACGATACTTGGTCAATGACATTCGTTGAATTTTTAGCTAAAAAACTCTTTTACAATGATCGCTTTATGCAAAGGTGCCAAATCCATGAGTTGTTCTTCTAAAGAGCTCACCGTTTTCGGTGGAACATACGCACGCAAGCGCTTCATGACGCCAAAATAAAATTTCTTATTTACCCCTTTGAAGGCAAAAAAAAATTTCAATAAATAAATAAGAAATTTTTGACTAAATTTTCTTCAGTCATTGGGAGCGATAGAGTGAGTTTTCACGGCTTTACGGCTCAATTACTTGCCAAATTCTACATAATGTTTTAAATGTATACAATTATCATCGACAAGTTATGCTTCAACGTAAATTTTCATGAGTGATTTCGATTCCACTTATTTGTTCTATCAGATTCGGTTTTTAAGACATTTTAAAAATATATGAATGGTTTTCAAAAACATGAAAAAACTCCACGGAATTGAATTTTTTAGTTTTTTTTTGTAAATATATTTATGTAATTTATATTTTATTTTATAAATCACTTAAATGGAAGCCTAATATCTATACCAACGGAAATCTAAGAAGAAAAATACATTAGATTTTGTGCACGGCCAAATATGCTTGGGCCTATAGCAGCAGATTTTAGTGGGTGGATAATGCTGATGCTAAGATTACAGATGACAAAATCAAGACACATCGAGAACGTTCAGAAAAATTTAAGCTGATTTTTTTCTCAATATTTTCAAAATTGATGAACAAAAAAAAAAAAAAAAAAATTTTTAACATTTACATGCAAAAAAGAACTCAAATCGGGCACATTTGCAGACTTTCAAGGACGCAAGAGCATCTGATGAAACTTCATTAAATTTGTGCTCGTAAGTTTGCCACTACTCTAAAGTGAACGCAGGCGATAGATTTACCAATATAAAGTCGGACAAAATCATATTCATTGGCATTTCAGTAACATGGACAAAATAGTTTTTTTAATGTCCGAACATTTTTTCTGTGTTAGCTCGTACAACAGTGACCCTCTCTATAATGTTTTGATAGTATTATTTTTTGTGAGAAAAACAAGCGTTTCCTTTTTATCACTGTGTACATATGTGCCTACCCCTACAAATTTTAGTGTCTTCTAAAACTATTCTGACTTTTTTTTTTGAAATTTTTTATACAAGCAAAACCTAAATTTATCATGATTCAATTGTAAAGGTTGTAGCGATGTCATATTTTCTCATAAATGAGAAACGTCAAATGTCAAAATTAGTTGATCGATTAAAACAATAAACGATAATTTTGACAATAATTGTAGTTTTTTCTCCACTTGCAGGGATAAGTTTGACAGCTTGCAAAAACCTTATACATACTTGATTCATGAAAAATATAAAGAGAACATTACAGTAAAGCCTTGATTAAATAAGATCTAAATAAACATAACGCATTTGAAATACACAACACTTTCATGTATTGCGAACATATTGTTCGTTGCAAAGTTTTGACAACGAACAAAATTTTCGCATAACTTAAAAGTGGGTTACATAGTGAAGAATTTTTAATAAACTAAATTTTTTAAATACATAGATTATATATTAAAAACTATGTTTACGAATTAATTTTTTACAAATACAAAATATGATCTTGCAAACATAAAAAGAAAAAAATTATTTTGAATAATTTATTACAAGCGACATCGGCACTTAAAACAATTACAATTATTTTCGCATTATACATAATTACAATTACAATTCTGATCCTATTCTATGATTAAACTTAACTAATTATTTTTGTTTTTTTATTTCGTTATAAGTAAAAAATTTTTGTAAATTAAAATATTTCAGTAAATTAAAATTTTTGTAAATTAAAATATTTTAGTGGAAATTAAAAAGCATACGAAAAAAATGTTTTTTTTTTACAAATTTTAAAAATTACACTTAAAATTTTACATCACGTTTTTCAATGTTTGATAGCATTTTGTTGATTTTTTAGAAAGCTTCAAACTGTAAAAAAAATCTCCCTCGAATTTGGTTGTAATCTCTAATTCTTCATTATTGAAATTGCATCCAATTTGACTTACAATTTTGCACTCTGTGTCACTTAGGTCAAAAGTTCAAACAGCGATAGATTTTTGTAACTTTTACACTATCCTTAGCTTTGCTCAATCATCGTCCTTTTTGTCAGTTTTTAGATCATATTTAGCACACAATTCTTCAGGTGAATAGCTAAAATTGAAAAAATAATTATTATACAAATTTTTTCTATCAAAGCATTTAATTCTTAAAGTGTTACATACCCAATTAAATTTTGAAGATCACAAACAAATCTATAGACGTAACGTTTTCCAGCGGTTTTATGTATGATATTTTTATCATAGTAGTATCGTAGACCTCTACTTAGCTTTTCGTAATTCATTTTTGGTTTATTTTTACGTATGCCCCAGCGACGTGCAACCTGAAATGATAAAAATTATAATGATATAAGATATAATGTCTTGAGTGATTCTGATTAAAACTGTAAAGAACTAAGACTTGCGCTATAAAGCAACATTTTGGATTTGCCCCGCAAACATAGTATATCTATGATTGGATTGGAATAGATTTGAATTTTGAGCTTTTTTGTATAAAACTTATGACTTCAATTTTTTAAGAAGTTATTTTTTAAGCATGCATTCTTTTCCTTCCCCTTTCGGTTTTCCTCTGATAATATTAAAAAAGCCCTCTTTTTTCAACTTACCTCATCTGGATCGGTTAGCTTAAATTCCCAACCATCACCGGTCCATGAAATAAAACTTTGACACGTCTTATCCATTAAGAGCTCTAGCAAAAATTGCCACAACTGAATCGGTCCCGATCCAGTAAAACACGGCACACCACCCTGACCCGGATATGCACTTAGCAACGCTTTATCCAAGCCTATTGAACTGATATACGAATGTGCACCACCATGATGTGCACTCCATTGATCTGGAGGTGGTTGTCCTGCCATTGTTTGAAATTGTGGTGCATCGTAGGGTGCAAATTCTGGTGGATAGCTATCGTGAAAACGTGAACGTGCACCATATGGATTGTACTTCTGTTCGGGAGCATTAATACCATAAAAATCGGGACTACTATCAAGGTAACTTGACTGACTCTGATGATCCTGTGATGAGATAGTGCTATGATAGTCATTATCATCATAATGCGAAGCATTGCCGCCGCCACCACCACCACCACCACCACCACCACCACCAGTGAGATGCGGTGGTAGACCAAAACTTGATAAATCGGTGGGATCGGTCTGAACGCCATTGCCTCCTCCTCCTCCCATACCAGGATATGTGGATGTATTTTGGCAGGGTTCCTCTTTCATTTGATGTTGTGAATAGAGCGCAGCTGCTGCGGCGGAGTTTCGCATCGCCATCTGCATGTAATTGAGATTGGCATTGTTATTGTTGGTTGTGGCGCCACCTAAGGGACTATTGGAGGAGAGACCACCACCATTTGTATTATTGCTGGTGTTGTTGTTGCTGCTGTTGTTGTTGTTGTTGGCGCTGCTCGTGTTGTTCGTTGAAGTAGTTGTGACGGAGGAGGATGTCGTTTGTTGGGATTGCTGTTGCTGCTGCTGTTGCTGCTGCAGTTGGGAGGAGGAGGATGTGGACGAGGAGGAAATACTTGAAGGTGGCAACATGGATGGATTGTTGACCGATTGTTGGGATGGTGGCGGGGTATCGTTGCGTTCATGATTGCTGCTATTGTTGTTGTTGTTATTGTTGTTATTGTTGCTATAACCTGAAAGTAGATAATAAATAAAAATTAGATGACTACGGATATTGTGACAGTTGTGGAGGGAACAATATATTGGACCTAAAATATTGCAAAATTTTCATTTCCTTCAAGAAGGATGAGTGTCAAGTAAAACCATTTTCAAAATTCTTATCAAAATCATGCAATTTTGTACAATTTGAGCAGGGAAATTTTCAGCATTTGATATTTCGGAAAACCGCATTTTAGTATAACATACATAATGCGTTTTCGAAAAATTTAGCTTTTAAATTGTGCAAAAAGGTCGTAAGCATTTTAATATTAATAATATAATATAATTATATTAATATTTTCTCAAAATTTTTGATTTATTTTGCCGTGTTCTATCGAAAACTATCATCAGATCGCGGCGCCACGGAAGTCGTAAACTCTTTAAAGGGCACGATAACGACTTCTGTGGCGTCACGATCGCTAATGCCTTTCATCAAAATAAATCGAAAATTAAAAAAAAAATCGATATCTCACTTAGTTTTCGGAATATCGATACTTAAACTTAATATGCCAGTGTACATAAAATGAGACCTTTGTAGAACAATAGCTCAAAATCCTGTCATACGATTTTGTCGTGCCCATTGAGACTTTTGTTCAAGTTGCCAAAAACTTGCTCTCTGCAAAAAATGGGAGCATTTGATTGAGACCAACTTTTTATACAAATAAAGCAAGGAAACTAGTTAATTTTTTTATTGATCAGAAAATTCATTTGATCAATAGCTTTAAATATTTTTTCAGTTTGATGAATCTTTTTTTAGTAAATTTCAATTTTGTTGAAAACAAAAGAAAAGGTGACAAATTTATGAATATTTAATAATGTGAGAGTTTTTGTGATGTAAGACCTGACCTTTTTTTGTTGTCAGTAACTTGTTATTTTTGGTGGAATTTTTATTATTCTCAAGCCAGGGGGCGGCATATTAGTCCTTAGCCCCGGACGCCAAATGTTCGCACTACTCCACTGTATACACGCAGATAGAAATATAGGTATAGTTATATATAAAAAGATGAATAGATGGACAGCAAAATAGACGGGTAGATTGATGAATAGATACATACATAACTATATGGACTGCAGGATATATAGATGAAGTGATAGTTAGCAAAATGGAAAGATAGATAGACATCTGAATAGATAAAAAGATATATAGATAGATAAATAGATGGATACGTAGATAGATGTATATATACAAAAATAGACTGATACATGATAGATGTTTCCCTATTAATTACACTGTGCGACAAATGGTAGGCGTCAGTGATCGGCGGGGGTTCTGACTACCGGGAAAAGTTATATCGGTAAAAAAAAAGTTATACGTGTCCCGGCGTTTCGCTGGGTCACGACTAGGAATCGAGATATATCGATTTGAAGTTAGTAAGTATCATATAGGGGCATTTTGTTTGACATAACTCGAGAACGACTAGTCCGATTTTTCTGCAAAAAACTTAGAAAAATTAAGAATTATAATTGCTTCAATCCATTGATGAACTGTTTCTCGCCATAATCAACAGTTTTGCAGTTATAAATAAATTTATGAAGAAAAAATTAATAATTTTTTGCCTAAAAAATTCAAATTTTTTATTTTTAAAAATCAAGAAAAACCCAAAAATAGGAAAAAGTGTTATTTTTTTCTTCATAAATTTATTTATAACTGCAAAACTGTTGACTATGTAGAGAAACAGTATATCAATAGATTAAAGCAATTGTAATTCTTAATTTTTTTAAGTTTGTTGCAGCAGAATCGGACTAGTCGTTCTCGAGTTATATCAAACAAAATGCCCCAATATAATGCTTACAAACTTCAAATCGATATATCTCGATTCCTAGACGTGACCCAGCGAAACGCCGGGACACGTATAACTTTTTTTTGACCGATATAACTTTTCCCGGTAGTCAGAACCCCCGCCGATTTTGGCTGTCGCACAGTGTTATTATTGTTCATTTGAAATTTAAATATACATTTAGAAATCAGTCAACTGTCCGATGAACAACTATCTATGTAGATATAGAATGTGTCTAAAATGGATCACTAGATAAGCATTATGACCTAGAATTTCATCAAACTATAGCTAAGTCCAACATGAATAATTAGCACAATTCTCAACCTGCAGTTGCAGTACCTAACTCAATTCAATCTTGAATGAAATATCTAAAATATGCTAAGATGTGAGCATAAAAGGCGTATTTTTCAGCATATCCCATTTTTTTCTTCTTTTTTAACATTCAAACAGATATACATACAAGAATGTATGTATATCAAGCACAAACGCTGATTCGATGCTATTCGAAAACCAATCAAAATGTAAAGCAACACCAATACCTAAAGATATGACAACAACGACGCATACTCAAGATTCATTCAATTTTATATCATCACTGCCGTCATCATCATCGCCGTCGTCGTCGACGTCAAGTTCTTCCACATCAACAACGACGGCAACAGAGTAATCTCTTAGATACTCGCATTCAAACTGGATATTGGATACTGGAATCTGGTATGCAGCACCATCAGCAGGCGTTCACATCAAATGAAATGTTTAATTTCACACACATTTGCAAAATACGAACGTTGCTGATTTCTATAAAAGCGCAGGTAAATGAAATCAACAACTGCCTACAAACACTGAAACTCATTCATTCATTCATCCATTCATTCATTTATTCACTCAAACAAGCTTTCGGATATTTTGTGTTCGTATGTAATGGAAGCAGACAAAAGCACAGCAGAATGAACAAAGACGACAGCAAAAGGAAAACCTGTTGAATTGTTGGTTAACGTAGAGATTCAATCACACCACGGGAACCCATCTACATCTACAACCATTCATTTATAACATGTAGTCATTCATTCATTCATACATCTTGCGAGTATTGTATTCTCATGCCTTAACTATGTGATTCGTCTGTGCGTTAGCGGCTTTTAATCAATTTCGATACTGCGCAGATACAATAGAGGCATGATAGGGTGGCCCATATTTTAGAAAATAAAATTTTCATTAAAGCAATTTTATAAATACTTTCTATAGAAACAGTTACGTGAATTTTTTTTAGAATGTAGTTTATAATCTGTTTAAAAGTCGACATGGGCGGTCTTAGAGATATAGTGAATCAAAAATTTAAGATACAGCTCAATTTCTAAGTTTTCATTGTTCTGTGATCCAATAACATATATCTAAAACTGAACTTGTGTCAACATAGAACGTTGCCCAGGAACATCATATCAAAAATTTCTACCCAATGAAATGTTCATTAGATTATGGTGGGGCTCTTTCGAAAACTTGTTTATAGAGGGTGCTCAGATTTCTTTCATATGACTAAACAAAAGCGTTATCGTTGCGTTGGTTTTAGTTTAACTTTTAATTTCTACGTCATACCGAAGTAGAGCAGCCAACTTCACGCTATGTCAAAATTGGGAACTGAACTTCGTTTGCATTGATACCAGCAGTATATACATAGTTGGGCTTTAAGGAAAATATATGAACATGAATGCATTTTGACCGAAAGTTTAAGCCAATGCTCTTGTTAAGATAAAGCACTAAGAATTTTAAATATTTGGAATACACTGATCATTTTTGCGATTGTTTAAAATATTCTAAAGTTCTGTTGTGATATCTATACGACATGCTGTTAGGAAAAGTTTTCTTTTATAAATGACCAGCAAGAGGGTAAGCTGTAGCTGATTCGTAAGCTTAGTATTTTGTAAATTTTAAGCTTATATTTTTTTATTAACAATAGGGCAAAATGTAAGCTAAAGCTTGCACATTTACAGTTAAGTAAAAAGTATACTTAACTTAGATAAATACGGAATTTTTGAATAAGATAGCATGAGCTGGATTTTATTCCCCATCAACTGCTAGATATCTATGAGAAAGTAACAACAAAATCGTAAGCTTACTATATATACATAGTTGGTTAAGTACTAGAGGTCTGCATGAGTGCACTTGAAAGGACCATCAAGCCTCTCGCCACGTTGCGAGTCCATCGAGCTCTTGTAAACCACAAATCAAATCAAATCGAAACACCAAGTAGGAGAGGTGAGCTTTGCAATCGGAAATAAATCGCAAATAAAATCTTCCACAGATTCAAACACTCGAAGTTTATTGCATTCGGAAGTTTTTATGATATTTGTTTCGAGTGCTCTCATGCAGACCTCTATTAAGTACCATTGCTACCCAGCAGATTTTTATTTTGTTTATTGTGTAGTTTGGAATGAATAGTAGAAGAGCTGTACGCTCAAAAACAAAAATAAAATATTGTTAAATATGTCAGGCGGAAAAAGAAAGGCATTTGAAATAAAAAAAAAAAACAACGAGTTAACGTATAAACAGCGAGTAAGCAACTTGGTTATAAAAACAAAAAGTTGAACTACATTTTTTTCTTTTCAAAATAATTTAACTATAAGTTTATTTCAATTACTTAAATTGGATCCACCCTAAAACAATAACTCGCATGTGAGCGCTATTGTGTATATTTGAGCAAATTATGAAAATATGGAAAAGCGCCGAAGCAAAGAGCAGCTGCTGTTCACTCCTCCCACTTTACACATACTACGAGTACTGGCATGGACCAAATCACGTAGAGCTTTGATTCGTTGCGTTATCAATACCAACAACGACGTGTACTTGTAGATGAAACCAAAATAAAATAGCACGTAGATGCAAATGCTGTGCTCATTTTTTTTTTTGTTTTTTTGTTGCCAGAGAGCAAAAAACTTAAAATTTAATTGCTCGTTAGTTAATCAAGTGTTTAACAATTGAGTCGGTCGTTGCGGGGCGCTGATGCTTATGGGCATCACCACAGCATCGTAACACCAAATATTCTATTAAAACACCCTCCCTCCCACACAAAAACAAAAAAAAAGTAATATGAATAAAATTCAACTGCTGACTTGTTGCTGCCTCCGCTGTATATCTTTGCGATACTTTATTGACTCTATGCTTGCGGGTGAATCAACAAACAACTGAACGCCAGAATATAAATAAATGGCTATTTAATTATTTGTAGCATTTCAAATACGAGTGTGCAAGCGTTTAACGATGATGCTCACACCCTGGTTTCGCATAATTAAATGCGCAGAGGCAGGCAGGCGTTTTGCTGGATACAAACCTAATTGAGATACTACTCGTCGTCCAAAGCTACTGCCTGCTAATGCTGTAAATTAAATATTTGTGGCTTTTGAGAAATCTTTTGATGTCATTATTAATGCTCAAATTTATGGTGTGAAAATAATTAAAGCTGTGTAAATATTTATTTCAGTGGTATTTTTGAAATATAAAATTCCACACCGCATTTAATTTATATTTAAAAGATTTTAGCTTCTGCATTAGATTTAATATGTTAATTTTGTATTGTAATTTTTTTTACGCTTAAAATAGCAACAAAATTATTATGTTGGTATTTTTGTTCATAAATTAATTAAGTGTTTACGGTGAGCTATGAAATGAACTAATAATTTGCAAAAAAAATGTTTTGTTTTGCCTTCGTGGATTAAAGTTTGCATAAAAAATTAAATGTCTAATAGAAATTTTTAAATTTTTATAAAAAAAAATTAACTTTTCTATGACAAGCCTTTGAATTATTCTGAACCATTTACTGTTAGCGCCGTAACGTGAAAAAATAAGCGCAACAAAAAAAAGGTACAGTACACAATCAGTACAGATTTGTTTTTCTCAATTAATACTTTTTAATCTAATGATGATATATCACTAAACACAAAAAAAAATGTGATTATTAAAAATAGTCCAAATGTACTGAAAAAGGGTACATTGTACTGAATGTAATAAAAATTTGTCAAATGTACTTAGGCAAATGTACTGAAAAAAGTACAGATTTACCGAAAATTTCATAACTGATCTTTAGTTTTACTATTTTTTTTTTTATTATAAAAGTACCATTAAATTTCATGATATTTACATTTTTTAATTTTGTATAAGTTGACAATTATTTGTTCGAACTACTAATTTAAAATTTGAAGTTAATGCGTTTTAAAGACACTTATACATCGTGTTGACTTCAAACTTAAATAACTTTATGACAAAAGAAAAATCCATTTTTGTATTGAAAAAAAGTCCTTAAGACTCAACAGAGAATATGGTCCTAATAATTCCTAACCGATTTCCATCGATCACAGATTTTAGGAAAATAGTTGGCAACATAAAAAATACAAAAATATCAAAAACAATGCAATTTCAAAGGTGAGTAGCTAGGTGCCAAAGGCAGGCCTGGATTTAGAAATCTGCCGCCCTTAGGCCAGTCAGAAATGGCTGCCCCTCTTCACTAGTAAATATAGAAAAAAAAAAAAATTTTGTTAAATCAAAAGTAGGACCTTTTTTTTTTTTTGCTTGCACACAATTCCAGTATTTGCACTTTTTTCCCCCTGTGTAAATAAATTTAAAAAATTACAAAAAAAAAAATTTCAAAGTTCCCAATATTTGCCGCATCTAAAATCGTGCCGCCCTAGACACTGGCCTAGTGTGCCTCTAAGGTAAATCCGGCCCTGGCCAAGGGATATACATAAGTGACATTTTAGGTCAACCCGAATTAAAAGCAGGCCCAATAAGTTAATGTGTGCCAAATTATTGTGGAAAAGTCATGAAAGTAGGGAGATACATTCTAGTGAGTGAAAATATTTTAGTTTCAGAAAAGAACTTCTTCTGGGAATTTACTGCAGAGCCTTAAGTACAAATTCGATTAGAAAGAGCCTTTAATTTAAAACTTTATTTCTTAAAAGCAAACAAAAATAGATCGTTTTGCACTTAAATATTTGTGGAGCGTAACTTCAAGCTCTAAATGCTTCAAACAACATAGTCCGTTTAATGTACTATTCCCAACAAATTCATCTTTGGATCCCTTACTTTAGACAAGAAAATCTTGAGTTGGGAATTATTTGGGATAAAATTTAGAGTCTATAAACATCAAAAGATTAATAACAGGAAAAGCAAAACGCAAATACATGGGTAAAGGTGCATAAGTGAACACATTTTAGTTATAGCGTCGATTTTTTTTTAAATTTTGATGCATCATAGAAACTATGCAGACATTCAATTTGAAGTTAAAAGAACTTCAAACAAATTTTTAAAAATCAATTCAGAAATGTAGGTTAATAAAATTAAAAGTCAATATCTTTTATACATACATACATTCGTAGGGTAAAGTGGGGTGCATTTGATACTGGAGCACATTTGACTTTGCTAATTTCAGTGTGAAGACGGCTTAGAAGCCAAAAAGTTTAAATGTAGATGGAGCCTAATTTGACTTAAAAAAACGTAATGAACTTTGACAGTTCTTCTTCAACTCTTTTTGGAGATAGGCGTATTTTTCTGTTTTCGCGGTCGCTGTTGTAATTTTCGACACCCAGTACGTAAAAGTTATGTGAATTATATGTGATTGTTTTTGTAAATTGAGTAACAAAATATGTTAGCATTACGTTTAAGTAATAACACAATTAAAGTATGCATTGTGAAAATATAAGAGTTATAATAAAAAAAAAGTAGAAAAAAGCCTCTTAAACGTGTGGGGCACATTTGACTCCTGCAAAACGCGTAAATCTGTCAAATGTGCCCCATATTTATGTATGTTATGTTTTTTAAATGGATTTTTCGTTATTTCTTTTGATATAAATCGTTTAAAAAAAATTAACTACGTAGTTTCCAATTTAACAAATAGTCAAATTTTATAGTCCCATACTTTTTTGAATAAATCCGCTTTTCCTCATAATGTCAAATGTGCCCCTTTAAAAGTCAAATGTTTTTTTGAAAAAGTTTTAAGAAAATACGGTGATGTAGTTTTTGTTTCAAAACTTTTTCGATTATTAAAATCCATTAATAATTTAAGGAAATATAGGCCTTTAAAAACGAAGTGTCAAATGTATCCCACTTTCCCCTACATAGTAGGTACATAAGAGAAAAAAATAATAAAAACATTTTTTTTTTGCTTATAAGACAAAATCACCAATTTCTTAATAGTATAGTTTGAAATATTCGAAGAAATTTGGAGTAAAAAATAATGTGAATAATTTTAAACTTTAAAAGTTATGAAACGACGCAAGTTATATAAATCCAAATAAATTAACGCAAGTGAACCAACGGCAATAACAATGCAAGGTAGTTAAATTTTTAAGGCATAAGCGAGATATATGCGAATTTTATATAGCTTAATGCATTTGGCTTGTCTTTTTATGATATCTATTGAATTAGATTGCATTGCTGTTGCGGTTGCTCCTCTTGCAATAAATTTTTAACTAAACATTTTTGAATCAAGAACTTAATCAAAGTCGTTCTTCAATTCTGTGTAACAACGTCTAAATCATATGCGTTGAACAGAATTGGGACGGGGTCGGGAAAGCGGCAACGATTACTCGCTGTCAAAAATTTATAACACACTTGATCGTATGAAATTGAACAAACTGGTAACCTGCCGACGGGTACCCGTCTATTTAGATTTAGATTTAATTCTATTTTTTTTTTGACAGCGAGTAATTGTTGCCGCTTTCCCGACCTCGTCCCAATTCTGTTCAACACAATACATACTCGTATTTTGCGTATCCTTCAATAGATTTGCAGATCTTTGACTTTGAAAAAAAAAGCTTAGCATTTTTGAATCGTCATCTTGACCGATTAATGAAAGAATAGCACGTGAATATTAAAACTGCAATAATTGATTCATAGGTGGCGCTGTACAATAAATAAGTCTTTTTGACAGTGTCTCTATAGTAACTAATATATTTTAATAAAATTCGTTGTTCTTCCTTACTATTCGATGCCCGTGAACTTTTTTCGCTGCGTCTTGACACTATTTGACGTTCATTGATATCATTAACGTTTTTCGATACTTTTTAATAATTTTCAAGTGCATCGATACCTTTTGTCTATTACTGAATTTTTCAATGGCTTTGACACTTATAAACTCTTATCGATCTTTTCCGATATTTTTAGACTTTTATCGATTGTTACCATGTTTTTCGATACTTTCTGATTTTTATCGACGTTTCTATGTTTTTCGATATGCATTTTACATAATTTTCTTCGAATTTCTTATGTCTTCTAATCTCTTCAACTTTTCTCGACTTTTAGGATATATTTCGAAATTATTCGATGCATTTTTTGTTTTATTGAGTTCTTCGATCCCATCGATACTTTTTTCGTACCTTTCAATTTTATTCGATTTTTATCAATGTTTTTTGGACATATTTTTCAATTAAATTCGACTTTTTTGATACAGACATTGATACTTTCTGATATTTATCGATTTTTTTCGAAACCATTCGACTTTTGCGATGATCGCTGATATTATTAAACAAATTTTCATTCGATATTTTGTTTTGATTTATAATTTTATTTTAGATTACGGTCAAGTTGCACCTCTGGTGTTGCACCTTTTCTTATAATTTATTGAGGTTTCACTGATAATCCAAAGTCTAAATATAAATGTTATTGGTACATTTGAGTTTCTTAATATTTCAAAATCGGAAACGAAATTTCGAATTTGAGTCCCAAAATCGAAAACAAAAACCCTCAATATGCGCCACCGTTAGAACTTCCTGCTACCTTTGAAAAAGTAAATTTGAATGTATGCACTGCCTTATTAGATAGGTTTGTAAGAAAACTAATTAGGATGAATCTCTGCAACCTACATTGATTTTCTCTCAAATTATGAATTCTAAAAAATCAGTTCATTTCACTATCTAATATTCCAACAAAATTTTACCTTGACTAAAGAAATTGGCATCAATATCGGTGTAATACGAATTAGCAGTCGGATGATGGGAAGGCAAAAAGTCCCCAACATAAACTGATAAATCATTAAAATATCCTAAATTTGTAGTAGCAGCAGCCGCGGCAGCAGCGTTGCCAATAAGGCCAGCAACGGAACCTGCCGTTACCGATGATGCGATCGAAGAAGAACCGCTGCTATTGCTACCACCAGATAAACGCTGTTGTGATGATGATGACGGTGGTGAGTGCTGCTGATTATGATGATCTTGCTGCTGCTGCTGCTGTTGGTGTTGTTGTGAATGATGTTGCTGTTGCTGACTCAGCAGTGAACTATTAAGATGCTGGTGATTTAAAGTTTGAAGTTGCTGCTGCTGCTGATTTTGTTGCTGTTGTTGTTGTTGCTGATGATGTTGTTGCGATTGATGATGTTGCTGTTGCAACTGATGCGTATGATGTTGATGCAGATGATGATGATGATGATGATTAGCTTGATGTGGTAAATGGTATGTGGCATAATTTTCAAAACTTTGTAAAACCATATTGCTTAGCAAATGCTGTTGTTGCTGATCTTGTGTTTGCTGTTGTTGATGTGAATTTATGTTTGTTGTTGTTGTTGCAATTGGATTAAAATTTGGCAACGTTTTACAGTTATTATTAAGATTATATTTTAGTGCACTTTGTTGCTGTTGCTGTTGTTGTTGTTGTTGTTGTTGTGAATGCTTTAGGGGACTTATTGCTGCTGCTATTGGTGTTGCTGCTGACGATATTTTTGTTGTTAGCGTTATTATTGTTGGTGTTGGTGATGTTGAATTTGTGATGGTCGAACCAACTAAAAACGCAGAGGGCGGCATGTTCTTCTTCTTATTATTGTTGTTATGAAATCAATTGAAAAGCACTGCATTGACTTAAAACGGTCCACGCGCGATCTCTTCAACGACAATGACTCTGTTTTATGGTTGTGGTTGTGGCTGCTGCATGCGTATGTGGGAAGTTCAAGGGAACGCTGGAGTATTTTTGATTTTGGTAGTTTTTGTATATTAATTGAAAGCCCTCCGGAAAAAAAAAAGATGCTGGTGGTACTTGCAGTTGTATTTAAATTTTATTTCAATGATAAAATTAATTTTTGCACACGCCACTACTACCACGCACGGTTTTCATGAAATTCTACTTCAGTATGTTGGGTTCTTTTTTCGAATTTTAATTTGGTCAATTTACGCACTGTTTGAATTTTTTGTATGCGGGTCACTAAATTAAAATAGTGCCCAAAATCTCATACAAAATTCATTAAAAATTAGCTCTTATTTTAATGCAAGCGATTTAAGTGGGAGTGATGTTTTAGCGACGGCATTGCATTCGTACGTTTTCTGTTTCGTAACTCATAAGATTTAAAACTTTCGGAATATATTTTGGCACAAGAATCTCGTTTTTTGCGAAGCTTTATAAATTTACAATAATTTTATATCAATTAAGTGAAAAGCTTCAAAAGTGAAGGCATATTTTGAGTAAAAGCTTTTATGGAAGTTATAATTCGTAGTTACTTTTTCAGCAGAAAATCATTTCAAGCTTTTTTATTTTAAAAGGTTTCCCTGATATTCACAATTTCAAACTTTTTTCTTTATTTAGGCTCTGCAAACATTTTGAGCACCATTACATTAATTTTTTGAGTGTAATCCACAGTTGTTTTGATCAATAAAATTAATTTTTCAAACACTTTATTCATTGATTATGCTGCTTTTTATGTTTAAATTTCGAGCAGTTATAATTCATATTATGTTTTTTCTTTGAAATAAAATTAACAAAAATGCACTTTAAATAATTTCTTTTATCAAATTTTTTATGATTCTCAATTGGTATATGTATTTAAGAAAACACTGACTGCATTTAGTTGAAAAGAAAACCCTTTTCAATGTATTTCCGTTCAATCACTTTCAACACGATCGTGTTCAATAATTTCAACAATACGACTAAAGACTACGCTCTTGCTGCATTTGCTATGATCCGTAGTTGGCACCTCTTCTACCTTCGACATCCGTTTTGCAACTGAACTGAACTTGTGTGGTGCGCCAGTTGTTTTTTTGCTGCGCTGCTGCTGCTGTTGAATGTTGTACGAACGCGCTCACAATACACTTGGCGTTTTTGTAGTGTTGCTGCTGCTGCTGCTGTCGCTGCTCACTGGTTATGGTGATATTGTCGATGTTGATGGTGGTGGTTCTTATTATACGCATTTATTTGTATTTAATTTTTGTTGTTGATTTTTATTGGTGTTTGTGTAAAATGAACTTGAAAATGAATTTTATCTATTTTATGCATAAGAGAGTTCATTTCATAAGCCATTGTTGATCGATTTTGACCAACATACGCGATGTTCTTTGATGCTGATTGTGCAAAATTATCATTAGTTAGCAGAAGCTCTTCAGTTTTAGATATTGAATGAATTAGTGTTGTTTATAATAAACTATATGAAATTTTGTTGGTAGGAGAAATTGGCTAAAACAAATGATTAAACTGAAATTTTTGTGTTTCAATCTTTTTGAGTAATTTTTCTATTCTGGTTTTTGAACGATTTTTCATAAGGAAAACTAATTTAATGAATGCCATATTATTGGTGTTATTCTTTTGAGAAAAAGATAAGATTTATGATGATTGTTTCTTTCATTTTTGATTTTTATTGAACTTTGCACAAATGAATCTTAATTTTATATAGATCTTACAGTCACATACATTTTAAGGCCTTAAGGCAAAGTTAGAATGTTTGAAATTATTTTTTACAATAAACACAATCTTTTTTTATCACCATATTACGAGGTATCGTTGCTTAAAAGTACAAAATTCGCTATATTTACGAATATTTGAAGTAATATCAAACTTAGGCTATCTATGTAGTTTGGATAATATTTACAAATAACATCTGATGCTTCACTTTCAACATTTTGTCTATTGCAATATGAACATTCCAACAACAAACAAGTTCTTATACTAAATCTGCTTTTAATGAAAACATCTTAACTTGAAAATGTATTATTTTTGAAACGCAGCACATATCATACTATGAAGATTATTTTAATCTAATGTCATAAGCAGAAATGATGTGTACAATTTTCAGAAAATGTCACAGACTACACGGTGAGAAATCTTGGACTAAATTTTAATACAAGCGAAATATTACAAGGATTTTTAATACAATTTTAATTACATTTAATTAATACTTTTGAATTGATTACAAAATTTTGTAATAAATTTTGTATTAAATTTTAATACATAAGCATTATATTTGATTTTTAAACCAGCCTGTATTATATTTTAATGCTTTAATATTGAACTTTCATTTTACGTTGTTGTCAATAAAAATAAATTTTTAGCCTACCAATAAATAACTCAATGTTGGCTGATGTCGTTAAGTTGCGCATGCAACCATAGTATTAAAAGGGAACCAGGTTCGAATCCCATTAAAAATGAAAATTTTTTTTTAAATCTTAATAAAAACGAGTATTAAATTTTAATACAAATTATTAAAGTATTAAAAATGAATTTTAATACTTAGGCAGCATTAAATTTTAATACAATTCTGGTGTAGTCATATATATAAGGCCAAAAGTATTAAAATTTAATCCAAAATTTCTAACCGTGTAGTATGTCTGAAAAAGTTTTTTATTTTGTACTTTACAGCTAGGATATCACAGAATTCTGATTGAGAGTAGAGACTTTCTTTACAAACTGTCGCATTTTACTTGTACAGCTACAAGGTTTGACCAAAATTATTTTTTGGTATCTGGATTATTAGAATAACTCAAAGTTTCAACAAAGAGCGGGTGCTGAAAGTGAGTACGCAAAATATGAAAGACTGCAATTGTTGAATGATAAATATACCTGTGATTCTTAGTTATTTAGAAACAAATTTTGCAGGAACTGTATCTGAATGATGAAGAAATGCATTCTGTTCATTTACCTAAAATATACATATATCCGTCGAATCGAAAAATATTAGGTAACAAAGTTGGTATAAACGCACAAAAAAGTCCAAAATCAGTATTTTTCTTGGCACATTTATCTTAAAAACCAGACAAGATAAAAAAAAATTTTAAAACCAGATTCGGACTCAGAGTTTGAAATGAGGGAAAAAGTGAATGCAAATAAATTTTAAAAATTAATTTGATTTTAAGGAAAAAGTGTTTTATTAAAGTGTCAATGTTAGGATTTTAAGTTTCACTGATCCTCGGTCCGGATGTAATTAGTAATATTTAAAAAGAAAACAAATCCAGTTCCTTCATCTTTCCAAGTTCTTCATTTGAACAGCAGTTCAATCTTCAAAACCTGCAGCTCAATATTTTTCTATCAAACCACAAACGCTCTTAGCACGGTATTCACTGTACAGCTACAGCTTACAATAAGTTCAGCTCAATTAATGTCAGTTCATTAAATCCAATAAAAAAAAGATGTTCAACAACAGAAAAAAACACCAATCCATAAAATAAAACAACAACAACAACAACAACAAAATATATATAACGCCAACGTAAATTTCATTTGTTTAATAACAATCAGAAAAACAACACAAATAATAACAAAAAAACAAATAAAATGAACATTAAAATGGCAAACGTCTCGATTTGTTGTAGCTTAAAAACAAAATTAATATATTTTGTATATATGTATGTATATATGCATATACAAAAAAATACTAAAAACCAACATAAGATGAAAAACACCAAACAGCTCGCCGCCTTAAGTTACCTACCGCCCTCAACTCCCTGCCCCTGCTGCTGGCTGCTAACCAAGCAACACAATATCCAACTTATGAACTCATTCAGCCAACTAACTTGCCAATCGCAGCGACCACTAAACGCAGCGTCACAATCTCAAGATTTCTTTCAAATGTGGGCAGATCAGCAACAACAACAACAGCAACAGCAACAGCAACAACAACAACAACATTATCGCCATCAATGAATGATCTCACAATGAAGATAGATTTTTAGTGAGCAAAGAGTAAAAATACAACAACAACAAAAATACATTTAAGTGCGCAACAGCATTATATACATGCATATATAAATATGTATGTTGAGCTTTATTCATACATATACGTACATATGTATGTAGCTTTAGCGTACATACATATGTGGTCTTATAGAAACACCATTACGTGCACAGCTGAAAGCTAAGGGGTTTGGTTTAATTTGTGATTTTCGTATATCGATAACTGACAAACACATTGGCATATCGCATCCTATGAAATTGTGTAAAAAGCGGTTTTTTTGCGTGGGTTATGTGCGGTTTCTAATGAAGACCAGTCAAATCCAATATGTGATTTGCTGAATTAAAATTAAACATCAATGGGCTGGTATTGAGAGTCCATTGCAAAATGGTGTTTCTAAGATAATTTTTTTCTTACAGTTCCATGGCTAGCTGTACATATACTATAATATGCTAACGACTTCATTTTAATGGTAGATATTCATTTGTTGAGCTATTAAGCTACTGATGTAATAAACGTAGATAACAAAATGTAAATTACTTAGACTCTTAGTGTTTCCAAGTCGAACAACTAACTAAATATAAGGACTTCTGTTTCAAAAGTGAAATCAAATTATATTAGCAAAAAAAATTATTTGATTTGTTAGCATATTAAAATTAAAACATTGAACTTTAAAACGTAGGCCAAGAATATTATAAAATATAATATTTAAATTTTACTTGATATAAAAAAAGTTTCCAAATTTTTAAGCATTGTATCATTTTACATTTTGATTTTCAGACTTCAATATTTTCTTATGAAAAAATTAGTCGAAATTGAAGAAAAAAAAAAACCAAAGAATTTTCTGCAAAAACTGTGCAACTTAAGGAT
Source organism: Meiosimyza platycephala (assembly GCA_963662105.1). Classification (NCBI taxonomy): domain Eukaryota; kingdom Metazoa; phylum Arthropoda; class Insecta; order Diptera; family Lauxaniidae; genus Meiosimyza; species Meiosimyza platycephala. The sequence goes on along the minus strand of OY759209.1, from coordinate 91,204,190 downwards.
GTGCAGATCTTTGTTACAGACGTTAATCGACACCTAAAGTTCTAAAAACATTTAGCTTTCATTCGCCAACAATTAGTCTCACCAACTTTTGTAATGATGATATTCCTGAAATTATTAAATTTAATTTCTGCGCATGGTTTCTGGTAGTAAGGAAAATAATTTGACCTTTCGCATACAACTTATGGAATAGAGCTCTTAGTAAAAAGTATAATTTTAATTTTCAATTTCAATTTCAATTTATTGGCAATGCTAAAATTTTTTTTGCGATATTTTTGTTTTGATCTGTGAGGCCACTTGTGTCAAACCTAAGAGTTTACTTGCTTACTGTGATGTAGTGCTAAAATACTAGTATAATAATATATATAATATATATATATATAAATATATAATAATATATATATAATATATAATAGTATATCTTTCAGACAAAGTACAGATGTGTAAGTAGTATTCAAGAATATTAATGTTTCGTAATGATCATAAATTTTGCATAGATCGGTTACATATTCTGATCGTGAGGTCTCTCATGTAGTTTTCAAAATTTAGAAGCTAGGTAATTGTGTCAGAAATTCCCAATGAGATGTATGTATATCATTTGTTTGAAACATTTTTTTCTTGGTCAAGGCATTTAGTACTTGATATTTTTCAGGTATTCGACCTTATTTCGACTCTTATTCCAAGAAAAGATCTGTTCTTGTGTTACAATTTACATAACAGAACAGGGCTGTGTACTCAGTTTAACCTACCAAAATTATGAGTTTTTAAAAAGTTAAGGCTCGACATGTGCTTGTTAGTCTTTTTCAATTACAGTGGAATCTCGATAAAAGCAACCAAAATGTCCCAGGGGTTATTGCAAACATCGAAAAGTTGCAATTACTGGACAGATTTAAAAAATCAAAACTACTAAAGCCAATCTGTTTTTGTTCACACCACTATCAATTTTTTTTTTAAGATTTCTACTTTTTTAATCAAATCTAATCTGATTTGCTTATGGTTTTTAATTGAAATCGACATTTTACAAGCGAAATAAGAAATCAATTCCACAGAAATCAAAATACAGAATAAAATCACAAGAAACAACTACGCTGTATACAATCATTGCACAGAGTTCCTGGAAATGCATGGCTACTTAGATTACTTTCAACTTTTAAAGTTCAAAAAATTTGCCAAAATTCTTCGAAAAATGCTCAAAAAATTTGTAAGCTCTATAATTGCAACCAAAAGTTGCTTTTATAGAGTAACACGTGGTAGCTTTGAAGAGGTTGCGTTTATTGGAAAGTTGCTTTCATCGGAGTTGCTTTTAACGAGATTCTACTGTACTATAAAAAAGCAAAAAAAAAAAATTTCAGTTTTTCTTAGCGAACATTACAGGTGATGCTTTCTAGTTTTTAAATATTATATATTAAAAAAAAAAATTAATTAAAAAATGCTATAAAAATGCACATTTTTCAGCCGCTTAGGCAGCAATAAGCAAAATAAAAAGGATTTTTCTAAAAGTCAGAAAGCATTAGTTTTACAAAGAATGATTTAATCTATTTTTAGAAAAAAAAGTTCTCATATTATTTGCCGCCAATATATCTGCCTCATCGAAATTTGACAAAGCTACACAATTGGTTAAAGAAAATTGCTTTCGTAACACAGAAACTGCTTGGCGACAATAGCAAAACTATAGTCTTTGTTTGCTTGCTCAAATTCACAATTATTAATTAATATGTTTGCAAGTCCGTTAAACGAAACAGCCTTAATCAATATGCTGAACAACATAAACCACCAAAAATTATACAGAATAATGAAGAAATGAACCCGAGAACATACTAATTACAGCACATTATGCTAAAGACCTGTGGTGGATAATCCAACCATCGCCCATATAAGGATTAGAGCGATACGAGAATTAAAATTAAAGAGAAGAAAAAAAAGAAGAATTAATACGAAAAGTTCAAAATTGCACTCGCGCACTTTAAATCAAAATAATAATCAAAGTGTCATCATATTTCAGAAACGGAAATACAAAACAATATAATCGAAATATAAGAACCAAAAAAAAAAAAAAGACAGCTACCTATCGGTATTGTCAGAGCCGAAAAAAAAAACAAAAAAACATTAACAACTACCGGGTTTCCGGTTAAAGCACGTGCGCACTTCACCAAAAAATTACCAATAACAACAAAAAAAAAAAACAAAAAATTTTAAGTCGTCCCGAATAAATTACAACAACAACGAGTACCAAGTTCGCTTGCACAACTTTTGTGGATCCACCAATTAAAAAGTACCTTCAATACAACACAAAAAAACAAAAACAATTTGAAGTAGAAGAAGAAAACTCGAGTGCGAGTAACCCTATCTTTGTATCCTAAAAATTGCTGTTTGACGAAAAGGTTCACGTTCGATGAATTTGACAAAAAAGGGAAAATTTTCAGCAGCGCACATAATCATAATAAGCAGCTAGCTAACGAGTAACAACAACAAGTACGATACAAGCAATTGTTGCCAGATTTGAATATGAAATTAATGGTGTGTGCCAAGAACACTAACAACAACAATCAGCCGCGCTTATTTAATTGGACATTTCATTCAATAAAAATTACAACAACAGCAAACAAGTTTTTACTACAGCTGAAGTGGAAAATTGACAAAAGACAATAAGGATATAAAGGATTACAATTTAATGCAATAACGCGCCACACATGCACACACCTCAGAAGAAAACTCCATCCAGTTCTTCTTAAATATAAAACAAAATGGAACGAGACAAAAAGTAGGAGTTTCTTAAAGGAAGCGCCTACTGCCTCATTAAAAATGTGTCTAAAAGGATTTACAGGATTCGCTTTAAAACATCTGTACAAACTGGCTAAATAACAATAGCACAGATTTCAAAAGATGGGAGAAAAAACTTCATATAAGGGGTTATGCATCAATATGGTTGCGTATAGACAGAAGATGACACAAGTCAACAAAAAAATTAATATATAGTTTTATTTGAAAAATGACTGTAAAACTTACTAAAAATTGTTGCAACACATTGTTAATAAACATTATTGCTAAGCATTGTTGCAAAGCTTTGTTTTTAAAAATTGCTAGGATTGCTGTTTTCAAACATTGGTTCTAAAAACAGATGCAAAGCATCATTTCTAAAAACTGTTTCGCAACATTAAACGTTGATATGAAACTTAGTTTCCAATATTTTGTGAAACATTATTTCGAAACATTGTTTTTAAAATTTATACATTATTTGAAAGTATCGTAACTGTTTTTAAAGTTTGTTTCTATACAGTTTTCAAGCTAAACATTTGGGAAGCCGTAGACAATAATTACAAATAGGGTTAACAGGGCGTATGAGCAACTTTTCATTTAATTTTTTCAGAAAAGTTACTTTTTTCAAACAGCGGTAACTTTTTCTTACATATAATTATTGGCACATGTAAAATGGTTTTTAAAGCTTAATACTATATATCTCTATAACATTTTGATTAACAAAGTTTAAGAATTTTTTCACCTGATTTATATGGGTTCAAACTAAAATTTTAATTTTCCAATACAAAATTCAATACAAAGCGACAACCTTTTTGGGGCTCAAAATTCGCAGAGATTTTTTTAAGAGCATCCCCTTGTTCTATTTAAGAAAGTTGAAAAATAGATTTTATGAAGTGCTTATTTTTCAACTGATTTTAGTAGATTTGCTTTTAAACTTTACATTTGAAAATTAGCTGATGGTTGCATTTATCTCACAATTTATTCAATGACACTGAAACTTAATATTACTCCAAAGCGTCTGCTACTGCTTTTGAGCTTCGTTTTTAAGCAATGTTTATCAATAATGTACGAAAATAATTTTTGTTTTTAAACATAATGTTTCAATGGCTTTGAAACTTTGTTATCAAATTTTTTCCAGAAATATTTTTTTTACTTTATTTTTAAGCAATGTTTCAAATCAAAATTTTAATAAAATATGAATTTACTATTTTAATTAAGCCTATAACATGCATAAATAGTTATATATCGTTTGTTTTTACGCCACCGCCTCATCTAAAATATTTTTTCAATTCAAAGTGTCATTAAAATTTTGTTAGACAGTGTATTGTTTTCAAAAATTTTCACCACAGCAATAATGCACATTCTGACATACAAAACGCGCATGCGCGCACACTTTAACACTTGAACGACGCAAAGTTTTCTTTTTGTTTTTTTTTTCAAAATTTTTTCATTGAAGACACAACTAGAAAAGACAAGGAGGGGAGCAACAGGAAACTCTTAGCATTATCGAAACGCCAAGCTGTTCTAGCTATTGTTGTTGTTGTTGTTGCCATTACCAAATTTAAACGCCATTGCAATTTTATAACAATCAAATGAAATGAAATCAAAGCAAAGCAGCATCCTTGCTATTGTACAAAATAGCTACGATGATGAAAAAGAACGCATTGAGTAGAGCAACACGTGGTCATATATTTGAAAATGTGATCCTTTTTTACAAAAAAAAAAAAATATTTTTTTTCTCCAAATGATTTTATTGCAGCCAGAAGACATCGTTGTTTCATCGCTTACGCATGCGTTGCTTGATCCCTTGTTTTACGCTGCTACTGCTGCCACTATTTCTTCCACACAATAATTTAATATCCACTTCCGGTGTTCGTATGAAGGTAACTACTACAATCTATCAGCACGCATATGTTCGTGTGTGTATGTGTGTGTGCTGGAGCAAAGGCACCAGGCTACGCGTACTGTCTCTAATGATAATGTAAATCGGATGTCAACGCAAACGTAACGCAACGCAACACTGCAATGCACGTGACGCATATAAAAATACTGAAATATTCGAGTAGTACAGCATTTGTAGCTACTTCTTTTTTTTTCCATTTGAATTCTTTACAAGATCGACCAAAAATTAAAAAAAAAATGAAACATTGATTATTGGAGACAACAGCCAGAACCTGTCGTGAAAACTGTAATTGGAAAAAAACGAGAAAAAAAAAACGATCAACGGAAGGAAATCATAAAAGCGGTAAATGGCACAGAGACTGGATGGAGTTTGTCTTACCATAGCGCATAACTCGTGCATTAAAAATTTATTAATTGCTTTCGTAATATATAATGTAACTAATTACTTTGGCATTATACGATTAAGGTAGCCACTGATCTATGCAACCAAGCTACACTGATCTATGCAACTCATCGTAAAATCTTTTCAATTGTTATAATTAAAATTAGGGTTAGTGGGAATAATGCGGGATAAACACTTTTTGCTATGAAAAACTGCATTGCCAAGACAGAAAGCTTAGAGAGTTGTAGCATAAATAAGTACTTAAGTTATTCCTTTAATATCGTATTAATTCTGGAAAAACCTTAATAACGATCAACATGTACATAGCTACATATCTATCTGATTTGATATACCGTACCGTATGCTTGACTTCTTTTCCTTATTTGTTCTTATTCGCAAGGACTTAATTCACTTATGAACGGAAATGAAACCAGATATCTTTAAAAAGAATACCAATTATATACAAATACTTGATATTTACATGCTTTTCAGGTATGAAAATAGAGATTGCAATGAAATACTCAAAATTACATAGTTATGCAATATAGTTTATGACCGAACGAATGAACAAAGATCACTATATAATTGAAACAGACCACTAGCGCTGTTGCATTGCAAGAACCATGTACAAAAGTTATTTTCAGAAGGATTTCAAATAAAAAAAAGGTCTTTCAGTCCTAAAATTTAATTTTATTATATCCTTCATTATTCTAAACTGAAACATATATAGATTAAGAACTAAAACGCTAGCGCCGAAAATCAGTAAAAGCTCAATTGACTAAATCAACAAATACTTTGCTAGATTTTCCATCTATGCACTTAAAACGTTGCCAATTGAACCAAAAGAGCCTGGTCAATATTTCAGCTACAACATTTGTAGTGACAACAACAAAACGTGATGAGTTAAAAAATTAAAGGCCGAGAAACTTAACGAATATTTTGTAAAAACCGTCGAAAAAATAAGGGGAACAATAGATGACATCAAGTGCACAAATTATTCAGCAACATCGGAAATGATCTTAAGAGTTAAACACATATCGTTGCATGAATTCTCTTTTGCTTCATACGCCTAAAGGTGTATTCCGAGAAAGTCGAAGAATAAAGTTTGGGCCTTAAAAGAAAAAATTGGATCCTTAAAGTATCATCAAAATTTAAATTAACAGTATGTTGATAAATTGAGTAGCTCTGTGCTAAATTTCAAAAATGAGACCAAAGTACTTTGGAGATATATGATATTTTATCAGATAAGTCATAGTGGACAGTTTGCTTCATACAATATGTACAAATCAATGACAAACTTGTTTTTCTCAGGTAGTGTATGTAGCAAACCTGCATTTAAGAACTATTGCAATGGAGCAAATAATAACTGCTTAGTTTTTAACTAAATATATGTATATGGAAATGTTAAGTAAATGGAGCAAATTAATTACAAAACAAATCATTCACATAAAAATTGCTCCATAAACCAAATTTTGAATTAACAAAGAAAAAAATTAAAGAATGCGGTTTATGGATCAAAGTGGATACTGCATATATCAGAAACCAAAGCAGATAGATGTATTGCGACAACAGCATTAGAAAGATAATGTTTCAAACCCTACAGAACAAAACTTAAGTCAAAATGTCAAAAAATAGCGTATGGAGCAAAAGAGAACTCGGGCGACGATATGTATGTTAGAGAAAGATGCGCAATGGAAGAAAATATTTACAATTTATATCAAAAAATGTTCTTTCAGTACAAAAATTAGCACCAAAGGTGAATATGAACGAAATATTGAAATTTTGGAAAAATAACCAGAATTTTAAAATGGGTTAAAAGTGTCCTTTATTTCGTTACTAACGTACATAAACCTTCTTTGTTGAAACGAAAATTGGAAATGAACCAACAAATGTTTAAAGGCAAAATTTATGTTAATAAATGTTGGGCAGAAATGGCGAATTTCATCACAAATGACAAGTAATAGGTTAGGCAAGTTAGAGTAGTGGCTTAGCCAACAAGCTCGAACCCCTTAGTAGTACCACATTATGTGACTCGACGAATTGGTGGTAAAACTACCTTGATAGTCAAGCAGCTGAGGGAGGAATAATTGAATGGGATACCTGATACTTTGGCATGCATTCTGTAAGTGTTCGGTGGTAATGTGATATTGATAAATTTGTTCATATGTTCTCAGCTTATTCAATCACAAATCTTGATAGAATTTTCTATATGATGAACAAGAACTAGTAGGCGATAAATACATTTTGCGCAAAAAATACATTTCGCTATTTGTAATTGAATCAATAGCTTCAAGAGGGCAAGAAAGACGAATGAAAAAGACAACCATAAATAAGCTTTTCTATGGACAAAAGGTGCTCTTGAAATACTATAAGTATGTTGAAGGAAACAAATCCGGTCTTCAAATCCAACTCAAGTTCTTTGATAAAAATTTAATTTAAACAAAACTTTTAGGAAAATAAAGTATAGCTACAATCGGGATTATCTTCCCTTTCTGATATATATGCACATATGTTTGAAGGAGCAACCTGTGCACTGAATTTGATTCGATAACCTCGATTGGTTTTCCCGTAATTGTGAGTTTCACAGACATGCAGACAGATAGACAGTTAAATCAACAGAGATGGTTATGTTGATTAAGTATACATACATATACTTTTCTATACTTATCACGCCTCTTTCTATGCATTATAAACAGAATGATAAAGTGAATATACTCTGAGTGCAGTGTATAATAACACTTAGTAGTGATTTTAATTTTAAAAGTTATAGTATTTAATGTTCCCAGTCATAAGGACCAAAACTTCGCTCAAAACTCTTAAGTAAAAAGAAACTACTAATAAATTACAATTTGGTTGCAGTATAAAAATTGCTACTAATTGAAAATAAAACTTCAAATAATTAACAAAACAAAAAATTGAGGCGAAAATGAATCAAACCAACTTTATAACCATACGTACATATGGTGTTTAGGTAAGTACTTGAACAATAACTCCTTAGGGAGCCTACACAGACAATTTAAATACTACTAAGGGAATATAATAAAAAAACTATAAATTGAAAGAGAAAACAATAACAAAAACAAAAGCAACACAAAAGACAGACTATGTAACAGGGATTGCATTTATTTCCCATTAAGAAAGTGAGTTAAATGTCGCATGCAGCGCATAGTGCTGCACTGCACTACACTGCACTGCACAGCGCGTAACCAAGTTACACAGCCTGGCTGCATTCTCAGGCTCAAAATGTTGTTGCACCTGTCCATGTCCACTGAACGATTGCTGCCTTGGCAACGTCATATACAACAAACGAACAAACTGCTATGCTGCATTGGAACACATGTGTGCTGCTGACTGACTGACTGACTGGATCGCAGAACCATGATGACGAGGACGACAACAGTTGTTGGGTGATGACGGTGAGTTTTCTGTTTATTAGTTGTGTTTGTTGTTGTTGCTGTTAATGTTTTTTAAATGGTATGTCTACAGATTGTTCACTTCATAAAGTTTTTTTCTGCATAGAATAAGTAGTGCTCTTTTTTTTCTGTCGTTGTTATTACTTACACCCCTACTACGCACTGTGGCGCAAAGTCCTTTTAAATGATATTTGTTTCATAAAAATATATAAGAAATCGTGAAGAATTTTGAGCAAATTTGGCACAAATTAATCTGGAATTTACTTTTTCGGTCATAGGAAATTTTCCGTATACTCGGAGCAACCGAAAAAAACTGTGCCTAAATAAAATGAAAATTCTCACAAAAACAAAGTAAATGAAACGAAAATAAATGTCCACTAAAAAAGGGGAAAATCGACACAAATGTTTTATGTGAGAGGTAAATCAAGGGAGCGATATCGATAGTGTAGGTCACGCAAGTGTGTGAACATCGATGGAAATCGCTTTTATTATTTGGCGAGCTTGAATCTCTCTCAGGATCATACAAAAAAGAGAATGCTCTTCAAATGTCGAAACTTCGAAATTAAGATCAAAATTCCATAGCAAACTCCGACCATTACATTAAGAAGAGCTACTGATATTCAGCTTCGGACTTCAATTCCACTTTCGAAGTAAATCGGAATCAGAACAAATTCTCGTATTTAGCTTCACTGTAAGTCATTGCACTGCACTCTTGATGTCCTTTTTCAGTTTTATGTATTTTTCACATGGCTATTTTTCTTTTCTTCACTGCAATGTCCATGTATGCGTACATGAGTGATTGTGTCAGTACGTCAGGCTGTTTTCGTACATACATATATGTATATTTATGTTGTTCCGTATTTTAGTTCCGACATAAGGAGCGGCTGCGCATGCGTATCCTGTGAGAAATAAAAACAACTTGAGGAATTCCTTTGCTGTTTTGCTATAAAATGACATAAGGTATTTGCTTATGTGTTGTTGTAGTTTTTTATGTTTTCCTTTTCTTAAGATGTATACGCCAGTGCAAGTCGTCAGAAATCCTTACCTGCTGTTGATGATCCTGTGTCGCTGTTTTGATGTTTGCCTAATATTTTCTTGTGCGGGCGTTTTGAGTTTCAATATCGTCCAAGTATCAGCAAAAATGGACGGACCGCAAAGTAGAGAGCAAAGTAATGAATTAGATAAAGCACTTTGTAAGGACAGACAAGCAGGCAGAGTGTCAGTCAGGCAGGCAATCAGGCAGACAAGGTGCATGGTACACACGGAACTACATAGTAGGAAGTAGCATATAACCGGATGTGATTTTTTCATATCTGGCTTAATTCCTTTTGTAGTTGTTATGTTTGTTTGTTCATTTTTTTTTGTGTTTTGTTTTGGTTTTTTTTTTGATTTATTGTGTTTTTTTTTTCAAAGAATTCTTTGCAAAGTATTTATTACCAAAATGAGCTCAAGATGCGCCAATAAAGTATTCAAGGATATTTATATCCTATGAATGAATTAAATGTTTGAAAACGAGCAAGACAATGCAGATAGCTTCTAAAATATTTATCTAAGAGATATATTTACTTGTGGATAAAAATTGAAACTTGTCAGACAGATATATTAGAGAAAATTGTTATAACGTATGATAAATGTACATTTAGATGATGATTTACTCAAGATCTTCAGTTCGTTAGATTTCTAAAGTGAATAACACATATTGCACTACAAAGATAGACTTCTTATAATACGCCGTATTGAACAGTTGTATATAGAATATATATTCTATAAATTAATTTATCGACCCATCTAATGTAAAAATCGTTTAAAAAAATACTACTTATACGTCCATTAAATTTTACACCCAATTATTATCATTTACTATCTAAGTTGGTTTTTGAAAATTTTGTTAATTTAAAACTAATTATGTTTATAGTTCATTAATTTCATTTCCAATTATCTGACGATAACTCATAACTCATGCGTACAACTTTATCACATCTTTTGTACATTTGTTGTGCATATAGCAAAAACAAATAGATATCCTTCGAATGCTCAACAATTTAATTAAAGTTCCCACGCAAATGGGTTTGTTTTCTGAGTAACCGAAAACGTGCTGCTTCATTGCACACAACTGCGTGGTTCGTGAAAATTATGAAATTTACCACTTAAAAAAAGGGTCCTTTTAACACCCTAATAGCTGCTATAAACAAAAAAAAATCAACAACTAAAATTGAAGGGTTGTTGAAACTTTCACTAACTTTTAACGATATACAAAAAGATTAAACTTGAGAGATGTTATTTATTCGTCAAATGCAGATTTGACTTCTGAAAGTATTTACAAAAGAATTTTAGTTATCCTTTTGCTAGTTAATCTATGTATTTTTTTGACTGAAAAGCTTATAAAAGATATGACTTTTATTTCGAAAATTTGAAGCACTAGGAATTGAGACAAATTAAAAAGTATATATAAAGATAAAGAAAAAACCCTAGCTGTTTAGAATTGAAGTCAAGTTCAAAGTAGAGTTACTTAAACATCGTTTATATTCAATCAAAGTTTAACTTAGGAGAGAGTTTTACTTGAAACTTGAAAAACAACAGAAATTTTAAGAGAAGCTTTTCCTTTTAGATATTACGTTTAAATCAAGAACCAAATTTATTGAAAACTACAGCCTACTTATTGTAGTTTAAATTGAGTTGAGCTCTCACTGGAAAACTGAACCCAAAGTTTATAACCCGGATCATTTTTCTTTGTGGTATCAAAAAAGGATTTTATTTTGGTTTTATACAAGCAGTTTATGTTTTGGGAAAAAAATATTTTTATTCAGTATAGTACTACAAGACTGAATCTTTTTTAGGATTTTTGGTACTAAAATAAGATAACTAAGATATCACGCCTAAATATACACGTACAAAATTTTTCTTTACTAAGTTTTTAATGGTCTCCAAATTAACATTACAATTACACAAGAAAATTTCTTTTATGAAGTCAAAAAAATTTTTCTCGTATAGGAGGTGCCACGTCCATTGAAACAAGCGGGCCTTGTTTTGTTCCTGTGAAGCTTACAGCAACAGAAATCAATCATTAATTTTGAGTATTTATACAGTTTATTTAATGTAACACTTAAGGTCTTTTACTTGTATCGGAGGCACCACATCCACTAGTGCTTCTTTGTGTACAATAACAAAAACTCTTCTGTCAAATTTTTTAGCGATTATTGTAGTAATAGTTCATTAAAAACCAACGTTTACAATTTTTTATGCATTGCAGGCGTCACGCGCCCACTTTTGATGCAGTGAAAACTAATAACACGCAGAGCATAATTTAGTCCCTTATTTAATTCACACCATATAGCTTTTTGAGAGGTGCCGTAATAGTTCACTTAAACTATCATTTACATCTATAGAAAATTATAACACCAACAATCCACTCCACTTTCGATCATATAAAAAGTTGTAGTAACCAACATTTTATCATTTTTCACTAACTACTCGTATATCAAAAATATCGATAAAGTGAAAGCAATGGTGATGGAAAATAGTCAACTTAAGAAAGATTTCAGACTTTTTACAAAAATATAGCGTAAAATGGTTTCTCATGATATGCTTCAACAGACCAACTAAATACGTGATAAGAAGCCGAAAAAGAAATTGAAGAATTATCGTCCACTCAGAATTCTTTCCGTAGTGGTAAATCTTGTCACGAAAATTCCAACCTTTCAAGGAGGTGCGCACTTACTATATACCATAAAGTGAACAGGCAGCGATAATAGCTAATGCAACGAAACTAGCTAACGAGAAATGTTAGATAAGATCAGTATTGCAAATGCTTAATGCACGTATTGGATTTCTAAAAAGAGTCCTTTATTTCGTTACAAACGTACATAAACCTTCTTTGTTGAGACGAAAAATGGAAATGAACCTACAAAAGTTTAATGGCAAAATTTATGATAATAAATGTTGGGCAGAAATGTCAAATGTAAAGTGAATCCAGAAATGTCAATATTTTTGTCATCCACAAAGTGTGGAACTTAATACTATGGAGACAGTAAACGCTAGCCAACCATGAAGCCGAAAAATAAAATTGTCGCCTTACTGTATAGTCTCGGAGACAAAATTCAGTAGCCAACCATAAAGGGGCTGTAAGTTTGTCAATTGCAGCATTAGCATTGTGTCTTAAGTAAAAAGAAGTGAGTTCAAAGTGTGTAAGCATTCTCAACAAGACTTGTGAATTACCGTGAATAATAACTAAACCAATTAGTGATCATAATAAATAGATAAGGTGAGAAGGACTAAATAAATGATGGCTCAACCAATATTTTATATTTTATAGAACAACGAAAAAGGGTCTTCTTGAGTCTCTTACTTTTAAGGTTTGTTATAAAGTTAGCAGCACCATGAAAAAATTTGCGGATGACCTACATACATGGCAATGCGACACATCAAATTCAGACAGCTGGCAATACTAAAAAGCTGTCTCCGAAGTACTACGCGGCAAAATGATTTCAAAACAGTTCTGCAACAAGATCTTTACAATATAAAGATAAAACTAAAATTAAAGCAATTATCTTACCTCCACTTTCTATTAATTTTCTAACTTAATTCTCGATTTTTAATTGCAACAAAAATAGTTCTCATGCAAAATCAATCTGATTAGAACTAATTAAGTTGACTTCAATTAAGGAGACATAAAATATCTTGTGCTGCACTTGAAAGGCGCTTTACCGCACACTTTAATGCTGCGATATATCGCCAAGTACCAAGTGTTAAGTCAAGTGGACCGAGTGAGCACAAACAAATAAACAAGAAAACGGTAAAGGAAAAACCCTCACCTTTAGCTAAGCATATGCTCAAATATATGGGGGCAATTTCACATCAAATAAGGGTGATTGCACTGCGCCACACTGCAGACTTAAATAAAGGTCAGGTTCACAGCAACATGCGCAATGACAGGAAAATAAAAAGGAAAAAGAAAACAGAAAAACCTTGCAGGACTTTACAGGCAAATAATAAAATTACACTGAATCAGGATTTACAAGTGCATGGCGTAGTGTGTCGCGCAAAGCAATGCAACAAATGGCTGGGAAAAAAAAAATTATTTACGTTACAACGCATAAGAAGTTGCAACAGAACAACCCTCATTAGCTGAGGGTGCCCACACGAATGCAGGGGTTTGTGTTCCCGCATCAGCTGTGTGAACATAAAATGAAAATTCCAGAACAAGTGCAACGTATGCGTTTACGTTATAATTTATCGTAATAAATTGAAAATGCTGAAAAAAATATTTGGACAAATGCAGTTATTATCCTGCTGTAGTTCTAGTTACGCCTACAACTGCAACCACCGCCACCATCATTTTGTAGCTACGCACATATATCTGAGTTACAAATTTCGGCCGTTATTTTAAAGGTTACAGTGTGAGAAATGTTTAGCTGAAACTTTTATAAAATATATTGAAGAATTGTTAATTTTTTAAAAAAATTTGCATCCTTAGGAAAAGCGTAATTTATAAAGGGTGTTCTGAAACTTACGCAAGATTTCATGCGCTTTTTTAACATGAATGTCAATAGTGCTACTGTTGGTGTAGTGCGCATGTGGGCAGCGCCACAGAAACAGTTGCAGTTTGTAGCTTTTTGCTGCTAAAAATTTTATTTTTAGAGTTGCTTAGTTAATGAAGTTTTGCTTAAAGTCTTATGCAGGCAAATTTAAACTGTGCACGAAAAAAAATTTTTCTTTTAAAGATTCTGGAATAAAAAATTTCGCCGTGTAGCAAATCCACATTCGCTCAATGCAGCAGCTACTTTTATAGTATTTGGACTGAGCTAAAGAAAAGGTGCATTTGAGCTTTCATTGCCGTGGGAAAACTTTACATTTTATATTGTTTGGAAAAAAAACAACGATATATTTTCGTTGTTGTTGTTGTTGTTTAAATGAAAACTGTGCAAAAAATAGAAATAAAAAACAAAAATAGCACATTAACGACTAAAAAAATATCTATTTAGCATCAGCACAGTGGTGTAAAATGCAATAAAAATTTACACAAGTGGGAAAGATTTTTATCGTATGGATTCTTTTTTAATTTTCAATTATTTTGACTGGGATTTTTTTTCCATTCATTCATCCATTCTTTCATTCACTCAGTTTTCTGTGGCTTTATTGAGATTCATTTTATATTTAGTCGCAATTTAAAAGTTTACATTTGAAACTTAATGTACTTTGTACTTTTGTATTTCTGTTTGTTTTCTTGCTATTTTGTATTTTTTTATATATTCGTACACACACATACATATTTATATTGTTATGCCGTATGTGTGTGTGTGCAAATAAATTTTAGCATTTTCTGGATTGTTTGCTAGATTTCGCTTAATTCTACTGCGACCGCGGCAGTGGAGTGAGTGAAGAAAGTAAAGGGTGCGCCTGCGTAAATGAGTTTTTAAACTTTTACATGTTTATTGTTTAACAGTACGTGGTGCGTTGTATTGTCTTAACAATAAACTGAATTTTATTGGTTTTACTTTTATGATTGCCGCCAACAGAGCTCGAGTAAAATCCTTAATGGGTATTAAATGTAGCTATTTGCATATGAACAGTGGGATGTTTAGAATTATAAAATTGTTTCGTTTTTAAGAGAAAATGCATTGCTTTTTGTTATAATTTATATAAATGTTATTCCAGAAATGTTGGACCAGCTGAGTTAGAGCTATTTCAAACACACGTTTGTTGAATCATTTGTTTCATGAACATTGGAGATATTTTTGTTAGTTTTGAAAATGTAAGAAAACAGTACCTAATAACTCTGTTTTAGTCTACCATTGTAAAAAGTTTAAGTCCTCGAGATGTCTCTTGTTCAACTGCTCGCAAAAATTTAAAAGTTTTCATATGTACCATTTTATATCATTAAAAATTTCCCAAACGCAAATTTTCTAAACTTCACTTTGAATGCCCAATTAAAGAGAAAACTCCAATCAAATAACACACAATTGAATTATCCTCATAAAATTTCAATTAATATTGTGGGCGCTAAAACAGTACCGAAATAAAAAAAAAAATATAACGAGACTCAAAAACTTTTGGTTAACCCCATGGCTATAAAAAAAAAAAACGATAAATTTTTGCAATTTATTAGCAAATAATTTCGTTTGTCAATAGGAAATATTGACGGAAATTAAAAACACTGACTGACAACAACTCCCCCAAAGGTAGAAAAAGCAAGTGCTGCAGCAGCAGCAGCAAAAGAAAATTGAAAAAAAAAGATGAAGAAAAGTTGTTATTTCAAAATCCTAACCTAATAAAGATGAAAACCACGCTGGTTAGCCATGCTATGTGCCCTGTCATGCCATGCAGATGAACGCTGCTGCTACTGAAAATATGACAGCAATTTAAGTCCATAATGTTATTTGCCTCTGAAACCGTAAATCTATTTTGGATCCAATATGCAAAATCTAATGAAGCACAAAATGAAATTATCTTACGAGTGTATGCGACAAATAAGAAGATGCATAGAAATGTCAGATGGATGTACTATGGCTGGGAGTGTTTAGGCAACTATTGAATGTAAGATAAACTGGATGAATGCTTTTGTAAAGATATTGAGTTTATAATGTTGAAAGTGGCTAATTAATCAAAAGTCAATGATGATGTTCAAAAGTTTGCTGTACTGTACATTTGATCAACATGATAACATTTGTATGGAAGGAAATTTGCCCAATTGCATATATATTCAAGGACAAATATAGTGTTTAGACGATTTGTAGAATTTTATATCAAAATCAAAGCAAAAAATAGAGTCAGTTAATAGCATTCAAAAAATAAAGCAACTAATTTTAGGGTCTTTTTGGAGCAGAAAAGTTACTAAAGCGAAGCAACTGCTTGAAGTTGGGATACTTAAAGAGAAAAGGCCATAAAATATGTTTTTAGCTTCGTGGAATTTACGGAGATATAATATAGTGGGTGGTGTTTTAAAAGTTTTTGAAAATTCAATAATAATAGCCGATTTTTAATAATCCCGCAATGTTCAATTTAAAATCTCATAAGAATCTGTCAGACAAGTTAAATTCAATATAATGTAAGGTCGGCAAAAATCCCACTTTCTGCTCAAAAATAAGATACAAAAAATTTTAAAATCTAATTTATAAACAGAATATGAGGCTATGTTCACCGATATATTTTCTTTAAAATTTGATATGGTATTGCTGCGTCATCTTCCTAGAAGCAGGTGATGAAGCTTGGTTTTATAAGAACTATACAGAAACAAAACAGCAGCATAGGTACAGATTTATCTATTTACCTAAGTTGACATAGGTACTTTTTGATCTGACAAAAAAATCGTATACAACGTACAAAAATGAGGTATACCTTTTTTTTATTTTTGCATTATATGT
Source organism: Meiosimyza platycephala (assembly GCA_963662105.1). Taxonomy (NCBI): domain Eukaryota; kingdom Metazoa; phylum Arthropoda; class Insecta; order Diptera; family Lauxaniidae; genus Meiosimyza; species Meiosimyza platycephala. Next base: position 91,187,379 of record OY759209.1, on the reverse strand, counting down.
TGCTAAAAGCCATTATCAAAATACATATTTTCCTTAAGTCCGTTGATTTTTCGCCACGAAATCCCTAAGTTTTTTAAAGTCAAACGGTTTCCTTATTAGAAGTCCCTAAGTCGTAGATACAAGAAAAAGCATGTCATGCCATGTTTGTATCATCTATAACTTTTTTTAATTTATCCAATGCCAGGACATTCAATGATGCCCGTTGATAGAGATTTTGTTCAAATTGAAATAAAAAAAATTAAAAAACAACCAATTTAGATTCCTGAATACTACGTAAATTTGATCAAAGGCTGCAGAATAGTTACACCTTTCAAAGTTGTTTTCATGGAAAAAGACTTAAGAAGAAGCCAGGGTGTGGAAAGAACAATAAAAGTCAAATGCAATAAAGGATTGTACGACAACTATATAAAGCCAGTTCCTGGTATACCGCAATGCCGGGAAGTATATTTTGGAAAAGTATATCGTTCTTCTCTTAGAAATACCATGACAGGGCCTTTTAAGCCATTTTCTTTCTATCGTGCTGATGTAGGAAGATACATTCGCAGAGAGCCTGAAGATGCGTATCAGGCTCCATTGTCTTTAAAACCTGCAAAATTTAGGGATATCCAGTATCTGCTGCAATTTGTAATGAAAAATAATTCTATAGAGACATTTTATCTGCAAACTTCATTGACCATTAACACGGAACTTGAATCTGAAGATGAGATTAAATAAATTAAATACTAATATTAGTTATTCAAAATATGTTGACCAAGGATATCAAAATACAAAGATAATAATTATGAAGTAATCATACATTTTACTGTGGTGACTTCTTCAATATTTAAAGTAAAGTCCCTAAGTCTAAATTTAATAGTAAAAAGTACTGTAGTCAATAGATTTTGATTTACATAAGTCATTAGTCTTAAAATGTTTATTACTCAAAGTTTATTTCACCAGCAGAGTTTATTTAACGCGAAACTGAGATTTCTTAATAATATACCAATTTAGTAGAGAAATTTGGTCATTTCTGAGCATTATAGGAATGTCTGTGAGCTTTGAACAAATCGTGACTAAAAAATTGAAAACATGGTGCCGAATTCAATACAAAAAAATATTGGTCATACAACTATGTACAACCAATTTCCAAAATTTTCAATTTATTACAGATTTATGTTCAGACTGATTACTTTATTGCACACTTTTTATTTTAGTCATGTTATGGGATAAATTATATCGTCTATTCCTATAAAAATTTTACTGATAATATATTGTGCCAAGCAATTTGACTATTGACTACGCCACCAAGCAGCCCAAAACAAGTAGATTTTCTACTCAATTAATGAATATTGGTAAAGTGTACATTTCTTTTTTTTTTTGGTTTAAAACAAAAAACAAAATATAAAAAAAGATTGCGACACAACATCCTTTGTGTTGAGAATATAATTTGTGACCTGCGGCAGTTCAAATGTAAATCGTTATAATACAAATTATATCTTGGGAATGGGTTCAAACATAATTTCCCGCATGAAAGAAATAAAGAACAACACACAACAACACAGGTTGAAAAATGCTATTTTATTTAATATTCGACTGCAAATTAGCAAATCAAATAAATTAAAAAAAAGAAAAAAAAAATTTTTCGAGACAAAATTAAGTTAAATAAAAGTTCCAAATAAAGAATTTTCATAAAAATTAAAAACTAAGAGCGATAACTGCTACATATTATCTAGGCTGAATAAATTCAAATAAATAAAAAACCCAAAAGAATTAATCTGCGATCATGACTCACAATCAGGTCTTTGAACATATAATCGGTTATTGTTGTAGTTGTAGTTGTATTGTATAATTACATATTTAATAAAAAAAAAAACCCTTTTTTTTGCGCACTTCAGTTGATTTCAGCCTTTTTTTTATTCATTTCAAGCAAAATTTCACACATATTTAAGCAGCAGTTGGTTCATTAAATAATCACAGCGACTTCGGCTCAATTTTTGTAAAATTTTATCTTTTCAGCTGACATATTAGTTTATAATAATTACGATATGTGGCGTTGGGAGAAGTAGGAAAAAAAAAGTGGAAAAAAAAATACTTCACATCCGGTCAACATTGTCGTCGCTGTGCTTTTTTTTTTTTTGTTGTAGCCTCTCAACTCTGGAGTAGTAAAAATATACAGCGGCGTCTAATTCCAAGTTTTGGTTCATTCAGTTCTTTGACCGGATGTTTTAAGTTTACACGCAGTATGAGTCTCTGTAGTGTATGGGTACCTTTTTTTTCATTTTTTTTCATCAACTTTGGCTCAAATCTATTGACCAATCGCACAGGTTCGCTGATATGTAATGAATGAATATCAATAAAACGCACACTGGCGTCGTCTTGTCATTCATCTTAAATTGTATAATTTTGTACTTTGGCGATTTCTAAAGCTATTGAATTGATTAGATTTTTGTACTTATTTTGCTGCTAATATGTATGAGCTTCAACCTTAATAAATTAAGTTTTTGCCACCAAAGTTGTTAGTACACAAATGCAAGAGGTGTGATAATGTTTAATTATAGTAAGATCGTCGAACAAATTGAGATGTTAATGTTATTTACTCTAAAGTATTTTTTTTTTTTAACTTCAAGAGAAAGTAGGTAGGCGAATTTCGCTTTAGGCTATACTGCCCTCAGTAGCGCAAAAGGAGTATCATAAAAAAAAGATGTGCTTTGAGATAGTTGATTTGTTGAAATACCTCTAAAATTGAGATATGGGAAATTCTCTTAGGAGATTTTTCATATGTTTGAACTAAGGTACAGGCATTTGGCGTAATTCCTTAGATGCGTAATTTCTGAAGCTATCCGCTAGCATAAGTATCCAGAATATACATCTTTTTGAGATACGACTTTTGCGCTACTGATGGCACTATAGAGTAAAATAAATATGCGGTTGATAAAACAGCTAACTGAGGTCGTTGCATTTTGGGGATAGGTATGCCAAGTTTTTGAGCCAAACAATCGAAACTGACGACATATTTTTTGCTCATTGATTTGAAAATGTTAAACACAAAAACAAGTTCACTCCACAGATCCATCATAGAAAAGATGTAAATATTTTCATAAAATTAAATCTACCATTGGTAATTGACTTAGTTAATTATTTAGCTATATCATTGATATATATAATATCACTAGTGCATTATGTCTGTTATAATATTTTTCGCAGAATTTAATTAGTAAATGTCAAGTATGTGTTGCCTCTTTAATTTTACTTGAATGTTTTCTGGGAAAATCGTTATAAATTTTAATAAAGAAAAATATATAACTAAAAAGTGCATATAAACAAATAAACATGTATGTAGATTAACCTTTTTGGACTTTAAAGTTCTTAAGAAATTCGCTAAATTCAAATCGTATCTACATATATATTGCCAGTTACAAAGAAACATAAAATTCTCAGTATTAAATTTAACATAAATAGTATTAAACTTAAAGTAAGGTTTTTAAGTTACACAACCTTGTTACAATTAAAACAAAGTTCTTGAACTTCTTCTTCTTCTTTCCAAAAACTTAAAAATTTAATGTTAAATTTAAATTAAGGGTCATGCATAGTAAGAAAAACAAACAATTGAGGCGTTCAGTTGCAAAACCGGTCAAGTGCATCTTCATCTATGTTCATGATAGCTTATAAAATTTCTTACTCAAACCATGTCAAATCAGACTTTTCAAGTTTCATCGAAACACGAAATCTGAACAAATTTAAATTATATTTAACTCGTTTCATACTGATTCTAATGAAATTTTAAAGCTTTTAATGATTTTCTTGAATAATATTCACTTGGATAGGAGAGTCAAGTTTCTTTATTCAAAATATTTCGAAATAGGTATTATAGTAACAATCCTAAATCTCACTAGTTATACACTCGAAAATGTCGAAAAAATTTACAATATAGTGTTGGCCAATCGGAGAGTGAAAGTGCATGAGATTGTTAATGCCATAGGCATTTCATATGACACTGTGGTTTTGATTTTAAATGACCAGTAGGTTTTTGAAAGTTATACGCAAGATGGGTGCCGCGTTTGCTTTCAATTCAGCTTCAATTCATAAACGTAATCGTGACACAACTGTAGTCTCAATGGCAAAATTTACTATTACAGTGAAACCTGGAAAACTGGGTTCTCCAAGGGAATAAAATTTTTGTTTCAATTAAAAAATGTTTCCCATTTACACAGTTTCCCAAATAACCATACCCAGACCGATAAAACGTGCATATTCAAATCAAAATAACAAATTACCATATATACACATTTCCCACTTATAGAAGTTATTTTTAAACGGTCCCAGTATAGAGGTGAAAACGCGCAAAAACTTATAAAATCAAATCCCAGATATAGAGGTTTAATAATCCCAGTGGTATTTTGATGGGACCTTGAAGTGAGTCTCATTAGTAGAGGTTTCCCACTTATCCAGGTCCCGCTTAATCAGGTTTCACTGTATTACTATTTTTCGATAGATTTGAGGTTATGTTACATCGAAATGTATTTTTTTGTTTTTTAAAACAATTGATGTGGTCCGAAATATCTACTTTTCCTCTTCGTATTTAGATCCATACGGATATATTTTTTTTATCTTTGTGAAATCGGGAATAAGTTCTAAACAAATTTTGTTGGACTGTGTAATTAGAAGGAACGGTTTCAACAAGATGAAGTCACTGCCAGGTTGGTATGTACATACCTCCCGTTTCATATCTTTCAATCTTTCAGTGGCCAACCCACTGGACTTAAATGAATCCATGGGTAGGTTCCTGATTTCTGTGGTCTGCTTGATCGTCGTTAATTTTTTGTTGGTAGCATTTACTTATTTAATGAACTCATTTCACATGTACATATGATATCCAGTTCACAACTTGCTTTTTGTGGGCATTTGCAGCTCTGATTTTCTCTGCGATCTCGAAGTTCTCTTCACATTTGTTCTTATAAATGAAAGTATTGATATTTTTCATTAGGTTTCAATTGAACTATAGTTACTGGTGCTACAGTTGCTTAATCTTCATACTTCGTCGATGATATTGTTATGCAGAAGTTTGTCATTTATGAGCGTTTTGCGTATTTATGATGAAAGCTAAAACTTCCATTCGCTATCACTTGCCATTAGATTAATTGAATTTTTTTTAGCAACAAAACTTTCATAAAATTTAAATAATATTACCGCCTTTCTCATTCTTAAGCAATTTAATCTTATCTAAGCAACAACTAATTATTCAATTTATCATTCTAACGTCTTTTATTTTTTCACTACCAATTTAAAATGTTACTTTTGCATTCATAGCCATGAATATACAGCGCCCTCATAACTCGAAAACTTTTATGTTTATTGCGAATTTGTTAAGGTCATTAAAAGTTATATCTAATAGTATGTGTATGCTTAGTATGATGTTTTCTTCAACATTTTCTTCATTGTCTTAAGTAAACGCATTTTACCAGAGAGGTGCGAGATGCCAGAACACTCAACTAATATGGCCGAGTGTATATTTTATTATTTAGAGTCGTAACACATTATTATAGCATTTAAACGTATTTAATGTTAGAGCGCTGCTAAAATGTATAGAATTAATCATTCACACCAACTTAGTTAGCATACATTTGAATTGAGTATGCACAACTCCTACAAATTTACACAGCTCGAGAAAAGACTTAACGTAAAGCCTTCAAGCCGAAATGCGATATATAAGTTTTGAAAAAATAAACCATCCAAAGTAGATGTATGTATATGTTTAGTAGTCAGCGCTAAAACTAATTAACATACAAATTTTGTATCGGTCGGTTGGTCAGCGAAGCCTTTAAAAACGCCAGTTTAGAGAATCTTAACATTTTCCATACGAAAAGCGTTCGAAATGAAAAGCCTTTAAATGTTTTTTTTTTGCATTTTGAAGTACGGCTTAAATCCATTGTTGTCCGATGTATGTAGCGATATTTAGATTTTTTTATTTCGTTTTTTATTGTGTTGTTTTATTTTATTTTTAATTTATTACCATATTCAGTTGATTCTGACGCGAGCTCACAGTTCACATGTACATACATAGTATGTAGCAGGCTTAAAAATTGTCTGATTCTCTGATTCTGATAAATCGTTAACTTTACTATAAATCCCCCACTTTTTTCCAGCATTTTTGTTTGTATTTTTACTGTAGATTTTTTTTCGTTTTTTGACGCGCGACTGTAAATTAAAGTGAACAAATTCAAATAATTTCCAACGTGTAGAGTGCTGTAGATACAACGAATATATTTTCAGCTGCAACTTTAAGCACCGCAAAAGACCCGCGAGATATTCGTTGTATGAAAATATAAAACAACAACAATAAAAACAAAAACAAAAAAATTTTATATAGATTTACGCCGTAGAAAAGCGTTACGGTTGAGTTCATCTAAAACAAAGAACACTAAAGAACAACAACAGCAACTGTAACGACATTAACAATACAACAACCCACTATAAAGAACTAATTTTTGTTGTTGTTTTGTTGTTGTTGTTATTGTTGTGTTAATAACATTTTATATACATTTATTGTATATTCAATTTTGCTTCAATGATTTTCAGTTAAGTAACTTTTTTTTTTTCAGACACCGAATTAATTCATATGAATATGGATTTTATTGCAATATGCCTGGGTAAATCCAAACATTTGTAGTGTTTCAGAAAAAGTTATTATATACCATAATATAAGATGTCATTGCCTAAATAAAATGATCGTTCCTCTATTTATTATTTCTCGTTTGTTTCCATAAGGGCACGTCCATTAATTACGTGAGGTGTTTTTTTTTTTGAAAATTCTGACCCCCCCTCCCCTTGGTGAGAGTTGGTGAGATCGTCCCTATTCTATGCATTATAAAGTTGGCGTGAGGTTTTCCTTGACCCCCTACACCCCCCCCCCCTGGTGAGATTTGGTGAGATTTTTCTGGACCCCGGATTTTGGATGTCGCCTAAGTTTTAAAGCTTCGGCCAAAACAAATGCTACACTCAGGTTATAACCGCTTTGTCATTTCATTTGTAACGTATAGAAGGGGCGTGGCAGGTATAGAAAAGTATATATTCTTCATTAGTCATTTTAGTTATAGCCGTTTGCCTGTCCATTAACTAAATTTTGCATTAACACTACAAATAACTCGAATATACTCTAGACAAAAAGTTGGAAAATTTAGACAGGAGGGTATGGCATATCCCATGCAAGCAGAAACTTCAAAAACCTATACTGAGAGTATCATTTGAGATAATGAAACCAAATATTTAGCGTCAGACAAGAATTTGGCGAACTTCAAAAAGAGGGCAAATTAGTCATTGCTTGTCCTTCAATAAGCATGATATATAAAGAGATCGATTAATTACCAGGTTAAAGTGATCCATTTGTTGGCTTATTGAACATATATTGTAGATCAGTTTTTTTTTTTGTAATAGTTAAAGCTCTACAAAATAAACAATAATTTTTTCATAATTCTGTGTATGAGGAATATATTTTTTGAATTAAAAGAACTCTCACAAATGGCTTACATACGTGAAAAGTTGTCATTGCGCTAAAATATATTTCTCAAACAGGATACATAAAGTCGTGAGTAAAATCGAGTGCAGTAATTTAAGGAGTTGAGACTAAGGTGCAAAACTTTGTGCATTTAATTCCGAAAACATCATATACAGCTTATTTTAAAAACTATGGACGAGCGATATTAATGTGAATGGATCATCCACATACTGTTCAGCGATTACAATAGCCGGCAAAAAATGTGAACATATTCTGGGGATGCTATCAAACCTTGTCTTTAAATATTCTTATTATTCGTATTGTTATTAGTTTTTTGTATAATGTCAGTATGCTGAGTATCCTAGTTGAAAAATGTGAAAAACTCTTTCTTGTGATATATAGTATTTGAAGTTATCTCACACAAACATGAAATTGCGTAGGTAGCTCATTTTGTTTTGGTATTAATTCCATCTTAGAATTCTACTTGCTGAACCATTTAATTCAATGCATTTCTTTAGGGACTTCGCATAGTAAAATTAATATAAATTTATCACAGTACTTATGTATGACATGAAACTTTGGCTAATTTATTGCGTGAGTACTTGATAGCTTATAATATTTTTATCACTTTAACATTTAGCATGACATAAATAGAATGTAGAGCAGACAAATATGAAATTAGTTATATTAAATGAAAAAATAAAATTATATCATATCTTGATGATATACATTTTTTTTTTGTCTTGAGCTACTTGTTGCGCTTGAATTTATGTTGTATGCTATTGCATGCAACAAACAGTTTGTTACACTTTGTTGATTTAGAAAATGAAATTTTAAAGGTTGAATTCATGATATTTACTATGCATTTATATACTAAGTTAAAACCTTGATTTTCATGCCGAACAAGTTTTTCAAAAAAGTCAATTATTATATGATTAATGTAAGAAATAACTATGCTAACATATATGCAGCAATACCCAATAACTAATACAAGCAAAATGAGTTATATTTAAAATTACATATGTATGTATATTCAATATATGATTGAATGTAGAACATAGAATTTAAAAATGCTACTTTTCGTGCGCTCAATTGTTGTAAGATTCTAAGCTTAAGAAGACAGCGCGATATTCCAAAAATCAAAAATTTTCAGAAAACGAAATTTTCATTTGTGTTTTACCGACCTTTAACGGTTTGGTTCAATTTTTTCATGAGTATGCCTTAAATCAGGAATTTTATTCTATGATACTTAGTTCTATAGATCTAAAATTTTGACCAATGATTGGTTTGCCTATTTTTAGAGCATTGAAATTGTTTAACGAAGTTAGTGCCACTAATGATATAGATTTTTCGGCTACCAAAAATGTAGTTAAGCATATTTTAAATAAAACTTTTTTGAATTAAAGTACATATATTATGTTATTTTAGTCTGTAAGAATATTTATGTTCATAGACTTAATTAATAAATAAAAAAAAAATAATAAAAAAAAACTCATGCAAATGATTTTAAATATCTATTTTAGCATCAAAAGCAAAATATATCAAATTTTTTTCAAATATAATTTCAACATTGATTAAATCTATTATCCTTTGTATCTCATTTTGCGTCCTTTTTGATTTACTTAATTTTTAGATTATGTTATTTACTGACAAATTGCCTAACTTCTGTAAAAATTTCAGCCTGCAGCCACAACGTCTTCTATTTTAAATTTTTTTTTTGAAAATAATAAGCTTTTCATATGAATTAAATTTTAGTTTCGTAGCTAGAAAATTTATTTACGCAATTTTTATGAAAAGTTCAGTAGAGAACTTTCCAAATTTTTCTTATTACAGAAACATGCATTGGCTGCCAAGCTCTTGGACTATAGCTTGCGCGCTATTAAAGCTATGAAAGAATTTAATGCACTGTCTTGGCAAAATATTGATTTTCGTCTAAAGCGAATTGCTTAAAATGCTCTAATGAACTCTTTAATATTGCATAAAATTGCTTAAGTACATAAATGACTATGAAGCTACAATTCGAATGTACTAGTAGATATATAGTATTCATACTTATATCACAATTTTGATATGAAAAACGATGGGGTTATTTTTAAGAAATATTAAAAAATATTTTACCATAGGTTAAAAACTGAAAAAATTTAGAGAGACGCATTATGATGTAAAAAGAGTAAATGTTCTTGAAAACTTTTTTAAATGTTAAGGTTGCCCTTGCTTTGTACTAATTTGACTAAATTTTTGGAAAATAATTCGTTTGTCGAAATTTTGGTTTTTGAGCCTCGTTGTCTCGATGGAGCTTAGGCTCAAACCTTTGAAGCATTCTTTCGGTGTCTTGCCTTAAGGTATGACCTTGCAAAATTTAAACCAAATCGAAGTAGGTTAACTTCCTGTTGTTAAAAATGTTTTAAAATAAATAATTTCGATTTCTAAAATATTCACAATATTGAATATTTGCTTGTAAGAAATAAAAAATAAGACGATTAATAGTAAATTTATTTGAAGGAATCAACTTTGTGCATTATATCTTTATGTAAACTACAGCACTCGAATTGCATTTTCAACTCAGAATTCAGAAGAAATGACAAATACGCAACGGCATGACCCAACAAAAAAACGTCAGGCTTGGACACACATTTTACGCACCGTGCATTTTATTAATTCATCAACTAAAGAGCATGATTCGGATTTACTAAAAAAAAACACAAAAATAATCGTAAAAATTGGCAAAAAAACAAACAAATAAAAAACGAATATAAAATAATTCAACAGCAACAGGCAACGAACAATAAATAAAATGGCAAAAATAAAATATGTAGATTTATTTACAGATTCATAGATACTATACTATACATATATACGAATGTATGTGATGTAAATGGGCTTTTATTTCTATTGAATGCTAGACATACTATCTATCTATCTATGTACTACGAGTACCCGTATTATGGACAATTTTACTGAATGAATGCAGAAAACCTCGTTACGTGTGGCCAGCGAGCGAGGGTGTTTGAACTCAGGCGCTGTTGCGTAAACGACCGACTAACCACAACTCTGATTCATGAAGCGCTCATTGCAAACCGAACAAATTTAGGCGCTAATGATTTCAATTTCGGTAGCACTACAGAACAACACGTCTTCGCCTCTTCATAAAAAAATCGCACTTCAAACGTCAGAGTTAAAGAAAAAAACCAACAAAGGTTATTTCTTTTTTGTAAAATTAAAAGACTTCAGCAAAGTTTTTAAATTTTTGCGTGCAAATATCTGAGATACAGTAGCCTAGTTATGCTCTCAACCAAATCAAGACCCTGACTGGTACTAACACATACGATGCCACACTCATACGAACATGCATGCTTACTACAATGATGAGGTACAATAGGTGATGAGTTACAACAATAAATTAACGAAAAAAAAAAAATAAATAAAAAATGAAGAAACATTCTATTTCATTGAATGCGAATGAATCTAAATCTGAGTCAACTGAATTCAATGTACAGTGGCACAAAGTTGCGGATAATGTTTTCAATTTTAAACTTTTGAGCAATCTAAGTAACTTTTGCATGGTATGTACTTTTTTCACGCTGAGCCTTAAAATAGTTAAAGCAATTGGCTCTTGCTTAATTGCATGATTTATTTTAAAGATTTTGTCGAACAAACCTTTGCAAAATTCAATTCAAAGATTTTATGTGTTTTTATTTATTTGAAGAAAAAAAAACTCTTCCAGTAAAGTTTTTTTTTCCGTATGAAAGAGGCCACGCCTTTTTTCAAAAATTTGCCTACTTTTTGTAGAGCGTAAGTCCGAGCTATTTCCAGTACTTGTATGAAATTCGGTTGAATTTTCTGAAAAATTTTTCTAAGCATAGCGTTTTAAAGTTTTTTCTTCTATGGAAGGTGGCACGCCCTCTTTTTGAAATATGCACATTTTTTGCTTTTTAATAGTACAAACTATTTGTAATATTTTTAGTTGCATTTCTTTGAATAACGCCCTTAGTATAGTGTTATAAATACTTCACATGTATGGGAAGTAGGCGTATCGATTTCGTCCTTTTAACATCCACGAGCTTTTGATGTGGTCAGACTACAGAATTTCGTCAAATTATCTTGGGGGACGTCCATTAATTATGTGAGGTGTTTTTTTGAAAATTCGGACCCCCCTCCCCTTGGTGAGATTTTGTGAGATCTGGCGGGGCCCCTCCCGTGAGAGTTAAATTATAATTTTTAATGAAATTTCTATGCTTCAAGAAGTTGACGAGAGGCTTTCCTTGACCCCCTCCTCCCCTTTGGTGAGATTATGCCGGACCCCCTCTCCCTTATATTGACTCACGTAATTAATGGACGTCGTTTTGCTTCGTTTTCCCATAATTATGAGTTCTATGACAGACCGACGGACAGACAGATAATCAGGCGGACATAGATATATCGATTCAGCAGGTAACTCTGATCCTGAACTATACTTTTTTAAACCTATCACGCCATCTTTTATGCATTACAAATGGATTGAGAAAGTGAAAATATATTGATTATGTAATATGTGACTTTGAAAATCTGGAAATTTCAGGGTTCTCAGAAGGTTTCTGCAGTATAAAAGATATTATTTATCAATTCTCAAGCGTTTAAAAATGACAAAGTCAAATAGGTCCCCCCCTAATTTCGAAGCTGAGCGAAAAATATAAAAAACTGAACGGAAAAAAAAACTGACTCACATAACTGTGAAGCCTTTTACGTCCTTTCACATCTTCCAAACTGACGACCATCACAATGAGGTTCTCTCCAATCAAAAACGAAAAGGATTTAATTTTATCAACTTCAAATAATTTATTTCCACTGTGCAAAAACGCAAGCTGTAGTTTTTTATTTATTACATTCAATTTGTAGTCCATGCTTCGTTTAGGCTCCAAAGCCAGTGCTTTCAACTGAGACCGCTTTTGGTGTTCTTAAGTTTTGATTTTTTTCTTTTTCTCTTTTGTTTTTCTTTATTGTGCAATTTAAATGCTTAAGGTAGAGGTGCTTCAATCGTATGGAAAACTGAAAAAAAACCTATAAAATTCCACAACGTGACTCTTTTAATTTTTGAAAAGCTGATGACGAAATAATTTTTCGACTTTTCGCGCTTGGGTGGCGCTAACTACATTGGAAAGAAAACAAAAACATAAAATAAACAACAAAAAAAAAAATATATATAAATCCAAAAGAATGATGTTGATGGGGATGACGAACAGAAGAACCAACCGACCAATAGTAACTCCAACTCTGATCAAGACTCTTTCTTGGTTGTGCTAAACTTTATGTTATTTTTTTTCTTTTTATTTCATTAATTAATTACAACAAATTGTTTTTGTGGAACTGTGAAACATGCAAAAGTTAACAGCAACAATATGTGTCTGTATGTATGTTTGCATGCATGTATGAGGTCTGTAATTATCTTGGTAACTTAAAGGTGTTACACGACTACAACAAGAGATTTTTAATTTTTTAAATAGGTCTTAAAGCGATTTTTTTTTGTATGTCATGTTATTAAAAGATTAAATAGTTGAGTGATTTTATGAATAAAAAAAAATTGTGCATCAATGATTACACAGGCCGACAAAAAATAAAGTCTTGAAGTTAAAAAATTCGATACCACACCGAGCTTATTTATGTTGGTTTGCTGAAAACGAATCCGGGGACTGAATGGCTACAACCAGAGGCGGATGACTTTGATAAAAAAAAACTTTAACAAAGGTACATTATGTGGCGTTCACGACCCCATTATGAGTGTGTTTTTTCTCATTTATGTTAAATAATTTTATTGTAGCATTCGATGCGGTAAAGTCGAAACAAAAAATTGGATATGACCAGGGGCACCCTCGACTTTAAAAGGGGATGATTGAACCCCATTTATGTAAAAAGAAATTATATTTCAGTCAATTTCTTGAAAATGATCAGACCCGTTAAGGGGATGTTTTGGCCTAATTTATGTTTAGTAATTTTACAGTAGTACTTGATGGCAAAGGGTCAAAGAAAAAATCTCAGCATTGCCAAGGGCGTCCCGATCACCTTAAAAATTATTTTTATTCCATTTCTATACAGCGAGGTCGAAAAAATTTTTTTGACATGACCAGAGGCTCCCCGACTCCCCTGAAGCAATGTTTTGACCCCATTACGTAAAAACAATTGTGGTAACAATCCATTTGGCACAGTTGAAAAACTTTTGTTTATGACTAATGTAGCATTTCGCGAATATATAAAATTTTAAATCGGAATTTTGGGAGTAGAGTGACCATTTGGATGTTTGAATATGTTTACTGGCGGGTATGCAAAAAGTCAGTGGCGTACCTTGAACATTTGCCGGCCATGACGAAGAACCAATCTAACGAAGAAAGTCTCATGAGTATCGAACGCCTTCTGACTCGGAGCGACAGCCCCTTCGTGCCCCCTAGTTACGCTGCTGCAAAAAAAATTGGCATGAAAGAAAATCTATACTGGAGTGAATTGATTTTAAAGTATCGTCATATGATGTTAATGTAACGATAATGTTAAGGGTTAAGGACTTTTGACGGTTTGAAAAGTTTTTTTAGTTATTCCAACATATTCTTTATTAACTATCACTGAATTTACACATCACGCCACAAGTTATTGCAATCACCAGTTTTTTGCCTCTAACTTCTTTCCGAAATCTCTAGACCATTACACATTACACTTTGCACCTTTTTGTCACGTGAAGTTTTTCGAATAGCGAAAATAGTTCTGATCTATATTTTATAAAATAATCGCAAATGAAGTTGCTGACATTCACTTAAAGCTTTTGGCCATTAAAATAAGAAATAATTGCAATAATAAAATCCTTTTTATTCCACATAAAGCAAAACACATGAGAACCAGATGTTTTCAATTAGAAAAAAAAGGATTACCTACTGCATGTGTAATTGACATGAATTGCGTTTAATGCATTTGACCTTGTTGTCCATGATTTCTAGACTCAAGCTATATACAGACATATAAATAAAAATATATAGTTTATGCAAAAAAAAAAAATAAGGAACACCTGGAAAAAGTTGATTTGCTTTTAACTTGCAAGTTACTAGCGCGCACTTGAAAGGACTCGAGGGCTCGAAAATACTGTAATAAAAATGTAAATTGTTTTGGCTTCCAAAAGTATGTTGTAGTCTACTTTGCAATGTCACACTCTATACTTAATGCATTTTGGTTTAGCTCCTACAGTCAATAATACGATTTGTATGTAAATTAAACAAATTAATGGCTGTCTGTCTGATCAAAAAAAAAAAAAAAGACAATCGAATCAAATTAACAAAAACTACTGCCGTCTGTCGAGAAAACTGCAGGGAGCATTCAGATCTTTGCGGTTGACCACATAAATACAGTGAATGCTATTAAAACACACGCACTCACTGATGACATAAAATTAAATCAAATTAAAATTTATGCCAAACCAAACTGCTGTACAGTGGAATGTAGCAGACAAAAGTTAAAAGAAATATTCTTTAAATTTTCATATAACGGAAAGAGCTCGAGAAGAGTTGGATATTTTTGTAATTGTTCTAAGAACTGGAAGAGCTAAACGAGCTATGCATCCTTGCTAATACTCATACGTTACATAGAAGAGCGCTGAACGAAATGTTTGCACTTTCAAGACGGATAGTTTGCGAGCTTAGAAGTTCATGTTGCTAGCTGCCCTACTGTAATATAAAATTTTTAAAAATAAAAAAAAGGTCTAAAATCACCACTCTTTTAGGACATAAAGATTGGAGAACTTGTACAAACGTTGCATACATACATACATACATACCTATATGATATCAAAACAAAAACATATTTGGGATTTCTTCAGTTTCAATATTTTAGAGATAAAAAATTTTAAAACTGAAAAAAATTTTTGAGAGCTATATGTCCGATAGCATGCCACAGTGCAACATAGCATAAAAATTAATGTTGATTTTTGTATTTACATTTTAAGCTTCAATTTCATTAAAATTTTTAACGTATATTGAAATTTTGTTGCTTTTGTTGTTGTTGTTGTAGTAGTTGATTGTTGTTTCACATCATAATAATGTGTCAAAGACCATAAATTCAATTAATTTATTAGAATGTCAACAGTGCGGCGATCGCGATCGCGATTACGGATGAACTGAAGACAACAAGCAGCAGCCACAATAAAAAATTTTCAAATTAATAGATACATGGACAACTACAAACTTTTGAAATATGTACTGACATATGATATTTTAATGCTGCTGTTGTTACCATTTTTGTTGTTGTTGTTGGTGTTTTTTTTTTTTTTTTTGTTACTCATATGATGATCATCAATAATATCATTTAATACGGCATATAGCAATTAATGAAACAACCGTGAATATTAATAAAATTATGACAGATCAACACCAGGGCGGCATGAAACACAAAAATATATTTATGAAGTAGCATGTTAAATGCAGAATATCTTATAGATACAATTAATTTGTACATCATTAGTGAGCGAACACACTGAATGTAATCACATAAAATCCAACTTCACAATTTGTCAGTGTAAACTTGACATACGAGCATGAGTATATTATAAATGTAAACATTTCCTACCCACGCTGGCGCCATCTGACGGCCGATTTCGGTATTTCAACTTGTTATAAATTTAATTTCCGCTTAAGCCATAAATAAATTAAAAGAATTAGAAATAAAAAAAAAAATAACCAAATTGTTTTTTTAATTTCCACCATAGAAGGGCATTCTATCAATTAATGCGTTAATAATTTTCTCATTAATTAAATTTAAATAAAAGCGGTTTTTTTTTCATTACAACAAATCCGCCGACGACGAAGAAAAAGCCGTTTTGACACACGCCGGATGTGGCCAAAAACAGTTGTAGTAGTAGACATTTGCTGAAATTGCAAATTGCGAATGCGTGTGCCTATTTTGTTTTTATACATACATATATAATATCTTGTATATTATGATATCTACTAAATAATCACATGTGTATTGGTAAGGCTATATCATTTCCGTTTCTTTGTAATGCTATAAAATTGTTTATTTGATTTTGATTTTAGATTTTTTTTTTTTTTTTGATTTATCTTGATCACTTACCACTGTTGTGATGCACCGATGTTGCTGAATGGTAACTACTTTTATCACTGGCTGTTGTTGTTGTTGTTGTCGTATAGTCTGAACCTGCTAATCTAGAATTATTATTATTATTGCCTAAATAGTTGTTTGCTACTTGATGATCTGATCCACAGACTGATCCTGTTTCAAAGGAATTTGTATTATTTACAGCATCTTCGATACTTTTTTCACAATCTGAAAGGAGATATTTTTGTTATTTAAAGAAATAAAATTAATTATCTAATTAAAGTAATTGCGATAAAAAAAGGTTGATATATATACGATATTTTAATATATTTTTTACTAAAAAAACAATCGATTTTTAGGTCGATTCGTTATCTTTCCAATTATTTTCTATCCGAGTTTTGAAAGTTCTGTTTAAAAGTTTTCTGAACCACTCACGAGTTCATGAAAGCTCTGTATGCCACAAGTGAAATTATATTTTCCTTACCGCCCCTACGTACTGAATATACTTCTCGAAACACACGGCAAAGGTTATGCCTAGTTCCTTCGAAGCATCCTAAATAAATTTTACGTTCTCTTGCCCGTGCATTAGTTACTCGGCGTTTACACAGGCAAATTCGGTGAAACAAATTCTTGTCTATTCTCTTTTGTGGTTTTTGTTTGGTATTTGCAACATACGATAAATTTTTTACCTCGTCTCTTTGGTTTTTCCCCTCTTGCCCACAAACAAGGAAGCTTTTCGGCAAGAATTTGTGTGTGTAAACGCCGAGTTACTCCATTAACTCAGCTTCTTAGTTTATCTTTAAGTTCTGGTGAATATTCCATCAGGGTCTTCTTCGGAATAATATCAAGAATCTTTAACTATTTTATCCGATTTGTCAAAAAATTCGCTTTTTTATGTTAGCTATGTAAGCTATATGAAACTACAATTCGCAAAAATTATTAAATGGCTAATGATAAATTTAAGAAAAATCAAACCAGCAAAGTTTTCATTTGCTTTCTGTCGCAAAAGTTCATCATTTCAATCGCTTATACAAAAAAAATTTAAATTGACATCAAGTGAAGGCATTCAACTACACCATGGGGTAGATATAGCTTTAAAAATTAACGTATTTTCTCACATAACATTTAGCTGCTGTAAAAATATTTGCAAATTTATATTGACCCGTATTTTGATAACAGCATATAGCTTGTCAATTGAATAAACCGGCAGATAAATGCACTCAATCAGTGAAAATTCTACATTTCGCATAAATATAAAATTCAATAAATTATAGTAAAAATCTGTACAGAATTAAGTTTCGGTTCATTGAAAAGCAAAAAAAAAAAATAAAAGAAAGACTCAACGAAGCGCAGCAAAGCCAGTAGACAGCTGGTCTGCTTTTTAACCCATTCGAAATCTAATTTTCTAAGCACAAAAAAAAAGTAGGAAAAAAGTGTTGGCCACGATGACAGCATCCGCTTTAAAAAATTTTAGCTTTTTTTCGAGTTTACATCTTTAGTTCAAGTGCAAAGTGAGTTACTACTCACTTGAAGCAAAAAAAAAAACAAATCATATTATTAAAGGACTGCATACCTTGTAGCTAAAAGGACGCTTTGGCGAACAACGTCCAACATTAGCGGAAATTAAATTCAATTTGATTTTTGCATTCTACTGAAAATATTGGATTTTGTAGCAAAACGATGAAAGCCAACGTTTTTAGTAGTTTATAAGAAGAATTTAATAGGAATTTTCATAAAATTCTCTAAATAGTTGAACCGAAAATTGTTCCATATTTTTGGAATTAAAAAAGAACAGATAAATTTTTTTCCGTCAAATGAAAATATAGATAAAGATTTTTGAATTATCAAATTTAGCATTCTACGAGAAAACTAAGCAAGCTAAGTTCACACCTTCTTGCAAGCTGCTAGCATATAAAAATGGGCGAAATCGGGTCACGACCACGCCTACCGCCCATACTCTATGTAAATATACCTCAGCATATTATGAAAAAAGTGAATATGTGAACAAAATTAAGATTAGACTAGGTTTTAAATTTGCAAACTCTTAAATGGGCGTGGCACAGCCCTAAATTTTAACTTTCATAACGCCATAACTCGTAAGCCGTGCAAGATATTGTGATGAAATTTGGTACACGGATACAGATCATATTGTATGTCTTGAATTGTGTTAATTGTGTGGGCGCAATTGAAAAAGTGGGCGTGGCACTTTTTAACAATTAAAAATTTGAATTCCGTATAATTCAAAATTGGCCCATTCGATTTTCATAAAAATTTTAAGGATGATATTGCTGAGAGCAGTCATCAATACAAGCTTCAACAGAATACTGGAAAAACACATTGAAGGGCGTGGCAAAGCCCACAATATTTCTAAACGTCATAATTAGAGAACTAACAACGTAATCTTAATGAAATTTAGTATAGCAGATATACTTGCTAAAAGGTATCTTCTTACGAAAATTTGGCACAATAGTACCGGTGGGCGTGGCACCTCCCATATAAGCAAAACACGTTTATAAAATTAAATAATTTTCGACGGGATTTCATCAGTGGGCGTGGCACCTTCCATATTAACATAAAGTTGAAAGTAATATTTTAAGAGAACTGTTGCAGCGATTGGTATGAAATTAGATGTATGTAGGTGGTTAACTTGCTATAAGGTATGTCAGCATCTAAAGCGGGCGAACTGAAACTACTGGGCGTGGCATCTCTCATATAAGTAAAATACCTTAAGTGGCATATCTATCGAAATATATGAGCAATCATACTGAAATTTGGTAAAAGAGGTTTGTTTATGGAAAGCTATTTCTGGATCTAAATCACTCTCGATTGTATCAGTGGGTGTGACACCGCCCTAAATTTTAAGTTTAATTAAGGCATATATCGCAAACTAACAAGCTATTTTGCTAAAATTTAGTATGTGGATGTCAATGACGATTATAATTTATTGAACCAAAAGTAGGCGGAATTGGAGAAGTGGGAGCATCATATTTGGTTTTCTGCATTTCTATTCTATTTTTTTCAACATTTTCCACTGCTTTTTGGTTTTTATGAAAAACTTAATAATTTTAACAAAAAATCTAGTGAAGTTTTTATGAAAACAGTTTCGCCGCTAAGTTATCGTATGCATGAAAAATTTCTTTCCGAGGCGGTTGCAAAAACTTTTAGGCATACGTTCCTAAAAAGTGCAAGTCGGGCCCTGGGCTATCTTCGAAGCACAGAGCTCTTTTGAAAACTTGGAGAATTTTTTTACAGAGCTTAAAAAAGTTAGAAACTCGTTGAGCGAAGTGTCTCGAGCTAGATGGATGCTTCGAAATAAATAGAAATTATGTAAAAAAAAAAAAATTTTAAAAATGTATGACTTTACACTCTATTCTTGAATTGTAATATTATTACATTGTACCAGACTTAATGTAAAAAATGCATTACTTTCAATAATTAAAGAATTGTTGGCGCCTTGGGTTACTTAATATTCATGCCGCATTTAAGTAAGAAAAAAATTATGATCATTAGAAATATAATAAATATTCATTTTGTGTTTCCCATACTCAGTATAGATATTTCAAACATAATTATTATGTATGTGTATTTTCAATGCAACTCACCTTTTTGTAAAATATCCAAATGTTCCCAGAGTATATCACCAGTGAATGCCGGTGTTATCGCTAGAAATTTGTCTTTGCCTAATTCAACCATATCACGTCCTTTCATTTTAATGAAGGGTTCCAAATTCATAGAGACCAACGAGAATTCTTTTATCGCCCAATTAAGCCAGTAGATGACATGTTCTTCTGTCCATTCGCGGGGATCTACAAGAAAAGAAAAGAAAAAAACAAAGTAAAGAGGGAAGTACAATGTTAATTAATACAATATTAAAAGGAACGTATAAATTAATGCATTTAAACATCAACTGCACTGTCTAAAGTTCAGCAGCTCAATTTTAAGTAACTTTTATATGAAATGCTTTAAATGTTTTTAAAAAGAAAATAAAAAAAAATCGGTCTATGGGGTCTTTGCATAAATTTTAAAATGGTTTTATTTTTGTAAGATCTCAACAAAAAAAAAAAAAAAACAACGGATCTGTTGAGTCTAAAACGCTCAGTGCTTAAGTAGAAGCATGCACAAAATTTGGTCGCTGCACTGAAGTAGAGTGGTGGAAATCGACGATGCAATCGATAAGCGTCAGCTACTGAAGACTTTAAACCAGCGATGGGCACGCAGTGGCACTTTCCGCCCTCATGGCCCAAACCGTTATTTGACGCACCAGCAACTAAAAAACAACTGACTTGCGTTCAATTGAGAACAAAAACAACACACAAAGGCATTAACGACGGTGCCGCATTGTGTCTCGACGAATGTAGCAATTGTTTTTATTTGTAGTGCAATTTGGTTTTTTTTTTGTACTGTTGGCAAATTTGGAAATGAAAGTAAAAAAAAACTTTAAAATTTCGTTTTTTGTTGCTTGATATAGTTGTTGCGCCCTTGTGCTAGATTTGCATGCCCACCGCTGCTTTAAACTGTTAACATAGCGTAAGCGTTTTAAAATATCTTTGGTCAATAAGACCCCACCAGGCATACGATAGGTTAATATCATATACACATATGTACATAATTATGCAGAGTACTAATGAATTTCATATTTTTTAAGTTAATTAAACTACTAAAAAGAAATAGCCACTTACCTTTGGTTATATTACAATTTTGCACTTCTTTCTCCCATGAAGCAAACGATGCTTTCAGAACTTCCGCCACTTTGCGGTTAGTGCCCGGCGTAAGTGGAGGAATTTGCGTTGGAACATCTAAATAAATAAAAATAAAATATAAAATTACGATTGGGTAGAAATTAAATCAATAGTATGGGGTGAAATGCTTAATAATGCTGATAAACACAAGAGCAAGAAACTCTTTTTTTTTTATTGATTTTTAAAAGAATTAAAATTTTTCTCAAGTTTTTATAAAAGAAAAAAATTCGTATATTACCTTTTAACTTGGTCGTATGCAGTTGTTGTAATTTATGCGATTTAAGGCCTAATTTGTTGTTGGAATAACAATTATAGTTGTTATTGTTATTATTGTTTAGTAACGCCTGATGATGATATCCGGTGTGGCGAAGTGGTGCACGCAACCTGTTATCGGTCCAATCGATCCATTCATTTGTCATAATTTTAATTATGCTGTGTAACGTGTCTTATAATGTTCTTTAAAAATCTTTAGTGCTACACGAGGTTTTGCTAAAGCACAATTTATGACATTTATATTGTTGTTTTTTTTTGTTTATGGGGCATTAAGAGTTAAAACGCGTGAGGAGCTGAGTTTAACTTTTAAAGGTTTTTTTCTTTTTTGAGTTTCAATGGGTGCTTTTTGTAGACTGTTGTAGTTTTGATTTGAAATAAAGTAGCGAATTTTTCACTTTATTAGCTAGCTAATTTAAGCCAGTCAATAGTTTTTCTAGAGTTCATTTTATTTGAAAAATTCTAATGGTTTGACTTATGACGAAATAATTAATTGTAAATCATCAACTAGTCAAGTACCACCCACCACAAAATACAAAAAAATTCATCGAAATCAAAGACTTTTAATGCCTCAATTGTATCGCTTAAATCAAATTTATAGGAAAATTTTACAAAATCTGTTACAATTAATTCGTTAGAGCCCATTTAACCCATAAGGTCATAAAAACATACGATTCAGATACAAAACAATAAGCAGCTGTCTAAAAAACAACTACAACGCTGCTGTATCTTTTCATGCTCAATATTTGTATCTAACGAGAAAAAGTCTCTATGCGCGCTGTTCTGGTGCAAAGTTCAAATAAACTGTAGCAATAAATTCAATAAGAAATGGTGCCACAATTTAATTCATTTTTGTTTTTCATCAACGAGCCTTGTAATCGAGCCGTTTGTACAAAATCAAATCAAATCATCATCAATTTGACCTACGATGTCAATGGGTGTCGCGACCCTTTCTCTAATAAAATCCCATTTCTATCTTGAAGATATGTAGCTACTGTTGCTGCTACTGCTGGTTGTTGTAAATTAACACATTCATACAGTCATTCATTCATTCGTGGAGCACATTCTTGATTACAATTAACGTATCGTATGTGAATTGTGTGTGCGACGAGTATTTGAAAGTTGTGCGTGGCTGAATCAGAGGGGGGGGGGGGGGGGCGAGGGAGCTGAAAGTTTAACGCTTGCATTCTACGAGTAGCATTTTAATTTATTCCACTATTGGCCTTAGGCGATATATATTACTCTGTGTAAGTTGGCAAATACGAGCAGTAAATCAAATTTTTGTTGCGTCTCACTTTTGGAATTTAAGTTTAATTAAAGACGCCATGGAGCTAAAAGCCGCATTACGCTTTACGTTTTATTTTGTGAGTTTTATTCTGTTATAATTTAATCTGTGAAAGTTATTTTTGAAAAAGATATATAGACTTTAGGAAATATCAAAATCAATAGTGTGTTGATAAAATGGTCTAGGTCCAAGACAATATTCTCTCAAAATATATTTCCTACAACAGTCCTAAGCTCTCCTTTTCTGAATCTTAAAAGAGATTGCGTCCTTCTCAGATTCAATTTAGGCCACATTATTCGAGACGTTCTGCAACCGGTGGTAAGGTTCAACCTTCTGTTCGTTTGTAAAGGCAAAACAGTTATTCTTTTGCCCAATATCTGTGGGAAAAATCAATTGAATTTTGATAAATAGCCTGATACTCACATATAGTGTGCCATTCTTTTTGTATCAAAGCATTGAATCGATTCATAGATTGGTTTAACGCTAAACCATACGGTAAGCAGTTGTATCCAACACATAATTGAATAATTTGGATTTCTTCTTTTTTACTTCTAACTGGAATTTGATTATAATACTTGACGCTAGGACATACCCAATTAATTAATGAGATCACAGCTCAAGGGTTAAAGGTCTCAATTTTGTACAGATTCAAAATTGGGGATGTGACAAATATTAGTTTTTAAGTAGTATCTATTTAGTAGTTGAATTCGATAATATCAATCTTTTGAAAATTGAGAAAAAAACACATAAATTTTGTAGATTTAAAATTGGAAATAATTGAAATTCAAATTATCGAAGTACCTACTACTGAACGAGATGATATTTAATCTTTTTCAATTCTACTTGAAGAATCATATCACGTGATTTGGAGTGCGCATTAAAATTTTTTCTGTTTGGCACCTAGGCTATTTCATTTAGATAGTAAGGACCTTTTCAAATTAATTCCACGAACATATCAAACCCTATTTCCATTGCCTTTAAATTACATGAAGGTAATGTTTTCAAGGAATGAATGTTTCATATTGAGAGTCTTAAATTCATCGTATTCGACTTAGTGAAGGTTTGTCAATTTTTAAAGTGATTTTTTCGAAATTATAAATCTTACCAAAGTATAAACATGATAGACCCCTTATAGTGGAAAAAAATCATCTTTATTGCAGCATAAAAAAAGTTTAAAAACTTAAATTCAATATAATAAAATTTTAGTTAAATTGACAAAAGTGTTGGTTTCAACCGAGAAATTTTGAGAACGTTTGCAAGAGTACACCCGAATTTTGAACCATAAAGCTTAGAATTATCAAGAAATAATGAATTTTCAAAGTAAATGTTTCGGTCGTAAGAAGACTTTTCACAAATATTTTTTTTTCCACATTCGCTTATCTACTAATGGCTCCTCAACTAAGCAATAGCCAAGAAACATTTTTAGTCGCATAACAGTCATATTTCAATTTGGTTTTAATTACCTGCGAGCTCACAGTCTGTAGCCAAGATTTTCAAAAAAACTTTTAACTATTCAGGAAGATGGAAGATTCAAAAATCTTTCCAACATTGTCAGAGCAAAATTTAATGAAGCTCATATTCATTCAGATATTTACGACTATATTCCTGTCTACAAGATACACACACATAACATTTAAAAGTTAATAAAAAACTGCTTTAACTATTCAACAAATTTTTTTATTTGTGATAAAATATTTGCTTTGATAAAAATATGCCGCATTTACTTGCAGAGTGATTAATTTTGAATATGTCATACACAAATACACATATGCTTAATAGCAACATCACAAAGATACAGAATGTATCTGATAATAAATTTAGTATCTACTCGCTACATGAAAGATAGAAATTGCCAAAATATGGCGTTGTGGGTCAAATGGCCGCAAAATTTAAAATTTCACTGAGTGCTCAAAATTTAGCACACACATCAGCAGGCACAAGTTTGCGGAGCTTGTATCTATCTCAAAAATAGGTGTCAACCGTAATCAACAGCCAATTACAGGTGTTTGCGTGCTTATGAGTATTTTCTTCATATTTAGCACCATTGCCAACAACTGTAAGAATTGTAAGATATACGCGTATACAAATACACCAGCAGCAGCAACAATAACAACAACAAGTAGGCACTCTTGAGATATACGAGTACATATGGCATATGTATATTTTGTTATTTATCTTTTCACTCATTAAATTTGTTTTTATTACTTTTTTTAATTAATTCATCATTTTCAAGTCAAAAACTATGACCACCACGTACATTAAAACTTCGTGCACATTGATTTAAATAAAATTCTTCAAAAATGACATAAATATCGTATTCACAAAACTTTTTGTTTTTTTTTTTTCTTTTACACAAAATATAACAATTTACGCTACTCCGAACAAGAAAAGTACAAAACGTTCTGTATCTATTGGATTCAAAAAGCCAAACTGAAACGAAACGAACGCAACAACGTTGATCATATCCTAAACTATACACTAACAATTTCATAGCAGCTACAGATATAAGAGCAACACACAGATACAATTAGTTTCGAAGTGAAAAAAAAAACTGAGCGCGAGTATGCAACAGTTTTTACTGAGCGTTAAAGAACGTCACTACTCTCTCTCGGCAGTGCACGATCATTTGAGCAAAAAATGTAAATTCATCTCTCTCTCTATCTCTGTGGCACTCTGGTAGTTTGTCCGTTCAACTATCGTATTATCAGAAATATTCATTCACAAACTGCACACAGTATACGCTCAATAACTAAAATAACAACGTTCCTTGATCGTTGCTTTCCAACTTATTTTGGTTTTTTCCATTTTTAGCCACTTTAAATGGAGAGAATACTGTGCGAGTAAACGCTTACAGCTTGATAAGCAACGAGAGCGTGAGTTAGTGAACAAAATGCAGTCGTATTGGTGGAACGGAAACGGCCATCATCATTTCAACATCAACATGTTGTTTATGTAGTAAAAAAAAAAAAAAAATAAATTTAAACACACAAGAAAAATCAAACTGAAACCAAAACGAAATAAACAAAATAATGTAGAAACAACAGAAAAAACAACAACAAAACAATTTACAAAAAATTGTAGAAAATTAATGCAAATGTTTGCATACACAGTGTTGCATAGCCTGAGTTTAAACGGAACACTGTTTTTTTATGTTTAAAGAAGGCGTTAAAAACGTATACTCTATGACTTGATCATATGATCAATATGAAACACATAGCATACATGCAGGAACAACGCTAGTGCGTCTACGATCTCCAACTGGTGGCTTCTAAAGGATGATTCCGAAATTCCGATAGGAATAGCTGTCAAACGAACTGTCAGTTAGCGCGCTTCTAAAATTTCGATCTTAAGTCCTCAATTTCTTGAAAAATTGGTCGAAAATTGAACTGGCAAATTCCGCTTTATGAGAGACAGCCGCGGTGGATATATGCCCGAACTTGTTATCAAACATCATATGAGCTTCGAGATATCTAAATTGGTAGCTGTTTTATTTGAATTTAAATTTCAGACACTTCACAAAATCACCGTTATTTTCTATTAATATTCTATTGATGGCTAGGATTGTATTTGGGTGAGTTCCTACGTCACGGACGTCACGATCAACAGCGAAAATTTTTAGAGGCACTTAAGCAACGGAAAGCTAGAGCATAGGCTTGCTCCGACCGATGCCTAAAAAAACCAACTACTTTTCAAAGCTGCCAAAGGTTGAAGCTCACGAGATTCATATCAGACTGCGGCACTGAAGCGATCTTTCACTGGCGCTACTCCAGACAAAGCGTAATTTAGCTAAGTCGATTGTGTATTTAGATATGCAATCATTTTCACCAGTCATTTATTAATAAAATTGTTGTTAAGCTACCGAAAGGAGGCACTTAACTTTCACAGCTCTCATTGTGTTAGCTTGGGTGCTCTTCATATGCAAAATCCTTACCACATTTCAGTGGATATGCCATAATTACAGCAAGATTAAGGCAAACTCTGAATTTGATGTGGAGGAATTTTTCAACTGCTTAGAATTGATGTTGATATTTTGTCATAGAATGTTCTGCAGCTTTTCTACAAAAAAAGTCTTATTATTCATCTTAAGTCCGCTATTGCTAGCTTTTCCATGGTGAAGTTGACAGCATTATAGCGTTTTATATCATATCAGTTTATCATCAGAAATTGCGATAAGGCTGCTAAAAGCGTCAGTTATATCAATGACGACTGAGTCGACGGTTAGTGCTTCTACTTACTTTAAGAGCAGTTCTTGCAGAGGTGGTGTCAACTTGGTGACTCATTATGAACAGTACTGTGTGGCCAAAGCACAAAAAGAACCCTCAAATTTCTTATGCCTTTGGCTGGATCATGTAGCGGCACCTTTATGTACAAAAATGCAGTTCTTACGAATTTTCGAGAATCTACTACAGGTTTCTGACAACTCCGATTTTGACATTAATTATTTCCCATTCTAGAGAACATGTTGCTGTTGTCATAATCTCTTCTTTTCTCTACTGCTATTTGCTTTCGTTTGGCAAGTTTCTTTTTGATGAGAGTTTTTCTTTTTATTTGCTTAATTATGGTGTTTCTTTTTGTGTGCGGTCATTTTTCATGAATATTCTTAAATAATATAATATTGCTCTATTCAGGGTTGCCAAGCGGCAGGGATTGATATGGCCAAGCGCGAAATTTAATGTCAAAGTCGGCAGCTTGGTAGAAATTTAAAAATTTCGTAAATAGAATAATTTTTTTGACATTTCAATTTACTTTACCATTTGAATCAATTTTTTTTTTGCAACCCTGCATCTTTTCCATTAGTATAAGATTTCAGAACATAGTAGCATATTTGTGACAGTAATTGAAATCGTGCCTTTTGAGGTAATCTTTGAGGAGATTACGATTTCCGTAGCGCCCAACATGGAATAAGTGATATTTCTTGCGCTTTGTAAAAAGACACAAGAGCACTTGATTAAGCCGTGGGCAGGGTTGCCAAGTTAAAAATGAGAAATTAACGGCTTTCTAAATTTTTAAATTGGAATTAAGAAATTTGGAAAAAATGTTCGAAAAAAGTTGACGTTTCTTTTTGGGTCAGCAATATTAAATAAATAATTTGTACAAATGTATTAAGTACATTATTTTTGAGGATAAGATATATAACCTATTTTTTCCAGCTTGTATAAAAATAATTTTATCTCCCATTAATGGCTTTTACCTCCATTCAACGGCATAACGGCTTCCTACGGCTTATGCATGCAATCAACGGCCAGGCCGCGTCAAAAGAGACCACGTGGCAGCCCTGGTCGTGGCTCAAATGCCTACTGGGTGCCTTTTTGACACTGCTAGTTAAATAATTTTTGTAAGTTGCAATAGAAAAAACGTATTTATTGTATGAATGACCTTTTTTACCCGTTTTGAGTTTTCAGCTCCAGCCCCCGTAAAGTCTTAAGCTGGCGCTTGCATTGTTGTCCTTTTTTTGCCAAAAATAGTGCCAGGAAAAGAACAAAACAAATAGACAGAATTTTAAAAGGATCTGAATTGGTACCATGAGTCATTTAGTAAACACTGATCCTTTAAATTTACATGATATTTTTTTTTAACAAATTTCGATCTCTAAATTTTTGAAGCGTTCGATACATTGCTTTTCGAAATATTTATTTTTAATAAAGAATACATTGTTGTATAAAAATCATTCACAAAAGTGCCAGCAAAGAAAAAAAAACCGCAAAATTGCAAAAAAAAAACACACAAACTCCTCATACAAATGAAATTAAGAGAAATGCTGTCAAGTGCAAGAAAAACATTGAAGGGAAGGAAGTGCACGTTCGCTGTAGTTGTTGTTGTTGCTGCTGTTATTTTTGTGTTATTAACACTCGATTTACAAGCAGATCCGACAGGCAGACGGACAGACAGACAGACGGACTGACTAACAATGTAGTACAGGCATGCTACAATAACAATAAAGAGAAAAAAAAGTCCCTCGCTTGTACTCAAGTTACTTGTTCTTTGCACACACTCTACAACAGCAGATACCAGATACAAACAAGCTCGCAACAAATGTATCTACAAGTAAGTTGTATACGATCACTTGATCGCACGTCGCATAGTAAGATTTAAAAATTTATGAATGAATTTCTCATGTTGCCTCACACCGTTCTACGCGCAATCACTTGCTTGCCGAACACTCACACAAACGCACGTATTCAATCTTGTAGATAATGTTCATGCCGTTGGTTTGCTTGTTTTTTTTCTGCGGCTTCCGCTTCCATCGCTTACGTTACGCTCACCGTAGCCGCCAGCAAAGGAGTTGGTTGACGCACTATCGTATGTGTTGGC
The DNA here is from genome assembly GCA_963662105.1 of Meiosimyza platycephala. Lineage (NCBI taxonomy): Eukaryota > Metazoa > Arthropoda > Insecta > Diptera > Lauxaniidae > Meiosimyza > Meiosimyza platycephala. The sequence continues at coordinate 91,158,239 of OY759209.1, read as the reverse complement.
CAAATACTTTGGCTATAGGCTATACAATTTATAATACCCCTCAACATATTTTGTATTATCGCTTGATAAAGTCGCCGAATGCTGATTAAGTGGAATACAGTAGGACAATGTGTTGCTGATGGATATTATACAATAATACTATACATTGAGCAGTCGACAATAAAAAGAGAATATTTGCATTTTGAGACTTTATATTGAGCTTTTATCAATTCTCACCGGAAACCTCATAAACGCCGAAAAAAATCAACATTTGCCGGCAAAATATTGACTGTCAAAGAATTCCACCGAAAGGCACGAAAACCTTGATCAATTTTAAGAAATATCACTAATTTTGCGATTAGTTGACATCAATACAAACGATTTCAGTTCAAATGTCACAAAAATTTGAGATCAAAAACCCATTAAAATTCCTTTCCCCTAATTCAAACCACTGTGCAAAGATTGACGTTCAGGCTAAAACGCATTAGAACGAGATAAGCAAAAGGAAAACAACTAAAATTAAGAAAATTAACCAACAGAAGAAGACGACGACGAAAACGGAGAAGTAAAAAAGAAACAAAAGAAAAAAACTACAAACTACGAGCACAGGTACTCGCAATTTATGAATGAATCGATCGATGAATGAATTGGAATTACGTGCGATCAGCAGGAAAAAAATACCCATGTTATCACAATAACTCGACACTAAGAAGCCACTGGCGAGGGCCGTTCCTTTACTCCAAAGTGTGCTTAGCGTTAGTGTTGCTGCTGCTGCTTAGAGTACTCGTATCTTCTGGATACTTTCTTGCAACTCAACAGCCAAAACACTCGAAGCTCTCTCTCTCTCGCTTAAATCAGTCAAGAGTTTTTAACTTGTGGTAGTGACGACAGGTAAACGAAAACTACATATGTAAGCTGGGTATTACAGGGTATAAAATATAAAGTAGAAATTATTAAGAAAAAATATATATTGTAAAAAAGTGATTGTATTTTTAAAAAAAATTAAAGATACAAAACGGTGATGCGTGAGTAAAATGCATTATCAGATATGACGATCCAATGAAGATTGCATGAATGTCTGCCTAACTGATCGTATAAATGAAGGAATGGATGAGTAAGACAAGTTGTGGTTTCTCATTTCGATAGAAAGTACAACAAAATTGCGCAATTATTGTTGTAGCTAATTTTGAAGAGTTTATTGAGATATTAAAGTTGAAAAATGGAAGGTACAGTATGAAGTTAAATTGCTTAGTAGTTATTGGTTTCATTTTGTTCGCGATACGAAGGAAATTTTTGAAATGGGAATTAGGAAAGATATCGAAGTATTAAAATTTCGCTGTAAAAAAATATCCAAATATCGTTAGCTCCGAATAAGATAAGGAATCAACATCATTAAGTTAACGAAATTTTTCTAAATTCTTAATCGAGGATATTTGAATTTGGAAACAAGTTTTTCCACTCAACGTTAAAGAAATGTGTTAAGGAATAATACCGATCCAAAGAATCAAAATTATTTTTGATTGCATTCCAAGAACAAGGAAATCAATTTAAGATTCTTTATGGCAGTGTTTTTCAAATTTTTTTCAGTAGTTCCCAAACTGGCTCCAAAAAAACTCTTGCGACTCCTGACAATTTTTCGGTAAGCTTATTTTTCAAAATGTTGAAATCTCGGTCTTAGGTAGCCCATCAAAGCATATGTTGTTGGCAGGGTTGCCAAGTTGAAAGAAGTTGAAAGAAGGAGTTCTCGGCCTGCCCAAAAAAAAATAATATTTCCTAGAAATTTTTAGAAAGTTAAATTTTTTGAGGAAAAAGTTGTGAACTTTTTTTTTTGTTCAGAAATTTTTAAGAGATAACGCTTCAGGACCTTTTATTGTTAGTCGCTGACATTAAAAAATTAAATAATTTTTGTGCGGGAAAATCTTGATGACCTTTTTGTTTTTATTGCTAATTAAAAACAAAAATCACCCAATTGCCGGCTTTTTCAGTAATTAACCAATTCCTAAAGAGTCCCCGACTTTGACTTTCCATTCCGCGTTTGGCCGTGTCAAAACCGACCACTTGGCAACCCTGGTTGATGGGTTCCTATAGGGCTATTTATTATTTGAAGATTACTACATGTTCAGAGTGAAAAGCAAGGTGTCATTTCTGAGTCCATGGGGTGCGACTATATAGGACATGAGTTTGATAAGCAAAAAAAAAGTAATCACTTTTGTTTTCGGGCAAAGTTAGACGTAAGAACAATTAAATTTACTCTCAAAAATATTGGGTGCTGTAAGTTGTTGTGAAATGTAAAGGAGTCGCACTGGGCACACAAAGGTGTTGCTATGCCACTGCTTTAACAAAATATATCAGTATCGTGCAAAACTGTTTTCTCAGCTTGAAACTTTATTATGCGACCATCTTAAAATCGCTACATGAAAGAGTGAATCGGAGAGCAGGCTTGGATCCATCGCGTCAAAATACTATAAAAAAATTCAGGAATATTTTATTTAAATTTTAAACTTTTCATAATAAAAGTTATTTTCCAGCCGGGCAGAACCCACAGCTTAAAAAGCATAGCTTTAAGAAATCGGAAATAATCTATAAAAAGCTCTAACCTTCAAAAACTTTTTACAATCTAAAAATCACTCTGAAGTAAATGTTATTTTTCCAAACATAAATTAACTTGTAGGACGCTCCACAATTGCATTTATATAATTAACAAAAAAAAAAAAAATAGAATTCGAAAGAAAAACTTCAAGAACAAAAATTAAAAATTACCTACACTTGTGACTGACATGCTATTTATTGCACCATTTGTAGCAATTGAGAGTACAGATTCCTTTCCTTCATGACTGCACATATATGAGTAGGCAATTGTCATATCATAGAAGGCGTATTTAGTAGGGGAGAAGAGCGAAACGTAGAAAACTTCAAATACAGTGGTGCTTACAAGTGCAACATTGGCTCTCCCAAGATGGGCCAAGATGATGATGATTCTAAAGAAGTAAGCAGGAATCTTAGCTACTGCTGCTGTCTTTTTCAATAATTTCACTTTGAACATCGAAGACGAAGAAGATGACAAGAAACTCGCAAGAAAAAGACGCTGTACGCAATGATGATGATGATGATGATGATGATGATGATTATAATGATGATGCCTATGCTGCGTGCTACAACTTCACCGGAAGTTAACAACAAATAATAAAAATTACTACACTTGCTCTTGTTGTTGTTGTTGTTGTTTTTAATACTATTTCAATATTTTTATCTACGCTCGTTTTGTTTTTTTTATGTTTTAGTTGGAGGCAAATTGTCTTTGCTCGTTTATTTGAATTTGTTCAATGGAAAACTTTACATCTCCTTAGCTGCCCCAAAATACAAAAAAAAAAACATAAAATTATTGCAACACAACTAATTTATTTTTCGAAGTAAATTTTTTATTAGTCATCTTGTAACTTGAACTAAATACGTGCAATTTATAAACTAATTGATTTGATTTGACAGACTCTTATCAATCATCAATTAATTTGCTGAACAAAACTAGAGGAGTTTTTATCATGAATTGGCGCAAGCATGTCTAATTAAGTAATGGAAGGATATTTCATTTAGGTTATATATGTAGACTAGTTTAAGAACCAACTCACTGAGATAATAATTTGATCCATTGTGATACCACTGTGTATTTAATGATACACTCTCGTTATACCAATCAGATTTCGTAAAAAAACTAGGTAGCTAACCTATACAAGCATGTCTGAGGTCATCAAGGTCATTAAATATAAACGAACCAAGTATTTTGTTTCGTTTTCTAGCAAGAGCGATGCAGGAGCAAAGAAAATGTTTAATGTTTTTCTCCACCTCTATACCCCTATAACTTCTTCAGAAGTCAAAAGACTGAACACTTAATCCCTCCGCATGTCTGCCTGTTATGACTGCAACAACTAACGAGACACTTTGTATAGTCCGGCATATCAGTTCTAGAGAGCACTTAGCATCCCGTTTCGGCCAGATTTTCCATGTTATATTGCAAGTTGATAATTGGGTCCATCTTGTGTAAGTCATTTGTAAGATATCATCTTTCAACAACAACTTGTGGTAGAAATAGCATACCAACACCTTTCATGTTCGTGAGGAATCTGTGAACTAGTCCGCTTCAAGTTCATTAGCCTTGCAATTGTCATCAACTTTCCAATGCCCACACACCCAGATAAGGTGAATACTAAAATGATGAGCAACTCATTAAGAGACAAGCGGTATTATATAGTAAGTTTAGAAAGACGGATTCTAGATATCTAACAGCAGCTAAATGCTAATGTCACTTTTGGGTAATATATCTATTCACAGCCTCTTCTACAGTTACAGCCTCTGCCTAAAAAGAGCTACAATATTTGGAAACCTTGCAGCAATTCCTACCTTCCGTTCCTTAGAGTAAATACCATAATCTTTTTGGTTGTTTAGCTTGGAGCCAACCGTATAAAAATTAATATGGCCCCTTCTCCCAAGGAGTTCTTTCTCACAGTCATCCTTAGATGGAATGTGAGTAATGTCAATGAGATTACTGCAACAGTATAGTCCAAGTTGTAGGGTACATAACTCAAACTATGTCGGATAGTTTAGTGTCCTGTTTTTTTCTCGGACTAGCACAAAGTTCGTTTTAAGTCTAATGAGATAAATGAGTTTTCCAAGTCATCGATCGGTGTAGTACTAAGAGCACCACTGATACACATGGAAGCCACCCTTTGTGCAATTGTTTGTAGTAGGTGACCTTGCCATATAACAGAATTGGTTGAATAACCGCTGTATAAAACCAGAGAATATAATAATAATTATAATAATAATACGAAGAAATTACCCCAATCATTCATCTACAGTTTTTTACAAGAGTATAGGGCTACAATGGCTTTCTTAACTCTCTCTTCAAAATTATATGAAGTTATCTCGTACCTATAGCAAGTTATTTGGCAAATTTTTTTTTATGAAATCGGACAATAGTCTGCTGCTTCTAAGTTGATATCATGAACTTTTTGATAAAATGCTTTACATTCTGATAAATCGTTCATTGAAGTAAGGACCTCTTGACTTCAAACATACAACTAAATTGTATTTATATGAATTAGAAACATACGAACTTTTATATGATACATATATCACGAAAAGCAAGCATACTACTGGAAAGCTCAATAGGTAACATTTTAAAAATTTATGATTGTCTGAATTAATAAAGATAAATGTGAAAGATTTTTATATATGCAAAAATATCATAGGTGTCAAAATAGTGCTCAAAATGGCGCAATTATTACCCACTTTATTATTACTGCTGCCAAAGTTAATTTTAAGAATTTGGGCTATAAGCAACGATAACAATCTTTTCCTGGAAAATATTTTATTTTTAAGTTCATAAAAAAAAGTAAAAGTTCTCTTAATTAAATATCAAACATAAACGATTTATGACTTCAAAATTTCTTGATTATTCAACACCTACATACATACATTAGTAAATATTGAAAAAAAAGAAAACAAAGCTCTTGTGTTTTTATTAAACAAAAAAAAAATTTCCACGAATTGTGAATTCGACATTAAATGACAATTTCTATAAAATCAAATGAAAAATATAAATCAAAAACTGTCGTGCAATCATTTTACTGCTGTTGCTGCATTTCAAAATACAACTTTATATGTTTTAAATTGCAGGAATTTCACTTTAAATTTGAAATAAAATGGAACCAGCGAATGCTGCGACAGAGTGTCGTAAAGTGAATTTTCCTACGATGGAAATTTGCGGCTGAAAAAACTGCAAAAGAGCCAGTGACAGATACCACAGAATCAATGAATGTTAAACGCGAATGTATGAATGAATGAATGAATGAATAGCCGAAGAGTTGGATCGACAGAGTATATGAGTATGAATGGACAGACAAACGGACGGACGACAAGCCTGTGTAATACGTAGTGACATGCACCGGAAATATAAAATTACACACTCAACACTTGAAATGTTTGATGCAGCAGTGAGCAGTGAGCAGCACAACACCACCACCGCATATCAGCTGCTTGGAGTCTCTGCTGCCTTCCCTTTCTGTTGCGTCCCTCTTTTCTTGATATTGCGCTGAGGGCACAATTCGTGCACTGCGTTGCTGCACTTGCACAAATTATTGCGTTGAGTTGAGTGTAAAAATACATTTTGACACCATAATAAAAAATTTATGTTATTTTTCGAAGTTAATTGATTTTTAATTGTACGGAACGATATTGCAAGAGCTATGACGATATATTGAGTCCTATCAGATAACAACAGGCAAGTCAATAAATTTCGGGTTTGACTCGTTATGCAATTGGCATCGATAGCCAACATTTTATGGATGAGACAAGTTATGATCCTGAGCTTTGACCGAAAACATGTAAGTGGACTAAGCCTGGTTGTTCCTCTACGAAGCTGGCAAGGGGTTATAATCTCCTTAAAAGGTTATGAGTCCGTTTTTGGTACGCCAAAGGAATTTCACTGATCGACTACCTCCAAACTTTTAGAACATTAAGAGAAGAATATTATTGCAGTCCCTTGGATCAGCTGGATATAAAAATTCTTGAGGATAGACCTGCTTAAGCGAAGAAAAAAATCATATTCTCCTTTAACCGGCTTGGACCCAATTGATCGTTGAACTTAATACTAGCACTAATAGTCAGTCAATTTTCTACTAGTTCTAAGTGAAACTTCTCTATCATTTTGGGGATTTGTTAGTTGGGTCATAATAATGCTAGAAAACGGAAAAAGAATTCATCAAAAAAAAGTCGACTTAAGTCCTTTTTGTCACAAAAATATTTTTAAACGAAAGACAGAAGGCACTAGCTGCTTTTGTTAGATAACTGTTCAGTGATAAATTTTACTATTAATTATAGCTCACACAAATTTTAGTCCTTCTCAAGATTTTTTCTATATCTTAGCAATTATCTCAGAAACTATTAAGCCTTGTAACTAAACAAAATCTTGATATATTAAAGAGGCATGGGTACTTAAAATAGAAGAAAAAATAAGACAAAATGGATGATTTCGAAAGGAGAGCTTGGCATGTCCCACACAAGAAAATTAAATACATACAAACATTTAAAAACACCTCTATCATGAATAAAAATTCCTTCGGAAATTTTCTCCAATTCCGTTTTACAATCGTGGAAAATTTTTTGGGAAAAAATTCCCTGGAAAATGAGCTATGGGCAATAACTTTTAAGGCAAAGTTTTTGACATTTCTCGCAAATTTTCTTCTCCATCTTTGTATTTGTATTTGTAGCAAGGAATTTTATGAGGAAAAAGCAATGTTAGCAATATTTTGTAATTTTAAAATTTTTCAGCACGGATTTCATATAATTATTTGAATTTATTCTTTTGCAATTCATATTTGCTATAAACTTATTCAAGTAACAGATAAGGTAACATCAAATATGCAAAATTACCGGAAAGCTAATGTCAAATATACAAATTAAAGTTTGCATTATTAGCTGATTAGAAGTAATTGGAAGTATTTTGGTAGCACTGACTGGACATGAAATTATGATCTCAGGTAAAAAAGAAATCCAAAAGAATCGTTTTTCTTCGGATCTTCATGATAGGGGTGAAAATAAATTTCAAATTCTTTATGGGAACGTTAAGCGAACTAAGCACATGCTGGACACATATAACAAATAGACGTGGCATGCCATTTTTAAAAATATATATTAAGTTTAAGACTGTAGAACAAAAGCGATATATAAATTTATTCAGATAGTCAGGCTGCTATTAAATATCTAGAATCGATTCTCCTGACCTCGTTATTGGCCCAGAAATGCTGCTTGTCTCCTATGGCAATCGCAAAGCTGTTGAACTTGCTAGGCTGGTGACTACTTCACAAATTTCTCAGGATAAAAAAAAGTTTGCTACTTGCAAGTAGCTGTCGAAAGGTGATATGTTACAAAAGGCTAACACAAGATGGGCACAATTGTCAACTTACAATATAACAAGAGAAATCTGGCCGAAATGCTCTCTAGAACTGATAATCCGCACTAGACGTAGTGTTTTGACAGTTGTTGCAGTTATGATTGGCCACTGACACATCAACTGATATTCGTAGAGATTAAGTGTTCGGTTTTTTCACTTCTGTCGAAGTTGTAGAGATTTGAAGTAGGAGAAAAACATTTTCTTTGCTCGGTGTTTGGTTTTTTGAATTCTGGATAAGTTGTAGGAGGAGGAAAACCAGGCCCGGATTTAGAAATTTGCCGCCCTAAGGCAGTTCACAAATTGCCGCCCTTCAATTTTTAATATGAAAAGTGAGGACCTTTTGTCTTTTTTTTTTTGCTTGTCGACATTTTTTAGGTAGTTTAGGAGGCAACCATTCCAAGTATTCGCACTTTTTTTCCCCCTATGTAACTCTCACCATCACCAATGCATTACCACACTTAAAAAAATTTTCAAAGTTCTCAATATTTGCCGCCCATAAATACTTGCCGCCTTAGGCACTGGCCTAGTACCTATTAAGGTAAATCCGGGGCACAGGAAAACATTAAACATTTTCTTTGCTCCTGTCCCGCAATTGTTAGAAAACGAAACAAAATAGTTGGTTCGTTTTTATTTGATGACCTTGATGACCTCAGACATGTTGGTATACTATAGTTCAGTTTAGTTTTAGTACGAAATCTGATTGATTGGTATAACGAGAGGGTATACTTTAATATCCTGTGGTATTACAACAGATCAACATTTGGTCTAAGTGAGTCGGTTTTTAAGCTAACTGCCACTCATTCCTAATTTTTTATATCTACAATTCTTCGAACAAAATAAGAAAGTTTAGTTTAATCTTACAATGATGATAACTCTGCAAAAAGTTTCCTGACTTTAAGGAGGGGAGTGGGGGGGGCCTGCTTGCCCTTCAAACAATACTATTTCACAAAAATCTTTGGGAATAATTTTCGTTGGCTTATATCTTTTAATATGGTATAAAATTTATCAGATTGGTTACTTTTGCTCATCTGTATGCTAAGGAAACAAACCTTTTAAAACTATTTTTGTTGAAAATCTCATATCAACATATGCTGTCTGGGTTCAATTCGATCCCATGTAAACTAATCGTATATTCGCTTGAAAATTTAAGATCAGATAAATTTTAAGCGTAGATCAAACTAGCGCGTATCGGTAAAGTTAATGTATTTTTTAGTAATCTTTGATCAAACAATTCCCGTTGTCCTTTTTTTTTTGAAAATGTATTGGTAACAACCCACTTATAATCAATAAAATCTCATAATTCTTTTCCGCATAAACAAACGTACGTACATGTGTATAACATGAATTGTGAACTCTGATCTAATTTAAAATCATTTCGCCAGACAAACAGGTTAACCGTTTCTAAACTGACTACTGCATTGAAGGAATATAAAAAAAGGGTAGGTAGCAGATATCTGTGCGATACGCCTGCGCGCGCTCATCATATTTACACAAACGAGATCTTCAATCATCTGTGTGAGAAAAAGCAAAAATCGGGAAGCGCGGGACGTCTTAAAGAAATTCGCCAAGACGACAACAAAATACTGCTACCGCTGCTGCTGATTATAAGCAAAAGTGTTCTGCTGTGAACAGAGCTAAGAGAAGGAGCTTTTAAAGCATTCACGAGAAGGGCATAAATAACAAAAAAATAATAAATAAAAAAATTGAAGATCAAGAGCTGGCGCAAATTTATTCCCACGGCCGCCTTCAGATACTCCATCTGAGTAAACTACTTGTAGCTTGAATACAACATCATTTGTAGTTCTGTTCTGTTCTGTTCTGTCGCTTTTTTCTTCTTTTTCTTTCATTTAAATGCTCCTGTGAAACTTTCCAACTGGACATCGATCTCGAAAACTTTGCCAGGCTCTCAATGGCAATTGTTTTTGTACTCGTATGGTAGGTATTGCTGGACACTTGCGATTTTGAATTTTTGTTTTTTTTGTCTGTTCATACAGATTTTATTTTAAAGATAGATTTATTAAATTCAATTTTTTTTGTTTGTTTTAAGGCCATTTCTTATTTCGGCAGTTTATTATATGAAAAAGTCTCTTAATTCTACTTGGTAATTTGAGTAGGTTAAGATAAAGCTTACTACAAGATCGTATGCCTTAGAAATGTAAAAAATGTACGCGTATTAAGAAGCCATGGGAATTTTTATTTCGTCGAATTTATGCAATGGTGTACCTACTTTTGTTTGAAGGAATTCTTTATTTTTATACTGATTTTTTTTTTGTGCAATTGAAATGTTTTAGCTTAATTTGGCTTAAGAAATTTTATTGTCTTTTCGTTTTTTTGTTTTCATATGAACAATTGAAATGAATATTAGATCACGTTTCTAAGATATGACTTTTAGCCATCCCGAAAATTTGCTCGTACTTGTTATGTGTGTTGTTTTTCGTGACTTTTGCTTGCAATTTTTTATTGCATGTCAACAGCGATAGAGGAAAATTACGTAGCTGGTTATTTTTTGCTAATCACAAACGAGTGCTATATCATACAATTCACAAAGTTGCCAAAATATGTATTTGGCAAAAATTAACACGTCCATTAACGGATGCTGTCAATAGAAAAATGTTACGTGCAATTGATTTAAATATTGACAATTGTGGGTCTCGAAATTGCTGGAAATAGATCTGGAGCGACAAATAAAAAAAAATAAAATTCTTTACCTTCACCGAACTGAATCATGAAATAACCCTTAGTATGTAAACAAGCAAAGAAATTTTCGTTACTCAAAAGGTTAACAAGATAAATATCTTACGAATTTCATAATAAAATTTGAGTTATGATTTTTGTTTATTTCTTAATAATATCAATTACTAATTTAATAGTTTATTAGATTTAAAAATTTTTGCAAAATTCTTTTCTAAACATTATGAAATTAAAATCCTTCAAAACTGAGCAGATATTTCATCAAATCATTTAACATAAAGAGTTCGCACTCAAAATGCACTTAATGCAGTTGCCAAAGAGTCTGTTCGATTTTCCAAAAATACCCGAATACGTAAGCAGAGCACTTGCACTGTTAGATGCATCTCCAGTAGATCATCATCAGACTGATGATCTTCAACAGCGCGGCTGAAATCTTTTGATCCAATTCAATAACGAGATAACACGCTACTCTGCTGCTGCTGCTACATTCTGCCCTGACAGCGTATTATGAGTTGTAATTGTTAGAAAAATGCTTTTAATAGCGGGAAATCCCGCATAGTAATAACTTCTTCAACAGAGATTTTTTTTCCAAATTTTATTTTATTTTTTTTTTGTTTACAACTGTGTAGTACATGTGTCGGAAAATGTTTTGGCCATTTGATTGAGGCTACCAGTGTAGCACCAACATTTGTCGTTTGATGTTTTCATAAAAGCCTCCAAAAATAAAATCAAACAAAAAATTACAAAATTCGAGAATTATATGGTCGGTTTATGATGGTTTTATTGGAAGCATCGATTTGGATCATTTGATTCAGGTAAGTGGTGGGGTGGTGGTGCCGATGCTGGTGCTGATAGTTGATAGGTGGCCATAGTTTCTTGCTGTTTATTGCATGAAATTCAAAGGAAAATTGACTGGTTCTTTTGAATTACGATCAATAAATACAATTGGGCTATGTTTATAAACATAAGATACAATTTCCTACTAATTTAAATTTTAATTATCATAAGACTTAATGTGGTGGTGTTGGCTAACAACTGTGGCGATGTCGTTTAGTGTATGGGAAATAATTTTTTTTATTTTGTTATTAACCCATTTTCTATCAATATTTGAGTTATTCTTAAACTAGTCGATAAGCAGTAAGCGCTAAAGTTAGGAAACCGATGGCCAAAATTTATATATGATTTAAACGTGCAGCAGAGGTTGTAAATCATGAAGTTCTAAGTAACTTAAATTATACGGACAATCTTTACCATTACTTTGTTTCTGCTGTTATTAATTAAGTGCCCTTTAACACTGTACAAAAAAAATGGTAACAGAAAACAATTTCATCGCGTCTGCCTTTTGTGTCTTAGCACAAAAACATATAAATGCAAGAGGCAGACGTTTTTGTTGCTGCCCTTGAGAGTAATTAAATGATTTTTTTTTTTAATTTTTTGATGCATACAAAATACAGTGATTTTATCGCCAGGCAGATTGCGATAATTACAAAGATTAGGTATGTCATAGAAAACCAAATAAACAACCTCTGCTACTTAGTTATTGCTGCATTTAAAAATTGCAATATTGCAAAAATGTCAATAAAAGTTTAGTAATAAATCCTTTTAAAGCGTCTGTCTCTTGGTTAAATTGATTTTTTACTTATAAAAAATATAAAAATAGAGAAGGCAGACGATTCCAACATTGATTTTTTGATGGCAGACGTTTTTAAGCACTTCAGGTGTATACTATTAAGGAGATCTCTATAAGAAATCAATGCCGGGGGTCGTTCATACGTAATGCAAATTAAATTTTTTTTTTGCATAAAGTAGTAAAACTATATTGTAAAATTCTTAAATATTTTATATTAAAAAGCATCTTATGTTCGGTATGGGTTAAGACTTTATGTTTTATTTAACAGCTACACAAAGGTATAAACTTTTTACTCGCAGTTTTTTTGAAAATAAAAAATATTTTTATATCACAGCTAAAACAACTAAAAAACATAATTTAAAATTAAATTATTGTTTCCTAAATATGTACACGGAGTCGTTAGCCAACCCGTTTTTCATTCACCTCCCGCCCCCTTTTTAAAAGCCCTCACTTTAGCCGCAGATGTTTTATTTTCTTGTAAATTTCTTTTTGATCATCTATTTTATTGATTTGCAGTGATGATCGTTTTTGATATGCTGTTTATATTATTTTAACAGTTACTCAGTTGGTTAGCTGGCCTCCACCGACCACAGACCTCAGCCAATTTGTAACGCATCAATAGTCGAAAGTACGGGCAAAGTTTATATATTCGATTTTGATTGCTTGTTAAATAAACACAAACGCAGCAAAACAATTAAACGATCGACTGCTGTTCCTTCTGATCCTCATTTACGTGGCCTGTTAGATAGCCACGATGATGATGATGACGATGATGATGACGATGGTGTTGGTGATGATGATCATTATGACACTCGTACAATCGTAAAGCGCCACGTTCATACGTGTCGGGATTAGGAAAATGAAAAAAATACATATATAAACCTGTTCAAAGTCTCTGCTGCAGGTATATCATCATCCTCCGTATACACTTCTCTTGCGTTTACCCCCTTTGTGAGCGCCACCAAGTATCACAGGAATAATTTATGGCACTTGTATATTTAATGTGGATTACTTTGCTTGATCGGTTGCGATCATCACCGTAGATGTGGCGGCATCTGGCGGCAACCGTGTTGCTGCTCGTTAATCTTTTGAATCTTGCTCTCACAGTTTGAGTTCAGTGATCGCTATCAATGGATTTGCTTTTATAGACAGATAGCAATGCTTGTTGAATGAAAAGCGTTAGCTGAAAAATGTTTCTGGTACTGATAGTGAGAGAAAAACTGGTTCTAATTAATTTTAAGATAAGCAAAGCTCATTTTCGTTGTTATCTCTATTTTTTGAGTATGCATATGGTTCAGAAGATTTTTCTTGAACTCTTCAGTCAAAATTTTAATTTTCATTAAAAATTTCTATTAAAATTTACCCAAATTTAATTTTACATAGCAACCGGAGATGACTCATTATGAAAGCAACATTGATCTACATGCATGTCACTAATTAGTCTACTCACAGATTTATTCACCAGCACTTTGCGCCACCAACCCTTATAGTTTTCTTCGGCATGTATGGTAGATGCAAAATGAAAAAAAAAAACGCATCACTTTAAATAAAATTAAATTTAATTATTACACTGCAATCTAACGACAACAACTACCCACGAACAATTAAACGGACATGCGTTCTAACCATTGAGTCAATTAACCAACGCTTTATCTAAAATTAACGACTGTCAGCTGCTGCATTTGTCAATTGAGTCAGCAGATCAACTGATTTTAGTCCGTCTTCTGTGGAGATTGCACGTTCAGTCTGACAATTTATAAAAAAAAGAAAGTGTAATGTGTCAATCTGTGTGAAGACTTCTCAATTCGTAGTTGTTAGTTCTATCAGAACACAGCTTTATGGAGGGCTTATGCCACCAGTAATTTTAATAAATAGAATCACCACAGTTTTTATAAGAATCCATTGGAGCTCTGGGGCTTAAGCACTCATAAAAATTCAATGGCAATAATAAGGAAGTTATCAAATCAGAGCATACGGTCCAAAAAGTTTTCGCCATTGTACTGTGGTGAAATAAGCACACGTAAGTATTGGCCAAAACTCCTTTTTTTAAAAGTGACCTTTGTGGGTTGGCTTAAAACATATAAACTTGTGCATCTCTATATTAAAAGCATATGTTTTAACAGAAGTTGCTCGATCAGCTGACAGTGTATAAGTATGCTAATGGGTGATTTTAATACAAACACCGAGTTTACCCAGCATTCAACCATATATGAGCTTATCTGAAAAATTGCTGCAGTATCGTTATCTGATTCCGGGGTAAAGAAAAATCTGATTTCATCATCGATAACATCGTATACTTTGAGTTGAAGAGAGAGAAACGATAAGTTCAAGTAAATCGCCACATCATCCGAACACGATAAACTATATTGATGCTATATTGATGCAGCGATATAAAGGACTCCATAGAGAAGAAAGACGATAAAGAAACTTAGGCCAATTATCTTAGACCATTAAGAAAAAGCTTTCACGTTCATTTAAGAGTAAGAACGGGACAACATCCAAAACTGCATAATTAGCTAGATAGTATGAATCCGGACAACATTAAAATTAAAACAGAAAGTAACACTGTGGTAACACTAGACATCGAACAATGTAATTAAAACAAAGAACCACATTACCTTACGACTACATTCCAAACAAAATATTAATATTAATAAACATTCGCTAGAACGTTCTAGGACAGACGCGTTTCTGTTATTTAAATACCCATATAAAAAACTCGAAGCGCCTAAACCTATATATTATGTTTATAGCGTTGCATTGTTGAATTCTGTCCCAATCATGGGTCAGTTTTTTGAGTTGTTTTTTATTAATATATATTAATGCTTGAAATGGGCGTCAAATGATAGAGCTCGAAGAGCCTAAACAGAATATATAATAGGGTTACCTAGTCAAAAGGGACAGGTTTCGACAATGCAATTATGTATATTATGTTTAGGCTCTTCGCGCCTATTTTTTGTTTTCTTAACACACAATGAAATCGTAATACAATAAGGTACTCACGGAAAATCTCTTTCAATTTTCAAAAATATTATTTCTTTGAATTCAGAGAAGAAGGCATAGAAGAAAACATAGGCAATAAAGCTATCTTATTAATTTTGAGTGGTTATTGTTTGCTCTGTTTAGTCTCTCCCTGCAAGAAGTTTTTCAATATCTTTTTTATTTATTTACTTTTTTTCAAGCAATAGCAGTAATAGCACATTTCTGTAACCCAAGAGGACGACTTTAAAACATTTCACTGTCTAGACTGAAAAAAATAATAAAAAATTTTCTACGCAATCACCAACTTTTAAAAACTCGCCAATTACCATTGACGGCAACCCACAGTGATGGTCAGCACTAATGGCCTTTGAATTATGATGTCGATGGCACCACAATGCAATAACAAAAGATAAATTTCTAATAAAAAAGGTTAAAAGAAAACATATTGCAAAGGAAGAGCCACAATACGATTCGCGCATCGTGGTCCCAGTAGATAAACGTTGATGTACACGTTGCTTGACAATGCAATTAACAGGTAGTAGCTACTGCAAGCAACGGGTGACTACTAAACATGTTAATGCATAGTACATTAGTGTAAAATATATTTAAAGATTTTACTTCTAAATGGAATATTGATTTTTAAGTTTTTAATTATTTGAAATATTGCTAAAATTGTAATTATTTTTTTTTTAATTTAAAATTATTCCCGATTGATTACACAGGCTTACAAAGAAAAAAAGTTGCTATTCATTTGGCCAGACCATTGCATTATTCTCAATTTGACCTTGAAATGACTTTAATCTTGACGTGATAGAGGTATGTAGACCGCAAATTCCAGATCAGGGCATCAAATTACCTAGGAAAAAAATGGTCTGGTCAAAGAGACAGCACCTTTTTGTTTTGTAAATCTCTGTTATTGATGTGCGAACATCTTTACTTGCCGATATGGATGCTTACGTAACGCTTTCAATATATTTTGACTTTTCCAAAACCTTTCGACCTTTTCAAAATTTCTCAACTCGTTTCTTAATGTTTTTCAACTTTTTCATAATTTATCAATTTCTGCAAATTATTCGACTTTACCAACATATTTCGACTTTTACAGGATTAATTTGCAAAGTTTTTCTACTATTGCAACATTTTTCGACATATTCACCATTTTTTCCAACTTATGCAACATTTTCCAACTTTTGCAGAATTTGTTTACTTTTGCAACATTTATCGACTTGTGCAACATTTTCTGACTCTTGCAACATTTTTCGACTTTGCAACATTTTTTTAACTTTAGCAACATTTATCGACTTTTGTGATTTTTTTCGACTTTTGCATCCTTTTTCAAAACATCGACAGCATTACAACATTGGCAACATTTTTCGACTTTCGCAACATTTCTCTAGTGTTTTGCTGCTCTCAACTTTTTTAAGTTATTTCTATTTATCAAAATGTATCGAATATTGCAACCTTTTATAAATTTCAACGTTTTATAATAACTTTTTCAATAAAAATAACGCCGCTAGTACTTGCACTCACCTGTTTCTTGTCATCTTTTTTCTAATAGTTTTTGCATGCCATGGGTATTATTTAAAAGTTGTACATATTTGTAAGCGCGCATTAAGCCTTCGGAAATGCACTACATATCCTGATTTCTTTCTCACCTTATCAGCGCTCATTTCTTTCTTTTTGTCCTAAGCTAACAATCTAAGCTCAAAGTTGTTTTAACTGTTTTGCATCTTGGGAACTTCCGCAAAAGCAGTCAGTGCTGTTGACTTTTTTCTGATTACATCCTTCCTCTTCAAAGAGAAAATATAGAACGATCCAACGGATGCTAAAATAGGTTGATCACTATAAGAGCCCCAAGAAGAAGGAACAAATGTGCGTATGTGCTGGTGTTCGCTAAATGCATTAAATAGAGGCTAGAGGCTTGTATCTAGCGGTTAAGACCAGTTACACATGCAATTCAAAGTGGACAGTGCTGCCAACAAAATGTGATTTCAATAAGTTTATCTTAAAGATATAAAGATATTTTCTTATATTGTTGGCATATCTGTGTGTGTGTGCATGTGTGTTTGATTTTAATTTTCTTGTTTTGTTTGGAACAGCCTTAAGATCGTGTTAGCTTATTTTTATGACCAGGTTGTTACCCACAACTACAACAACAGCAGCAGCAGCAGCAACAGTTCATTGACGATTTCATTATAATTTTTTTTTTTCATTCAGCTGTTTGTTAGCTTTTCTTGACTAGAGAGCTACAATACCTACAATTTTGTTTTTATTTTTTTTTTTTCATTTTTCGCTTATTGACCGGATGAGCTGCTCCACGCAGCAGCTGCTGATGCTTTTACGCCGGATCAGGTGAGGATGAATGATAAAAGCGTCGACAGACGAAACCAACCGGTTTCATTGAGAAAACAAGACACAAAATCTATGAATTAAAATCGCAAAATAGAAAAGATTCACATGGATTCAAAAAAAAAAAACAACAAAACTGGCACAGCAAATCACATGTTGTTGTAGTTGTTGGGGCCGAATCACACACAATCAACAGCAACAGCACCAGCTGGTGGGGAGTGATCCCTGTTGCGTTTTTATTGGTATTGGCCAGTCCGTTCGTTGATTGCGTGTGTATTCAGCTGTTGAGTGTTTTATGAATGAAATGATCGGTACATGAATCTATTGAGTTGTGGATGAAACAAACGTACCAAGTCAACCAAGCGCCAGTGAAAAAAATACGACGGACGATGGACAGCGTTCATTTTCTGTTTTTTTTTTTTTAATTTCGAAATATATCTACTACTAGTATTTGGTTGATCATACTACACATATTTTCATGTGTATACGTTTTCATATTTTACTGTTGTCTTAAACAGCAACGCTGATTAATTGGGATATATAAATTTGTTAATGAACTATTTTCTATTCTATTGGTAATGTGTGCACGAAAGATGCCCAGTATGTTTGTTTAAATTATGCTCTGAATTGTTAACTCATTGAAAATTAATTTTAATTAGTGGCTTTATTTATGTCCAAATAGTAATTAATTAAATTGAATAAAACAAATGTGAAGTGATGTAAAACTTCACTTGAAATTGGTAGTCCAAAATCAGTGCTTAACTTAGGCGAGAATTTTTTTGCGTATGTATATGGTAATGTTACAACAGAGATCTAAATAACATTATAAAAGCAAAAGTTTGGAAGTTTGTTACTTAATCACGGCTAATCGGATAGAACTTGATGCATATATTGTCTTATGTCCTTCCTAACATCCTAGCTATACTTGCGAAATTTGATTCATGGATTCTGTCATATTTGTACCAAGCACCTTGCAAAATATGATTGGACAATTGGATATTTGGTACTTGGATGTATACTGCCTTTACTTTACTAAGTTTTATTGAAATCGTATATGAACATCGGGATATAGCATCAGAAAACATGTGCCATTTATGCATTTTTTGAAATGTGTCTGCCGCTCAGTTTGGCGGAACAAGGGCGGATGCGATGGCACCGAAGTGAGTATTCCTGGACAAAATACTATTCTCAGCTCAAAATGGAATATAACTTTTTAGAACTTATTACTCCAAAGTTTTTTTTAGTCGCTAAACATGAATCTACTGCAATTTTTTTTGATACATGGAACGCTCAATCTAATATGGCTGCTTAAATGCGAACAAACTCGGCAGTTTTCAGTTTTTGTCACCATATATAGAAACATGCATTATGAACAAAACTGTAGTGATGAAATGATTTTTTGTACCCATTAATTTATGAAAAGATTTGATTGAGTAATGATGCTTTAATCGCTCTATTATCTTCATATTAACTTTTACATTGAATGTTTTTGTAGTGGAGAAGAGTGTTCTTGTTTTTAGGTAAGATCTTGAATTCTAAAACGGAAGACCAGAGTGCTATGGAAACACTTACTGGCACAAGCACTGGACGAAATGTATTTAGGGTTTTGGATAAACGCTGTGCGCCAAAAATTATTCTTGCAAACATTACCAAACTCAATAGGAAAATATTATGTGTATGCGAAGTGGGCGTGGCAACTGCTATATAGTAAAAGTAAAACTTCTATGCACAGAAAAAAGTTTAAGAAATTTTTCCAAAGTTGGTACGTGAACATTTGGTAACACAAGCAAACACTGTACAAAATCTATGCGTGGTTTTGACAAGGGCAGGCACCTCCCATATAAGCAAACATTTTAGAAAGCTTCGGGAACATTTAGTGAGCCGAAAAGTCATCAAAAAACTATTCAAGCAAAGTAATCAAGATTTTGTTAACACAGATAGTCAGCATTGCAAATGATCAAAAACCTCTTGCTAGATAACATCTCTAAGGGGGATCCTAGGTTCAAAAAATCAATTTTTTTAATTGCTTTAATCAATACCTCAGTCATTCAATATTACATGAACAAAGTTTCAAGTTACTTTGTATTGAAAAGTTTTCTACCGAGAGCTTTGAAGCACTTTTTTTTTTAGTTTTATTTTGTACGAATTTACGGTTTTGGTGGGCGTGATTGCAAAAAAACTGAAAGACCAATTGACTCCATTTAAAGTTTTCTATTCAGTATTGTATTTTCTTCTATTTGAACTAAAAAGATCGTAGAAAATAAATAAATATTTTTTATAGAGGAGTTGAAGTAATTTTTTTTTTTGCAAAAAACCTTATTTTTCATAATTTCAATAAAATTTATTTCAATTTTTTTTTTGGTTTTCTTAGTTCACTCAAAAGAAAATTATATGAAAATTAAAAATCTTTTTCATACAAGAATATCGAGCTGTATCTTTTACGCTAATTGAATACTTCAGTGGCGAGGCGCTCTTCGAATTTGCTTATACATAGCTCGGCTGGAAATAAATTTTTATATGTTGCACACATTTGTTTTAAGTTCAAATATGTATGAAAAAATCTTAAAAAGTTCGTTGTTTTTTTTTTCCTTTCCAAAAACATTTCACGGAAACAGCTTCCATCGGACTTAATAATTTAGGATCCCCCTTAAGGCACCAAACATTTAAGACAAAGATGAGCTTAGTGTATCTTACTAAAATTTAGTGGGCAAAACTGGATTTTAAAAATATAATAAAATAATTCAAGTAATCGTGGACATCAAATTTAGAATTAAACTAAAATTTATTTTAAATGAAACTTTAATTTCTGTCAAAAAAAAAAAAAAATTACAATAAAGACAACTCATCAAGACCAAGAAAAATATGTATTGAAATTAAACATATATATTATATTATTATATCAAAGTGCTTTACACTTTGAATAGCTCAAGTTTAAGTGATGACTCTATAACGATATACACAATCATCACCGCGGGCAAGGGAATATCACAAAAAATAAAAAAAATAAAAAACAACGAAAAACGCACACATGAAGAGGGCGATCAAGCGGGCACACAAAGCGAAATACAGTAGCCACAGTCTCCGCAATAAATGACCACAGCATCCAACTATACAACCGTCCATTCATCCATCCATCCATCTGTTGATCTATCCAGACTGTGAACGCGCTCAGTTACAAATACAACAAGGCATAGTTTTTCGGTTAGTAAACCGGATGTTCCTAATCATAGTTAGTTTGTTTCAAATTAAATACGTTTCGTGTTTCTCTTTCTCGTTCTTATGCACATTATTCTTCTTTAACAAAAAAAAAAAAAAAAAAAAAACGAAAATAAAAATTGGAAAAGTGTAGATTCTGTGGTTCACAGTTAATAGCAGCAACAGTTCTATGTGCCAGCGAGCCGAGCCGCCTGTTCACTACTAAGGCTACGGTAGGGAGTTTTTTTTTCCTCTCGTTTATCGCTAAATTTGCATATTAAAAATATCGCTTCATTCAAAGTCTCGCTCGCTTGCTCACATTATTAATCGGTTTTTATTGTTTTTTTATTTTTTTTTTTTTATTTTATACCTATATTTTAGATAAGCGCATGCAGCCAGTCGACAAGATTCAATTACTCTTGGATATCAACGATAAAAATCGACATAGCGACAACAGTAAGGCATGAAATTCATTGCTCTTTTTTTGCAGATGAAAGTTAATGAAAATAATTTTGAAAATTCCATGTGTAAATTACTCTGAAGCTCGGACATACCAGAAAAGTGCAAAAACAATTAGCTCATAAATGCGAGCTGTTAATGTTAAAAAGAATAAGAAAACATTATTCTGAATATTATAGATAAGACTTGAAACAGGGATATTCCAACGCGCTGTATCGTCATAATGTTATCACTGGCATAACAGGGCGCGTGGAAATGATAAGCACCCCAGAAGAATTAGTCGAAAACATGATATACTTAGGCTTAGCATCCCAAAAAAAATTCCTAGTTTCGCCATCATACGTTCATATAAACTTATCCTATATATGCCCAAGCCGTCGTTTAATTGAATTTTTTTGACTCCTGTCTTTTAGTCTACGGCTCTGGGAGTGAAAATCATTAAAATTGACTTAGAGCTATCAGAACTACATACATGATACACATTCTCTTAACGTTTTTCCGCATTTAATGCTATACACCATTTGGGAACTTTGTTCTATATGGGAAGTGGCTTTTTGTGTATCAAGCTTAGATAAATTTTTGTTGAAGAAGATCATAGAAACATCATACCAAGACAAAACTCTCTCTACATAGCCCAGATAAAGTGCCTGCACTTGTTAAAGTATACACATTATATCCATCACATGACTAAGTAGCCCATGGAAAACTAATAGAAAGTTTTTTCGAAGAACGTCAGAGGAAAATTGCATGATAGTTCTCTGATCTTCCATGAAAAAAGTCTTCATAAACGTTGTCCCTTAAAAATCTCTCTAGAACTCAAACGCATCTGGAAAAGTGTTGAGACTTGTACATTATTTGATACCTTGCCATTTTTCCAAGACTCGGTATTCTAGAAGTTACACTCGAGATTCAGAAAAAAATTTTACACATTAAATATGGGCATTTCCACGATCGAGAACGCGACATTCGTACGCCTTTGAAATGCAAAAAAATAAAGAAAACTGAAACATATATCAGACTTATGTATATGATGTGATGATGCGATTTTAAACTCATGTAGTTTATATATCATGAGATTTTCATCTCATGCAACATTAATTTTAAGACTCTTTGTTTTTTTCTAATGATAAAAGCTTTAGTAAGATAAAAATCTCATGAGTTACAAATCACATCATAACACGTTACAGATTTTTAATACTTTTTATGGGATTTTTATCTGATGTGGTTTACATATTTTATAATATTTTTAATTATGACAATCTTTCTCAAAATAATTTGATTTTGTAAGATATTCAGCATTTGGCGATTTTACTGTGATAAATTTCGTATCCCACGAAATTTTTGTCACTTGAAATTTCATAACTAAGTGACAAATACCATATGGGTTCGATTATAATTTAAGCAAAATTTCAGTCAAGCTCTCATATTTTGTGCTAGATTTTATATAATAAATAGGAATATAACTGTGCGCCTGAAAACTGCACAAGAATTTTAATGGAAATATTTTCTTTCAATTCTTTTAAGGATGGGAAACGGTTGTGCAACCGATGGATTCTATCTGTTTTCCATTTAAAAAAAAAAGCAGCTTTTAATATCATCGGTGAGTACGTTATTCAAAAAGTTTTTTTTATCGAACTACAATTTTTAAATGGAATATAAAGTCAAAACTAATTCAAATTTTACATTTATATGCTTTTGTACAACGTGGCGTATGAGTGACATTGATTTATGTCTCAAAGAAAATTGAAATTATAAATTCGTCACTTTCGAAACGAAAACTATAGCAGACTATTCCAACGTCAAATTAATGTTGCTCGTAAAAATATCAATATCTCACATGGCTTTGGAAATATTAAGTTTTTAAGGAAATTGAATATGGTTCGTACCTATATCTTAAAAACTAGATGAGATATTGATATGAAAAAAAATCGATTTTTTTTTCATGTATTTTATATATTGAACTTTTCTTTGAAGTATTTTACCACACATGAATTTGCTCATCTGAAAAATTTTGCGAATTGATCGTGTACATACAAAAAAAAATTAAACGTATGCGAAATTTATTCAATTCGTCAATCAATCAATCAATTAGTTTGCGTACCAGAGAAAATAATAACTAATTCACTTGCTGCAACGGCTACAATTGTTGCGAATAATAATTAGCAATAATTGCTCGTTTGCAAACATTTTTAATTGCCATGTTTAAGAGTTCAATTAAAATTATAAATAAAAACTGTCTATGCCAGTGTAGTTTCAATGACTTCTGCGAATATGATTAGAATGACATTTCAATAAATCGCATTGCAGTTTTGTATAATTAATGCTATCGTAAAAAAACAAAACTTTAATTTTCCAAAAAAAAGAATAAACACGAATGCCGTCACAATTCAAAAATATTTTAAAATATTTGTTAGTTCTTATACAGCCTCTTATTAATATGTATTTAAAAAAACAAAATTAAATGCCTTGCTTGATTTTTAATACATAACAACTTAATTTTTATTAATTTAACATACACAGATAACATCTATTTTCTCTATAAGGATTTATTTATAACAATACAAGACATTAAATGATAACAACTATAGAACTAAGTCTACTGCAACACATATGAATCGGTGATATTTCATTCCCACAGACTATGTGTGATCAAACTAATTCACATTATTGACAAAATTATCACTCAGCTTGAATAAAAAGCATTTCATTAATGACAAAATGAAAACAACAATATGAGACTAAAGGAAATAAAATATTTATTTATGCAAATGTGTAATAAAATCAATGACAACACTAAAAGATTTTTAAAGCCGTGGCGCCTGACTGACTTCATTATGATTAAGTCTTAAGACAGTCTCACATATACTCGCACATATCTAACAATTTATTAAAACGGCTTTTTTTAATGAATTTATTATACAAAACACTGCGGTTTTCACTAATTTTTAACTGTTAACACAAAATGGTACATGTTAATATTTTGGTATACCATTCCATATAAAAATCAAAATTATTTTTTCAACACACAATAACTGCAGCGAAAATATTTAACAAAAAAAAAAACAATAAGCGTAGTGATCAAGCGTATAATGAAATTTAGAAATAATTATTCAAACGTGCAATTTTTATTACATGCGACTTATATTACATGAGATTTTTATTTCACGCGACTTTTATATATTAAAAGTTCTCTTATTTTTTTATGATAAAAATTCTAATAAGGTAAAAATTTCATGTTATATAGGCCGCATGAGATAAAAATCACATTATCACAACATTATATATTCGACTAACTTATATTACATGTGATTTTTATCTCACGTAACTTTTATTTTTAAAAACTTTTATTTTTTTCTATTGATAAAAACATGAGATAAAAATCACATTATCAGACATTTTAGATTTTTAATACTTATTAACTATGCGATGTTTATCTACTTATTTTGTAAGATTTTTGACAGTTTTTCTCAAGAAAGTTTTGTGAGATTTTCAAAATTTGGCAATTTTACTGTAATAAATTTCATATCCCATGAAATTTTTGTCGCTTGAAATTTCATAAATAACTGACCAATTTAATTTTTTGAGTAAAATCAAACACTCAAAAATACCCCATTTCAAAAAACATGGTTTTTAAGATCAATAGCGTGTAATTTATTCGAAAGGTCTATTTTCGAACTAAAATTGTTAAGTAGAAAGACAGGCAGTTGTGTGACATAATTTTGATACCAATTATATGTGGGTAGCAGGTACATATCGTTGGAAAGATATTTTTAACAATTTAATAGCTACGAAGAGACTGATGCTGTAAATCGATATGTGCTGGCTTAGCTGGTCGAAGTTTCTTTTTAAGTATGGAATTATACAAATGGCGTCTAAAATAATATTTGTTGTAGCGTTATTAATATTATGGGAGGAGTAATGCATACAATAGGAATCTTAAGCGTTGATTTCTAATTTGATAAAAAAAATTTGGTGAAAAATTTTCATTGGTATCTACGAATTTTATGACAAAAATAGCATGAGATAAACCTCACATGCGATAAAAATTTCATGTGATAAAAATTGCATGTAATAAAGAAAAACACGCGACACCTTATCTATGAGATAAAAAAAACCAAATCTAAATTTGAAAATCGTTTTTTGATACTCGTGCCTTTGAGAGACGTCACGACAACTTTGCCCAAGGTGCAACTGGAGCTAACACCGATAGAGAACCAAAACTAGAATATTTCAAAATGAGCAATTTGTAGCCTGCTTGGCTACTCGTGCTATCTGGATAATCCGGCTAATGGCAACATTTCTCAGAGCTGACGAAATATGAAACATATGTTTCTTTACAACGCACAGTGAGCAAAATGGGTAGAGAGTGTCAATATACGATCTACATTCTAATGTGCGAATTTGCTTTTATGGTGGGAGTTTTCAATAGTGACCGATAAAAGTGTTTGAAAATCGTTTTTGTTGGCCTACTCAAAATGTAAGGCTCAAATCGAAAAATATATTGAGAGCAAAACTGTAGAAGAAAAAATAACAAATCAATTTCGTGCCCGGAAGTTATTGTCTATGAAGGAATTATTCCGGGGTGTCTGTTTAAAAACTGTCAATAACTCGAAAAACAAGTTGAGGAGGAAAAAAAATCGATATAAATCGAAAAGATTTTGCTGAGCTTTGACATTTTAGACCTTGTCACAAAAACTGCACTTTTTGCAAAAAATTCAATTTTCATATTTTTATTTAGTCGAAAAATAAGTCTTTTAAATGCTTTACTCTGTTTACTCTCCAAAACAAAACCTCTATATCAATAAAAAATTAGCTCAGCTTGATTATAAGTGAACGCAAATATTTCATGGCATAAGAATTTCATACTATAAAATTCTTAAGCGGTTAAAATCTCGTTGAAAAAAAATAAACAAAAAATTATAGAAAATATTCTAAGTTAAGATATTTTTCAAAAAATAACCTTACACAAAAATCATATGCAATAAAAGTCACAGGAGATAAAATTTTCATGAGATAAAAATAAATTGCAAATCACTCATTAATATTTGCTCAAGGTACCACTGAAGCTAACGCCAGCGCGAACTTTAGATGGACTATTGAGCATTATTATTTTTAATAAAAAATAGTTTTATAGATTTTGTATACTTCTATAAATCCAAATCTATGAATATTTTTTAAAACGTACCTAAACAGTGGATAAAAGATCAATGATATTTGTTAGAAAATTTGAGCTAAGAATTACATTTTATGGCATCTTATCTTTGTCAAAGTTGAGACGAACTTAACCCAAGTTCAATTAATTTCTACATACCACGAGCTTAAAGTATACGATACCACAATGAAAAAGTACTTTGAAACTACTCTACTTTTGTCAATAATAGAAAATTAAATTTTGCTATGGATGTATTATTTTACATATCATTCAATATCATTGCTGATCTTGATGTTGCAAGCAAAAAAAGAAGCAACACATCATAGCAGTTGCGGTCAACAACAGTTTATTAAAAAACTAAAGCTATAAAAAAATCTGCGCAGCACAAATAATCACAACAACGTAAAAATAAGTAGCACCTGGTGTGATTATAGCCCTTGTGGCGCATGCTGCAAAGCAGCAACAGCAACTTTTATGAAATTAATTGCGTTGTGCGCATGCGCGCATCGCATTGTGCGCATGCGCGCATCGCATTGTATTCGCTTATGCGCACTTTTCTATTTCAACTGACCACCCGCCACTGTCTCCCCTCTAGCAAACAGAACAATTTCCACTTGCAAATTGCATTGACTTCGTAAGACCTCAATTCGATGAAGTTCTTCTATCGTTCATAATAAGCTTCTTAGATGTACATATGAAGAAGTTCCGTCCGTCCATCAGTCAGTTGGTCAGCTCTATGAACGTACGATCGTATGAGCATCAATTGACTTGAACTGCTACGCAGTATTCTTCTTTTTCATATCAAGATCCAACCATTTGACTTTTTAAAGCTGCCAGTATGCTATGCAATACAGGGGGCGCATTTGAATACAACTGCTGCTGCTGCAATCATTGCGCATGCGCGCGCGCCATTCTCGCTTCATTTCATTCATAATATTGTTGCTGCTAATAATATCATACATATATGAGTGACATAGAATCGTTACTCGATACAAACGATGCTTTTAGCTTTTTTTTAAAATTATTTTATATTCTTTTGATGCGATATTTCCTTAGTATAGATATTATCAAAAGTAACCAAAGCTGTATAGAAAATTATCCACCACGGAATAATATCCAAACGGAAAAAGCAAAACAGTTAAGAAATACGATTTTGATACTTGAACTACAATATCGATACTTTGCTGCTACCAGCAAAATGACCCTTGCAACAATTGCTGTAAACACTAACACCAACAGTTGCAATCCTAAGTTCTGAAGTACGATGGTTAACTACAAAAAAAAAAAAAAAAATGGCAACTCCATTTTGACTTTGTGTTACGCTTTTTTCCAATCATTAGACTCTATGATGAGGCGATAGATTTGTGGCAACAAAACAGCAACAACAACAACGAGAACAAAAACAACCATCATGACAGCGACAACGTTAAGGTAGAAAGCAAAGCAAAGCAGAAAAAAACCAACAGTCGCTTGTTCAGCTGGATAAAAAGTTTCACCTGCTCCTGCTTGGTTGGGGTTGAGGAAAAAGCAAACCAGTGCCCCAGAGTACTCGACACTAGTAGAGATATAACAACAAGTACGTTTATGTTGTTGTACGATCGGTAATACCAACAATTTATATTTTAAGTGCTGCATCATCTAGTTTGGACACTGCGCGCATTCGTAAGCAGATCGCTAGTTGTTTTTGCCATTGCCATTGCTGTTGCTGTTGCTGTTGCTGCTGTCCGTTCATTTGATGCGGGATACTAAAGAGGTAAAACTAGCGGCTCTGGAGGGAGATCACTTGACCGCCCGTATCTGCGTATTGAACAAGTTTTATTGCAAAAAAAAAAAAAAAAAATAACGAAAAGAAAAATTAAACACTCACTACAAACACTAAGTAATAAAAATGAAACTTTTTAGCTTTTCCTCATTGCGAATCGCATAATAAATGTAATATCGCTACAACATAAATACGTACACACAAACATGTATGTGAGCAAAAGTAATAAAAAATTGGTGTAAATATATTAACAATTTTTATTTCCTCTTTTAAGGATTTTTGAAAACGATAATTTTACTCTATAATGACACACTGTTTTAGTAAAAAAAGATTATCTTAAAGTTTACATCAGTTGATTTTTTTTTATAATCATTTTTAATTGAACTTACAGCTATTAACAAGCAGTGATATTCTTGTAAATTTATAAATCAATCAATGATTAAACAAACACAATGATCCATGTAGCTTGTGTAAGCCATTAATTAACTCATTATTCGTGTTGCGTGTTAAAACTTGTGAATTGTTTTGCACAATGAACAAAGAAGTTATTTTGAACACACAAAAGTGTGTTATTGTTTGTAACATATAGGCTATTGACTATGTACCTTAATAAGGGACTAATTCGTTAAAGGTATTTTATTGTCTTATATGTTCAAGTGAACCCTAAAACTGATATAGCCAAAAGTGCTACTAAACTTTGGCTTGGACTTTTCAGAACGGGTCAATTATGTCCATTTTTAATATTTTTAATTATAACTCAAAAACTATACATTTTTGATAGAAACACATTATAAGATTTATTGTAGGGAATTAAATTTCCTATCGAAATGACTTTTTATATTGGGAAAAAATTATTTTTTCAACAAAATAAGTTAAAAAAACTATTTAAAAAAAAACGGAAAATTTCCTCTTTTTTAATTTTTTCAAATTTTTGAGTACAACTTTTTTTTGAGTGTATTTAGGGAATTTTTTTGAAGGCCCACAAAAGTATTTTGGATAAATATTGACTGAAATACAGTTGTGCTAAGTTACCTACTTTTGTATGATTTTACTAACATAGGACGACAAAAATAAAAAAAAATCCAAAACCAGAGACCAGACCTATCATATCCGAAGGACTTTAATGCGATGAATCCGAATCCGAGCTCAGAATTTCTCATATTCGTCAGGTTTTCGAGATATTCTAACCTAAAAGTGCAAAAAACACGGTTTTTGGCTATATTTGAGCTTATTTTACATCGCGAATAAATTTTTTTTCCAAAACTGGTTACGGCATCTGAAAATATTACTCTTACCCTTCTGCTAAAAATTGTAATAAAGATATGTTATTGTTTTAAAAACTTACTAGCATCAACATACATATGTCATGTTACAAGCATTCAGATTCAAAACTCAACCGATACTCTAAATACACAGGGTCGGAAGAGTTTTTCACGCTAAATACAGATCTGGACTCAGAAATTTCTCATCATGTCAAGATTTTGAGAAAAATGGGATCAAAATTATTAAAAACAGTGACGTCTTGAAGCTTCACTAATATTAATATCATTTGAACAATTAGAATTGACAATTTGAAGATGAGGGTGCATTACTTATAAGATGGTAGTGGTGGGAAAAAGTGAATGATTTAGTCAAAATCAAATAAAGTATCAGTTTCTTAGCAATTTAGTGCTTCTTGATAATTTTCATCAGGTGATACGTGTGTCTTAATTCGAGTCAACGGAGATTATTTAGAGTCAGCGAATGATCCAAGATTTTCTTCTCCCCGCGCAAAATTCTTCATAAAGCCTAGATTAGGGTAGATTTTGGGTAGCGGCCTCTTAGCCTTACATGAGATCTCAGGGGTCCATAGTGTTAACACAAACGCTCTGCTTTAGTCTTATTAGTAAATTCTGGATCTTTAATTGTGATGCTCGTCCAATTTGAAGATACCTGTTGTTACAGCGAACTTTTTGATTTCACTTAGGTGGACTTTTGTCAGTTCTTTCAAGTATAAGAAAACGGCTGCCTGAAGTATTTTAATCTATTTCTCACAAATTGGGGCAAGTGCAAAGAAGGTGTTCGATAGTTTTTTGATCGTCGGGTTCTTGGCAATTTTTACACCAGTCATTGGATTCTGTGCCCAACTTAAAAGGCTGATGCCAAATAAGGGCCAGTTACAACTCTGGTCAAAAAGCTGCATTCACTCAGAGTTAAGGATAACAAATAATAAGTATTCATTTTATAGAAAAAGTTCCAAGAATGTATTGTAATATTGCTAGTGGAAGGGAAATATCACCTTTTTTCCGCTATTGAGAGTAGTCATCATAGGGCACGCATTTTAACTGAAGAGAAACTTGTCTGGGCGATTAAAAGTTTACAAATCAATAGGACCAGGAGGGTATTCCTCCCACTATGCTGCAAAGAATGGCTCAACTTCATCGCAAAGAGCTGGTCGACGAAAGTATTCAGAGATTGTTAAATTAGTCCAATTAGATTATCTTCATTCGTTCCAATGACATTAAAATGACTCTAAGGCTAAACTGCGTCTAGCAACCAAAGTCTAGCGTTCTGTGTATATGTTAGTGGCAAAACTAATACGCCCTAGGCAAAACTAGCTAACTTGTAGAAATACTGTAGCTAACGTAGCCGATGAAGGACAAATATAGGATGCAAGCTTTAGGTTTGCCTACGGTGAACTAGATTTGCCTTTAGCCAATGCCATACCACTTTAAGTTGAAAAAAATACTGAACTGAAATTGATTTATTATTCACTTGTGGAGCAATCAAAAAAGGTTTACACTTTTTTCAATTAATAATTATTAGAACACCTTAGAATGCATTTTTGCACAAAAGACAAGGACAAATAACTCATTCAAATCTTAATTGTGAATATTCTAATTCTAAATAAATAAAAAAAATTCTACGCATTCACACAATTCAACACCTGGCAAAATTCATAAATTAAATTTGGTTGCGCATAGCGAGCTGCCAACAAGTCAAACTGCCGCACTCGCCGCAAATTCGGCCAAAAATAGCAACACTTATTAAAAACACTAATTGCCGCACGCCCGCCGCTTGGTAGCAAGGGGTGTTGGTTTATTTTTCTTTGTGCCAGGTTGGCTGCCGTGAAAATATCATGTGGCGCTTTTGTGTCTGTGCCGCCTATGTGTGTAAGCGTGCAGCAGCACAAAACGCCACTTCTATTTCTTCAATTCCATCGAGTATTCTCCTGTGCTCGATTGCTGCATTTTTCGTTATGATTTTGATTTTCCGATTTTTTTTTTTTCTATTAAATTTGGAACAACATCTTAGCGCCACTAACTCTACGGGGTTTCTGCGTAGATACAACACAACACAACGAAACAAATGCAACACTTTCATCTTTTGTTACTTAATTTGTTATCGATTTTTATTGCGTTGCAACAGAAAAATAATCGTTGCATTTTAATTGTATGTTGCTGCTGACTCCTTTGTGCGAGTACGTCGTGTATTTATGTTAATAGGGGAAATTTATTTCATTGTTTCATTGATTTCTAACAAACTGATGCTGACCATAACACCGCCGCCGCTGCCGTGAGTATCTTTTGGATGCTTCTCGTGCGTTAATCTATGCGCGCGTCGTATCACAACAACAGATAAAAGTGAGAACGAAGAACAAGCAAATGTCGGCGTCGGCATTTATTTAGTCGAAATCTTTATTTAAATGAAAACAAATTCGAGCTGATGTTCGAAAGTGCGCCGTAAAACGTGTAACTAATGTGTGGCATAAAATACAAACTACGCCATCTATGCGATACTTTTCGGAGCGATCAATTGTTTATTTGTGTTCCTGGAAGATTTGTTGCTTTGGTCATATATTCATTTGTCGTTGCTCGCTTGTCTGCAACTGTACACAAAATGTGTTGTTGTTATTTAAATAAATATCGTTTATTTTTTAATTGTTGTTGTTGATTTTTTTTGTAAAATAAACAACAATTTTATACCATAGTTACATAATATTGACAGCCCAAAAACAAAAAAAAAAATTTAGTACATTTTATTTTAAAGGAAAAGTATTGGGAAATTTTATTATTCTAGAGGTATTTTGTATGTTGCATTCAGATTTTGTAATAAGTAAGTGAAATCAAGTGTGAAATTTCAAAAAATTCTATTTAAAAACTTTTAAATATGTATAAAGGAAAGAACTGAATATTCTAAAAGAGAACAAAATTCTTTGCACCACAAAAGTATTTACATATATTTATCATTTGCATAGCCAATACAAACGTTTAACATCAAAGCTTGGGCAACATTTCACTCTCGAACCACAAAAGATATTGTGATTTGTTTTTAAACTAAATTACAGCAATAAGCTGACGAGTTAGCTAACTGTCTAGAGCAGCGATGGGCACCTAGTGGCACTTTCTGCCCTCATGGCCCGAACCGTTATTCGACGCACAAGCAACCAACAAACAATTCAACGCTATCGACGCACAGCGTTGAATTGAGTTCAAAAGAAAATAAAAACAACACACAAAGGCGTTAGCGACGGTGCCGCATTGTGTCTCGACGAATGTAGAAATTTTTTTTTTGTAGTGCAATTTGGTTTTTTTTGTGTGCTGTTGGCGATTTTGGAAATGAAAGCAAAAAACTTTAAAATTTCGTTTTTTGTTGCTTAATTTTTTTGTTGCGCCCTTTTGCTAGATTTCCATGCCCACCGCTGGTCTAGAGCTAACAGTTGAAAATTGTATCAGAAAATCGTCAGAAAAAGAAACTTAATAACAGAAATGAGTCTGAATAAGTTGGCTTATTTATTGTATGAAGTATTAATAAGCCAATTTATATTTTGAACTTATTTTCTGGCTTACTAATAAGCTGCAAATTTTTTAGCCTATAAGCGTTTAAAAAAGTGGTTGAAAATTTGACCCTTAGATTTTGTGATATCATGATCATATTTTAAATTTGACGATCGGGACATCCAAAAACAATGTTGTGATGAAAAGTTGATGTCGGTGATTGATGACAGAGAGATTAGAAAAACAATTATTGTTGTGCTCAAGCAATGTCCGAAGTAAGTTCTCAAAATAACTTTTATACTGTACTGTACATATGATCTGGCTCAAGGAAACAAGCAATTTTTTTTTCTAAAACAAATCTTATTAGTCATATGATGCAAATTTGTTTAATAAGAAATTTCCCTACTGGGTAGAATTAGTATAACCTAAACTGCTGTGTGTTAGTGTATTCAAAACATTTGCAGAACTGTTTTCCATTTAAAAAGCTTTTAAATTTGGTGACATAGCTAAAATTCTTCACATGCGCATAGAAATTGCAATTGAAATGAAAGAATTGCATTCGAAACGGTTGTTGCTGCTCACGAGATGTAACAAACTTGTAGATACAATGAGTCGTTTGAATTCATCGCTTTTTGTCAAACAAAAATAAAGTTAAGAACTAAAAAAAAAGCGTTATACTTTAATGAGTTCGGTGATCGACAAACGGAACATGCATAAGTGTATCTAGAAATTACATTTAGTATGTAGTTATACGATCTGTTGCAATGTTCACATGTATTTGTAAGTTTATTTTGTGTGTCTCTGTCTGCTTTGCAATCAATTGCTGTTGCCCCCTAAACAGATGAAGCGTTAAATTGCCAATTGGCTTAAAACAACAACGATGGCAGGCAACAAGAGCGACAACAAAAGTCTATTAAATGTTTCTTTTTTTTTCATTTTATCGAGTTTCACATATGCCCGATACGATAGCGGCAGACGAGCGAATGTTGCAAGTAAGCAAATGTAGCAGCAGCAACAATATTGAAATATCTTACTATAAATGTTGCACGCTTCATTTGCAGTTAGTCACTGAGATGATAGCTTGTCGATCGATTGAGTACCCAATTGGTTAAAAACCACAAATAACTAAACGCATACGATATAACATTTTCTTGTAACGCTGTCGATATAAAATGAATTACAAAAACAAAAAAAAAAACAGAAAAATTGATTTTTGCTTTGCTTAAAGTGTAATAACACTCTTTGTTTGGGTTCGCAAAAAATCTTTGCGAGAAGGAAAGACCTTTCGGGCTTAGAAATACTCACTGCTCAAATGTCACTGATGATTCCATTTAGCAATGAATGAAACTAGTATGACTAGCTTTAATGTAATTTTTATGCTGTTATCACACACTCTACTGAACAGTAAGCTCTGTAAAATAACTTTTTTACTACTTCATTACCATCCAGTGGCTTATTCTCAAGTGTTGACGAATATTTTTAAAAAAAGTTGTCAAAGCAATACTTTCAAAAAAGAAAATCAAATTTTTATTGCTTTATTATTACATCAGCGATTACATTCCGACATAAATTTCCTACTGATCAACTGCTACTTCGCATAAGCAATTCAAATGAACGCGATTCACAATGACTTAGAGAGGATCGTTCTATGTCCAGGAATAGTACGTAAATATGGAAAGAAGTTGAAAAAAGCGGTCAAAGTATTGAAGAGAAAAAAAATGATATCAACGTTATTTGATATGCAGGTGCGTTTAATAAGCATTTCATAGTTTTTGTTGTTGTTGTAATTTTTTTAAATACATTTTCATATTCTTCATTGATTAACGTGCGCGGAGTCGCAGATAGCAGCCAGCCGAGTATTAGTTAGTCCATAAAAGCACCACGAACAAAAATTGCTTATGAATGATTGAATGGCATTTGATTGATATGTAGTTGCTTTTGTTGTTGTAGTTTTTTTCTGCCTGCAGTACATTATTCGTATTTATACACAAAAAAAAAATTTTTTTATTTTTTTTTTTTGCAATAAAATTATCTTTATGATTTGCAGATTACACTGTAGCATCAGAGTTAAAATTGCAATAGGATTTTGACATGATCTGGTTAGGCCTAAATTATGCGGCTTAGACTATAATTAGTTGCTTATACATGCGAGCAGTAAAAAGAGTATGAGCAAATAGCGCATTCGTGCATAAGCAGGCAATTGTTTCAAGTAAAGTGGTTTTTATCAATGGTCTGATAAAGACTATATTTTATTCATATTTTCAATTAAGTATTTCTAAAGAAAAAACTATCAAATCTAATGTGACTTAAGATGACGAAAATGTTGAAGAATGTTTTTGCTTATGCGTAAAACAGTGTGTTTTTATAATTATTTCGATGGGTATATGATATGACATATAAGATATATGCAGCGTTGCTCTAAATATTTCAGTCCCTGGATCATCCAATTTATAACACAAATATTGGTAGATGTTTCAAATTCATCGGATATCACCGTAAACTAGTCATTGATTAAAAGGAGTGCCCACAACTTTTTTGTAGACAAGTGCAGCCGGGAAGAGATTCTCCTATCTATCTTAGGTTTAATTTATTTGTAATGTGTATATGTGGCTAAGAAGTGGTTTGTATTGACGTTATCTTCGGCTATCAAAGCATCCATAAAGCTTTGTAAGAAGGATTTGATATATTGCTGCTCATTTATTTTAAAACAAGTTATAAAAAGGTGAGATGTTTTTTATAACATTCCCTACAATTCCAGAGCCAATCACCGTATGCTATAAAAACTGGGTGTTCAATAAGAAAAAATAAGACAAATTATTTCGAGATTACATTTTTCCTAAAAATATGCAACGATTTTTCTAATTTAACGACAAAATCTAATACATTTAGTAAATACACAAACCAATGAATACGACGAAGTGAATGTAAGAGAATACCCTTTAACAAGCGGAAGCGCGCCAACGTATAGCAAAGTTATGCTTTTGCTTGCCATTAATGGTATCCATGCAAGCATTGTCTGTGTGTATAAAACCTTATAAAACGATTACATTTCTTTTGCATATGAAGTTTCATTTGCATTTCGTGAATACCATCACTATGCGGATTTATATAAGCAAATATGTATGTACATATCATATAAATCCTGAGCTGCGGCCACAGGCCGTCCACTATTCCTAGTTTTTATGTATAATTACTGTGGCTAGCAAAGCCGGTGTTGGACATACATATGTTATGTACATATGTTATGTACATATGTATGTATATAAAAAATAAATAAAAAAATTTTTTACACAATTTATTTATCTCGGATGCCATAAGAGATCAACTTTTTTTTCAGATTCGGTTTTAGGGGGTACAACTCCATATTTCAAAAAAAAATAAATTTTGGAGCATCGCCTCTAAAGTCAAATTGCTCCTAAATTTGTAAAAAGGTCAAAAATTTCCCATAAAGTTGGTGACTAAAAAAACGAATATATTTTTAAAAAAATAGTTTTTTTCAAGGCCGTTAATTCGTCCATTTTAACTTGGCAACCCTGGCTTCCAACGCACTTGGCAAATGATTATTGTATGTACCAGGATATTGACCAGTTGTTTTGTAAAGTGTGAAAAAATTAAAATTGCCAAAATGTCAAAAAAAAGGCAAAAATATGATAAGCTTTAAAGTAACAGCTGTTTGGGAAAAATTACGGTAAATTTTTTGGATTGGCAGTTGATGACAGAGTTGGTTTCTGTAAACATTCGCATTTCAGAGAAGCGTCGAACAAAATTGGACTAAATTTTGTAAGAATTTGGCAGCTATTAAATGTATGTGACGCTGATATAAACATCTTCATATTTCTTAATAAAATTTGAAAAAAAAAAATTATAATATGTATTAAGAATGTAAGCATAAAAAATAGAGTATTTTGACAAACTTTAACTGTTTTATGACATGGAGCTTAAATAAATAAATTGGTTATACAGTCGTGTCTGGATATAGTGAACTAATTATGCAAGGCCTATTCACAGTATCCAGGTTGTTGTTCACTATATTAAGGTTGACATTTTTGTTCAAAAACTCGTTTTATTTGCTCAAAATACACATTTGTATATGTAAATTAGTTAAATAGAATAAATTTGAAGGAAAATAGAATTGTACATTTGTTTATTGAAAGAATTTGCGAATAGATATTTGCTTCTTGCGTTCAGAAATTGACGTTTAGACCGCTCTCCCGCGTATACTTCTCAATGCTAGTATGCCAGCATAATCAGTAGTGTTGGCATCAGCTTTTTTGGGTTTTTTTTATTGCTTTCTGCTTGAAGTGGATTTCAAAATTTTGTTCACTATTACTCTAAATAGTGAACAAAACTCAATGTAAAATTTTGGTGTTCACAATATCAAGGTGTTCACTATATCCAGACACGACTGTAGTTATCTTTTCAACTGGATATATACACATACATACATACATACATATGTACATGTTGGAGATTATGAAAGCAGTCTTGGTCAATTTTTTTTTAAAACTTAATCACATATTCACCAGCACATATCATTGATTCCGAAATTACGTGACCGAAAGGATACAGATATGACAAATTTAAACTTGTACAACTTCTAAAAAAACTTATGATTGCGAATCCTCAGCAAAATTTCTAGCTCTGAAAGAGAGCTTCATAGTGAGATTGATATTGATATTGAGAAAAAACATTTCGTGTCGAATGGAGTTTGTGTGATTATTTATACCTAAGCTTCCTAATTATCGTGTATTCATATCACTTTTACTTTTATGTTATTTATTTTATTATTATTATAACAATAACATTAAATCTTAATTACATTTTTTTAAATTTGAGAATCACCCAAATATGGGGTATGACATAAAACCTTTTAACGCATACAAAAGCAAAAACAACCGATTATTCAAAACTTTCCTTCAAATTTAAAAAAAAATTAAAATTTTATTGATATTTGATTCAAGTTATTATAATTCATACTAATGGTTTTAGACAACTTAAATTGTCAGCATTTTGATAAGATAAGAGGATATACATATACAAAAAACATGAAACCAGCCAGACAAAACTGAAACTTTTTAAAATTCATAGGGATTATAACTTTCAGATAAGAAGAAATAAAAATCGATATTTTGCATAGAATCTATTTTTGTAAAACTGATAAAAATGCAAAAAAAAAATTCAAAGAAAAACAAAGCATTGAATAGCTACAAATGACTACAACAAAATACATACAGAACGAAAAAATGAATGAAACTCAAATAAATTCGAAGAGCTAAGCAAAAAAACTTATGAATGAAATGTTGTAAACACAAAAAAAGAAAAACAAAAAAAAATAATCAATGAAAAAAAGCAAAAACACGATAAAAAGATATCAACATGTAAACGCAGCAAAATTCAGTGAAACGCAACATGAGGAGTATGACGCTAAAACTAGATATAGCTACAACAACAACCAGTTGAGCCACTTTAAAAACTACAGAAACGAATAAAAAAAACACAAAATGCAAGAGAATTCGATAAAGAAGTGCGAACGAAGTAGGGAAGAAAAATAAAAAGTAAATGCAGCGAAGTTGTCTGGCAAACGATTGAAGATCCCCAAAGACCTAAAGCCAGATGCAAACGAATGGATCAAAAACTAAAATACGAAAAAAATCATACGCCGTATAAAAGCAAAAATAAATGATGAACGACTATCTGTGCCAGAAGATACAATAAATAAAAATTTATCAAAAATATTAAAACAAACCAACAAAAAAAATCTCGAAAAAAAAACTATATAAATAAACCATAAAAAAAAGTAACCTGGCAGGGTGCATACAAACGGTCAGGCAAACTTTATGAAAATTACAAAAAAACGAAAAAAAAAACTTCGTATTACCAGTGCGCCCACGGTCAATACCAAAATGCAAAGAGGTGGAGTGGCAACTTAGCAACGAACGCACACCATAGACCTAAGCTGACATAGCCCAGTGAGAAAAAAGGCAAGCGTTTTAGACTCTGCTAAAACCTAACAATGGGCCCCTTTTCATGTGAAAAATTTGGAAAATCTACATTGGTAATCCCAGAAAGAGGTCCTCATTTCCCGTTTCCTACAGACATCAAGGAGGCTCCACCTTTGTGACCGGTGCCCGTGGCTCTAGTCCCCACTAGCCCTACTTGAATCTAGCACTGAGGCAGAATCATTCACTTAATGATCGAAAAATGTCGATAAAGGATTTTGGGCCTTACCAATGGCACTCTTGGGCCTGGTTTGGGCTAATTTTTCGAAAAAAAGTGTACATAAATAAATCTAGGAAGGATACAAATTAATTTTGAACATCTTAGGGGCCGTCCATTAATTACGTGAGTCAAAATAGGGAGGGAGGGCAAAATCTCACCAAATTTCACCAAGAGGAGGGGGGTCCGAATTTTCAGAAAAACACCTCACGTAATTAATTGACGGCCCCTTATTAGAACGTCCCTGATTCCAATAACAGTCTGTTTTTGGCGAATTATTTGATATAAAAAATTTGAATCAATAAATTTGGAAATGGATTTCGATGAAGATAGGCCGTGCCGTGTTTTCTCGCATGTGACAAAAATTTAATCCGACGAAAAATACATGTAAATACCTGGAGGGAGAAAATCTTAACGAAACAAAATCGTTTGAGATAAATTCTTATAAGAAAAATCTCATGAAACAAAAAATGAACGATATAAGAATCACATACGATAGAAATTTTTGGTTACATAAAAATTACTTAAGATAAAGCTGTCCTGAGACAGTTGAGAAAAAAATTATTATATAAAAATCTCATGACACAAAAAAATGTGTTGGTCCTTTCAATTTAAATTTAATTCAAAATTTGTTGAACTTTTTCTTGCTTGTCCAGAATTCCTAAAAAGGGGGTTTTTAGTAAGATATTAATATTTTTATTTTCGTTATTTCATTGAATCGCAAAGTTTAATTAAATCTATGTTCTATTGTACATACAATATGATTGCGAGTCATAAATAACAAAAAAGGGAAAAATCAAATTTAAAAACAAATTAAGCAAAATATTTTAATGTTTTCACTAGGACTACACACACACACACGCACGCCACTCCTGCAGCCCCAACCCCACTCCCCCAGCGCAGGCATAGTAACTAAGCCGGTTTCTATGCATTCGGCAGATTGTTCATGAATGAAGAGCGTTCGTTCCTTCATTTCAATGCAATGCAGCAAATTAATGTACAAAGAGAGACAACGAAAACGACAATATAAACGGAAAGCGAAAACCAAAAACAAAACGTTGGCAGAATAATAAAAACGATAACGACGACAATAACAACAACAACATAAACATTAAATAATATAGCATAATCCCAAGAATTGAGGGGAAAACAACAACAACCGAAAAAAAAAATAAACAAAAACTGAAAATAATGAATGAACGCGCTGCTGAAACGTGTATTTTTGCTTTTATTCCTCCACTTTGCTCTCTGCTTCTTCTTCTTCATCTTCCACTACTACTACTTCGACAACATGCATAAAACTGACTACGATCGGACGTCACTTCGAATGATCCAAGAGATCTTTTGAGGTATCCATCAGGCAAACACTCAGTCAGTCAGGCAGGCAGGCAGCAGACCACTCAGAAACGTTGCATGAATGAAAATAAGTGGGGAACCAAAAAAAAAACAAATAAATAAAAAGCGGTGGAGCACGCGAGGCTAAGAAACATGAATGAAAGAATGAGTGAATAAAAATAAAAATTAGAAAAAACGTATGACTTCATTTGTAGTGGTAGCCCCACCAGAGTTGAGAGAATTCGAGAAACTGCGAGCAGAGCAGAGTGGAACAACTCAATTGAACAGCGTGCGCACAATTATGCTCAATCCCCAACTCACCTATACAAATATATATACTAAGGCAAATTATAATCTTCATATGTAAGTGTGTTGAAATTTAAATTACGATAAATACAAAATTAAAATCACAAAAAAAAAACAAATAAAAGTAAACGAAATAACAGCAAAAAATTTGAATAAAAATAAAATATAAATCATAGAGTCAAAAAGAATAAACCATATTCTCTGCAATGTATGAAATAAGTACTCATTTTCGCGCGAAACTAAAATTTATATTTTGCAAAAACAAAACAAAAAAACGCAATATGTTAAAAAAACTAAAAATTCTACTACAAGAAATACACGAAATTATAAATAAAATTTACGTTATTTGCTTTGAAAATGTCACGACAGCTAAGTCTTATAGTCAGTGGTGCTTTTTTCATTCATGTCGCACTTTTTGTCCCCATGTGCTGTACGCTTTGCCTTCCTCCCCTTTGTTTTGTATTTGTTGTATACACTTTATCATTATTTGTATCTTAAAGATCTACTACTACCTCTCTTGTTATTTGTCTAATCCCTTTTTATATTATTTGACATTGAAAATTTTTGAAGAACCAAATGTTAGACAATTCTTAGAAATAAGAAAAGATTTAGAAAAAAGAAACGAGTCAACTTTTTGGCTTATCTGTATTGTTTTTTTAGTACTTTGATGTATTTATGAACATTTAATTATGGTTTGAGTTTTGATTTATAATTGTTGATCAGCGTTTGTAATGTTTTTTTTTTAATATCTGTACTTTCTAAAGGATTTCTACTTTCATATATCAAATTGTTAAGAAAATGGAAATACTTTGAGGAAATTAGACTTTAATTCTTCAAGTAACCTAATGGAACATGAAGCACTGCACAAACAGAACTGAGCTTTTAGTTCAAACTCAATTCTCCGGAAAAGAAATCTGGAGTCTTGTTAATTCAATTCGGAATTTTTCATCTAGAACAAGCTAGTTGAACATATTGTTTTTTTTTGTCTTTATTTGGTCGGGATC
Source organism: Meiosimyza platycephala (assembly GCA_963662105.1). NCBI lineage: Eukaryota > Metazoa > Arthropoda > Insecta > Diptera > Lauxaniidae > Meiosimyza > Meiosimyza platycephala. The sequence continues at coordinate 91,116,474 of OY759209.1, read as the reverse complement.
ATAAAGAAATTATTCTAATGCACAAACTATTCTCTACAGCCAGGGTCAGAAACGCCCTCATAAGCCAAAAAAGGTTAAACTTTGCAAAATTTAAAATTTGTTTTTGCAATTGTTACTTTTTTTGGAAAAAAAAATATCAATTATTCAGTTTAGTTTCTTAATAAATTTTCTACAAATATTTCATAGAAAGTTTATGCAAAAACAGAATAAACAACCCACTAAAAGAGTTCTAAAAAGCTGTACAGTTTATAAAAAAACAAAAATTTATTTCCTCGTAGTAACTTATTAAGCTACTCGTATATTATCTTACTCAAAGCATAATTTAATAATATTTACAAAGTAATCATTGTACTTTAGAGGGTTAAAAAATGTCATAAAATATGTAAATTAGTTCATGTCGAGTCGTAACTCTCTTACTTAACGAAGCTATCTTATTCTTCGTCATTTCCTAAAAAAATTCCAAACGTCGACCTTGGAACCTTGGGATTTCTATCCCTGGCAGCGGAATATATTTAAAAAATTGGAATACCACATTTATATATATCTTAAAATATTCCAGCGTTATTTATACGAAACCGTTCCACTGAATTTCCGCAACTTACCATACTTTGCGAGTTTTTACTAACAATGAACGATATTTGATTTCAAATGACTCTCGTTGATTCTTGTGTAGCATCTCAAGATAGGACTGGGAATATATGTAAAATTTCGATCACTCCTTAAAAAAAAAAACCTTTTCTGGGTACTTCTTTATACCATACTAGCTGTACCCGTGGTTCTGCCTGTTGCACTATCTAGCCTTCATTTTATGCAGTCATTGATGCCGATAATTGGATCTATGTACCAAGAATAGCAATTTTACAGTTTCTGTTTTATGGGAGGATCCACGCTCCATTGCTTAATCTAGTGAACATTTCATGAGGTGCTTTACATAGACCATATAAATCCTGGCACTAAATTTCAGTACTCTTGCTATCATAGGTGTCAAGATATAGCGCTTTGAGCGTTTTTGTTGCACACAAGATGCCACGCCTAATTCCTAGCGTATGTACGCCCTAGCAACAAATTTCAAAAGTCTTGATACCATAAGTGCCAATACATACTATATAGCGTTTTAAGTGTTTTTATTGTAAGAGAGGTGCCACACTCCGCTGTCCAGTTCCGTTCATATTTCGTAAAATGCTTAGCATAGACAATATACATCCTTATACCAAATTTTAAAACTTCTGCTATAATACTTAGGCGCCAAGGCGTGGAAAGTACCACGTCCCTTATTTTTTTTTCAAAATGAAATGTGGTTACTCACAGATAGTCTAGCTGAATAATTATTAAAATCGGTTCAGTAGTTCTAGAGATTACCCCTACATACAAACAAACTTTACCTTTTTATAAACGAGTAATAGTATAGATTTTCAAAAAAAAAGACGGAATAAAATTAAAAGAAAAAATTTTAAATAGATTATAGTTTTTCTTTTTTTTTTAAAGAAAAATTTTAGTTTTGACACACAGACAGCAACTCTCTTAGTTTCTTTTTAAGGAATATTTTCGAGAAGTAAATGTTTTCTGACAAATTCTAGTGGTCACCATACTCAAAACTAAAACCATAAAATACCAAAACTACAGATAAAAGTTCTTCAAAAAAAAATCTTTTATTTCACATGCAAAAATTATGCATAAAATTAAATTTAAAAAATGTATGTATATTTCCGATAAGAGCTCCTTCGAACAAGTACCAATGAGAAAATTGTACGCAAATTTAAAATTTTTATCAAGTATCTCCATATATCAACCATAAATCAAATTCTGTTTTAATAAATTTCTGTTTTATTTTAAATGATACCAGCCAGGTATATGCCTAAGTTTTCAGGGTGAGGAATGAGTAAGTAGTCTTTCAAATGTGAATACAAAAAATAATCGTAAGTTTTTTTTTTAAATTTATATGCAATTCTATGGGCTACACTGGTCGCCGGAAATAAACGACGTGACTTTCTGAAGAATCACAAGAAAATGTGTGCATTAAATAAAATGCATAATTAAAATTATTTAATTTAAAAATAGTTTTTTTCTTTTTTTGCTGTTCTTTTTGTTAGAAGGAACGCTTCGACGATGAAAGATTAAATGAATTAATTTGCATTATAATTTTGATTTTATTTGAAAAAATTTCAGATTTCTTTCATTTGAAATAATCAATCAAAATTTGTGTCATAACGTGACAAACGCAAACAGAAATGCCTTGCCAAAGTATTTCGTTTTGATAAAATTTTGTTTCATTTTAATTACTCGTATCTTATCAGAAATTTTATTTAATTTTTAATTTTTGCTTACCAGAATTGTTCAATATTTTTGCGTAAAATTCATTTGTTTTATAGTGTATCTTTAGTGATAATGTTCAGCACCCCATTAGGAATGTTGTATAGTAGCGATAGTGTCAGCAAGCATGATAATTTCAACACAATTTTATATTTTTTGAAGAGGACGACAGTGGTATGACATAGAATTATACAGCATTTGTATAGGGTGTTTTTTTTAGAGTGTCATATTTTAAAAAAAGAATGAATTGTCAAAAATTTTATCTAATCTGACAACATTGGTGTCATTTATGTTCAGTAAAGTTGGCCATTGGAAGTCATTTGGATGTTTTTTATTTTATTGTAATTTGAGAATATAACACTCTAAAAAAACACTCTATATTTTTTAAATATTTTGGCGCAACAATGAGAATGATAGTGGTTTGTGGTTTTGACAACAGCTAAAAAGCTTAATGTGGTGCTAATTTGAATATTTGCTAAGAAGAAATTAAAATTAGGAAATAAAGAAAGTGTAATGGCGGCACCTCTGCGATTATGAGTGCAATGCACTGCCACATTGCAATCCAGAATTCCGACTGGGTTTCTAACATTGATATACAAGGTTCTATATTATGATATACAATTTACCATAATTTCGTTTTCCTAGGAAATTTCTTATCACATTTCTGCAACTAGACTAATTAAACACTTAAAACTTAAAATAGCTACAAATATATATAAAATGAACAAACACTTGACTTCACTGCATTCGTAATTAGCCTTTATAATTGAAAATAAACTAACAATTTTTATGAAACTCATCAAACACTAAATCTTAGCGAAATTTAAGAAATATACATAAATACATTTAATTGTTTCAATTAAATTTTTATATATTTTTGTGTTTATCAGCATTTTAATTTATACCTATAAAAGTTTCGAAAAACTTGTGTATTTGGAGAATTCAATTAAAATGAATGGAAACTTACCAAGTGATGCCTCATGATCCGAAATGTCTGATAGACTGCAGACTGGTGGAGGCAAATCTGTGTAGTTATCATCTGGTTCTTCTTTAATGTAAATATTTTTCCCCTGCAAATAAAGAATAAAGAATAAAATTTGAAAATCATGAACAATAGCAAGTAGTGAAGCTTCTTAAAAGTTTTCATCTGCCTAATTTTGCTGTGCAAAGTACGAATACTATCATACAACTTCTATAATTCATCTGTCAAAGTTTAAGAGTTAGATGAACAATTTTCCCTGTTCGTCGAATTATGTCATATACTCAGCCGTTGTTCGAAGTTATAATTAAATCATAAACATAAGAACTACTAGTCGAAATGACTGGTTTTACTCTCGTTATTAGGGCCAATTTTTCTCATTTTTGGGACAGGATTCAACAAGGCAACTCTATATATTTTTTTAGGCTCTTTGAGCTCTATCATTTGGCATACTGTAATATACTACAGTTTTAATTAAAATAATAAAATTGGGAAAAAATTCGATCATTTTCGGGCATTGGGTAGGGCTTTGGCAAGGGAACTCTGGTTGGTTAGTTTCACCAAAAAACATTACTATCTTCACCGTATATCTTATCCTGTAATCTTATACATTCAACTTTTCTGCAGCGGGCTCTCCGCCTACACCAGTAGCTACGGTGCGGACATTGATGTAGATTTTCCGACTTAAGAGATATTTTAAAATTAATGAAGATAAGATACATATGAGAAAACAATTAAATTAAGTATTGCTAGGCCTTTCGCAATGTACATATGTATATGTAAGGAATAAGTAAATATTTTTTTTCTTGTTGTAATCTTTATTGCAGATTTATCTTCTTAGGACCGAATGTATATGTGATTGTCCTGTAGAATATAGAAATGCATCAAATGAGATAAATCACAATTCACAGTATCCCAAAATGATATTTCTGAACAACATTCTAAAACAACAAATGTGGTTTTGCAGAAATAATTTTTTAAAAGGAAGAACGAATAGCGAAACCGCAAGTTTGTTGCTCTATAATATAATGCTTTGAACAAATATTTAAAAAACAAAAAATTTGAGAAAAAACTTATTAGGGTATTTGTACTATAAAAATAATATGCTATAAACAAAATTTTATAGCTGATAAGAAACAGCCGCACATACGCATGTTATAGTATGTCTGTAATCGTACTGTTACTCGTATGTTGTTTAGTTACTTTGAAAATGATATGACATCATAATTTCACCATCTGTATGGTATATGAGTTCGACTTTGTTGACACTCATTCTAAATTAAATTGGACATTTGGCTGTATCGAGATGAAGAAATATAACGCCACTCAGTCATGATAATGGGGTTCAAATGGTCAAATGATTCTCTTGTAAATATGAGTAAAAACAGCCAATCAGGAAAGTAATTCAATAGATTGTTTGGCATAAATACAAATTAATTGAATTTAGAAAACATTTGAATAGAATGTGATTTGAGAAATGTAGAAGACCGAGCTAAGAAGTTTCATAATAATGTTTCATTGAAAACATTTTCACTGTAGAAATTTAAATTTCATAGTTTTGTTTGTGAATATTCATTGCATGAAAGCGGCACGCACTAAATTAATAAGTTAATGATTTAAAGTTGACAAGGCAATAAAAAATATGATTCAAGAAACAATTTTAAAATTTGTTTTCTTTTAATCCACATTAACAATACAATATTTTTCTTCTGGAATTATATACTTTAGTAGGTAAGTAAGAAACAAAGAAAATATTGAAAAACTCTTCTAACGTTGTTGAAAATGGAAATTGATTAGATACATATCACAAGATTCTTAAAAAGGCAAATTTTTCAGCACTATGATCTTAACCCTTACCTTCCGTTTGGAAAGATCGAAAATAATGTAGATCAGATTTCAAGACAAAACTTCTTAACGAATTATAAAAAATGTATGTTCTCATTCCTTAATCAAATGTCGATAACCTGAATAGTTTCTCATGAGCTCATAATATTGAACTTAGGATATGGCCAAAACTTTTTGTTACTATGCTAAAAAAATGTATTATATATAAAACTTTTAAAGTATATTATGTAAAAAATTATTTATAAAAAACGCTGCTAATGAACTTTTTTTTAAAAAAACTGCTTTCACTGCAGTATACAGAGCCTAACCAAATGTTTAAAAACTGAAATTTAATCCTTAAAAAAAAACAAAATGTTCTTTCATGCATATGGTTTGATAAAGTTGTTTACTTTTTATACCTTCACTTAAATATCAAATTTCATATTGGTACTAAAATTATTGTAACGCACAGGTTCACTGTCCTTTTCTTAGAGAACGGCAACATATTCCTCGTCTATATAAAAATTATGATCCTTACGTTACGTACAATAGCTACCAAGTCACTCAAGTGTCTCACTTAACGATCGTTGATCGATCGATCGATCGGCTGAACAAATGGCATATTAGACTGATACAAAACGAAAATGATCCTTTCAAAAGACTAAATTTAGAGTTCGATTCTTTTTTTAAAAATCCAGAAATGGCGATTATCGAACAATTGATAGCTGATTGTCGCTAGTGGGTGCCTCATAAGCTTCATAATTTTGATGGGAGAATCAGATAATATATTGGCTAAACGCGAACCCTAACTGTTAAACTTTTGGCACAAAATTTTTGCAGCGTACTTCATATGTGCATACATATATGTATATTTATATGAATTTCCAGTCTTTAGTTCAATAAATCGGAAGAGGTTTAACTTTTTTGTTTCAGTCTATTAATCATATACGAAGTATACTTTATATATAGTACTACTTCTTATGTATGTGGTACATTCACTCTTTTTTTAATTTGGTTTTTATAATTTTGTTGAAAAAAATTCGCCTATATACCGGATGAAATACGTGGTTAACAGATAAGTTTCCATGCAGTTGATGTATCTGAATCGTGCGTTCAACAGTAGTTGCACGAATAGATCGTCTGATCAGTAGGCTTAAAACCAGTAGCATTTAAGCATATACACACAATAAAAAATTATAAAATTTTATTTCATTTTCTTTTATAATATGTATGTATGTTTATCTGTATATTGATATACTGCTAAAAAATAAATCTATGCTACAAAAAAATGTGTCAATGGTATATCGAAGGATTGATGCTTGTTTTTATGGAGATTGATTGTGTGCATCCTTAGCAATGCATATTAATGATTTCAGTTGAATAGCACCATTGATTCTTTGCAGTCCTAATTGTTAGGAATTCATGTTTAGAATTTTAAAACAAACAGAAGTCTTTTGTGTTTTGTCGTTATTTTAAAAAAATATATAGGGTGTGAAAACGTAAGGCAATAGGAGAGAAAAAAATACCGATGTCCTAATTTTCTTAGCGATTTTCTGCGATAAGAGGGACTGGATCTAGTGCTGGCGTTGTTGTAATAAAGCAGTTGCTCTAACTTTTCAAAGTAATAAAATAAATTTGCATTTGCCATTTTTTAACTTTTTGACTATTTTTTTTTCAACAAAAAAAAAAAACAAAAGAAACGATTTCGAGATGCCTGTATCAGATTCTTTAAAGACTCGCATGCAAAACTGCTTACTCGGAATTCGCTGCCACTGAACTTGAACTATGCGCTCGTTGAAGATGCTGACATTCATTAGAGTGTGTTTTTTTTATAAAATTTTTTGTTTCTGCAATTTATATGTTAATTTTTAAGTATGTATGTATATATGTAAATAAATATAACTCCACCCGCGAGAAAATTTTCAAATTCGAATATTTAGAGGTCACCCAATGCCAATGAATTCTTTTCATATAATTATATGTGTGTATATCATTTCGAAGCATTTTTTCCCCAAAATAGCTAACCAAATTTATTATTTCTAAGCAACGCTATTTTCCGAAAACAGAGCTTATTTGGCCTGTCGTGAAAATCGGTACGTTTTCATTTCGAAAACTTTTTTAAGCAAATATAAGTCTTCGAAGTCAAATATAAGTTGATTTGCATATTTTTTGAATATGAAATTGACGTTTTGACGATTTCGAAAATGTAGAATTGACGACTTTTGCTTTGAGAGCCCATAGGATATTAGTATTTTCAAAAATAAAAATCTTTAAAGTTTTTTATTTGGAGTTAAGTTCTTTAATAATTAAATATAACATAAACGTCTAACAAAAGTTCAGCAATCGACTACGACTTTTTAAAACGTTTCAAATTCACTTCAATTTCAATTTGTCGTATAAGTGAATTTCACGACAGGCCTGTATATATTTTTAATGACCAGCCAAGTTTTAATTTACCCTAGACCCTGTATTGCAAAAAAACGCATAGCATTTATGCCAAGTACTCAAGTGTTCTATCTCTTAACAACGCACACTTGCAATTTCAACGTAAACCATTCTATTCTATTAATATCTTAGCAATACTATATAAATCTAAATGTTGCCAACATCGCTTGCATACAAATTGAATGCGAGATCATTCGAAATACATAGTTACCGATCGAGCTACCCAATCGACGAAATATCAACTGTGGCCGCTCGATACAACCAATATGGGTAATAATGCGTTAACTTACCTGTACTAAATTTGGCAGAAACGTCACTTTTCGATTCTTTTTTAATCGCATGTTGCTGCTGCTGCTGTTGTTGTTGCTATTGTTGTTATTGTTATTGTTGTTGCCACAATTATTTAAATTGTTGCTGACGTTATTGTTGTTGCAGCTACTACTGTTGCTGCTGCTGCTGCTGCTATTACCTAATATTGATGAATTCGCACCAAATGTATTATTTTTAAATATCAGACTTGAATTAAAACTAAAGATCTGTTCAATATGCGCGTTTTGCTTCTCATAAAATGATGCCTCAGCATTGGTGAGCAACATAAATTTTGTTGTTGGCAATTCGGTCTTACAAATGGCAAGTTCCATATTGCGAAGGCATCTATCTGAAAATAAGAAGAAGAGAAAAAAAATGAGATAAGAATTTTTTTGGCAAACTATATCTGTTGTAAATATATACCATATAAGTCATACAAAATAGAGTTCACACCAATGCGCGTGCTTTCTTGCTAAACACAAAGAAACAAAGAGACGATCTTGCTATAAAAATTTTATGGTTCAATTGTGGCTTTTAATTTTCACCTTGTTAGAATGAGTAAATATTAAATCGATTGTTTATTTTTTATGGCTACGAGTAGTTTGGTGCGACGAGCATTCCATGTTTGTTTGCTTAAGAAATTATGACAATTTGTACGAGTACATTGCCCGCCTGATTGTTTCCGCCCCTACTGACTGACTGATAGTTATCCAAGCGGCGAGCCTCATTCCCGAAGTTTTCGAAGAGTCAGTGAGTCGTTCGTCAAATGTGTGGACGGCTTTTTCGTGTGATGTTTCCTCTTCTTCTTGTTTTTTTTTCTTTTATTAAGGTACTCAAATGTTTGCTTATTTCGATTTTATTTTTTTTTCTTCGTGACGTGAATTTGTTTTATAGTAAAATCGGTGCTTTCTTACCCGAGTTAAGACTAAACCTAATTAGTAGGGGCAAATATTGAAACAAAGCATTGCGTCAAAACGACATCAAAAGATTGGCGTCGGGGTTGAATTACTTTGAAGTATTTATGTGTAAAAACTTAAGCGAACCGCAACAAAGGTACCGACAGCAAAAGGTTTTTTTTCTTGTAATTTAAAGCGTTTCATTTATGTGTAAAATTTAAATTCATTGGAATAAATTCGCTGTAGTGATTAATTTCTGGCATCGCTTTTAATTTTTTAAAATTTCTATTACAAACTTTTCAGGGTAACTTACAAGTGGGAGTGTCATAAAAAAAGGAGATACTTTTACTTTGACGTTTTGACAGTTCTTAGCGAGTTTGTACAACTGCAGCAATATAGTAGTAGTCAGGTCCAGGTTCAGATTTAGAATACAGCTGAAAAGGCCCTGCTCTTAAGCTGCAACTTTTGAATTTTGCATAGACAAGCTATCACATTAATTACATATCTTATGTGTCAAACATAGAGGGTCTTTTATTATTTACTCATGAGATTTATTCTCGAAGAAAGATTTTGCATATTACTCCATATTCGTAGGTGGGTAAAAAATCGATCGTTGAGATTTCAAGTAAAACAAAGAAATTGAACTTTAAAAAAATTTTATAAATTGAAAGAGATAGTTTAGCTACTACAGCTATAAGACTTCTTAGCTATTAAGCTTGATGCTTTCAATCAAGTGTAAAAGAGAGTGAGCTATTAGAATTTATTTTTGTTTTCAGCACGAGATTGAGTGTTCTTATTACCTCTTTTTTAATAATATTTGTGGAAGGGTGGAAGAAAAACATTTTAGTGCCAGGGACTATCTTTTAAATAAGGTACACATTATGTAAATGTAATAAAACCATAATTTACTTCTGAAAATAGTCAAAACCTCGGTATGAACCAAGTTTTAACTTCTAGACTTCTTCTAGTCCACTACGGCTTTTGAACAGAGTAGATCAGTGATTGATAATTTGCTATAGAAAGGCCAAATTGCTCTGGATGTTTTACAGGTTTTTAGGGTTCTCCTTTGCTTTGCCTTGGAAAGAAAAAGCAAGATGGTATTTTTCTTAACTATACCAAGCAGAGTGTGCAAACGCTACGAAGCTCCGATTTCGCAAAGAGAGGAACTCTGCTATGCTTATTCATCAACCTTTTCATAACCCTTATGTTCTTGTTGGTTGTAACCCATATGAGAGTTACATCGAGCTGACGACCCAATCTTCCTGCATTGCTCTACTTATAAAGATTTTATCGTCTCCGAGTTCAAAGCTTTGTTGGCACATTTCGCCTATAGTTCGCATTGCTCTACTTATAAAGATTTTATCGTCTCCGAGTTCAAAGCTTTGTTGGCACATTTCGCCTATAGTTCGCATTGCTCTACTTATAAAGATTTTATCGTCTCCGAGTTCAAAGCTTTGTTGGCACATTTCACCTATAGTTTTGTGGGTACATTTTCTTCAGATGAAAATCGGAAGGAATTCTTAAGAACAAAATTATACATTTCACTTTTTCAATAATGCTTTAAAACAATACATTTTCCTCAGAACTCTTCATTGAAGTTTGATCATTGATTATATTAAATAAGTCAAGTATTTTTTATCAAAATCTCGAAATCATACAGACCAAATGGTAAAAATGTTTGAATGAAAAAATGGATCATATGAAATTTCTAAAAAACTCTTAAACATTTTTGTGTAAACACTATAATGCTGACCTATATTCTTTCAGATAAGGATATAGAATTTAAAAAAAAAAAAGGCAGCCCTATTAATACAACGTGACTGAGTATTTTGTTTAGTATACATAAGTATGTAAATTTTTGAGAATAATACAAAAACTAAATCGCAATAAATAAGCGGCAAATGTTCTACATTTTTACTGAAATAAATAACACAAAAAGTTTTAAATATCAACCGCTGCTTATCGTGCAAAATTGATAACATACGCGAGTTAACAAACGCAATGATAAGATAAACGAATTGTGGGTGTGTGCGTGCCATGCGCATACCTTATCGTAATATGAAAATGTAGTACAGTAAAGCTTCAATAATTTAAACTTTCAAGAAAAGGTATTTTTCTTATTATTATTATCTAAATTTTAACATTTTATTTCTTAAAAACAATATAGGAAATATGAACATTTAATTTAAAATTTAATATATTTTCAATTTACATAAAGAACAAAATACAGTTTATAAAATTAAGGATTGACTGTTTTTTGTATTTGTACGTACATGAAAAAAAAAATTATTAAATTTTGGTCTCTTGATAACGCATATAAAGCACCTTGAACTCTAAAATATTTTAGCGACGTATTGTTGTATTCAATCTGCATAAAGTATGAAAAAAGAAAAAACTAATTAACTGACATGGGAAAATTTTGTTGATTTTTTATTTTTCTTTATTTCACTCTAAAGTTTTCCATTTTATATTAAATTTTTTTTTAGAACCCTTTGGTCTAAATATTGATTAATAGTGCAGCGTTATCTGGTTTACTAAAGTAACGTCATAATCAGAGCCTCAACGCGTTGACGCCTCACGTTAATTACATATTACCTACTGAAAAACTGAAGGGTTTGAAAAAGTCATAGCATTGTTCATTTTCAATATTTAAAATTTTCTTTTTTATAGGTTATAAAACATGTCTTTGAGATAAAAATGGCAACGTATGATTTCAAGCAACGCCTAAAACTCAAAAAGTTTTTTTTTTTATTCCAGTGAAAGATCAATTATTGAAATAAAGTATCGCTTGACGATAACATAATATGAAACCTAAATCGCCCGAATTGAAAGAAGTGGATCGGTCGAAATTTTCCGGTAAGAAGTTTTTTAATACGTTTCCAATTTAAAATCAATTTAAAGTTGTTTGTGTTAAAAACCAAAGGGAAAAATTTAAGTTCAAAATTTGCGGCTATAAATCATGAATAAAATTTTCAAATTAACAATTTTCAATTTTTAGAAATTTACTAAATTCACAAAAATTAATTATATCTTCAAATTCATTTAAAATTCACATGATTTCTTGAAATGATGAAAATAATTGGCAACCTAGATCATGTGATATCACACTTTTAGAGGGTTATGTGGGTCTACATGGATATGCCGGCTACGATTGAGAGATTGGAAGTCAACATTACTCGCGTAATTCGCCAAATACCACTCGAACGCATATCGAAAATTGAAACTTCAGAATTGACCATGTTAGTTATGACCAACATTTGCAAGAAATTATCTTTTAAAAAGAAGGATTGTAATTCCTTTTATTTCACTTTATATAAAGGGTGGTCTACCCAGGCCCGGATTTCGAAATTTGCAGCCCTTAGGCCGTTCACAAATTGCCACCTTTCTTCCCTGGCGAATATGGACAAAAAAATTGTTTAATATGAAAAGTGAGGACCTTTTTTTTTTGCTTGTCATCATTTTTTTAGGTAGTTTAGGGGGCGACATTCCAAGTATTCGCATTTTTTCCCCTGTGTAACTCTCACAATCACCAATGCATTATAGTTAATGCAGTTAAAAAAAATTTTAAAGTTCTCAATATTTGCCGCCCCTAAATTCTTGCCGCCTTAGGCACTGGCCTGTGTGCCTGTGCCTGTGAGGTAAATCCGGGCCTGGGTCAACCTATTTTTTGGTATTTGAACTACTGTTTTTTTTTTGTTTAGTATGGCAACTCTAATGATATTTGTATTATGACAGAAAGTTAATTTTATATCTCCGGTTAAAGAAATAGGTCGATTTTCGTTTTCGGTTCGCTAATTGGGCTGTGGAACTCTTGGAAGAAGATTGAGAAGCCAATGCAACCTCAACGAGTAACTGTTTGGTGTGGTTTCTGATCGGCGGTATCATTGAGCCCTTTTTCTTTTTTCAAAGATAACTGATTGACTTGATAACTGACCTATTGTCGAGATTTACGTACTTGAACAACATTTATTTTGAACAGGATGGCACGCCGTGTCACATACGCCAAGAAACAATCGAATTTTTGCATGGGAAGTTCGAAAATCGCCTTTGTAAAAGTTGAAGCACTAAGAAATATTTTTTGAATGTAATACATATTGTTGATAAGAAAAATAATTTGTATCTAAGATCTCAAGAATCTTTCACTAATCGCTGAAAAAAGGTCGAATTTTTGAAAATAGCCAATTCTCATTATTTTGTTTATCATTCGCATTATCTGAAAAGCTAAAATGACTTGATAACTTTAAAAGCTTGTAAATTTCTGAACATTTATAGTACCTACGTACATGTATGATCGTATCTAAAAACAAATAAATATGATTGTAAACGCTTATAATAAATTTGTAACAAGGTTATTGCATGCAAATTTGTCATAGCTGCACGCAATTGTAGAAGTACGGATCGGTCCAAATACCATATATATTTTTGTACAAACAACGGTAATGTATTTTTCATTTTATTCTTTTTTGACTTTTTTTATATGTTTTGCTTTTATTTTCACTGGATTTGATGATTTTATGTATGGGGTATGTAAATATGAGTATCTGAACGCTGATTGTAGGCACAACAACAAAACTATTTACTCAAATACAAATGTACATACATACATACATATTAACATACGTAAAGAATCATTTTAGTTTATCACCGGAAGTTGACTGGACTACTTGGATAAACAAGCCATTATAATAAATATGAAGTGAGGACTTTTCCATCATTATTCACAAAGATGCAATTGAAAGAATTTAATCAAAAATGTCACATTTATATGGTACATGAATGCAAGTGATAAGAAAAAGTTGTGAAGAAACTATAGACGCATGTATATTAGGATGGCATCTTGTCTTAGAATTTCAATTTGTAATAGCGACACAAAGTTTCTATTAGTTAGTCATGAAGACAACATATCTAAAAGATTACTTGAAATAAGCATGATTTGAATATTGCGCATGTACATAATTATTGCTGCTGTAGATAACAAGCAACTCCTTTCGTTTCGGCAGTAATATCATCTCTCATAAAATATTTTCGAAAATGTTCTTCAATGACGAATAATTGTTTCAAAAAGAGTTTTTATGTCTCGCCTGGCACATTTCAACCTCAAAGTCAAAGTAAAGTAATACAATTCTCAAAAAAGGAATGAACTTGTACTCGGATCAAATCACTCTCTCTCTGAGGTGTGCAGTTTCGCTTATGGGTATTGTCAGATCTTACCTCTTTCTCAAGAAAACGGTCTTCTGAGACCGATATTTATAGATGTTAGCTGCACATACCATTTGATTCTTTATGGTTTCAACATATTAGTGTCACTTTTCAAATTAACACAATTTGAAAAAAAAAATCCACTGGCACAATTAAATCTACTTTATTGATCAGAGTTTATACCATAAAAATTAAAGCAGCAATAAAATGAACATTAAAACATAACAGCTAAAGCCATTTCAATTCACCTGACTGGTGTGAAATAAAACTTTTAGCTTTTTTTTTAATGCATCCCACAAGTAAAAACTTAGATACCTACTGATCGGTTAATGATCGTTGAACGCCTATGCACTAGGTATTTTTGAAAATGCATAAAGCCCGCCACATTAAAAGCATAGCCACACTATGCGATGCGATTGTTGTACGTACGAACGGCCATATGTACGAGTACCGTTTATGAATAAATTCAATTTATTTATTTTGATGCATTGCACTTTAAAAGATCAGCGCATATGAAAACTTGAATTTGACAGTTTGTTGCCAAATCATGCGAAATAAAAACGAAAAAATATCAAAGTGCCCCCACATAACAATATCTGTGCATGCACATCTATTCGTACCTATATTTTGTGTATCTGACGGGCAAGATCGCTTGGGCACAACTACAGTATTCAAATAAAATGAATTTCGAATAAGAGCTAAAATAAAAATTGCAAATTAATATTTAGTTATGCACATTTTTTGTTCCTCTTTCCATCAAAATTGTACTGAATGAAACAATTTGCTTCGTTCGATCCAAAAACTAAATAAATTATTTATGAGATTGAGAAAAACGAAAGCGTTTTAAGCAAAAAAAAAAAAAACAAACTTGTTGCTTTTGCCGAAAATATTTGAGACTTCATTTTTATTTTAATTTCAAACTGATCTTAACATTTTATACTGTACAAAAGTATGTATTGTACATTCTATTAAAATTAATCAATTAAATATAATCCGCATTAGAGTTTGTCAAAAAAAAATAACCCTTGAACTCTTCGGGATTCCTTAGAATTATAATCTTAAGAACAAGATAAAAAGATGTTCATCTAGATGACCCCAAATTCCCAGTTGGTTTCCAGTAAGAGTTAGGTTTAGGAACACAATTAGAAACAACAGGTGGACCTACGCAACCCTAAGTGTATATTTTTATACCCTACACTCAGGGTATATTCAGTTTGTCAATCCGTTAGTAACTCACAAAACTAGGCGTGGCATGTATTCAAAAATGAATATTTTCTTGATTAACGTTATCACCTGAGTCGATTTAGTCACGTCCGCCTGACTGTCTGTCTGTGTGTTTGCCTGTGGAAATGACGATTACGGAACTTTGCTACAAAGGCTATACCTTTAAACAAAGCACTTAGGATTAAAAATGAACGAAATCGGTTCACAGCCACGCCTACTGCCTATGCAAATAAAACGTTTAAAACACGATATTGAGAGAGTTATTTGAAGTAGTGTAACAAATTGTCTCACAAGCACTAAGAATAGCTTAGCCAAGCTCTGAACAAAAAGTTTGAAAATATCGACAAGAGGGTGTGGCACCTTCCATACAAGCAAAAAATTCAAAACGCTATACTGAGAGAATTATTTAAGCTATTTAATAGCTATTTTTGATACACTACAACTATCATTTATATCTAATGCTATAACTTCATTATGAGCTAATGGCTCGAACAATAGTTCTGTCATTATTTCAATCTGTAGCTCCAGTCATTTGTTGCCTTTATTCGATTTTCAACAAAAAATGTTGCATCATTTGTGGCCATAGAGCCCTCGGTCTTATTCTACGTACATCTAATAAAAAACTGCAAAAAAAGGAAGTCTATTTCAAAATGTTTAGTTCAATTGGCGATGAAAAATTTTTGTTGTGGATTTCCAAAGTTTGCAAATTGACTCTGCATATCAACTATCGGAGGCAATTGTTAGGTTAGGTTAAAAGGGTTGCTTGCATACAGCAACTTTCACTCGGAGGCAGTTTGTCCATTGTGGTATTACACATATGTATATTATAATCCACTCCTTGTCTTATTGAATGAAGGCGAACCACCCAGAAGCCTTGGTGAAGTTGAGGATGCTGATGAGTTGCAACTCGGCTAGTTCTTCAAGACCAACAAAGAATGCATAAGCAAAATATTTGGTTCGTTTCCTCATTAGCCCGGGCATTCATAGAGTAGGTGTCTAACCGTCTTGTCCTCTTCTTCGTCTCTACAACTCCTGCCGAAGTCTCTAAAAAGGGGCATCATATTTGGCGGCCATTGGGCCAATAACACAGTGCCCCGCCAGCACTTCAACAACTGTTCTTTGCTCTCTTCTGTTGAATCTTAAGAGAGTTTCCTTCCTAGATTCAGTTTAGGCCATATGTTTCGAGACGTTCTGCATCCGGCAGTAAGGTTCCACCCTCTGTTTGTTTGTTACTGGCTATGTCTTAAGGCACATTCGTCAGCTTTCTTATTTCCGGGGATACCTTTATGACCAGGCACCCAGCAGATTTCTATATCATGATGTCGGATTGAATGTAGTGACTCCCTGCAGTAGGCAATTATTAAGTCAATGAAGTTTATATGGAGGCTTGTTTTTTCATTCGCATATTTGCTCCAAAATCACACAAGATATGAGGTATTATTGACACATGAGCGATTTATACGAAACTCAGTGATCTCTCAAGTTTACTTTGAATGTAATTGAGAAAAACCTTAGTTCGCGCTTAGGGGACGAGCTCAGTATCGTGATCTTTAAGTCATTAGTGTAAGGGTTATTTGTTCCTCTTAAGCGGCATTCACTGAGCCCCAAGATATCAAGCTTTAAGTGCTGAAAATCGAAGGCGATCGATAAATATAAACATATTGAAAGAGGGCTTGAGAATTTTGCTATCCAATTCGTATTACTTTTTTCATATTCAATCATTTATTCGGGAGAAATATGCGATTTATCAAGGTCCTTTAGTACGGTGGTAAGGCTGCTAACTTTCAAATCGATAGTTTAAAATTCGGTTCGTACTGACACTGACCCACTCATTTTGGGTCGGATGCTGAATGTGAATCATACAAGACATACCACTCAAAAATAACGCTTTCCTCTAACAAAATGCTTATGCTTTCAAGCAAGGAAAACGTTAAAATAATAGAAATTGTGAGAGTAAAGGTTGACCAAGGTTTTAACTTCAGATCTTTGTTTTGTTATCACCAATAGCATAGACGCCTATTTCACTTTAAGATCCTAATAAGTTCAACAGCTCTTGTCTAAAAATGAGCAAAGTGAGTTAGAAACTTAAGATAACGTAGGTGAAGTATCGTACCTATATAAAATTTACTTGACACCCTTACACGTCATATATTATTTCTTTGAAAACTATCTTACCATCTGTATCTACGTATGTTTGTATTGATCGCACCATAACATTTTGCAAACAAGTGAATACAAAAATTCCCCTACACTCAAATGACAATTTTTTTTTTTTTTTTGTGTTGTGAAAAAATCTCCCTTTCTTTTAACAGGAATAGGTATGTAATGATAAAAACAAAATCAACAACCTGCTACAATATGTGATCATATCAAAGCAGCAAAAACAACACAATGTACAGGGTATAGGGCCATTAAATTATTCTACCGTTACGAACATAAATCTAACCCCTATTGTACGAGTATGCATGGCATATAGTTGGCACACATGTACGATACCAAGATACCAAATTCAATCTGTTTTGTTTCGGTCTCCTTGTTGTAGCCATGTACTCGTACATACAATATATTGAAAACTATATACCTCAACATCTCGCACGATGATACAAGTGCTTGTAGCTTGTCTACTTTGTACATCATGTGTTTTTTTTTTTGGTTTTTTTTTTAATTCTCAGTTCTACCGAAAAATAATCATGTGTTACTGTGTACACATTGCATGTTATGTCTGAGATAAGGTTTTTTTCAGTATCGGTATCAATGTCACAGCAATTCCAGTTGGGATGACAAAAACAAAAGAAAAACCTTGAGTTCTCAATTATCTATATACTATGTATGTTTTCAAAAGCCTTAGATATTTATTGCTGTAATAGAATATTTCCATAAAAAAAAAGAGCTGCTTACATTGGCTATGGATTCTGATTGAACATTTTTTTTAACTCTGGGAACGAAATCTTTTTTTTTAGTTTTCAAAGAACTGTTAATTTTACGATATTGCCAAGAAGCGCCGCCGCTACTGTATTCATTTAGAAAAAAAAGTGATTAACCCTATTTTATGTATTCAAAATAAAACCTTAAAATTTCAAGTTTTACTATAGTTTTCATTACTTACCAGTAATTTTACTTTTTTGTATCCAAATTAATTACAGCTTTAATTGCCGCTTATCATGATGATGCGTTTTATATTTTGTCTGATTTTTTTTTTTGCTTTTGTGTTTTGTAGCTTAGTACGATATTTCCAAACCAAATCAAATGAAATCAAATCAAAGCGAAGGTATCCAAACAAAAAGGTCAGGTGTAATTAACATAAAGCGCACAAATACAAATGCACACTTTTCAGCCAGTTAACAAAATTTGGCTTAATCCGTCACCGAAAGTCCGATTGATGTTTGCAAGTAGTCGCCTCCAAAAACTAACTGTCAGATATATATTTTAAGGGGTATTTCTTTGCATGTATTGTTGCATTTGTATACGTTTAGCTCATATGCATTTGTATCGATGTTAAAACAAAGCAAAAAGGAGACTGGATCACACGCACAAAGAGATTTACTACCAAAATCATCAGCCAGCTAAAGTAAAACAAAACAAAAAACCACCGATCTTTCGATATACGATTAGCTTGAAAATATCTGCTGCTCTTGCTGCTCAGTTTCAGTTTTTCCTTTTTTTTTTGTATATATGAGATACAAAAAACGACAGATGCTGCTGTTTGAACTAATAGTTGAATATACTGAAGAAAGATACTTCAACATCTACATATGACTTGAAGTTGTGCACATCAG
Source organism: Meiosimyza platycephala (assembly GCA_963662105.1). Lineage (NCBI taxonomy): Eukaryota > Metazoa > Arthropoda > Insecta > Diptera > Lauxaniidae > Meiosimyza > Meiosimyza platycephala. The sequence continues at coordinate 91,097,512 of OY759209.1, read as the reverse complement.
GGAACGTTGTGAAGGTTCGTTTATTCGTTTACTTTCCAAACGAAATCAAGGAACACATGGAGAATCACTGATTTTGGGACCACTGCTTACACAAAGAAAAAAAAAACACTAAACCTTTTTTTTATACATCGAACACATGCAAAACTTTTGCTGTTTATATAAAATATTTGGATTTTTTAGTTGATTTCTTTTACGACCATTGTTTTAAGTTTTTAATTATTTTTGTAAAAATTTTTCAAAACAGTTTAATCTAGAAAATTCAAAAAATTATTGCATGATATAACATTTATCTATGTTGCTAAAAATTCAAAAATTAATTAGTTTTAAGAGTTAATAAATTTAGAAAAAACTGTATTCTAATCAAAATATAATGTTTTTTATGGGATTTGTGGTTATGCAAAAATGATTCTTTTTGCAATATCAATGGGGTGAATTTTAATGAACTTTTTTACAGTGTAGCCCGTTCGAAGGTTTTTCTTACTATTTGATACTAACTTTAATCAACTTTTTCAATGATATGTATACTTTACGACTTTTATCGACTATTTCTATTCGTTATTGTTCAAATTTTATAAGGCTTTCACACTGGCCTCAAAAATAGCGCGTTTTTCATAGAAATCAAACAAAAACATCTCCTACCACGTTTTCTACACAAAAAAAAAACAGTATTTTTATCCGCAAAAACCGGTGCTATTTTTAATGAAATATCAGGGCTGTTTAATTCTTCGTACATATGTTAGAAACTCATCATCAAACAAGCTTTTGAAACACAAAAGCAAATATTAAGCAATTACGTTAAAAAGTAGTTTTATTTAATAAAATGTGTCTTTAGGAGATAGCGGATAGCGGAAAAATTAATTATCTAAGCCCTAAATATAAGTAAGTTCTTTTATGTACAGCAGCAACCACAGACTTGGCTATTATATTCAATTTGCATTCTTTGTAACACAACTGACATCATATCGCAATAATGCCATATAAATACTTAATTAAATGAAAGTACTGGCATTTCGATGTTTCTGTAACTATAAGGTAGGGTTGGCCATTTACCCTCCCGCGGTCATGAGCTATGAATCGTGACGTCATTCGTCCCGCCGTGCAGTTGCTGATTTCTATGCGCTGGTTCGTTTGAAAAAGGAATATGCAAGAGACCCAGTCGGAATCAAACGTACAAAAACAAAAAAAATGTGCGCAAATGAGTTGCGCAATGCCAGTTGTGAAAATTTCAGGTCAAAGGAAATATTTCTGCGAAAGGCAATTTTTTACGCATGTATTATTGACTTGTAAAAAAAATTAGAGACTAAAAAAACTGCTCTTGTGTGCATCATTGTTGTAAAAAAACTTATATTCATGGAAAAATAGTTTTAATTCTCGGAAAAGTGCTTTTTGTTTTTATTGATGAATTTTGAGTTTAATAATTTTTTGCGTAGCCATGCGATGCTTTCGCAGTTTATTTATTTATTTACATCAGTGATGCACGAATTTCTACTGGGTAATGTTTTCTTTACGTGGAAAAGACAAAACACATTTATACTCATGTTTTTTTTTCATTGGAATTCCTACACACATTTATGCACATACTAGTGCGAAATTTTTGTTTTTAACGTCAGCGTGCTGTCGACTTTTGGGCACCTCAGTTGGCCATTCCTACTATAATTATGGATTTTTTTAGGTTTTTTGATAATCTTCGACTTTTCCGATATTTTTCGATGTAATTCGATTTTTTTTTTCTGTTTTTTTTTTTTGGGTTGTTCTATACTTTTAAAGTTTTATAGACTTTTGAATGATTTTCAATAATTTTTGAATTTCTATATTATCCGGCTTTTCTAACAACGCTTTAGAATCATACATATTTTCTTCACTCAAAAATCAAAGCACTAGAACTCAAACTTCATCCGGGCTTTCTATTTTGCTACCAGAAAAGGAGCTTAGTGTCATTTATCCCACACAAAGCTGTTTCGGATAACTGTATGGCGTAGTTTCAGATACATATTTTGAATTTGACTTCAGAATATCTCTATGGCGTTAGGTTTTCGTAATATCCTGTCTTAAAAATGGGAAAAAATTGGTTTTTCGGCATATATAAAGATGGCACGGAAAGTTGTTTAGTTGATTTTTTTTCTTATGCAGCAACGACCTTCCTCTACAAATTTATGTATGAACTTAAAAATTTGAACTTAAGTTTTGTATACATTTTGGAAAAGTATCCTACGAAAAATGTCATAAAGAAAAAATTTATATAGAAATGTCATTGCGATGGTAGGTACTGCATAAGAAAAAATTAACAAAACAGCTACCTATGTCAGATATCTTCAAAAACGCTGCAGAACAGTCTTTGTTGCACTTCCAGTTTAGGATATCTCAAAAATCTGACGAGCTGAATTCGGCATCTGACGTTCAAAACTTTTTTACCATTACTAAAACGTAATATTTTAATTATGAAAATATTACTGACAGAACTTTCTGCTTTCAAACATCTAGATAGTATGATCATTTCACTAAAATACTAAAAGTACATTTTTTGATTTTAAGTCAACTATGTATATATCAATCGAACATAAAGTGCAGGCAAAATATCCAATAAGAAGGTTGAGACAGAAAACCTACATATGTATTAGCTATCTGAAGATGCAACTAGCTGACAGAAAACTTATGCGCTTTAGTGTAACTCAGGCCATTTGTCGCCATTTATGAAAAAGAATATCGTTATATTAATTTCAAGCCATAGTTATCTAATCTACTTTCATTTCTACTAAAACTGGCAGACTCATAACGACAAAAAAAAAGCTTCAAGTCAATGCAAATATTTGCAAAATGAAAATTTCTCAAAATATTATGGAAAATGCAGTTTAAGTAACATTATAAAAACATCATATTTTGGTTCATAGTCAGTGTAGTTTTGTTTAAATTTAAAAAAAAACTTAAATTTTGTAGCATCGTGTTACTATATGTATAATGTATATCAGTTTTGAGTGAAACAAACCGCTATACTGTTCACAGATTTAGTTTTACCACGATATCTAATGGATCATATCAGAATAGGCAAATTGTGGCAATCGGTACCTGCGAACGCACATTACTCTAATGTGGATATGGTATAAGAAAGATAATAATTTTACACTGTTGTTGTTGTTGCTATTCTTTGATTTGTTGTAATTTAAGACACGAGTAGGTAGCACAAGTTTTTATTGCACTGTATTAGTATCTTTGTATCCGCGCGTAGATCAACCAAAATCTGACGAGTTGATTATTAAAGTTTATCTATTTTTATTTTATTTGTTTGAAACATATATTGCGTATATTGCACTTTTATGAATTTCCACTCTTTGAGCACAAAAAATCACATAGAAATTCATCATGATATTTTTTTATTTTTTTTTTTTTTTTTGCATAAAAATAATACGTTACTTTTAGCGAATATAGCAATTACTTTTTGTTTAACACTTTGTTTTTTGGCAATTTTTTTTTATAGATTTTTGCTTATAATTCTTTATTTGTTTATAGTTAAGCAAAGAATAAAAAAAACAAATAAATTAAGAGCAAATCTCCCGCACTATTTACTCACGAAACTGTCGGTGTCAACTGATTCCACTCCGTTTGTCTCACTGTGGATCGAGTCTAGAATTATGAGCACGAAAAGTAAGCGATAAAAAACCGTAAAGTTTGCTTCTGCTTTTCGAATTTTTTTCTGTTGATAACATGAAAAAGTGAGAGTCAAATCGGGAGCTGACTTCTTATCTACCCGTACGCGCACACATACGTTTCGGACTCGAAATGCTTTGGTACAATTCGGAACAATCAACAATCGCCAAAATTAGCACAATTTTTAAAAGATTTATGATCGCACTCTTCTTATTAACTGCATTTTAATTTTGGCATAGATATATCTTTGAAATTAATACATAGATCACTACTGCGTACGTTTTTTTTTAAATTTTGAATTTTAAATTCATTTGCGTATTCCGTGAGTAATCATTTTGGCTCCGACCATCCGAACGCGTTTTGATCTCTTTTCTTGTGTCTATACAAAAATATCGCCGATTCAGTTCTCAACACAGCAGCAACAACAAGAGCACTAAGATATTTTTCACTCAAAATCTGTAGCGAAATTTGTGACCAAAAGAAAAAATAAAATCAAAATGATTGTATCGCAATCTCTTCTACAGGCATACACATGCATACTCATATGTATATTCCCCGATATTCATCAAGTACATATGTAGATACTAAAGAGTGTGAGTGTATCTTTTTTTAGAAAACCAAATATTATTTGCCTGTTGTGAAGTGAAGTGCTCACTAAGTTAATAGTAGGTGAGCGTACAGTAGACGCACCACAGTCAAATTCACTTGCTGCAGTTGTTTTCATTACGAGAATTTTAACCCTGGCAATGCTGTACCCATTGATCGAGTTAGAATGGTTAACTCAAGTTAACTCATTGCATTAGCCGGTATGTGCGTGTGTTAACCGTAGCTCCTAATATATACATATATTTATATGTAGGTACATGCCAGTGATGGCATTTTCGGTACATTTGTACTTTTTTCGGTACATTTGCGTCCTGAAAAATCGTATTCAGTACATTTTACAAGTTTTCAGTACATTCGGTACATTTGTCACATTTTTAGTACATCCGGCGAATTTTCAGCACATTTTCAGTACATTTTCGGTACATTTGAACAATTTATAATAATTACCTGTTTTCGGTTTAATTAAATGAAAAAATAATTATAATAATTACCTTTTTTTGTATAAATAATTGCAAGGTGTAGTTTTTGTAATTTAATTTCATATACTATGTATATCTCATTTTCCTAGGGTTTTTGAGATGCCAAAAGTGAGGACCTTTTTTTTTTTTTGGTTATTGAGAAAATTTTACAAAAATTTCGTACATTTTAATAAAATTGGATGTTCACGCCAAAAAAGTACATTCGGCCTCTAAAAAGTACATTTCAAGTCTCGATTCAGTACATTTTCACAAAACCCAAATGCCATTACTGGTACATGCTTGTATATCTTGGCAGTAGGCAAGAGCAGTAGTAGTAAGAAGCGCTAATAGAATGTCTTCCTTGGAAAGGCACAATTCGTTTCAAACTAACTTTCTTCTTACCATTTATTGAGTAGAAACTTCCATTGAATGCAAAAACTTAGGCCTTCCGTGAAAAGGAGGAAATAAGCCCTTTCGTTGAAGAGATTAAAGAAGACCTTCCGTGGAAGAAAAAACCGGGTCTGTTATGTTTTTTTTCAAAGAAAAATGGAAAAAATGGTACATATTATCATAAATTTTGTGATCTTGTGGCTTCTAGTTTATGCTCTATAGTAGTCCTTCAAGCTACAAATATGATTTGTGTTATAAGCCGTCTATAGGCACCCCCATGATACATTACAAGTATCATGCCACAGGTATAGGTACCTCTAAGTGAGAGGTGAGGCCGACCAAACGCTTCTTCTAAAATTTGGAACAAGCATCAGCTTACGCTCTTTCCGTAATTTTTTGTATAAACCAATATCACCACTATACTCCCACTAGAGGATTGCTTCAAAAGGTCAGCTCCTGACATCCCTTGATACTAGAATAGCATCATTCTAGAATTGAAAAGTTCGTACGAGAAAATCTTGATCAGTGGGTTATTCGTAAACCTGACTTTCACATAAAGTATGAAATCCTGCTGTACTCTAATCGTCTAGTGAAATGGCTGAGGAGACCTTGGTAACTTGTTTTTCAAAGTTTTAAGGAACTTTAACAATATCAGATCCTAGGCGCACATAACGTAAACGTTTCTTCTGTTTACATCAACAATGTGTATGTATTCACTACTTCTGTATGTTATATTACCATTACCTCATACAGACGTTACACCGATCCCAATTAATTTGTAATACATTCTATAACTTGGGCAAATTTAAACGAATTCCAACGGTTAGAACTTCATATTTTAGAGCTAGGTATAAGATGAGTGAGCCTCATAAGGTAATTAACTCACATATTTTTCAGTATTATCATTATTCATAGCCGTGTTTTCAGTTCAGAATGTTCACACGCATATTGCTTAAAAGTCAAAAAAAAAAAAAAAAAACCAAAGAAAGAATCCCTAAAACTGTCTGAGAGCCATTCAGGTCTAGTATGTACTAAGATCTTTCTTCACTCAAAATTCTTCTGGCAAAAATCGTCAAATTTACGAATTGACGATTTGGCTAGTCAGTGAGCTGCATACTTGAAAGATTCAATACTTTGCTAAATCATCAGTTTGATGATAATATGCTTTACCAATTTCGTAGTTTATAATCAGCATAAACATTCTAGCTCAATAAAATCTTATGATACGGAGGTTTAACAGAGCTTAAGAACCTAAATATTGGGAGGCTCTGCTTTTGCTCTGTCGCAAAAAAGTTGGTAATCAAATCATTTTTCAAATAGTCACCTTTTCAACTTAATTATTCATTCTTTAAAAATAAAACCGAAAATTTTTCTTGTATTTCGTATTCGTTGATCAATATTTCTAAGTTTGTCAGATAAAATCAAATCAACTGAACTATGAAATGGAAGCAGTAAAATGAATCCTTAGATGTGCAGAATATCTTAAGAAATGCGACAACGTAGCATTCTCCAAGAAGTGCATTGTATTCTAGTGAGAGTAAGAAGAGCATACAACAACAAAGCCATACCATTTCTGCCTGGGAACAGCAAACAAACTTGTACCTTTAACGAACTACATCTTTACTCTACTCTTGTACACAGATACGAGTACAATACAACACACTGCCAGATGGTACACAATGCAATGTCTTATATGTATGTATGTGTGCCGTCGACTCTTGCGTATTTTGCATTTGTTTACTACGACTCGTTACGCTAAATGATCTTAAAAAATTTTATGAATGAAATGAGTTTTAGTTGGGATTCAATGGAAAACTAAACAATAAAAATAAATATCGATATTACTTTTCTGTGTAAAAAATATCCGGGCTTATTAAATAATTCGAAACAAAATTATTTATTTATCAAAACTAAGAAATTTTTTGATATTTAGCGACTGATTATTTTTGTAATTAAACATTGTTTAATCGGACTTACAGTCATTCAGCAAAGACGAAGTTAAAATAATCAGTTCGAGGAAGGTTGAAATCATATAAGCAAATTCGCTGAAGGAGCTGAAAGTTAGTTATTCCTTAACCAGCCCACAAAAAATATACGAAGAATGGAATCAAGCTCTGGCGTGGTTGTATTGCAAACAGCGGGACCTACTTCGAAGGCGACAAAATAAATTTTCACGAATAAATAATTTTATTGGGTTTTCTTTAAATACGGTAGGAAGAATTACAGAAACGAATTTTGCCTCCGAACTAAAGTTAACAATTTTAAGCATTTTTTGAGGTAAAAAACTATCAAGATTTATAATGCTGTCAAAATAAAAAATAAGCCAAAGAAAAATATTCGCTTGAAAATTTTCAAAAATTTTGAAAATTCGTTGTCATTTAAAAACGAATAAATAGATTGAACATTCGTTTTATAGCAATTTTATAGCTAGACTGGAACATGCGAAACGATGAGTTGAAAGTCTCAAGGTAGCCTTAGATTTGTATGGACGTCGATCATGTCCATTAACCGATTTTATTCATTTGCAGTATCAAAGATTCTATTCGTATAAGTAACTCGTACATAAATATATCTCACTCTTAGTGTTAAATAGCAGAGCATACCATAAGTTAAGACTTTATGTCATTACTTTACCCTGTAAAATTGTGAATAAATTTCAGAAGTAAAACTTAGCAGATCACTTTGACCATAAAAAAATTGTGTAGTCATTGAATGGTCTCGCACGCACTCAGTTAAATGGACGAGTTTTTGTTTTTTGGAAAACACGTCTAGATCAGTAAAGTTTTAAATTCTATTATGGACACTTTCATTTAAAGAAAATATAGTGTAACTAGTGTTACAAAGTGGTCGCTTTTGAAGCGGCCAGGCCGTTAATTGCATGCCAAAGCCGTAGCTCTCGTAGGAGGCCCTTAATTGGAGGTAAAAGCTGTCAACTTTTTCCGTGAAAAAATTCTTAATTTTAACGAATTTTTTGGCTTTTTGGAAGACCGTTAATTCGTCATTTTCAATTTGGCAACCCTGAGTGTATCCAAATTCCTCAAAAATACTAAAAAGAACTTAGACATGCTCGGGACAAAAAGTTGGCGAATATCGACGAGGGAGCATGGCACTTCCCATGCAAGCGAAGACTTCGCCTTAAAAAGTTTTCATCAGATTATTGCAATAGATCTTAAATTCGTTTTTCTCAAAATACGAATCCAATATAACTAAAGAAATTCCTAAGTTACAAAACTCAAATTCTAAACTTTTTCGCGATCGGAAGAAAGCCGAGCGTCGAATTATTTTGCGCACACTCATTATTATCGAACACTTTCAATGCTTTTCATTCATATTCTGAGGGCACGGGGAACGAAGCTACCACTTCTACTTCCCGGACTGAAACATACCTACATGATTTCAGTAGTTTACCGTTCTTAACCAGCAAATGCTTTTAATTAATATTTTATTATTTTTTTATATTTTGAAAAGACTGGTTTAGATAGAAAACATAGATTCCCATTCAAAACTTTTGCAATGCATTTCCAAAGGTATTGATTGAACGCACTCCTCATATGTGATCAATTTTTCAAAACAAACTGTAGCCAACTTCAGATAACAAAAAAGTTATTTGACACTTGAAAATCGCTAATTCTTTGACAGCACAAGATAATCTTCAAGTCCCAAGGAGGATTTTTATTTCGTTTTCCATATCCAAAGGAATTTATCAAAAATATAAATTTTGAAAGGTAAGCCATGGTGTCTAAAACATTAATAATTGAGTTTAGCTTTCCTGTTAAACAACATAATTTGGAAGCTAAAAATCAACCCTCAAAGAAAAAAAAATTACATAACCTTTTTAAGGTTACCTTTATGTGGTTGGTGTCGACAACTACTCATTTTTAAGTTATTTAATAATTCTCCATAAATATTTACTTACAGATGTTGTCCCAGTCGATCTTATCTGGTGTACGTGTACTCGGTATTGAAGCACGTCGTAACATTGGCATTATTGCACCTGCACTAAGCAAAACCTCCGATCCAATTCAACAACTATTCTTGGACAAAGTACGCGAATACAAACAAAAAAGCGCGTAAGCAAACTCAATGATATTTGCAGTCTAGAAAAATAACAAAAATGTTTAATTCTACTTCACAGCGGTGGTAAATTAGTAGACTCTAACCCAGATATTGAGCGAGAAATTAAAAACGAATTGGAGCGTGTTGCTAAGCAATACGGCGGCGGTGATGGCAAGATTGATATGACCAAATTTCCGGAATTCAAGTTCTCTGAGGTGAAAATTGATCCCATCTCCTCTACAGTCTAAATAAGTTTTTTATTTTAAATTTTTGAAAAATCCTCGTGTAACTAACGATGAAAGTCATTAGAATCTTGCTAGCCAATAAGCGCTTTTTTGGCCACTTGAAATTGCACCTATTGATGTATTCAATTAGTTGAATTACTTAACTGAAATAACAAATACATGAAAAATTAAAAAAAAAACTAACATCTTTCAGAAACTTAAAACCTTATTTACATTTATTTTTCGTTGAACTTAGTTTTATTTACTTTGTGTTTAAGACTTGCTGCACTGTTTCATGTAATAGTTGCATTCGATGATAATCAGCAACCTTGAGAAAAGTTTTCAGCAATCCATCGATTTCTTTGCCGCTGATCAGCGGTGCAAAATCACCTGCGCAAGTGCAAAATTCGGAGAGATTTTCACGTTTGATTGCATTACAGCGGACGCACCGTAAGTCTTGTAGTACAAAAGACATTACCTTTCGTTGTACCACATCGATTATTCGGACTTCGATTTCTTCATTGTCATAGGCAACAAAACACTGAGCGCAAAGCCAAACTGGGCTGTATAAGAGAAAAATTAATTTTATTAATTATTGAATATGTGGTCAAATATGAAATTAGGTACCAAAAATACTTTCATAAAGGAAAGAAAGCATTTTTGAAATATAGTCCCAAATTATTTTCCTGGCTGCGTAAAGCAACTTACAATACTTAACAGATTTTCATAAATAAATGAATTTAGAAGATTCATATCCGGGAAACATTTAATGAAGGAAGGGACAGGAAACCACCTACAAAGTTTTATTTATTTTTTTTTTATGCAGCAAACAAAAAAATGGATGAAGTTGATAATGTGGCCATGGAACATCCAATAGAAGTGAATATAGTTCGAGCTTTTTTTTTTGGGTCATTTTACTGTTTTGACAATTTTTACTAGGTGTTTTGCTTTACCAATCATAAGTAAAACGTATACCACACAAAATAAAAATATCAGTAAAATAAATCTGAAGATATAATACAATAACTTCACTCTAAAGTATGCCATGTCTGCACAACAACACTATCGGTGAAACACATGCAGGTGGGTTGCCCTCTTTCCAAAATTAGCGCACCTATTGACATCGCACTGACAGTTAATAAGGTACTAAACAAGCATACCGTATTATATATGTAATTTTGTCAATGTATAAGCCTGCCTGATGGTGCAAAATGGCCAAATAGCCCAGCACCTCTGTATATTTTACAAAATCATTTGTAAATTGTAAAAAATACATAAATCTGAAGAAAATTTCCCAAATTTCAATGCTTATGTTAGACTTGTTCTATAATTCGTGCGATCTCAAATAGAAATCGGAACACTATATACTATATTCTGAAAATGCACGATTTTGTACAAACTTGAAATCAATTATAATTCCTAACGATGCCCATTCATGACAAATGGAATTACAGCCCGGCCCACCATGTCTGATTTTCAAGAAATTTTTAACATATGCATCTCCATTTTCGATCTGTTTTTGCAACCAATGTATAGGTACCATAATCGGTATGTAGAGGTCAATAATCTTCAAAGTACTAGTTTTTTTATATTTAGAGGGAAAGATCACTTCGAAGATACTTGAAATTTATGCAACCGATCATAAATATCACAAATTCTACGATCCGGTTTAAGATTTTGAAAATCGAAAAGCCCTGAAACAGTTAGTTCGGGCCCCCACAGATATATGCAGCCAACAGCTGGGCAATTTCATAGATTCAGGGCATGAATTATTCCCATTTATGGCTAATATTAATGGATGATTTCTATATAGCTCGATTTCAAATAATCAATAAACTTACATGCCATCCTTCATTGCACGATGTTTGTCCTTGCACAAATCCAAATCTCTACAATGATTGCAAGCTTTACAAATCACTTCTGGAATTATGTAGCTATCACATGGATCTTTCCATTCAGCCAAATCAGAAAATTCACCCACGCCAACAAGACGCAACATATTGCGTCGAAACTCATTTATGTCCTCCGCTAAGCCTTTGTCAACACTCAAGACTTTAATCAAAGCACGAATGAGTTCAAGACCTGGACTTGGTCGGCCTTTGCCATAGTTCTTATGTAATTTGATTATGAAACCAAAAGCATGATGCGATATATCCCTTATTGCTTGCTGTATAGTCTTACGTTCGGCTAACGATTGCATGAACAGTGTTAGCAAGTTTTCAAATTTTTCGCGACATTCATTTTCTTCTGGCAAATGTTCACCTATAGTCCAATTAAGTTCCAGAGAAATTTGCTCCTCTGGATTTGTATCTTCGCTATCGTGGCGCGGCACTTCCTCAACATCATCTTCATCGTCGTTATCATCGTCCACCGCTCTATGTACAATTTTTTGCTCAGAATTAAGAAGCGCCGATGTCCCCAAAGCGGTTTCATCAATGCCCTTTGGTAGGCGTCCTCTTATACCCGAAAAGTTCGCATTGTCTAACCATAACATAAAATCCCAGCACTGTTCAAATGACAACTGTATTGAGTGAAAAAGTTCCTTATTACGCAGACTTTGTACCACATAATCAACATAAGCAAGAGCATCCGCCACAGATTTTTTGCCGGAGCTTAATATAATCCGATTAAAATCGGCATAGATGATGGTAGCGCCCAAACGTTTGAATTCCGCAATGATGCGTAAGAACATCTTACGCATTAAATTATTCAAAGAACGTCGTAGAGCAGGATCATAAAGCAGTGCAGTGCTCGAACGTACCCAGCGATAGAAGTGTACTATTTGAAAATCTGAGAAGATATTCTGATTAATAGAAACTTCGCGCAACCAACCATTGACCATGGATCGCATAACACGAAAGGCTGCAGAACATAAAGCGGTTTCGTCATAGCTAGGTAAAGTAGCCGCCGGCACTGTACCAATCATTTCTTCTAACGACGCCTGTGGAATAACATCAAAGGTTACTGCTGAAGAGGCTCCCTCAATTTCTTGAATTTTAGTGGATTGCAGCAAAGCACTAACAGCTAAGCTATCAAGCGCCAGCTCAACACAAACATCTGGATAAAATCCGGCACGATTTTGCACCACAGTAATGCTATCTTCAAATTCAGCCAATAGGCGGCTGTCATCAGCTTCTCGACCACCCAGATCTGGACGCGTAGTAGATGACCACCAGAGCACAAAGTTGTTGCGCTGTAGCAAACGTGCAAAAAACAAATCAGCACCAAATAGAACGGTGTCTGCGGGCATGTTGCCAATGGGAACGTGGAAGTATCGACATTGATCCAACATTAAGTCGACGACATTATTTAAATTAAGAAAATGCCGTACTACTGCACGCGAACCCTGACGTTGCCAATCCAAGCCAGACAGCAGTGAAGCGTCGTCGGAAATGTGTATTTGTGCCTGTGGGAAATCAAGGAGTATAGGTAATGCAGCGCTTAGTTTGCGCGTATCCATCGCTGTTTGCATGTACAACATAGTTGGACCACGTTTTTCTTCCCTGTAGGCAGTAAGTGCACGTTGCAAGTGGCGATAAACCTGCTTTACGTCAACTTCAATTAATGTTTCAAAAGTTATATCTTCGGCCGGAATTTTCTCAATTTCTGCAGCACTACGTAAATTTTTCAGCAAAGCTAAACGCTCGGCTGTGTAAAGATTCTTCATGTTGGGCATTTGGTTCGTGCGCACGGTATCCAATGCTATGATCAATGCTTTTTTGCTAGAAAGCATTACTAAAGACCAGATTTCTTTCTTGGCTGTGGGTACGTTATGCTGATAGAGAAAGATTTTACGTAGTTTTATACTAGCCCCTTGTAAGTACTTAATATGCGATTGCGATCTTGTTTCGAGCTGTTCTATAGAAAAGCTATCCAAATCTTTTGTAGCGCGAGCTGCTAACCTTCTAGACTCTTCTTTCTGCACGGCGCATAAACAACCCATGTCCATTAAAGCACGAAACTCCAGTGACATCTGTGTTTCATAAATGCCCTCAATATCTGGTGTAGCAAGATCTGCTAACATACCCAGACGGTTATCTTTAAATACCTTTTCGGGCACACTATAGCGATATAAATTAAAGACAGGCCGTGAACGTGGCAACACTCTGTGAACTTTTTTCCATAATTGGCCTTCTTCAGGTGGTGCCAAACTGCGCTGATTCACATAAAATATACGCGGTACATTTAGTTTAATACGATGAAGCTCATCGCCAATTAATGCCCATGCAGTAAAGTGACCCAAATCATCAACTGGAATAATTTGTAGTATTTGCCAGACTTGATCAATCAAGGAACGTTTTGCACGTCGTAAAAATCCACCTAACGTTGCAGTTGATATTGCGCCTCTACCTCTCAAATCGGCAGCACATCGCGGTGCAGCTACATCATTGCGCATGCGCTTATTGCTAACATCTTTGTAACGTTTGCGTCTTTCCAATTGCCACTCCCACTTTTGCTTTTGAAAACGCACCCATTCGATTATTTCCTTTCTCGTATTACCAATTGGTGGTGATGGACCAAGTGCTTGCCGCCAACTTGTAGCTTCTGGCACTGCATTTTCCGCAGTGCTCTCTTCGGTATCTGAATTAATTCGCTTTCGTTTGATAACGGTTGGAAGTCCTCCAGAGCTATTTGAATGGGCACCACCTCCGAGGTCCTCTATGTCTGCTAGCTCAGCTTCTTTGTCTTCTTCATCACCATTATATGTCATTATTTGTTTAGGTACAGGTCTGCTTGTAAACATTTCATTTATGCGCCGCTGTTTCAAAACATCATTCTTTTCCAGAATTTTTTTATGTAACCAATCGGGGTGTTGAACTCTAGGTACTGGATTCGATAGGCCCTGCAATGCCGCTGGTATGGTAATGATTTTTTGTATGGTGCCCCCCAAACGTTCGATATAATAATTCCAGTCGAGTACATCACGTATATCTGCATCACCCATGGTGTTGTCCTTCAGCCATCGTCGCAGATAATGACGACGTACACTCGGCTCTGACTGAAAAATGGCCATTGGTATAGCACGCTCTGTTACTGGGCTACCTTCAGGCTTTTTAGAAATTATGTATTTGCAAGCCAGACCAGCATCTTTAACCATTTGTTCACCTAAAAATTCGGCCAAACGTTTTGCTGTGGATATGGAAGTACTTTTTTGAGCACCATAATCTTCCAACTTCTTTGACATCGACTTATTTTCAGCAATCAATTCAAACAATTCAGAATCGGGTAAATTTGAACCACGACTATAAAGCACATCGAGCCAATAGTCGGCCACTTTAGCCACAGATGCATAACATTCTTCTAAGGTACTACCCGCTAAAAAAGCTTCAAAAACAGAACTTTGAAAATTTTTAATTAGCTGCAATTCACCGCGACGTTTCACCTCGAAACCCTTAAGTTCAGCTAACGAACCATCAAAATTGAAAACAGCATAACGTTTTTTCAGTTTTTTTCCCTCTTCCTTAGCAGCTGGTAACACCATGGCCAAATAAGGTCCATCGACTTCGAAAAATATGGAGTTTTCCTCACGTGTTATGTACTCCGGTGGTTCGCCATTTTCACTCTTTTTTAGCAACTCGTGATACTGATCGTTGGTAAAGTGATCCTTTACCATAGTGTTAAGTGTCGCATTCGGATAAGAAATGTTAATCTTTTTCTTTTTCTCGTGTGTTGTGTGCATCGTAAACTCTTGCGGAAAGGAACCAGGCAATATACACCATATACCATCAGTGTCCAACTCCAATGGACGCCCTATACGTTCGATAATTTCTTTGGCTTTTGTAATTATATTGGAGCCTGTCAGACACACAATACCAGCCATAGGCATTGAATGCCAACGTGCTCCTCTACGCATCACATAACCATAGAAAGAGTTGAGAATACATTTATGTGCCAGCTGTAGAGAATCATAAAGTACTTCCCGCCCCTTTGCTGTCTTAACTTCAGCTGCATCCCCCGATGCAACGGCAGCAGTAACTGCCGCTTTTGCAAGTTTTGTAAGGCTCTTGTATTCGTAACGTCTGTCTCGGAACGCACGCACTGTATCCACATAAAAACTGTTCTCCTTTTGACAAATGGTTGAGGTGCGTGTTTCTAGTTTTGTAACCTTTGTTTTTTTGTAAGCCTTTCGGCAGTAATCTGTCAAACGTTTCTTCTCGTAAGCTGCTTGATCCTCTTTGGAGAGTTCATGAAAAGAGCGTGTTGGACCCCCAGGAAATAGCGGAGGAAACTTTTCAGTTTCCAGCTGTTGTTGTATACGTTGGAATTCATTTCGGGAAGCAGGCAACATTTCGCCACGCCATAGCCAGTCCATCGAACGTTTACACTTAACGTTTGGTTTATTAAAATCACAAGCCGCACAATCTGTTTCGCACACCATTGCGGATGGCTGTAACCGGTTTGTCAAAATAATATTTGGATACATAGCTCCAACATCCAAGTGATAAATAACAGGTTGTTCCAAGCGATTAGGAATATCGTGTAAGCCTGTGAAAGAGGTATAAAAAAATGTTTGTAAATTAAATTCACCACAAAGTTTTTATGAAAAAAGTTAGTATTTAAAGGTGTAAAAGGTTTGTCACCAAAAGTGTGGTTTTTAAAAAAATTTTAAAAAAAAATTGAAATTTGAAATCGGCTTTTTCAACTCCAATCTATTCCAGAAACTATAATTTGGAATTGAGAGAATTAAATTTCTTCCAATATATTGGAAGTCAGGATAGGAATTGATTTTTTTGTCGTTTTTATTCCAGTAATCCATTACAAAAGAAATTGAGTCCTTTGTCGAATTAATTCCAAAAAAAATGAATTTGAATCCTCAGGAGTCCAATTTCATGAATCTTAAAAACGAAAAGTTAATAATAATAACGAAATGGTAGATAAAGAGCAGAGCATTTTGAATTGAAATGGACATTAAAACTATCAATTGGCTTTAATTAGATACATTCGATATCATTTGGTTTTATATTTTACTGTCTTAAGTTTTTCATACCAATTGTGAGTCCTACGAAATATATGTATCGATAAATTCAAAATTACTGAAAATACAACAAAATCCAAAATCTTACATTTAAGAGCCTGTGTAATTTCTTGCTTAACTTCGTTTAAATTTGTTACCAGTTCCAACGGCACTCCTTCTTCCACCTCTATTGCATGCCTTAAAACTTTCTCTACATTATTGATCAGCTGTGTAACCATGCTAGGATCGAGACGAAAACGACACGGTATATCAGCGCGAAAGACACCAGATTCTAAAGCTTCAACATGACCACCGACATATGTTTCAGAGTCCAAAACATGACCGTCCAAAGAAAGTTTATTTAATTCACTTTGTTGTTTATTTGGATAAACGATATTTGCATGATAAGCCTGTACCATAAGCAATGTTTCACAAAGCGTACCAGAACCTTTACGCAAAATTTCATCTGGTTCCATTGGAATGATTGTGTTTAAGGCAAAAATGAATGGATGCACGTATTTCATATAAAGATAATAGGTTGCCACTGCATCCGAAACAGAATAATTGGAAAGAACTTGTGGTTGCTCTACAGCCATTTTACACATATCTTCGGGATCCAACTCGACAGGATCGTAACGTAATTTTGCCTTGGCAACAGCTTTAAGACCTTGTGAACCCACAGGAAGATATGAATCACGTTTCACCTTGTATTTCGAGAAAGATTTGAAAAAATAATTTACGTTGAGTTTATGCAGAAAGCTTTATCTAACATACCCAGCAAAAACAATCCATATGTATGGCAGGACGACTCAAATAAGTACCATCTCTTGATTTTGAAAAACCAATTTCTTGCTTCATATCTAAGTCGTACACCGCTGCACGTGTTTCAATAAAAGGCCAATCAAAAAAGTCACCATTGTATGTTACAAAAATGTGTGGTCGCACTTCCATGATATGATCAAAAAATTTCTGTAGCAGATGCAATTCATTTGTTTCATTAAATACAATAAAATTTCCCTCGAATTCTGGCTTTGGCGTATATTCAAAATCATCAACATCATTTGAGATAATTTCGCGATTTGTAATCAAGTAACCCTGACCATCGATCATGTACGAAATCATCATAATTTGATCGGTTTGTGCTTCAGGAAATTTTAGGGGCAGCTTTGTTGTTTCAATATCAAAGGCGAACACGACCGGTTCGGGACGTTCAATCAAATCAGGACGCGGTGTTACGATTGGCATTTCAAATCCAGCATTGCGACAACGAATATTGTACCATTGACCACAGAAAATTTTCAAATCAATTGAAACACGTACATGATAAGGAACGTCGTGTTCACGAACATCTACGATGCTATCCATAAAGTCTAATTGCCTTTTCTCTGCACCATCGGCGCCGGCGCTACTTCCCGCAGCCAATGAGTGGCTTAGCATTTGAATATAAAAAGTATTAGACTTTTCACGTTCCATATTCTTACGCACAGCTGACATCAGCTCACGACGAACTTTGGTCATCGCTGTCTGATTGAGAAACGATAGTTTTAGATAATGCCGCTGCAAGCCAGACAAATGATTTGGTAATTCCAAATCTTCCTTCGATATGTGCTCTACATTAGCTAAATGACCGGAGTATTTACGGCTTAGAAAACGCGCCACCTCGTATGAATTTTTTTCTTCAGCACGTACTAACAGATAGGGTTTGTAGGCGACAGTGCATTTAAATCGTGCACCATCCATTTGTATGAAAAACAAATCTAGGGCGGCGGCTAGGCGACGGTCTTCATCCAATATTTCAGTCTGAAAGTAGGAATATTTAATATATTATTGTTGTAAGTGTAGGTTTTTCCTCATTTTTAGTAGATATATTTTATTTTATACCGAATGCATATTTATTAGGTATCCAGTGCGTTCCACGCTATCTTTGACACGATCGAAACCATATTTGGAATCGATTTTATCATTTTCTCGTGATTGACGGTAGCCAGCTTCGTTGAAGAAGTCGTCACTAAAGAGACACATTTAAGTAACATTATTTTTAATGGACAAAGTTTTTAGTCTGGAATGATCTCACCCTTCCGCACGAGTTTCAGCAATAAATTTTCCAGTGTTTTGCACCGTTTTCTTTTTAGCAGTCTGCTCCATTTTCACGTTATTTTAATTCGTTTGTACTTAAATTAATTTCACTAAAGTTTTTCTTTAAGTTGAATAAAGTTATACATTAACAAAATTTTGTCATTGAAAATTATAGATTGCATTCAAATTTTTTGGCGGTAACTCACAGCTGACTCAAAATGATATGCATTCGTCTTCAACAATGACATAAACACTTTGACACTAGAATTGTGCGACTGAGTGAAACTATGGTTTCTGCAGAGTGCATATAATAAATATTTTATTGCTAGTTTTTCACTCGAAGTTAATCTCAGTTTCGGGCTTAAATATTGTAGGATAATAGAATAACCTTCAGCCAAGTGGCCTCTTTTGACCCGGCCAAGCCTGAAAAATTCGGAAAAAGCCGTTACTTGGAGGTCTTTTGTTTTATTTATTGAAATTATTTTTAACGAACAACAAACATAAAAGCAAATTTTTTTTTACTTTTTAATATTGTTGACCAAAAAAAAGTGCAAGTTTTTCGCATACAAAAGTATCAGTTTTTTTCAAATTGGCAGCCAAAATAGTCATAAACTTTTCTCAAAAAAAAAAAATGGTTATATTGAATTGATATGGCAACATATAATAACTTGAGCAAGTCAGATTGTGAACATTTTTCATATTTTTCATGATTGCTTTTAGGCTAAGCAGAATTGGGACGGTTGACGGAAATACTGCCAGCGATGAGCCGCTGTTAAAATTAAAACATACATACTTGATTGAAAAATTAAAGAAAACAAAGTTGAGAAATGTCTTTCGCTTTTGAAAATTTGTTTAACGCTTACACAACAACGACAAATCCAGTATCGAACCTTTCGTTTTGCCAACAAGAAAAATTTACGAAAATAATTACCTAGTGTAAGCCAGCACACTTACTAGATGAGAACTGTATGGTCTCGCAGTTGGCTGCTCTGCAGAGCTGTCAAAAACCTTTTTCGATTTAGGCTCCACGTCAAAATTAAAAACGTCATCTCAGAAAGGAAGCCGCAAGCTGATTAAATTTTGTAGTATTTTTATACCATTTTAACAAATATCCAGGAAATACTTTACAAAAATGGTTAGCTTAATCAATACTGTAGACACTGGTCACGAGGATATGATCCACGGTGCGGAATTAGACTATTATGGTCTACATTTGGCCACTTGCTCGTCTGACAGTTCAGTGAAGATTTTCGATGTAAAAAATGGAACACAGGTGCTGGTCGCCGATCTTAAGGGCCATCAAGGCCCAGTATGGCAAGTCGCTTGGGCTCATCCAAAATTTGGAAATGTGCTAGCTTCATGTTCGTACGATCGAAAGGTGATCATATGGAAAGAAGGAGCTGCAAATGATTGGAACAAAACGTAAGTACTTGCTCTTCATGCATGCAAAATATGCGAATGCAATCTTATTTTTCTTCAAGTTACGAGTACAACAATCATGATTCTTCCGTCAACTCCGTCGCGTGGGCACCTGCAGAATATGGCATGATTCTCGCGTGCGGCAGCTCGGACGGTTCTATTTCAATACTCAGCTGTAACATTGAATACGGTGTTTGGGATTGCAAAAAAATTTCGAATGCGCATACAATCGGCTGCAATGCTGTATCTTGGTGCCCTTCAACTGTACCTGAACCAGCTTTCGACCAACGCGCTTCTGCACGTTCTGCTGGAATAAAACGTTTGGCCAGTGGCGGTTGCGACAATTGTGTAAAGATTTGGCGTGAAGATAACGATCACTGGGTGGAAGAAAATCGTCTTGAGGCGCATTCTGATTGGGTACGCGATGTGGCCTGGGCGCCTTCCATTGGTCTGCCACGCTCCCAAATAGCATCGGCATCGCAGGATCGTCATGTTATCATTTGGAGTAGTACTGACTTGACCACTTGGTCATCGACAATTTTGCATACATTTGATGATGTTGTCTGGAGCGTCAGTTGGTCATTAACCGGTAATATTCTAGCTGTTACTGGTGGTGACAACAAAGTTACACTGTGGAAGGAGAACAATGAAAATCAATGGACATGTATTAATGATGATTCGTCAACCAGTGGGTCGCAACAAAATGATCAACGCACTTTGTAAGCGAATGCGGCGGTTTTTTCATGCATTTTCCGATGTTTTTCTTATATTATAATTATGTTTATTTACTATGTTGCTGTTTAGCCATAAAAAGTTCTTTTGTTTACGTAATGGTTTTTAAATTAACAATTTGGTGAGATGTTTCAAGAGACGCATATAAGTTTTTATTCTTTAAATTAAAACAAAAAATCGCTTCTCTTTTGAAGCTTCATTCCTCATGTGCTATGCAAATTTATTAAAAATAATATATCTTCTTTCTTTTTGTATTAATATCTAGATATTCAATTTCAATTGTATCAATAAAGTTATTTTGTAGTCTAGACATCAATGTTAAATTTTTAATGGATGCTGAATGGGTGCTGGGAACTTAAAACACTTCCATTAAAATGAAAATACAGCCTCGGATATTTCTCACACGCGTAAATTGAAATCGACAAATAAATTATGAGAATTATCCATCTACAAATTTCACCCTCTTGGTTGTTTTTAATTCATACAAATACACTAGTATTAATTTGTTTCTTCAGAAAAGGTTTCCATTGGTTGCCTTATTTCATGTACATACTTAGTTTTAACTTATCTGCCTACCTTAAACTTGAAAACTTGCCGTCTAGTAAATATGCAAATATTTTACGAACATTATGTAGGTACATCTTATTTTATTATTAGAATATTTAAATACATATTTTGTACATTTAAAATGTGATCAAACAATATCAATGTATTTCATAATTAATCTTTACTTGATCTATCTGAATTCAAAGACAGACGATCCAAGACTTTTGATTTTGAAGATTTTAATTTTAAGAATTTCATGCCCATGACGTAAATTTTTTCGTTAGCATCTTGTAAAGCTGTAGTCAAGTCTGAATTCTTTTTAACCGTGTCTTCCTATGGAAAATGTAAACATTAGAATTTATCATCTGTCTGGAGAATCAGTCATTGTTGAAAGCATTAAAAATATTTCTATGTAAGTATGTGTCTTAATAGGAAAAGGATGCTATCTTCCAGTTTTTATAGGATTAAAAATAGTATTCGGGTTAACTTTGTCGGTTTCGAAGATTTGGTTAGCATCACTGCTCAGATATGTTCAACTCGAATATACACAATAAAGGGGCTTATCTCAACATCTGGATATTGAAATGAAAGGCAATTTAAAAATGCTAATGAATTTTAAATAGAATCTGAATGCTTACGAAAAAATTGGAAAGTTAGACCTCATTTTCTCAAATTCAAGTCTTTACAAAAAAATGCAAATGTAGCTTTCTGAAGCTTCTCCATGGTCCAGGGAACATATTTTGGTTGAGAATTCTATTTACAATTCTTGGTTTTCTTTAAAGTGACGGCTAGATCATTTTCCTATAGAGCATCATCTTTGGTAGATTTCCCTTAAAGCCGACTAGGGGCAAAAAATTTCAATTGCTATACTGCACTTTTGGCGAACTATTTATCTGTCTATCGGTTTGATTATAAAAGTGAGAACTTTTGATTTGCTTAACAATTTTGAAAACGTTCGAAGAGAAAGAAAAACGCGACGTGTCTTCCTAAAGGCCTAGAGCGACAAACTTTAAAATCACCCTGAGCATCACATGCATGGCTGCCTGGACTAAAGACTTAAGACCATTGAACTTGGTCTCGATAAATGTTTGTATGTATATGCAAAAGAAATATGTTGCAAAAAGTATATGGGTAAAATCTCTACGCAGTGGTTTCGAATTTTGAAATATTGGTCTGATGGAGAAACCAGCTAAAATACAAGGAGTTCGTGTTTTTTTTAGTTTAAAGGTAACTAACGAATTCATTTCTTAGAAGATCATGATTAATAAGTGAATACACCTATATTACAAAAATATTTATACAATGTAAATATTTTGCAAGATTCACTATATAATCCTGTTCAGTAGTACTTATCTAATAGGAAAAAGATCATATTCTACAAACCAACAGTTTACTTCGATCACCCAAAATAGATTTAATATCATTAAGTTCCTTCATCAGAGAATTTCTTTCCATGGTTTGATAATCACGCTGCATACGGCATTCAGTCTGCAGCTCCAAATTTTGTTGCTTTATATCGTACATATCACTCAAAAGTTCGTTCTGTTTACCGATTATTGTTTTGACCAAATTCTCTAAGTTTTCTA
Source organism: Meiosimyza platycephala (assembly GCA_963662105.1). NCBI lineage: Eukaryota > Metazoa > Arthropoda > Insecta > Diptera > Lauxaniidae > Meiosimyza > Meiosimyza platycephala. The sequence goes on along the minus strand of OY759209.1, from coordinate 91,074,822 downwards.
TTGATATTTGTGCATCGCTAAGATTCTTTTTCAGCATCCATATTTCAGCCTTTGATACAGCCAGCTCTGATGCTGAAACTTCTACGTTGTTAATGCAGTGAGTATCTCTAAATTTTTTTAGATGTTTTGAGATAAAGAAATTCTATTAAATCAAATTGAATTTTTTTACTTTTCATCAGCGAAATTTATAACATCCCCTGTAGACACAGATATTCCACAATCGCTTGCATTCGCAGAACTTTTTTTGCTTTTTGATGTCACAAAATATTGGCATATGCAAGCCATCTTATTTTGTTGTAATATTTTTTCAAATAAATAAATAAAATTTTAAAGATCAGTTGACAAGTTTTTAATCTGAATACCTACTTGTATTTCTTCATTTTTCACTTACAAAATCTATGGAAAAGTTGTTTTGTAACGACTTCAAAGTTTGAATTTTTAAAGATTTGGTTTATAGACTAAGAGCCAGCAGCCGCTAAACTTAAGTCATTTCAACAAGGTCGATTTATAGGTATGAAGTATAGTTGAATATAATTTCTACAAATATCATTTTAGCTTTTCGAATAGTAGGTACACCTCTTCTCCATGAACAATATCTTCATTTTAAAGATATACATCTTCACAATAAATATAATTAGCTTAAGACTCAGAGCTTACCGTAATGTAAGTTGACCATTTTTGACTTTATGTATATCATTTAAAATTATCACTCTTAAAAACCGTTTATTCAGAAAAGTGCATAAATTAGTGTCTGACCAATTAGATGCGCGATATTAACAAAAAAAAATGTCAAAAAATAAAAGTCTTAATTTCTGACCCAGAATATCATAAAAAATATTTTAAATTAAATTTTTAACCATGTTTTTTAATAAACTTGTGTATTTACATATGTATGTACATAAATATACTTATACTTATAGCAATTTAAAAAGTCAAAAATATTCAAATACATGTTATATATTATATGGAAATCGTGTAAGAATTTTGAATACTTATATCTGTACATACATCACAATAAAAGATATGTTGTAAATTTTTTTTAAAATATTACAGAAGTTAATTTGACTCTTAAAATGACTCTTAGTAAATACTAAATTTTTTATGTGTGTGTGTTTTTTTATTTAGTGTTGAAATCTTTTAAAGTTGACGGTGGTACAAAGAATTTTCCTTTTTTTTCAATAAATGGTGTTTTTTTTTCTTTATACACATAATGAGCACATTAATAAATTTGAAAGATTCAAATATTGGTTTTCAATTATAAATTTCCTGCATCTCTGTTGTGGATGAAGCAATCAATGTATTGGTGATCTTTTAAAATCAATTCTTCAATTGGGAATAGATAACAAATGGTGCCACCATTGAAACGAAAGAAACAAAAAAGTTCTATATTGCCTGCATAACAGCTGAAAATATTGAAAAAATCTTATTAGTTTTTAATAAAAATAACAGACATAAGTTGCACATTTCAAAAAAAAGCGATTGAATGGTGACGGATTGATCAAAGTATGGGTAATTGAATATATATATTTTAGATTTTTGCTTTATTTAAAATTTTGAATAGAAAGTATGTATACTTAACTACTAAAAAGAGCTCGTGCTTTTTTGTAACCGTCATGACTGTTTTACTCTGAATCCTTTAAATTTTGTCAGCAAAATGCATAACGTTTGAAAATTTTGATAAGAGCATATACAATCAAAACTAAGTATATGGATATTCGAAATGTAAACACTTACCTCCACTGCAAATATCATGTACGATATCCTCTACGTAACCATTACCATTATCGCATAAACAGAGTTTTGCACCGCCTCTTGTATTATTAGTAAATTCAAATTGACAAACCATACCATCTTTACAATCATTTCCAATGTTACATCTATGTCGTAGGCCTGGAAAGAAAAGCTCGTATTAAATTCATGTAATGAAAAATAATTAAATAAATGTTTGAGAAATGTTTGACTACCATGAAATGACGTCCTTATAGTGTATGTTTCGCGCTCATAACAATGTCTCAATCACTTCATTAATGAATGTTTGCTCTCACGAAAACTTACAGTATCTACTTACTAAGCAAAAAAAACTTAAAAAAATACACTTTTACATCATAAACCTTTCTTGTCTAAAAATAACTCGATAGTAGCATTGACGTAAACAGTAAACATTTTTCACACTCCTGAAAATTTTTCTCTGGCAAGATAAGGTCCCTTGCCATACACTAAGTTTCAGCTAGCTGCATAACATTTTGAGCTGTAAATTGAATTTTTTTCAAGGACACTCAATTGGACTGCAACTCTTCTTCATAAGCTAACTAATTAAACATATTAGAAAGTACGAAAATTAATAAATTTTTGTGTCATTGCATTAAACAGAATGAAATGAAATTTCTTCAATTTGCCAAGTTTTGAGTTCACAAGTCCTATCGTTTTTAAGTACACTTTCAATGAGGTTTTGAATATACTAGAATATATACTAGAATCTGAGGCTTGTAAACTTACAACTTAAGCAAGACCAAACTTTTTCGATTTGCCGGACATCATTCTGTTGGTGTGGAAAATTTTAAAAAATGCCTCAAAACCTGCGATTATTAACAATTGGTAAGTAATAAAAGAAACTGAAAATAAGGTCTTGCTAAGCACACAAAAATTATTCGGATCCATGTATATAGCCTGATCTCTGCATAAACATATGTGAGCTAGTGCAATTCATCGACTAAAAATTTATTTTTTGTAGTGTACCCAAGTTTTCAAAATGAAATAATTTTTTAATGGGTCGCATAAAGACTCATCATTTCATCGTTTCTTATGTCTCTATTTTTCAATGATATATTAATTGTTACCTTTTAAAACATCCGGACAAAGTCCATTATTAGGTACCGAGTTATCACCACAAAGGCATCTCATTTTATAGTCATCAGTACCTTTAACACAACTGGATTTATCTATTGCGTTGCAATCGTCATGTGTGTTACATTCACTTTCTGTAATACAAAAAAAAAAACAGTGACAAAAGTATCATATCAGTCCCATTTGGATACAAAAATTTGTACTGATTTGTAATGAATCAATATATGTATGTATGTATGTATAATTATTGTTATGACCTAACGTTACATAATAGCCGTCAATATTTGGACTCCGGCCAATTTTTTTGGTGATTTTTTGATTAGAAAGCCCTTCATAGCGCAAAATGTAAATTTAACCATTTTCACATTCCGTAAATCATTTTCGTTTTCCCATTTTAATTGAATTTTATCATTTACAGTTAATCGCAAAGAATTCTTAATAAAAAACCCAAATACCATTCTTCACCGCACAAATAATGAAAAAACCACTGAGTGTCTCTAATCAAGTGAACCACAAAACAAAGCTAAATATTAATGCTGCAAAAGTTACACTTGTACGAAGTACCGTTAGTTTTCTGAAAATTCAAATGTTTTTATTTTTGTATATTAGATTCATCTTGCTCTTAAATTTTTTAAGAACAATTATTTCCTAACTCAATTACAATGGGTGCTATCTAATTATAAATTTAAAAAAAAATTACTGTCTCTAATCAAGTGAGCCGGACTGTACATCTGAGTACATATGTATTTTCCCCACCAATATTCTGTTTACATAAAATAATAAATTTTAATTGCTAAGTGCATTCTCATTTTGATAACTGATTGCACTCAAATATTTTAAATTGTATATTTTAAATTGTATATTTTATAATTATTGTAATTAGATTTTAATTATTACGAAATAAATGAAAATTGAAAATTAAAAAAAAAAGTTTTACAAAAAGATCCTATCACAGTAATTAACATCATTCAGACACGCTACGAAAGTCTTAAGTGCAGCAATAATCTCTTATCGAAAATCATACTAAATTCAGGGGTCAAGCAAAACCGCTTAATTGAGCTAGATGATGTGCTAAGCCGCACTCTTACTAGGAAATATGAGGATTGACGGGACTCTTGGAGTCATATGTTAAAATGGGCGTATGTCGACAATCTCCCACTGTTGTCATTCAGATTGTACAATATGCACGACTGAACAACTAGGCAGTCACAGTTAGACTACGTATTAAAATTGCGCAAATTGAAGCAATATCAACATAAGAAATCTTCCCTAAAATTTGAGCATATACTGGAACAGCAGAAACATCATTACATCATTCTGCCACCCAGCGCCGGAGCAAAGTCCCCTTCTATACCGCCACATAATTTCAATTAGCCAATGTAATTTTTTAATTTTTAATATTAAAAATGGCCTGTCGTCAGATTATTAAAGACTTACCTTCACTGCAGTTACTATTTACGAAATCCTCTACGTATCCATTATCATAATCGCATAAACAGACTTTTGTTTTCGTGGACATCAATTCTTCCACGCCTATTGTACGATTAGTAAATGCAAATTGACAAACCATACCAACTTCACAATCATTTCCACTGTTGCATCTATGCGATAGACCTAGAAAGAAACGCTTGCATTAGATATTTGGTAATTCATGTAATAAAAAGAAAAGTTTCAGAAATGATTGACTATCATGAAAAGTGTATGTTTTGCGCTCATGACAATGTCATCTCTTCAGTAACTTATTAAAATAAAAATCTTAAGAAAACATATTTTTACACACTCGCTTACCTTCAAATAAGAACCGGAAATGCGAAAAAAAGTTCATACTACAGCTTGATCTATTACTACGTAAAACGAAACGAGAAGGAAGGGGAAATTGTTCAAGCTCTCTTGTTTATGAGCTTTCAAAAATAAAATAAATTGCACAGTTTCTTATCAAAAGCTAATAAAATGCTTCAAATCTGCGTTTAATTACAAGTGTAATAAAAAAATAAAAAGACTGAAAACAAGGGTTTCCCAAGCACACAAAAATCTGTCAGATTGATCTATGGGCAAAAATTTAAGGACTAAAAATATGTTTTTTGTTGGGTACCAAGCTTTCAATATAAAATATTTTCGTTTCATTTCTCATAAATTCATTTCTTCTTATGTCCCTATTTTCATTGAAATTTTTATTCTTACCTTTCAAAACATCTGGACAAAGTCCATTAGTAGGTACCGAGTTATCACCACAAAGACATCTCCTTCTATAGTCATCAGTATCCATAACACAGCTCGATGTATCTACTGCGTTGCAGTCATCATGTGTGTAACATTCACGTCCTTTTACTGTAAAAAAAAAAAAAATAGTGACAAAAGTTTCTGTCTCCATTTGCATACAAATTAATGTTATTTATACAAAAATTTGTACTGATTTGTAATAAATCAATATATAATTATTGTTATAGTTTGAACGAAACACCCTCTGTCGTGCAAATTTACATACACACTGTATGATACATCATTAGAAAGTAGAGCTCAATAACTTTCCAACAAAACTCAGTTGATGTAAGTCCATTGAAATATATATTTTTTGTAGTGGTTATAACAAAAAATGTAAGTACGTAGGTAAAAATGGCAAAAAAATTGATTTACGGGGTTTAGTATTAATTAGTATCGTATTGTGGTCGAAAATCGACCGTTTCCATCAAGTTTAATCTTGCCAACTGATGATGAACAATCTTATTTAAAGCCATTTTTCATCTTATCTCACCTCACCTTGCCTGTACCTCATGCAGTCATGAACGTGGTCAAAATGCGTTGGCTAAAACGTTTTGTAAGGGAGAAACACGCGCGCATGTTTACTTTATTTTACCTGCCTTAACGGCACATATTATGCAGAATTTTTTTTTTGTGCACATCTATGAAACAGTACCTTTCTAATGATCATTCTAATTTCATTCCTCTTTCTTTATAATAAATACTAAAAAAGTGTACCATAAGTTTCGATGTTCACGTATTAATATATAGATTATAATAATAAATAGTTTTAAACCTTTGTTTTCATTCAAAATATATGTAAGAACCTAATAGAAAATTAGGATGAGCATTCTGCAAAAAAGAAACTTACACCCAAAATAGATGATTTTTTTTACAAAAAGGCCCTTCAAGTGAACCAAAACTGCTCCAATGAGTTTTTTCCATAGCAACTAAAAAAAATGATGCAGAAATCGATATGTCTCTCGAACTTTTCAGACCCTGTCGGGCTAACTTTTTTTCTACATACATATGTACAAATCGATCCGGTCTAGTGTACAGTGAGTAGTATTTCTAGATTCTCCATTTTTCTTTCAGTTTTTCGAAGATATTAGAGAAATGTATAAAATATAGAATGTTATATTCATTGGATAGAAAAAGTTTCTTAAGTGATAGTCAGCTTAGTTTCAGAAGTCGTAAATCTACTGAGGATGCACTTTTTAAAGTAACGGATGAACTATACAATAGTTTAAATCTGGGTTGCTAAGCGGCCGGGACTAACCCGGCTAAGACCGGAATTTCATGTCAAAGCCGGGGGCCAGGTAGGAATTCAAAAATTTCATGTAATTACAATTTTTGTTGATCATCAAGTTTTGCAACACCTTGATTGAAGTTTTTACCATTTTATGAATTGGTTTTTTTAATATTGCTGACCAAAACAAAAAAAAAAACATTAATTTTTTGCTAAAAAAAACTTTTACATTTATCATTTAAGGCAAAATTTTTTCTTTTGGCAAGGCCGCGAATTTTATATATTTAACTTGGCAACCCTGGTTTAAATGCATCTGAAATACCTTGCTTATTTATTCACATCACTAAAGCTTTTGATATGTTTAATCATAACTTGTTGCTAACAAACTTTTCGTAACAGGCTTTAGAGGTTGCATGTATCGTATGATTAAATATGTATGATTCCTACTTAATAAATAGAAAACAAATACATAATAAATAAATAAATAAAAATTGTTTTAGTTCTCAGAAATACAATAATTTTGGTTTTGAGGCCCATCTAGCTTTTAATATACTATGTTAATTCATTATTTATTCAGAAATGCAAATTTTCTAAATTTTATATACATATCTGCAGACGGGTTTTGGGGGTTCAAACTAAATTATAATTTTTGAAATATACTGAACTTTTTGATAAGGAAAAATTTGTAAGTTTCATTCATCAAAGTTCATCGTTATTCAAGCTTGATTCGTTATCAGTGCTTTGTCATTTGAAGTGGATATTGCCATTTGAAAAAGCGTATGTTGCCTATTTATTGCTCGGTAGTACTGCTGACAGATACCTTTCATTGAGTGAATCGTCTCATGATTATTATTTAATGGTTCAACTGATGCAAAACGTTCGGTAACGTTCGCTTGAACATGGGTAGCCACCCGTTTCTAGGACCAATTTTTCTTAAATGGGAGGCAACTGATGTTTGGGACAGGATTTGACAAGCCAACCCTATAAATTCTATTTCTTCGAGCTCTATAATTTGGCACACATTTCAAGCTATTATCTTCATTAATAAAAATTGAATCGAAAAACCAGTACAACTCATGTTTGGGATTGGATTCAACAATGCAACCTAATATATTATATTTAGGCCTCTTCGATTTCTAGCATTTGGCAAACATCTTGAGCTGTAATACAGTTTTAATTCAAACAACAAAGCTGGCTAAAATTTGGGCATTTTCGGATATCTGGACAGGCTTTGGCAAGTCAGCCCTGGTTGGTTAGTTTCATTTAAATGCCTCACTACGAGTATCTTTCCTAAGCATCTTATCCTGTAATTTTATACCCAGCGGGCTCTCCAGCTATATGTATAATATTGGCAACATACATATACCTCGCATCAAAAACAAACTTTTATTTTAATAAAACTCAAAGGAATTGCTTACTTGTTGATCCTGGTATTGGAGGTGGATTATTGCTAGATTTTCCAAAAGTTGTTAGAGCCGTCGAACTGACACCAAAAAGTACAATAAAGACACAAAAAAGCATTGTAAGACTGTCGCATTGTGTAAAACGTTTAAGTGGTTGCATTTTGAAAATTTTTTCACTTTTTTTTTTGCAAAAGGGCTTAACCGTTTGTGGTTTTTTGTTTTTTATGTTGACACAAAACAAAAATTCTGATTTAACTTTTTATGTAAATTTTGTTTTTGTTAGCGTTTGTTTTAACGAGTTAGTATGCAAATTATTCACTAGAACTGCAACGGGCTTAAATTTAAATTTGCTTGTAGCCCAACAAGGTTATCGAACGTTTTCGAACGCAATTGATGGTAATCGTTCCGTTGGGTTCTACTGTTGTACACTTTTCTTTGAACACAGCAGAATGAGATGTACTCGTCTTACTTTTTTTAAAAACACAAATTGATTTGTTAAAACGTTCCCGTATAATATTCCAGACCATGAAATTTTATGTTGCTTTTTGGTGTGGCTTGAAAATTTAGAGCAAACTTTATAGATTTAGGATGCTAAGATTTATGTGATAATTTTCCTTTTTTTTCAAGGTACACAACTACTATAATTTCTATACAAAACTCAGAGATGTTCTTTTTTTAAAATATATGTATGTATTTTTCTTTATAATTTTATGATCCGCTTTGAAACGACGACCCTCGTGCTTTCACGTTCCTACTGCAAGTGAGCGTACTTTCAAGCAGTTCAAAGCTTAAGTTTTGTTTTTTTTTCGTTGTTGTGAGGAGGCATCACATCACATAATCGCATCACATTGCTTACCACCTTCTGTGACCATCCCTCCGTCTCCCTAAAACTAGGCTATAAATTCAAAAGAAAATAAAACTGGGGGCTATATATGCAGAGTGTAGACTCTAAGATTTGGTTTCTTTTAGTTTTAGCTATTTTGAGTTTGTTTTTGTTTTTTAATTTTTTTTTTTTTTTGAGTTAACAAACGAATGGATTTCGTGCATTCGCGAACGAAGCGCATGATTCAAAATACGGCCTCGCCATCGTCCTCGTACTTAGCGAGTAAAAAACAATGACGAAGTTGTCGTTAGCATTACGCCTCTAAGTTCATAGCCTACATTTAGGATTTTTAGAGCCATGCTAGAAAATGGTAACAACAAGAGCTTTAGCTGTATTAGTAAGTAGCTGCAACAACAACAAGTTACCACAACTTTATAGCTGCAGAAAAGGTGTAAAAGTTGAAAATGAATTGAAGTTTGTGTGCCCAGTTCTAATTATATTCGTTCTTTGCACATTCTTTTACAACTCGACTATATACTTTGATTTGTTTTTTTTTTTAAATTGTTTTTTTTTGGGTCTTTTTATTTGTTTAGTACGCAAAAAATCTTCAGCAGCAAATATAGTTTTTTTCTATATGGATTGTTTTTTTCAAATTCTTATGATAACAAAGTCAAACAAATTTTTTACCCAGAAACCAGAATATTATTTTTCGAAGGCTTTTGACGGGCTGAATTCGAATACGAGGTCAGAATTTCTCTGATAGCTCCGGTTTTCAAGATATTTTAACTTTAAAGTGCGAAAATCAAGGTTTTTCGAGACATTTGAGATTACACATATAATTTTCTTAAAAATTTTAAAGATGATGCCATTGAAAGCAGTCAAGCTACGTCACAATACTGAAAAACTCGTTGAAGGGCGTGGCAATATTTATAAACGTTGTAATAAGAGAACTAACAACGTAATCATTAAAAAATTTAATATGACATATATGCTTGCTAAAAGATATCTTATTACAAAAATTTAGTACAATAGTATGTGTGGGCGTGGCTCCCATACAAGCAAAAATGTTTAATGTTATAGTCTATAACCTATAGATAGTGTACTATGACAGTAATCTTCATAAAATTTGGTGTAGAGGTGTCTGATACTATATGAAATTCGGCAGAATTGCATTAGTGGGCGTGGTAACTCCCATATTACCATAAAGTTTAAGTGAACTATTGCAGCAATTGGTATGAAATTTCATGTAGATGGTTTACTTGCTATAAGGTATAAGGGAAAATTTCCTTAAAGAGCATTCAAAAACATGAATTAAAAAAAAACGATACTTTTATGTAGATTTGAAATAAATAATATTCTCAAGGTTTTTTTTTTGTTCTTTATTAGTACGAAATTATTTTTAGGCATTACATTTAAATTTTGTATTTATTTTTATAATTAAATCATTTGTATTACTGACACTGTAAAAGCCATTTATTTATTGATCTTGGACTTGAGATTTGTGTAGCACTTTTTATTTTCATTTTTGTAAGGTTTCAATAACAAGTTTTGTATTTTGCATCTAAAATTGCTATTTAATAAAAGATAATTAGATGAATTGCGAAGCAATAATCAGCAACACTGTACGAACTTAAAAATATGTAAAACCCAACTTTTTATTTACAGTAATCAAGTATAGAATGCGTTTTAAATTCTACGTATGTTAATAATAATTATCATCAATAAATAATTTTTTTGTTTCTAATATTTTTAAAGGTAAAATTGTAACACTTTTTTGGTCATTATTAAATTTTTTCGTGCATTAAATAACGGGTACACAAAGAGAATTGTACATTGAGCACTGAGAGCCTTCTCATTCAGATAGAGAAAAATTGTTCCAGCTGCAATTCTTAGTTTTTACTGAATGCAGATCCTCACCGAACTTCATTAGACTTTTTCTTTCGGGAATTGAAAAAGCTACGATAACCATTGGCCCAGAACCCCGTACCTCTACTACAAGAAAATAGTTGTAGAGTTCGTAAAGCATATTTGATGTACATAATGGCACTAACTAGGACTTGTAAGCAATAAATAGCTCACTAGCCTACACACTTAGTTAGACCATGCAGACTTGGCTAGCAAAAGTACTTTGAGTCATTTATGTCGTGTAGATTTATATGGTAAACGCTGGTATCTTATTACTGACCGATCCTGTTTTGCAAGTGACTGAAACGGAATTTCAACATATAGAAATTGAGCTTAATGAATTTTTTGAGGATTTGTTTAGGCCAGAGGCTCCCAAAAAGTCCAGGTGGATCCCCATGGGTTCACGGGAGACTCGATGAGGGTATGCCAAAATAATGGGGGTTCACAATTCGTAAGCAAGGGTCCACGAAAATTTATCTGCTGTCGATAGGGAAGAATTAAAATGTTAGCTTGACTTCACCTATCAATGTAGGCAGATAATAATTTTAATTATATTATATAATAATTACATATTTGAATAAATACAACACAAAAAAATATACTACTTTTCTTTTTATTTTTATCACTCCGAATGGGGAGTTTTCTAAATGAAATACTTAAGTGAGATTTAATTGGTTCCTTGTGCTGTGAGTAGATGTCAAAAAAGTAAAGTTGGATGAAATCACTTTTTTGATTGGTGACATCCACTCACAGCACAATCAATTAATTAATTAACTAATTAGTTCTCACTTTTTTTGCAAAGCTATTAATTCGTGGTAGGAACTCAGCCGCAACGCAAATTTCCATAGTTAGATCTAATCTTCACATTTTTTGTCGAGTTTTGAGAATATAGTAGAAATGCTATATTTTGAAAGTGGTCTATAAGAAAAAAAAAAGTCTGGTTTAGGCTATAACTGAATTTCTGTTTGGCCAATGTAAAACGAGAACTTTCGAACTTTTGATATTAAATTTCTTATCGTTTGCACTGGTCATTTCTTAAAAATGTCAGAGACATTATTATACCATACCAGATATCTTATTTTGAAGTAAAGTTCCTGGTTTAATAATGACATTGATATCAAATCATAATAGTTTATTAGTTTTTTTTTTTTGTACAAAATAAGTTCTCCAAAGGGAAAAAGTTTCCAATTTTAACTAAGGTTTGTAGGTTTATCTCCCTGTGTACAAATAGATTGTGCTCTCATAACAATATACAGAAATATATATTTTCTAAAATCTAAAATGCAGATTAAACTTTAATTTTTCATTTTCTCATTTTTGCTACCATAAACGCAATAAGTTGTGCCCGATTTCTAAGAAATTAAGATTTTTGTATTACTAAAAAATAGCACTATTCGACTATTCAAAGACTGCGTGGAACTTTCCAACTTTGTGATGTAGTAGATGGCAGAATTTTTATGATCTTAGCATTCAACCTTTTTTTTAACTAAATACATACTCAACTGAAGAACTACATATTTAAACGTTTCATTAACGATATTTCATCTTGTAAATGTCTGTCCTTAGAGCTACATCACAAAGTCGGATACCTTCAACAGACCTCATATTTGATGATTTATTTTAAATCATTTTCTATAAATTAATTTTTTAACAATGTTTCTTTTTTAACAAATTTGTCTATTTATGTACATAAATGTGAATATGTAGTTTTACGGAAATTTAAAGCAATTTAAAAAGTTAAAAATATTCAAATACATATTATAGTATATATAAGATATAAATCGTGTAAGAATTTTGAATACTTATATCTGTACATACATCACAATAAAAGATATGTTGTAAATTTTTTTAAAATATTACAGAAGTTAATTTGACTCTTGAAATGACTCTTAGTATATAGGTAATAAATTTTTTTTGTGTGTGTGTGTTTTTTTCATTTAGTGTTGAAAGCTTTTAAAGTTGACGGTGGTATAAAGAATTTCCATTTTTTTTCCAATAAAGGTTGTTTTTTTCTCTATAAACATAATGAGCACATGAATGAATTTGAAAGATTCAAATATTGGTTTTCAATTATAAATTTCCTGCATCTCTGTTGTGGATGAAGCAATCAATGCATTGATGATCTTTTAAAATCGATTCTTCATTTGGGAATAGATAACAAATGGTGCCACCATTGAAATGAAAGAAACAAAAAAGTTCGATATTCCCTGCATAACAGCTGAAAGTATTGAAAAAGTTTTATTAATTTTGTAAACTTTTTACGAGGTTTTAAAAATAATTGAAGTTTGAAAAATTTGATAAGAACCATCATATAAAATTTAAACCATACGTATGTATATTTTTAAATCGAAATGTAAACACTTACCGCCACTGCAGATATCATGTACGACATCCTCTACGTAACCATTATCATTATCACATAAACAGAGTTTTGTTTTCGTGGACATAAATTTTGCCACGCCTATTGTGCGATTAGTAAATTCAAACTGACAAACCATACCATCTTCACATTCATTTCCACTGTTGCATCTGTGTCGTAGGCCTAGAAAGAAACGCTTGCATTAGATATTTGATAATTCATGAAATTAAAAAAGAATTTAAAAAAAAATTTCAGAAATGTTTGACTATCATGAAATGACGTCCTTATAGTGTATGTTTTGCGCTCATGACAATGTCATCTCTTCAGTAATGAATGTTTGCTCTCACGAAAACTTACAAGTATCTACTTAATAAGCAAAAAAACTTAAAAAAATACGCTTTTACATCTTGAACACTTTCATGTCCAAAAATAACTCGATAGTAGCATTGACGTCCCATAGTGTAAGTACCCAGTAGAAAAGTTATTAAATAATGTACGAAATGTGCTTGTGACATGTGTTGTCCATTTTAACTTACACAGCTGAACAAGTCAAAAAATTGCAAGTCATTCAAAAAATGTTTCAAATAAAAGTTGGTGGGTATCAAAGGGCTGATCCAGCCATGACCTTGATTTACATTTTCAAGGTTATTTGAAGGTCAACTTTAGTTTTTCAAATGGGTTTCCACTATTTTTGACCTCAGATTCCGGAAGAGCACAAAATTCTACGTTCAGATAGGTATTCATGTTAGAGGTCAAAGTGACCCCTGAAGGTCATTTTAAGGTCGAATTCCCGCTTGGTGCAGAAAAGCTGCAGCCAGTTAAGGCAAGATTGTGCAGAGGTCCAGCCAATGATTACTAGCTTTTCTGCACAGCGGTCACTTTGACCTCTAACTTGACTTTTAACTTATTCAGCTGTGTAAGTTGAAATGGGACACATAAATCACAAATATAAAATAGCAATATAAAAAACAGCAAAGAAAAATTTTCAATCGGGTTACATGTATATAGATGAATTACTATCTTGATGTGTCTTACATTTTGTTCGCTTTAACATAATTGAGATACATAAGTATGGACATGTATGACATCAAAGTCGGTTTCAGAATAATGCTAAAAGGCAATAGCGCTTTCAATTTTAATGGGGATCACAGCTGCCTTCCTCTGTCATGGAAACTATCACTAGAACAGAACAGAACAGAACAGAACAGGAGATACAGGACACAAGGAATAGAGAAATAATTGGCCCTATGCTCTCAAAATAGTTTCAAAATATTAGTTATTCTATTTTATTGGCTACACACTGCCAAGCTTGGTATGTCCAACAACAGCAGAAGGAAATGCAGTAGCTGTAGGTATTCATATAATGATGGCACTCAATTTTATGTTCTTACTTCTTCGACTTTCTAAATAAATGACGCTGAAAATACATCATTTCCATAAAATCTGGATTTTGAAACATCCTGCTTCAAAGTTTAATAAACGATCTTTTAAGGCATAATATCGTGTTAAGAAAGGCAAACACATAGTAATAATCTTTTTTGAACGTTATCAAATAAATACAATTGGGTGTTAGAACAATAAGAGGTTGCTATATATACATATATACATATATATATATATGTATATACTTTTTGATTGCTATTGAAAAGCCTTTATTCCATCATCATTATGCAAGTCACCATTGTTTAATTTTCCTAAAGGGCTTGCATACTGCATTTGGCATTTAAACAAATTTTATTATATGCATGTGGAAGCATATCGCAAATTGGCATCTACATATCATACATATCTGACACGATATGCACTCGAGATTTTCAGCACATCTTTAAAAGCTCTGACTGCTTATTTTAGGCTCAAGAAATATAACATAAGAAATGAATACCACTCCCATATGTAGAATTACCAAACAAACTTCATGTAGAATTCGCTGTTGTTTGATTTTCATTTGAGTCATTTAACCAGGCAGGTACAAAGAAGCAACAGTCAGCGACAAAATTTTTCACGAGGATTTGTGTTGTTTTAGTCCTTGAGAAAATTGCATAAGCAACAACATCATTATTTATTCATGTACGACGTAAAATACAACTTGGCACAAAAATAAAAGAGGAAATTATATGGCAATTAAAACCTATACATTTACTTGCGCATTAGACTGCTCCATATTTTGGGTTTTTTTTTTGAATTTTTGTCATCCCCAATTGTCAATGCATAAAAAGACATTATCTTGCCAGAGGTGAATATTGAGATTTTTTTTTTATTAATAAGACAAGTCCTCATTTAATCAAAACAATTAAAAATTTGAAAAGTAAGAAGTTTCTCAAAATCTTAAAAAAACGATATTCAAAAAATCGCGGTAAACGTTTTTCAAGCATGCGAAACTTGGCTTACGTTCTTAAAGATTTTGAGCTAAAATTGAGTGGATACTGTGTGGAAAACATTTTCCGCTCTCCTTCAAATTTTATTCTGACAAGATAAGTTCCCTTGCAGTTTGGGCCAAAACTTTTATGGGTATCGAAACTATCAATGCGTGGGGATAGTTAATACATATAATAAAAATAATGAAATAAGAACCAGTCTAAAAACACACATTGTATATTTTGTGTAATTAATTTATGTTGTAGTAATAAAGCTTTGCATTGCGTGGTCGAAGTGAAATTTGCTTAGCAAAAATTTAATCGTTTTACGCAACCGTTGTGACCCGTAACGTATAAAGGCTTAATTTTCTCTAAAGCAATGAGCGGCCCATATTTCTTAACCCGTTGACTAACGGAGGGGAGGACATAGCTTTGGAGGCGACGGACATAGCTTTGTTTTATATACTTGCGCACCTTCAAATAAGAACCGGAAATTGCTCATTTAAATATCTGGTGTAAGAGTTACGAACAAAAATTCATTGTTCTAACTACTACAACTTAATAATCTATCGTCTTACTACGTAAAATTTTGTTGTGATCTGAAAAAAAATTCGGGAGAAGTTTGCCGAAAAATTGCTTTTATGATATAAAAATTTCAACGATGACTACTTAGATAAGTGTACCTCAAATCAATATTACGATATGTACATATATGTAAATCGCATGGAAAACAAAAAAGATCGGTAAGTAAGTAAGTAAGTAAGTAAGTAAGTAAGTATTAATATTATGAGCTCTCCTTGCACCAGAATTTTGAATCACCCTAATGTACATACATATTAGACTGTCCATTTGCTCCAAGTTTCTTTATTTTCGATAAAAATAAAATTGTTTGACCTAAAAAAAATCTTTTTTAGTCCAGTATTGCGTGCAACCGAGCACTGAACGTTTTAAGAGGAAAGAAAAAATTGTTCAAGTTACAAAAAATATCGAAAAAAATTTTAAGACGATGATGCTATAAGATTTCCAAGTTTCAAAAATAAAGCGTAATTTTTTACAGTGTATGTACTGATCGATTTTCTCCACAATTTTTCGTAAAAATTGTTGTACATTCACCAAATTTTAAGTCTTAGATAATATGTTAATGGTGTGATCTAGTTTCTTTGAATATTCTTCTATTTTCCAATGATATATTAATTCTTACCTTTTAAAACATCCGGACATAGGCCATTGTTAGGTACCGAGTCATCACCACAAATACATCTCATTTTATAGTCATCGGCATCTTTAACACAACTCGATTTATCTATTGCGTTGCAATCATCATGTGCGTTACATTCACGTCCTTTTACTGCAATAAAATTAAAAACAAAATAGTGACAAAAGTATCAGTCTCCGTTTGGAAACAAATTAATGTTGTTTATACAACAATTTGTAATGATTTGTAATGAATCAATATATAATTTATGTTATAGTTTGTCAAAACAAATATTTGAAAATCCTACAAAATCATGCAAATCACAAATAAAAAATTATCACTATCACGCACTTTCTGTATTTGCATGTTTCATTTCATTGCCTCATAAATATATGAATAGATAAATAAATAAATGTATAAGAACTTTGAGCGTATATTGATTTAATCCTTTTTTTTCTTTTTTGATTTTGTAGCAAAAGTTTTGCTATTTAATCAAAAATGTTTATGCGAAATTTAATATTATTATTAATACTGGCATATGTAAGCCCATTTCTACAAAAAAAAATTATGGATCGTTTAGAAAAGTCCAAGCTTTAAAATACCATAGAACTCCAATAGATGTCGCTTCTAGTTGCTCACATATAGTTTCAGTTGCGGAATATAATATTTGAATTTGTGATTGCAGTAATTCGAAAGCCGATATATTGGTGGCTTCAGAGTATCATCATGTGGATTACGATGTTATCTGTAGAAAACGAGCAAAAAGTGGAAAATGAATGTGTGTCATTTTGATAGACCACTCCACATTTAATTTCTGTTTTTATTTGGTATTATCTAAAGAATCAGAATTGTGACCACCATTCAATTTTTTCTTTGCTAATTGCACAGCAAATACGAGACACTACTGCAACGCTGGAGCTAAGTTTGATTCGTATTCGTATGTCCAAATAGTTTAATATTGTAATCAGTTTAATCCAATGTCACATGTCATTTATCATTGTGATAAAAATAAAATCGAATAAAATTAATTAGCCGTAAAATTTTTTGACAAGCATAATAATTGAACTGCCTGATAAATATGTGTTATATTGTACTCAAATACTACAATTATTTATTATTAATAATTTGAGGGTACTTTGTGAGTTTGTTATTAATTAAATTATTATTATAAGTCATTAGAGGCCAACATGGCAGCAATGTAGGCATGTAGTAATACAGAAATATAGGAAATAGTACACCTCAGAGCGGTGTACTCTCCCTCCAGCTCTGGCTAGCTGCAATAAATATTGTCCTCAAACAGCTTAATAAAAACGGGTTGAAGGTCATTGCATATGCCGACTATGCAAAGACTACAACCAAAAAAGTTAGCGAGAGTACAAAGAACTGCTTGTGTAAGCCTGACGGGGGCAATGAGATCTTGCCTCACGGAAGCCCTCAACGCCCTCTTACACCTGGTACCTCCTAATATCTTTATCAAAGCTACAGCGTCCTGCTGTGCGATCAGACTTAGAGAAGGTGGTAGCGAAGCAATACGGACAATGCTACATTCTCCACACACTGTCAAAAGAACTGGCTAATCCTCCAACCGATGACATCTGCCCTACACTCAACTTCGAGAAAAACTTTCAGGAGAAGATTAAGGAGAGGGTTCAATGAGAGCAGGGCACTATCGACTTAAATTTTTAAACCAACATATACACTGATGGGTCAAAGATGGACCCAGAAATTTTTAAGCAGAAGTCATTGCTATTTTAGTAGGCTATTAAGCGATACTAATATGCGATAGCTAGCATTCTTCACCGATAGCCAGTCCGCCATGAAGGCTTCTAACTAGGAGACGTGAGCAGTGACACGACTTCAACAGAAAATTAGTTACCACGACTAAACTTATGAGCCAATTTCGATGAAATTTGGAAGAAATTTAGATTGAAATTCAAAGAAGGGTATTAAACGTGTTCTTAAATGTGTTCTTTAAATGGGCGTGGAACCATCCTTGGTAGGAAAAAGCAATGATCCGCCACACGATTTTGATATTTTGATAAAATTTGGTATGGAGATAGATTGAATCCTGAGTAAGATATTTGTGTTGATTGGACGGTGCCACGCCCCTAACAGGAAAGAACATTTTCACTTCTAAGTTAATGGACCGACCGATTTTGATGAAATTTGGTACAGAAATAGGTTGAACCCTAGAAAAAGTTATTTGTTTCAAAATGTACGGTGCCACGCCGAAAATATGTTTTCTCTGGTAAAATAATGGACCACGCCCTTAACAGGAAAATATGTTTTCTTAGATGAAATCTGACATAGAGATACATATGTATATTGAATTCAAAGGAAAAGATAGGGATAGCGCTGCAAGATACCATATTTTTTTATTTTTGGAAGCGTTGACAAAAAATAACTGTTTCTTATATCAGTTTTTAATATTAAATACCAAAAAGTTGGTTGAATTTCAACCAATGGGTGAACTCTAGTATTGATAAATGAACACATAATATGTTCTACTAGCTTAGTTGCATCATTTAAAAACTTCCGATGAAGACCGCACAAAATATGGGTGGATTTTCAAAAGTGGGCGTGACAACTGCCATTCAAACAAAAATTCTTAAATCGTTACATTAAGATAACTAATAAGGTAAATATATATAGTCAACGTAAGTACGCTAGTACTGGATAGGAATTGGACGAATTTGGCTACTGAGCTTTAAATCCTACAAGCAGCCAAATCATTAAATACTTTATTATGAGGAAGCTATTCCAAGCATGTGGTACCTCTAATAAAAGCAACAATTTTTGAACCCATCAAATATTACGTTTAATATATCTATTGACATCCGAGCTAGGTCGGGACGTGTAGTAAGTATTTCATGAAAAACGTAAGTAACACGCGCACTTATTTTTGTACATTTATGTATTTCAAATCTGTCTGCTAAAATTAAATGTCGTGTACAATTTTCAAGTAAAATACAAAAGGAACTGATTAGGCTTTAGCCAAAATACCCGCACATATTTTTCATGCATTATCCTTGCATATACTAGTGCAAGTGCAGTGATTTATTATGCCAACACACGAGATGTTTTACAAAGTATTTACACGTGTCCAATTATTAATATTTGCCAAAATGAATTAAATAAGAACACTCAAATAGAATTAAGTTTACTCTCAAGAGCAAAATATAGAAGCGTTGGCTAATGACTCAACATCTTTCTTTTAAGGAAGAAAAATCCAGCATTAAGCATTTAGTTATATATGTACGAGGACGGTATATAAAGAAGAAACATAACCGAGAAATTAAGAAAAATTTTCAATTATAGGGTGTATTGTCTAAGAGTGTCGTAATTTCCAATGAGGATTGAACGTCAAATATTTCAACGTAGTAGGCAAGGTTTACCATTTCACCAACGTTTGCAAATTTACTAATATTTTATTTTAAAACTCATATAATTTCTTGAAATACTGAAACCACTTGTTTGCCAAAATCACGTGATGTAACACTACCGAATTTTTTCTTGTTAAAATATATGAAGTGTATGATCTATGCGGATAAATCAGCAATGTTAGACCAAGTGGAAGCCAATGTTTAACGAGTTATGGCCTCAGAAAAAAAATTTTAAAATCGAACCTCTAAACTGTGAGTTTCACTGCGCTCATGTGCTAGAACACCGATTAAAGTCAAAATAAAGCTAATTTATATAATGTTTTATTTCATTTCGAAACAACGACAATCCAAAATAAAATACCCAATTTATATTTTCTATATTTTTATATATAATATGGGCAAAATAAACCTCGCGTCAAAAAAATAGACTTTAATTTTAATAAAACTCAATGGAATTACTTACTTATTGGTCCTTGTGTTGGAGGTGGATTATTGCTAGTTTTTCCAAAAGTCGTTAGAGCCGTCGAACTGACACCAAAAAGTACAATAAAGACACCAAACAGCATCGTAAGACTGCCGCATTGTGTAAAACGTTTAAGTGGTTGCATTTTGAAAAATTTTTCAATTTTTTTTTGCAAAAGTCCTTAACCGTTTTTTGTTTCTTTTTTATGTTGACACAAAACAAAAATTGTAATTTAACTTTTTATGTAAATTTTGTTTTGTTAGCGTTTGTTTTAACGAGTTAGTATGCAAATTATTCACTAGAACTGCAACGGGCTTAAATTTAAATTTGCTTGTAGCCCAACAAGGTTATCGAACGTTTTCGAACGCAATTGATGGTAATCGTTCCGTTGGGTTCTACTGTTGTACACTTTTCTTTGAACACAGCAGAATGAGATGTACTCGTCTTACTTTTTTTAAAAACACAAATTGATTTGTTAAAACGTTCCCGTATAATATTCCAGATCATGAAATTTTATGTCGCTGGTTTGGTGTGGCTTGAAAATATAAAGCCAACTTTTTAGATTTAGGATGTTGAGTTTTATTTGATAATTTTTTATCAAGGTACACAACTAATTTCTATGCAAAACTCAGAGATGTTCTTTTTTTAAAATATATGTACATCTATATGTATGTATTTTTCTTTATAATTTTATGATCCGCTTTGATACGACGACCCTCGTGCTTTCACGTTCCTACTGCAAGTGAGCGTACTTTCAAGCAGTTCAAAGCTTAAGTTTTGTTTTTTTTGCGCTGTTGTGAGGAGGCATCACAGCACATAGTCGCATCGCATTGCTAGCCACCTTCTCCGCCCCCCTAAAACTAGGCTATAAATTCATAAGAAAATAAAACTGGGGGCTATATATGCAGAGTGTAGACTCTAAGATTTGGTTACTTTTAGTTTTAGCTATTTTGAGTTTGTTTTTGTTTTTTAATTTTTTTTTTTCTTTTTTGAGTTAACAAACGAACGGATTTCGTGCATTCGCGAACGAAGCGCATGATTCAAAATACGGCCTCGCCATCGTCCTCGTACTTAGCGAGTATAAAACAATGACGAAGTTGTCGTTAGCATTACGCCTCTAAGTTCATAGCCTACATTTAGGATTTTTAGAGCCATGCTAGAAAAAGGTAACAACAAGAGCAGCTGTAGTAGTATTAGCTGCAACAACAACGAGTTGCCACAACTTTATAGCTGCCGAAAAAGAAAAGTTGAAAAGGAATTGAAGTTTGTGTGCCTAGTACTAATTATATTCGTACTTTGCATACTCTTTTACTACTCGACTATATACTTTGATTTGTTTCATTTTTATTTTTATTTTTTGGGTCTCTTTATTTGTTTTAGTACGCAAAAATTCTTCAGCAGCAAACATTAGGGTGTTTTTTCCTACAATTTTTTTTCAAATTCTAATAATAACATAGGCGACAAATTTTTTACCCAGGAACGAGAACTTTTTCGAAAGTTTTTCCGAAATCCGAAAAACTATCCTTTCTCTTCCAAACTCATTTTTTTTCTCCAAAATATCGTAAATTGAAGTTTTTCAGTTATCCTGCCGTACTGGAACTTATGTATGTTATGTTATGTAGATATGTAAATCTGTATCAATATCCGATATTTCGGAGAAAAATAAAACATATCGATATCTACACATAATTCAAAGACGAAAAGTAATTCAATCGGACCCCATAAATGGTTTCATAAAACAAAATTATCTTTCGATGTATAACATAACCTTAAATACATATATCAAAAACCTTGATTTTCGCACTTTCAGCGAAAATCTTCAAAACTTTATTCATCAGAGAAATTCTGATCTCGCATTCTGGCTCAACACGTTAAAAACCTTCGAAAAAGTATATTCTGGATAAGAGGTTTAGTCAAATTTGGTTGGCCTGAGTAATTTTTTAGTTTATGTCATCATGTGATTATTATTATAATTAATAATATCGATTTACCATACTTTGCAAAAATGTAATTAATCCGTAAATAAATATATATTTTAAGAAAGTACTTAAGTAATTTATGTTTTATCCCAAAAATTTTCCCACGTTTGGCCTGAAGGACACTTTAATAAAGACTTTACCGATTGACTTCCACATGCTCAAAATTTCATACTTTTCTCAATGTAAAATATCAAATCTGAAGATATATAAAAGCAAATCAGCCTCTAAAGTAATTTCCGATTCCAGTATTTAGGGGTAGGGCAATATTGATAAAACTTTTCATATAAAAATGTATGGGAATATCATTGTCGCTTACAAAGAAAAAACAGACCCAAACTTTCAGATATTAGGTTACAATTTTAGTCTTTTTCTATATAATTTATTATTTTTCAAAAGTACAACTCGACAAGGTACTGAGTTAGAGACTGAAATACTATCAAAGTTATTTGCTTTCAATATCCAATTTTGCCACAAATAAACATTATCTGATTTATGTAGTCACATGGTTGTCTAATTCGATATTTTGTGCCAAGAAATTCTCATATTTAAAAGTAGCCTTATAAGAAAAACTTTGGGCCTAGTTCCTTCTTTTGATAGATTTCTTTTCATAAAGCTTCATCGTCCTGAAGCGGCCTCTAAATACAGTGGAACCTCTTTAAGTCGAACCTCGATAAGACGAAAACCTCCCAAACTCGAAGAAATGTTATGTTCCCTTGCGTTGAAGCCCCAAAACTTCCATTGCTCGAAAACTGACCACTCTATAAGTCGAAATAATTAGTGAGTCCTTTCAAGTAAGTTCAGTACATATGTATTATATTCCCTCCATAAAAGGAAGAAATTAATTTTACCTTTGCGTCTCGAACATAGCAATGTTTGATTTTACAACCTTTACAACTCGATTATTTGAAATGAATTATCTCTATAGCTCGAAGAAAAATAAGATACGGACTTTAAGAATATGCCGACAATGTACATCATTAGTTGGAATAAATCTTAACCTCTACAAGTCGAACATTTCCTGACAAAATTCGCTTAAGTCGAAGTCCTCCTTAAGTCGAAAACTCTATAACTCGAATTTTTTGGCGTCTCCCTTCAAATTCGACTTACAGAGGTTCTACTGCATACAGATCTAGAAATTTATATAGAACTAGATTTCCTTCATCATACGTACATACATGCATATGTAGTAAAAAATTTTCTTCTGAATTTTAAAAAAAAAATAAAAACACCCTAATGTACACAGGTTACTGCCTTTAATTATTGTTCTTGTTGTTGTTGTTGTTGATACAAACAATTTCAGCTAATGTTTCGAAATATGGCATTAATCAAAGTGCTAATTGTATTAAACAAAAGTCAAAAGTATGATTAATTTTCATGAACCTAAAATGACTTTAAGAGCGTAATGAGCTCAACTTTGAATTGGAGAAAAATCACTTAAAAGCTGTAGAAATTTATTCAAAGCTAACTAACATTAGTCGCGATTGACCCTGGAAAATTTAGTATAAACAAAATATGTACTAAATTATGATCTTAAGTAATATAGTTGGAGGGGGGAGGGGGATGCCTGCCCTTAATAGTTTTCTGTTTTCTAATAGCTATAAAAGTAGTGCAATTAATATTTAGGTTAAAATTTGCGTTTAAGAAAACATTAAACTTATTTAGGTGCATAGAGAGAAAAAGCGAAGCTCAAATCAACAAAGTTTTGTAATTAATTCAACCAAGAATGCATTAACTAACAAACTATTTAATTTCTAGGTAAATGGGCTTGAAAACTATGAATACCATTAACACAATAAATAAATAATGTGTAAGGTCAAACGTAGTCAAATCTACAATTATGCGTGGTTAGTTAAGTCATTAGCATAAATATTGACTAGACTGCATTGGTTCTATTGACTATGCTTCTTAGTTGACACATAGTCAATCATGATTTGTTTTTCCATCGATCGTTTTTGTGTTAAGTGACGCTGGAATAATGGTTTTATTGATGCATGAAAAACGCCAAAATTGAATACGATTTCGAATTCCAACAAAGAGTAGCTTTAAAGCGGTATATCTTAGATCGTGAAAGAATCCTGCTTACCAGCTTCAGTGAGAAACTAGAGCAGCTTATCTATAAATATCAGTTAGGTTTTCATCAGAACGTATCGAGCATGAAACTAATAAACAATCTATTATCATTACTGATTATTAAGATTTCGCTGTACCGATGAGAAATAACAAGAGAACATAAAATTATTTATACGTAGATCTCTTACACGACATGTTGTAAATAATTATCAAAAAAAAAGTATGGCGCGCCTTTGACAAACAACAATTTTTTTTTATTAATTTTGTTTAATCAATACAAAATTTTTTATTAACTTTACGAAGCGGTACCAAATGATTTTATTTTTCGTGGAGTCTTAAAGTAGGGGCTAACTTTCCGGAATAAAATAAATATTTTTTATATAAACACACTAGTTACTAGTGTTAAAATCAAAACAACAATAAAAGGATATCACGACACATAAAAAATAAATTTATTTCTTTTCTTAAGCAACAATTCGCATTCGACATTTGCCAAAAATTTAACAGAAAAACGTGCATCAAAATGTTCTCCCGAACTTATACAATTCATGTATAGATGTAATACATTTCATTTGTGTTTCATGAACATTCTGTTTTATTTTTGGCAATAATTTACATTTCACTTCCTAAACATTTTACGGCGACTTGTAGTCAAACTCCTAAGCTTTTTGGCATTAATTTTTACATGTACACTAAGCATTTTGTTAAAAAACAAAATATTAAAAATCCATATTGTCCAGTCAGTAAATAGAAAGAAAAAAATGCCTTCACCTTGCATAAAGTGCTTGTATTATTAAGCTTGAATGAGTGTATACAGAGTGGCCCTAATCCGATGTATCGTCCACAAATATAATTTCTTGGTTCATTATGAGTAAAAAATTGTTCGAGAGGGGGGTTTTTTCTTGAACGCCCTATGAGTTGACAAAGTTTCTTAAGAATAGTACTTATATACAATTATCTCATAAATTTTGGCAACGTTCCACAAAAAAAAAAAATTTAAATTTCGATTTAGGAAAAAAGTTCTACTGATGTTTTTGAAAACCAACATATTTTATCGGCAACCCATTCCGCAGTTTGAAGTCAGTGGTCTGCATGATTTGAAATGGATTCGGTCTCATTCGATAATTTTGAATTGAAAATACTTATTGTAGTATATCTCTATAACTCAAAAAGTTATGAGATAATCTTTGCTTGTAAGTTCTACTCTTAACGAACTGCGTTAAATACCCTGTAACTCATAAGGTGTTCAAAGTTGACCCCTCTTCCATAAAATTTTTTAATCATAAATTATGAGTCATAATGAACCACGAAATCTAGTTTTTCTAGATGGCTCTTAGGGTCCGGACCAACTTTGACCATTAACAAGCACAAAAGATTAAAAAAAAAGTAAAAAATAGTTGAAAATTAGTGTATTTAGTGAGACGCTCAATCATTCATTTAACCGGGAGTAAATTATCCACTTTGAAAACAACCTTCTCGTCAACCGGAATGTTACGTTGAGGCTCATACTATTTGTTGCTGTTGTTCAAGCAAATAATCTCATTGAAAGGTGTGCCAAAATTGAGCCTTCCAATTTGAAATAATTTTGTATCTTTTGTCTGATGATGACACGGTCAATTCTACTGACTTTTCCGGCATGGCCTTCAGAGACGAACCAATCAATAAGTGGGCAGGAGCAATCGCCTTACCATCATTAAGATCTTGTACAGCAGAAATATTGGACTGAAGTTTAAAAATGGCTACGATTTCGACTAGTATACATACATATGTGAAAGATGATTCTTCGAATGTGAGTTTGACATTGGCGACAGTTCGAAACATAAATTTTTTTTTGTAGACATAACTGCTGCCTCGCAGAGACCATCAAGTGTGGCGCTCAAACTCCATGCTCTATTGACTTGCAATGAAGATTTGTAACTAATATAGTTCGTCGCATTTTCGTAGTAGATCTCACTTGGTAGCCCACGTCTGCCAATGAACCTTTTTAAAAGCAAAATAATTGTGTTAGTTAATAAATCTGATGCAACTTCAATATGTGCTGCCTTCGATGGAAGCAACCAAATATGGTTATACATATATCGTCATCAATGCAATGCAATATTTTATAAAACCTCTTTGCTAAACGAACTTTGTAAGCGTAAGCCATTGCTTGAATTATTTTCATGTAGGAGTAATACCAGTTTGACTGTTTTTTTTTTGATTCAGGGCCATACAACCAAATTGATGACACAGCAAATTTTCGACAGAACAACACCAAATAATAAGTCATGTATATAGAAGATTCATCTACTGCTTTCGCTACTTTCGGCAAACTTTTCATGTGCATTTTCAAAAGTTCATCGAATTGCTAAAACGAATACCTATGAGATGCCATACGCCACAGAATGAGTTGAGACTTCCTGTCTGCTTCATGAGTGACAACTTTCCGAAACAAATTGCCAAGATTTTCTGGATTTATTTTAAAAGGAGCCTGTACTTGGAAATTGCTATTTGGTAATAACATTTGATTTTTTGTAAAATATATGTCACATGCCACATAATTAATTCAACAATTTGCCAAAAACTATTTAATTTGGAATCAATGGTTTCGTTAACAGCATTGCAACAGGTGCACATTTGCTCGAATCAGCGCAAGCAGTCGTGGAGTAATTTGTGAAATTGTTTATCTTTTGTTGGGTCAGTATAGAAAGTATTAATCTGTGAGTATTACTATCAAAAAGACATCAGTATTACTAGAAAAACCAAGTCATCTCGTTGGTATGGGCTTAGGTGATTTGCTGAACAAAAAATTATGGATAGGTTCTTATTATGATTCATATTAACGCAGCATGCAAGGTATATGGAGCAAGTACTTTGTGTATGTATGCATATCGTAGTATATGCAAGCTTAAAAAACGTCTAGCGTGACCATCACTTTCAGAGTCAGCCGTCAGCAAACTATAAATGCATTCCAATATATGTACTATATATAAAGATCATCAAGCATTCAATTGGGCCAGGCTATATTGTGCGACCGATATAGAAATATATATATGGTAGATGTTATAAGTTTGGATTAAACACATAGATCGGAGGTAATTCTATAATTTCAAGATTCTTTTATATCTTTGCTGAAAACATCACATTTTTAACGACAAAACAACATTTATAACTGAGCGCAGGAATAGTTTCACGATAGACTGACTATTTATTTTTTAATTTTCTTATGGTAAAATATCATTTTAATTATACATATTGGTTTCTAAATGTTATGTTTTTACACTTTGAATTATAAAAAAATTTATTGCACTTTTACTAGAAAGATTGGCGCAAAACTAAAAAGACTTAACAACAATTGATCGCATCACACTCTAAAAGCGAATGCACTGTGAGCCTGAATAAACTTTAAATGAGTATATTGCTGAAAATTGCACTTCTTCATTAGGATACCGATCTCAACAATATCTACGTATATGTTTATATATATTGTATGTTACAACATTTATATAGTGGCTGCTTTTTTCTGTCTATTGATTTAATCATAATCAGCCCGAAACTATATAGCATTCCCGGGAAAGTTGCACTTGGTTAAACGTTCCTCTCACTGTTTTTGGATTTTTAAGTATTTTGTTTTGAAAATCCGTATAAGTATGTTATGAGAGCACTTTTAGCAAAACAATTATTCCCTAGAATAAATTTAGTATATGAAAAAAGTTTTTCTCCAAATTATATTGCTTTGCGTTGATTTGCATATTTTTAAATTTTATTTTAAAGTTTAGTTAGACACACCGTATACGCGTTATGATGAAGAAAATGATTGGCAATGCACTTGAAATTCAAAAATTTTATTTAAGGTAAAAGCTTTTTGTGCTAAAAAGAATGCAGTTATATTTTTCCGACCATTCGTTGTTATTAATTTCCTGCCAAAATAAATATATATTTAGTAAAATTTAATTTTATTTTTAGTGAAATTGATGGGTAATGACTGTGAACGCTTATGCATATGTACATAAATATTTTAGTGCTGAAAATTTTCGAAAAAAATTGTTTGAAAAAAATAAAAATCAGCAGTATATAACTGATTTTGAAATTCGACTGAAACCGATTTTTTATAACTCGATAGCCAAATATTTTTAAAAAACATTTACATATGTACATGAAAAATTTGTAATGACATCTGATATCATTTCATTATGTGTGTATTTTTTCTTGAATAACATAGGATATAGATTTATGGCATGTGTACGCCAAAAAAATTTACATTTTTATTTTTGAAGCTTAAGCTCTAGAGTACATTCTTTGATGACATATTGTCGCTAATTAGCAGTTATCTATATACATATTTATATAGCAATCTCGTCAAATTATTTCCATAAAATTTTTTAATAGATCGTTTAGTGTCTTTAAAGTAATCGTTTCGTTGATTTAAAACAATGTCAATATGATTGACATTTACTTATAAATGATATATGTTTAAAAGGTTATCTTATAACGACCTCAAAGCTTGTCGCGTACTATTTGTAAATAGAAAAAATTTAATTTTTGAAGAAAAAGTTTATGTTAAAGATTATACTTATGCTAAAAGGCTTTAAAAAAATATAGAGATTTCATGCGTCGTTGCCAGCATTTTATATTACATATATTTGATTTTTTTAATTTTTTGCGTTTCAACTATCACAGATTTTATCTCCAAGAAAATGAGCAGGTTAGGTTAGAGTGGAGGCTTAGCAGCCAAGCTAGAAGCCATTAAGTAGCACTGGCGAAGAAAATGGACAACAAAGCTATTGATTTCAAATGTCCTGGGTTCGTAGCTTGTAGCTGTCCTCGGACAAAAAAAAAACTTCTGCCCTCAAGCAGACTTTCACAATTCATCGAATTGTAGATATCATTTACAGCCTCAACTAAATACAACTACTTTTCTTCGCGTAATCTCAACTGGGTATTTAAAGGAATTTTATAAGGTTAAATCGATTTATATAAATTGAAGTAGTTAGTTCAGTCCAGTATATCAGTTTCTAAAATAATTTGTTTATTGCCTTTTTTAATATCCTTTTTAGTTTTAGTAATTCAGCTCAAAAAATGAAAGTTTGCTGGATAACTTGGCTTATAACCAATAATTCCTTTGTGACTGGGAATCCATATATATTTCGTATTTTTTGCAGATTAAAATGCCTTGAATTTTGTTCAAAATCCATTTTCAATTGTATTTTTATTTTTTGATTCTATGTGTAACGAATTCTGGGGTTCACCGATGGAATTCTGAAAAATATATTTTTTTTCAGCACCCTCGTACACGTGTATGTTATTATTTCAATTGGTGCGTAACAAAGTGTTATATGATATGATTTCCTCAATCTAATGGAATGTTTTGTTTAAGGAAAATCGTACTCAGTTTTAGTTAGTTTCTTCAAAAAATTTACTATAACGTAGGAAAATTTTCCTTAATAAATGAGTGGCAACACTCGCTGTTTTTGTCTATATAGTTATAGTTCTCTACTTGTTTTTTTGTTTTTTAAATAAAAAAATAAAAAAATTAAAAAAAAATATGTCGTCGCCGGGATTTGAACCGAAGCTTCGCTGATCAGACAATGGTTGTTACATGCGCAGTTTCGCTACATCATTTTAGTATGTCTTAAAAATGCTGTCGGTGGCTGAGTTGGGTAAGATAAGCATCTTTGAACAGTGGCATGGCGCAGAACACAGGTTCAATTCTCTGATCGGGTGACAGGTAAAAAAAAATTTAAGTTCTCCTTTGAAGTTTTAAAAACGTATTACAATTAAAATAAGAATGACTGACAATAAGTAACCAACAAATAAGAAAATTAACAATTTTTTTTTGAAATCAACGAATTTATTTTAAGTAAATTTCTTTCATTTAAGGATACCTTCATCCTTAGAAAAAGTAAAATTTTCCTCAGTTTTATAATCTTGTCTTCACATTGAGTAAACTTTTCCTTATTTCAAAGCAGCAACATTTACTTGTACTAAGGAATCCAACTTACTTATTTGGCTTACCATGGCTTTAACTCGTATTGAAGGACATTTTTTCATTACATTTAGGCATTTTTCCTTAAACGGAGTAAGTTTTTTTTTCGGTGCACCTAAGAATTTTTATTTTTTTTTTTGTTTTGGTTAGGTTTAGATTAAGGGCTAAATTCAGTTATTTATTTTTATAAAATGTCTACTATGAGTCGCTTTCAAACTTGCTTCGATATATTCGAGAAATAAAGTTACTTCCTTAGTTATTTAAATTAACCTTCTGGGAGTTAAAGGGAAGAATAATCAGCACATACTTATGTTTGTCCTTTTACATTTCGCTTTAAAAAAATAGAAGCCAGAAAATAACTCACACCACTTTCACTTTAATTATTTTAATAAGAAATCGAGTAATTAGCTCGCATATAATACTTTGGTATTCAACTATTAATAACTTGATCCAAAAAAATAAAATTTAATCTCTTCTGGATGTTGATTGTGTGTTATTAAATATTTTTGTTGATGGTTATGGCAATAATATTTAGCATAACATGGCCAAAAATATCCGAATATAAACAAAATCAAATATTCATATTTACGAGTTTACACGCGCTACCGGTATCGGTACCAATGAGCTGACTCATACTTTTTTAAAAATTGCTATGTATTAAAACCTAGAAATAATATTATGAATAATTATTTGAATTTCTCACGGAATTCGTCTTTTAATGTTTCAAAAGAAAATTGGCCACTTTACCTACTATATGTACATGGCTATTTTTCCGAATACTATGTCAACAAAGTGTAATTATTACAGAATTATGATTAATTAGCGCAACAGAAAATACAAAACCTAAATACTGTGATTTAGCTAGCGCTACTTCAACTTAAATTATTTATTGTTCCAAATCATTCCAAGCCATCAAGGAACGACACGATGCAGAGCATCGACAGGAGCGTGGGGCGCTAATGAAAACCATGCATTTCATGAGCAATTTAACATTTCTTAATTTCATATTGTGATACCTAATTGCTTCCTTACACTTATGCACCTAATGAATGCATGCTTCACCATACACTCTATCTACATATGTACATACATACATATGTACGTCTTATGGCAGCAGTAGCTGGTCGTTAGGATTTGCTTGAACTTGCACGTTACCACCTATATAAGTCGGTGTATTCGTCGAACAAAAACATTTGAAACACAAACTTTGCCTATGTTCTCTAACGATTTTGACCATCTTCTTTCAACCATTGCAATTGGTGTGAGTAAAAATTCCCATGTTTTAGTATGGTATGGTATGGTGACCCTCATTTTGTATTGGCTAAAACAAATTAACCTTTCATTTGAGTTTTCCGTTTTAGAATTGCACTTGGTGTGGCATTAATTTATCATTTGGGCAAAGTAGCTCAAGTGCATTCTTTGTTAAAGTTTTTATTGATTGCACAACTTAAGCTGCACTATTGATAAACTAATTTTAAAACAAAAAAAAAAATAAAACTAAAACGATAACAATAATATTTAGGCGCAAGAGCCTGCGAAGGGGGATTTTGTTACCTGCAGCAATTTTTTAATCGAATATTCCAAAAATGTTCAAGTGTTATAAAAATTTAGTGCTCAGACTTGGACTCAGCATTAAATTTCCATAAGGAATGATACATGGAATTAGAATTAAAATTTATAATTTTCTTTCAAAATTTAAGTCCTTAGAGCGTATAACAAATCATAGAATTTCCAAATTTTATTTTCTCCATACAAAAAAACGATCTTAACTTTGACTAATCTTGCAACTTGCAACACTTGTAATCACTCAGATCTAAGTGACAGTAGCTAAACCAAAAAATTTCGAGCATAGAATCCATACATAGTGTCAATATCATTTGGGGAAGGCTATTTTTAAATTCGAAAAAATTCCCAAAAAATTTCCTTTTGTTTTTATTGAAAAGCTAAAAGTCTTGGTACGTGGTCGTATGATGATATGTATTAACTCAAATTGGACGTAATTAGGAAAATGAGTAAATATTTTAAGTTATCATATTTATGGTATTTTCTAATAGAACGCTAAGAAACTTTATACAAGAATACAAAAAGAAATTGACTCTGATGAAAATTGAACGGAATTCAGCAAGTGGGTGAGACACATCCCATTGAAGCAAAAACATTAAGCTTCTATATCTTGATAATTTTCAAACATATTGTAAAGAAACTTTATAGTATAGTATAGTAAAAGGACCAATCAGGCGAAAATTAGAAAAACTTCAAATGAATGGATACTGAAGCTTTATAAATTCACGTCACAGATGGCACTTTTGGGAAAATTAGTATGTAACAATATACATATCTTAAACTATCTTTAGAATTTCTAGCGATGCATTTCCTTACTAATTAATTTTTTCCGACTTTTACCTTCTATGTTTTCGTTGGTCTTTCTTCGAGATTTTCGATACATTTCCACTACTTCGGATGGTTTTCGATACTATTCGCTACTTTTCAGTTTTTATCGACTTTTCGATATAGGGTTACCAGATGACTTGCTTGGACAAGTGGCACATCTGAAAAAAATTTTCCAAAAAAGTTCTACTTTTTCTAAGTTGAACAAAAAAAATTTGGCGAGAGAAAAAAAAAAAAGGGGTCCTCACTTTTAGTCCTCTACATTTTGGACAGGTTAAATTTAAATAAAAAACAAGAACCTATTTTTTTGTTGAAGAGTTAAAAAGTAGCACATTTCATCGAAAAGTAGCAAAACAACGCAAAAGTAGCAAAACAACGCAAAAGTAGCAAATGTGCTACTAAAGTATGTCATCTGGTAACCCTATTTCGCTACTGTACGACTCCTGACTCCTGTATGTCCGGAATGATTCCATTGATTCCATTTAACTTCGCTAAGGTCAAGCTCTCGAGATCAAGATCAAGATCTCGAGGTATTTACAAGCTTCCTCTAGCCTACCATCTTGGTACATTATCTCCCTGTACCATGTTCCAAATAGAATCTTCTGATAATTGCATATTTTCGTAATCGAACGATCAGTCCACTACATTTTTTTATAAATTGACTAGGGATAATAAATCGTAAGTAAAGCTCCTGGTGATGGGAGTGTCATCTAACGCGGAATTGTTTATTTACCTAAGATTTTTGAAACTAAGCATTCTCTACTTTAACAGTGTCCATTCTCATTTGCATCCAATCGAAATGTATTGGTAAAACTTTTGTCGTCACCATAATCAAAAAGTGGTTTTTTTTGTCAAGGGAATACTGTTTGTTGTGAAACAACACCGCGTGTATCAAATGCAATATTTGGCAAATTTACAAAATTGTTAAGTATTTCATAAGGTGACCCCACACCAATCATTTCGATTAACTTTACTGATTACTAGTTGTAAGTTCTCTTACCACAATTTCAAATGACCTATAGGCTCCGACCAACACAATTCAATGTTGTTGTTTGTATTCGTTTTGCCAATTTTCAAGTTAGACATTCCCTTTATGCAGAACTTAGAAAAAAAAAGCATAAAACAAAACAAAAAAATGAAAGAAAAACATTGTACAAAAAGAAAACTTGAAAAACAATAAAAAAAACGTCTAAGGAAATTGATGACGGCTCACATGCACGCAATCCATTGCATCATCAAAAAGTGAAAACAACAACAACAAATATGGCGCCAACTAACAACAAACATCGTGGCAGGTGCTTCACTTTCTTCAACCATCATCATTGGTTCAAGTGATTGTAGCATTTTTTTATTTCTTTGCTTATATACAATAACTTAATCCAACTGGAAATCAGGTGGAAAATGACCAAATAGTTTTAAAAAGTGAATGTTTTAAAGTCAATTAAATGCTGCACAAGTAAATCGATATATTTGATATTGCTGTTACCAAACCATTTACTGTTCGCAAGCCTGTCGAGATAACTCAAAAAATCTGTTTATGGACCCAGATTGCGGTTTGTGGATGTACTATATAAGCAAGATTTTGTGTCACTCAAATTTGGATTGAATTGTAATGAATGCATTCATTTCATGTCAATATGTCCTCAGTTCTTACATAACCTGTTAAAGTATGCAGATGATATTGACATCATTGCTCTCGCACAGTTATCTCGCTGTGGATCCTTTGTTGAGGTTTTATACCTGGTGAAATGAGTGAAATTAGTATTGAACGAGGAATGAATAAATCAATATCTGCTACTAAATGTAACCACCGATAAATGAAATTTTGATTTATATAAGATTCAACTTCCATTGCAGTAAATGTCAACTCCACAAATGATATCTTGGTGGATGACTGAGAAAGGGTAACTTTGGACAATCGATGTAACTTCTTATTCGAAAGACCAAAACCGAGTATTGAACAATAAGCAGAGTAGCGGAACAAGTTCCAGGTTCTTATTACAGGAAAATTTTGCATCGCATAAATGAACCTATTTGCGAGGGTTGTATATGGAGAAGAAGATTCTACCGAAAAAAAATTTATAAACGATACAATATCGTGGACGTAGTTCAAAAGTTTAAGATCAGTGAACTCAAACGCAACGAACGAAGGAAAGACTTCGCTTCAGCTAAGACCTTCTTCAATTCACCGCTATCAGGTTCGAGAATAAAAGGCATTCCGAACCATTGTTTAAAAAAAACCAGGTGATCGGCGACACCAGATTCTTTACAAGACAAGCTTTCTCGCACCAAAAACATAAGCAAAATAGCCTTTGAACACAGCTATATAGGAATGCATACATATATACATATTTGCATATGTGGCCATCGATGTGAAAACGAGGGACCTTATTTTTCATTCAAAACATGACAATAGCGTACCTAGAAAGCTTGCGAGGGCGACAAAATGTTCGTGATATATATCTCATTTTGCTTGGGTTTTTGAAAGTCAAAAATGAGGACCTTTTTTGAATGAAAATATATTGATGTTGTAGATTTGAATGTGTAGGTGGGAATTTTCAAAGTTAAATGAAATATATCTCATCTTGCTAGAGGTTTTGAATGTCCAAAGAGGGCACCTTTATTTTTTTTTTTTTTTTTGGTGACGTAAATGAAATTTTTGTTAAAAAACACGAATATTTTTTCGATAGGGGGGTCAAATAGTTTTCTGCCCCTGATATATAGAAAAATATGCTAAGCTTGATGCTGTTTTTAGAACTTACATTTTACACAAATTTAATTAAATATGTATGTATGTTGAATATAAATTTGGTTGCGGAATTTCCGTAGCACGTCAGAATTTTGAAATTTTCCAAGCATTGGAGAATATTTCCAAAAAAACAACCCAAGTTGTATTTTCTTTGATAACTCGATATATATATTTTTTTTAACTGTCTATGTAATATATTGCAAAACAGACCATTAAACTCAAAGCTATGTTAAATGGCTAAATTGTTAAACCGAAACTGTCGATTTTAAAACATTTTCATAATTTTTGTTTCTCTTGAATATTTCATTCACAAAGATAAGACTCATTTTCCCATTGACAGTCATATTATAATTCCTACGAATAGGTTTCCTCAGACAGGTGTTTAGTATCATTAAATAAACTGCTGTCATTCTTTTCCTGCTGGGTAAACTGTTATTATGTACATATATTTGTATTTTGCATATTGTCCTACATATGTAGGTAAGTGTGACTTTCACTAATAACATAAATTTGGAAAATCACGATTTTCTTGAATTTTCTTTCATTCTTTGCCAAAGGCAATGCCACTAAATGTTGTTGAAGGAAGAATTGGTGAAAAGTGAAATTAAACGTGAATATAAAGTGAGGTTAATGAATGTCCAGGTGAGTTTAGCCAAGTTCGCTTAAGTTAAGTTTTTGTTAAGCTATTGCGATGTTATTTGCATGAATTATTCACTCGTGTTTGAATTGCTAAAACCAACACAAACGCATAGCGCAAATATACACACACACACAAACTATATATGGTCCAATTATATTGGCAACATTCACCATTCGCCACTCGTAAATGTAAATTTACATACTAAAACTTAGAAGTTGATTTATATATAAACACTACCTATAGTTTAGTGTAGGAATTTGTTAATTGCTTGAACTGAATAACCCAATAGTTTCCCAACATAGCGTATAAACCTTTCAACCTTTAATGTATGAAATGGGGTCTTATTATTATTGCATTTGTGACACAGATTTTGTAAAGCGAAAACAATTAAAATTCATTGAATTTATAAAGTTCATGAACATGGCGAAGTCTTGGCCAAGACAATCAATTTTTGAAGTGACCCCATTTGACTTTGCTATTTTTTTTTTTTTATAGTTTGCCTAGTGCCCTATTTTGTAAGTAATATATATATTCCTAAGGTACAAATTCAATATGAAATTAAAACATTTTTTTATGTTTTTAGCTTTTATTATTAATATTCTCCAATAATGCTAAGGAATAAACTTCAAAGAACGGTGCATTATATTTCAGAGGTGATCGAAAATTAAACGAAATTTATCGGTTTTGTTTCATAAAAGCAGTAAGTCAAATGTAAACGATATTTTTAAAAATTTTTTTTTTTTTCTTCTAGATAACCACATAATCTATAACTTTTGTCGAACAAAAATTAATGTACGACCAATTGGAGCTGACCTTTTCTAAAACTTTTATTTAGATTGAACAGATAGGTTAATAGGAAACGAGATATAACCTCTAATCTATTTTGACTATAGACAATTCTACATGAGGCAACCCTGCCAAATAACTTTTAATGTAATATTTCTCTTGAGAAATGCATCCTCTAATCCTATGCGCATAACCACTTCTCGCCCTACAACTCCAAGATTTGTGTTGAAGGCGAATTAACCACAAATTTTCCGAGTTTATTGAGCACCAATCTATAAATCGGACATTCTTTAAATATCTGCACAGTCTTCTGACTTTTTCTCCGAAATTTTTAATTTTTATATATGTATATCGTTTAGTGCTTAGATAAGCAAGTAAATTCTAGAATATACTATGTACATAAGTCTGAAACAAATTATTTTTAAAAAAGTTATCAGTACATATTTCAAAATTTGACTCAAAAAATGTTTCAAACGGTATACATATCTCAAAAACTATGGAGAATAAAATCTGTTTCTTTTTTTTATGTTATTCTTCAATAAATCTAAGAATGTATGTGCTTTCAAATCAAAATTCCCGGCATAACTTTGGGAAATATGATTTTTTTTATGTGGGATTCATCATATCTCATCAACTATTTGACGCAGATGAATGAGGCTTGGTACACATGTATGTATGTATGCATGTATATAAAATGTACGCGAAAAAGTAAGTTTCAATAAAAAAATGGGCGATGCTACGCCCAAGTAAAAATATTAAAATTAGTAAGAGTGTTATCTTTGACCTCGCCAAACATTCAATACAACATCGCGTTAACAGTAAAAGTGCTAAATTTTTATTAAAATGGATCATCTCCACCTCGTTACGTGCTGACTAATTATTAGACAAAACGTACTCAAATTGAAATTGATAACTTTTACTTAAGAAGTTCTCTGCGTAGCATTTTGAAGCTTATGCTTGTGTGGAAGGTACCTCGCTCTCTTTTCGAAATTCGCCTAATTTTTATGTGATACTAGACCAAACTACATATTTCTGGCATTTGTTAGAAATTTTGTTTCATAAACTTAAGAAATTCTCACAGTATAGTGTTTTCAAGTTTTCGCTTGGATGGGAAGTGCCACGCCCTCTGGTCGAGTATTGCTAACTTTTTGTTGAAAGCTCCTCTAAGATTTTCAAAGTATGTGCGATAGGAGGCGTGTTTGTTGATCAATTTCACCTATTTCAATCCCAAGAGATTTGTTTGATTTCATTAAATTATCTTGCTTGGTTTTCCTGTAATCGGGATTTCCACAGACAGACACACAGACAAACGATCATGGCTAAATTGACTCAGGTGCGGAATCTGATCAAGTATATAAACACTTTTCTATACCTGCCACGCCCCTGTATATGCATTACAAACGGAATGATAAAGTGCATATGCCTACTGTGTAGGGTCTTAAAAAGGGGTTTCTTTACTGCATATTTTTAGGCAAAAGGTTTGACAGCTATAGCAACAGATAGGATATGATAAGTAGATGACAAGATTGTGCGTAATGAAAACGTGCACTTTGTACGGGTGAAGGTCACAAACCCAATATAGTGGCTGTCTTAGTATATTGAATATAATATCCGGGGTTTAAGTCTCTCTAAGTAGAAATTTACCAAAAATGGGCTATGCATATGAATATGTAGTACTTAATATCCGATATATATATCACTAATTACCAGCTTAAGTCAACCCAACCGTTGTCTTGTCATTTTTGTTTAAGAAAAAGCATCAACTTTAAATTCAATTAAATAATATTTAACAGTGATTTAACGAATATTTACTTACATACATAGGTGTATTTCTGATAAGTTCGCATTAAATGGTCGTAAAAATGCTAGTTGACCCCTTTTTTCCACCGACGGTTTCATATATTACTTAACCTTTAATTCTGGTATGATAACACGAACTTATGTTTATTGTCATGATAGTGACGTAATTGATTGAATTAATTTGAACCAACGCCATTGCTGACCATGCCGTGCTTTATGCCGTCATAGTCTGGCAAACAGCCTTAAGGCTGCTCACCATTCTATGATTTTTACCAACAAACAAATATATAGGCGATAAAAAATGATTGCCTGCAATTAAGCAATCAATTGTAAGTTGATAAGACAAAAATGCTTTTATTGAGGGGTAAACATTTGATATATTAACATATATGTTATATGGGGCATTACAAGTCAAAACGAAAGTAGCTGAACCTTAAGGTCTCCGATCTTATTGATTTTTTGTATTATAGATTGTACGATATCTGACTAGTTGATGATGAATCATAAAACTTTCCGCCATAATTCAAACCATTGTTGGGCTACATTTTTCCAAAATTTATGAAAAATAAATTAATTAATTTTTCAAAATATTTCAATACTATGGTACATAAAAATTGTTACAACATAAAATACTAAAAGCAAAATCTCGCCCTAAACATATAACGAAATCGGTTTATCTTGATTTTCACTAAGTGCGCTTAAGCTATTTTTCCTTTTTGAAATAGAAATATGTTTTACTATTTACATTTATGTTTGACTTAATTTCAGAAATACTACTATAATGAACTTAATATATTACAAATACTTTTCTTCTGCGAGAATGTGAAGAGCTATAGTCAGCCAGTTACGGAATTTTTAAGGGCAAGGGGGTCCCATCATGTAGCGTACTCTGGATCTAGCACTGCCATTTTCAATGCGATGATTTTCGATTTTTCAATAGCAAATTCTTTGAATAACTTTTTTTTTCGGTCACCAATATAACATTTTATGAAAAAGAGTTCCCATACTCCAGGCACTGCAAGGTCTAAGTCCGACGAAAGCTGATAACCTTTTTTTAGAAAAACAAATTTTTCACGGCGGAAAATCGCATCTTCGCCCCAGGCGCTGAATGTGCACGGTACGTCGCTGGTAGGATATGACCGCCTTAAAAGTCAAGTAAACATTTCTTCTTACACCAACTGGTAATTTTGTAAAATTGTAGTTATTGTTTTTTTTTTTTGTGAAATTCGTGACTTCATGAGTTGCGTGAAATGCTGCGTAATATTGGTCAATCACGTAAATATTTAAATAAAAATTGCGTGCATTGTCTTTAAGTAACTTGGTAGAATGTGTTTTTTTTTTCGCAAAATTCATAGTTCGCGCTGTTACCATGACGCAATTAACCAAAGCAAAAGTATTCCCTTCGACCGTTTATATTTTAATTTCAAGCAATTGCAAAAATAAGTGTTCGCTTTATGCAGAGACTATTTATGAGTACGCATTCCAGAAATACCCTTAATTTTTGTATGAAAGCGTGAACCATCCTACTCTTTCTACTACATATATGAAAATAAAATATAAAATAAATTATTAGGTATTAAGCTAAGCTACAAGTAAATTTTGGAGGAAATCAGCAAAAGGAAGAAATTTTTTCTCGGTAAAATTCGTGCCTCACTTGCAATAATTAAATTATCTTCATTGAGATAGGTTAGTAAGTATTACCCGAATAAATTCGAAGAAAAATTTTTTTGATCGATTTCTTGCCAAGTTAATTTAAATGAAGAATGGTAAATTTTTTTTGGTACCAAAATAAATCCTGTAGTTCTCGAGACTTTTCGTCAAAAAATTTATCACGCTCTTGGTGCTATTATCATAGCTCATATGTGAAAGCTGTATATGTATGTGAAAGCTAATAAATGTATAATTTCATATAAGTTAAGCTAAATCTTTTAATTTATATGAGTTGTATTTACTAGAATGCGACTTCCCAGCTGGGACCTGGAGGAACTTGGATCAAGGAGGAAAAGGATCAATATTTATTACCTAAACTTTTTAGCAAATATATTGTATAATATAAGGTACGAAGGAAAGGACTTTGCAATCATATCCAAAATCTCAATTTATTCTGTTTTTACATTATGTTTTGAAGAAACGCAAAATAATATTTTTTTTTAGTTACACCATCAGTATGACTTTGAAATATCCAGTGGGATAGTTTTTCTGATTTTCAATAGTAAAACGTATTTATTTTACTTTCATGAAAGTGACCCATTGTCAGTTTTTAGCCCCAGACCCTGCAAAAGCCTTAATCAAAACAATTGGTCCTTAACGCTCAGGTCCTGCCAGTGCCTAAGGCGGAAAGATTTTAGGGGCGGCAAATATTGGGAACTTTGAAAATTTTTATAATGCATTGGTGATGGTGAGAGTTACACATGGGGGAAAAAGTGCGAATACTTGGAATGGTCGCCCCCTAAACTACCTAAAAAATGTTAAGAACCAAAAAAAAAAGTTCTCATTTTTCATATATTTTTCCCATATTCACCAGTGAAGAAGGGCGGCAATTTGTGAACGGCCTAAGGGCCGTTTGTTGAAAACAAATCACTTTCTCAAATGGTGCGGAAGTGCTTTAGGTTTCGAAAAAATTTTGGTAGAATTAAAAGAAATTTCAAGAGAAGTCAAATACAGAGCTGGCTCGCATAATAAATAGTTCTTAATTGAAAAACGATGCCAAAAATCAACTTGAAATTACTTTTTAAATGGAAAATTTAATTGACTAAAGAAATTCTATTGTTTCATCATTTATTATCGACTTGTGCATTTTTGTATGACATTTTTTGGAAAAAATTGCATTATCATCATTGCTTAGGGTGGTGAGTTCAAAGAAGAGCTAAATATCTTTCCAGTAAGTGTTAATCTATGTCCAATCAGATTTGCACCTGGACGAGGGGCTTAAAAAAATTTTACCATCCCAAAAAATTCAATTTTCGGGACCTGATATTAAGGTATAACAATGTAATTCTTTTTTGCTAAAATATTTGTAAGTACATACTAAATCTTAATTTTTTTAGCAAATTTGTGTATGCATTTTGTGATAAAAAAGAGTTACAATCAAAAGAAAAAGCTTAACCAAAAAATATCTTCAGGAGAACAAAAACCGCTCCATGAATTTTCTTCTAATCGAAAAACAAAAAAAATATGGAAAAATCCTTTTTAAGGGTCCCTCGAACTTTAAATACACTATCATGCAACCCTGTGAGTGAAAAAGTTGATTCTTGGACTGTTTTCTATAGGGTAAGTTGAAGTCACATCTTATGCACTGCACATTAACATAGCTAGCGTGATTTCAGAAATAAGAATTGAATTGAACTAATCGAATGCGATATATACAGCTAGTCGTGTTGAACATATGCCGGGAGTAAATAACTTTTTAACAGAAATGCCGTAAAAAATCTATTAGCACTCTAACAAAGATGCCCCTTTATCATATGAGCCGCTTATTTCCCAAACGCGATCTGATCGATTTTTTTATGAAACTGAATTAACTATAAATTTTTTATGTAAATCAACCCAATGGTTTACATACGTTATTTTGTTCAAAGCCCAGCACAAATGCCTTAAAAAGTGATTTGAAAAGTACACTTCTTTCCAAAACGTACACTTTTTTTTACATGCGTCTTTCGCGTTTTCAGACAAATTACCCTAAGCATTTGGGTCTGGTTTCGAGTATAAGCGACTCGTATAGCATCTTGCAATCCTGAATCCTTTCTATTCGGGAAACTTAAGTATATTGAAAATCCCATTAAAAAATACTGTTTTATTTTGGATTTAAACACTTTTTTTTCAATTTAAGTTTATTGCTTTGATACTTAAAAACTTAAAAGTTTTATTATTTAATTACAATAACTTCTTACGATACTCGTTACGACATTTTAAAGAAAAGTAAGAGCATTTTTAACATATTTTATGTATATCATACGAGTGTTTCTTATCGAATTTACAACAAGAATTAAACGTAAACTTTTTACATAGTGTATGTTGGTATGTATTTAAATATTTATGTTCATAACAATTAAGAACGAATTGTGTAAGTTAATGTACATTTAGTAATACGAGTATGTAGGTAAAAAGGTAGGTACGTGTTGTTCTAACTCTTATGCAAACTTACTGGTATTTCATTGTTTTAATATTTAAGTAAATTTTACATTTTTCTAAAAACTATAAATATTTTTAAAAGTTATTTTATCGATAGTATTTAGTTAAAGAAATTTTATTTTTTTAATTACGTGTTTTAAACTTAATAATAAGCTTGTTTAATCGCCGCACTTGTTATTAAAAAAGCTGATCCTATGAGTAAAAATGTTATTATTTTAAGAGCACTCGGCCTTCCGGAAGAATCTGAAAAAAAGAAATAGTCGAATTAGCGATTGTTATAGTAACTAAAAAAAATATGCATTTAAATAATATCAAGTGGTTATTGGTTTTGGAGATTTTTAAGATGAATTTTTACGTTTTTTGGAACACCTGGAAAAAACCAGCAATAAAAAAGAACTGCCTAAATGGTTACAAAAATGATTCTACAGGTACAGGCAGGAAATCCGGATTTTCAGACAGAAAGTTTGTGACGAAGATGAAACAATTTTTCAA
The DNA here is from genome assembly GCA_963662105.1 of Meiosimyza platycephala. Lineage (NCBI taxonomy): Eukaryota > Metazoa > Arthropoda > Insecta > Diptera > Lauxaniidae > Meiosimyza > Meiosimyza platycephala. The sequence goes on along the minus strand of OY759209.1, from coordinate 91,031,606 downwards.
GCAGAGTCCAAACAATTTAGTACGAGAATCCCAACTAAAGTTGGTACCTTGTAACATAATGCACACGATATAATAAAGAAAAGTAACTCGGTGACCTTAAGGGTTCGAAAATACCAATCTGTTCCGATGAATAGCATTTGGTGGCTCGAAAGTCATATGATGGCAACTTGTGCGAATATAACTGAACAGCTATAGAGCAAATTAGAGAAAAGAAAATTACAAAATATCCGACGCAGGTAATAGCAGTTGTGTACTGGGAAGTAAGTTTTTATAACTTAGTGCACAATATATACCAAGGTTTATATTAACAAATATGTATCACTAAAAAGCCTTCGTGCACATTAGGATATTTTTTTGGTCTGACGCACAATGGGCGCCTGTGTAATTAAATTCAAAAAGCTGTAGCCTAAAGCACCAGCTTAAAGACTATCTACTTTAAAGGTAGCAGTCTTGCCGCTGAACCTGAACTAATCAACCATTTCTCCTGAAGTCACATCATAAAACCAACTTAACATTAAATTTAAAAATAACAAATCTACATACTTTTCTTGTTCGGTAACACACGTATGCAAGTTTTTTGTTCGACATCACTCTGGTAGCCGAATTTGCATTGGCAAACTGAATTGCGACATTCAACATTTTCTGGCTCCTTCTCAACAAAGCATTCACCAGCTCTAGCGCAGGGTTCGCTAAGACCTAAAGCAAAAAATTGAAATTTTACATAGAGAAAATAATAAATTTCAAAATATCACCAGCCATATTCAACATACCCTTTTTGTCCTCACAACGTCCATATTTGAAATGTTGTTCCGCTGTACAGGTGCACTTCTTCTCGATACATGTTCCCAGCAAAGGTTTACACTGCTCTGTTTCCACACATGCGTCATCGATTTCTTCGGCTAAAAAAAATCCAAATTGTTGTCATTTTTAGGTTATTAAATAGTTTTATTGCTATTTAAAGCAAAAACAAATATATATACAAACCTTCTTTTAAGCATTCATCCTTGAAATGCACAAAGCCCTTACGGCATTGACAAGATCGTTCTTTGTCACTATTGCTATTACTGGTGGTTGCCTCACACGCGCTGTTTTCTTGTAAGCAATCGTCATCATCTTCACAATCTGCTCCAACTCCTATACAGTAAATGTTTGGCTTTAAGCCATTTTAACATAAATATATTGAAGCAACTAACCTGCCACGCATTCTCCATCTTTTTCTGTGAAATGTTCCTTACATACGCAAATACGATTTGAACAAATCGAATTCGATACAGGACAGCCATCAGTTGAATCGCATTCGGCACCCAGACCCTGCTTGTAAACGCACATTTGCTGTAGCTCATCATATTCCGCATACTCTTCACATGTACAACGCCTTGGAATCTCTGGATGGCAATAGACCGCACCAAATGGACTACACTGGCTGCTCGATGTACATGAGAGATGATATTGAATGGCTACATATAATGAAAGGTACATAAAAAATTATTCTGAGACAATCAAAAATAATTTAAAAGTCTAAAAAACTAATAGTTTACAATTAGCACAGTAAATATACATAGAATCTGAGAATAAAAATGGAGAATTTAGAAATTCTTGGAGGAAAAGTTCATGGTTTTAGGCATAAGCATAACTTCTCTAGTAGCATCAGGGGAAGTTATGAAGACAAAAATCCAGCTTACAAAACAGTGATGCCATTGAAATAGCTTTGTATCGTAATTAATAAGATACTTTGACTCTATAGCGAAATTTGGTTTTATAAAATCTTGCTAGATCAAGCTATAAAATCATGATATAGAGACCGCATGTCTCTTACAAGTCTAAATACTGTAGCCATATAAGTCACTTGAAGGATACATACATGACATATGACACATTATTGTCCATTTTTTAACGCTTTAACAAAACAAATATAAGAAAGATATGGTTCGCCTTTGACATATAATATAATATATGACAGATAGCCTAGTAGGTAGCGGTAGAGCTATGAATAGCTGGGACATGAGTTCGCTACCGCTTTGCAAATTTGTAAAGTAAGTAAAAATTAAATTTTATAATAAAATAAAATTCAATATAATAAAGTTCTACGATTTGCATAATAAATAAAATAAATTAAATAAAGTCAAAAAAATCTCTAAGACCAGAAATCCGGAAATCCTTTTTAGGTGTTTTTAAAATGTCTTTTAAACAATTCAGAAAGATACCTTACCGAGTCTCTTGAAAGATTACAAAGAGGGGAAAATGTCAAACAGAAAGCTAAGATCAGCAAAATCGCGATAATGCCAGTGTGAAAGCAATTTTTTAAATCGTGATACTAAATCGAGATATATGAAAATCGATGCAAATGAGAATTGATTATAAGACATTTTGGATTAAAAAGATTTTCTTGAAACATATGTACATAGCACATACATAACATACTTAAATACACCTACACACATATGTACTTACGTTTTCGGCAGGAGCGTAAACTGTGTTCGAAGAAGTAATTCTTTTGGCAAATACATTGTTTCGACAAATCGTTGAATGTGTGCTCACATTCGTCAGCACTTTCAGCTATCTCGCCAAGTTCTGAAAAAGAGTAAAAAAAAAATTAATATGTAGTGATACAAAATCAGAAAACCGATTATGAACATTAAAATTTAATTCAGTTCAAAAAAAAAAACTTAAAGCTTAAGGATCCGTTACATACTTTGTTGTGAACCATGGTCTTGAGATGGATAAAAAACTGAATTAAATTCAAATTTTAGCATATCGATGGATAAAACAGAGATGATATATTCACAAAAATTCGCAATTCTAAAAAATTCATTCCACAAAAACATTAGACATTGTTGCCCTCTAGCAAATCGCATACTCTTTTTGAGTAAAATTTTGAGTGGTCGCACCGAACTCCTGCTCGCTGGCCTGAGTTCAATTTAATATTTTCTATTGAAATATTTTTTTTATCGATACATTTTTTATCGGAATCCCTTTATGGTGTTTTTAATCTAATCCCTGAATAAAAGAACCAGATTTTAACTGGACTCCACAACTTTTAAATCCCAGGTTGACCTAACCAGCTCCTAGCTATTTTTTCGAGGTTCCCATTTTAATGAAATTTTTTTTTAAATTTATGAAAGTACATAAGGGGACGTCCATTAATTCCGAGAGGTCTTTTTTTGAAAATTCGGACCCCCCCTCTCCTTGGTGAGATCTGGCGGGAACCCCCCTCCCTCCCGTGAGATTTAAATTATAATTTTTAATGTAAATTCTGTACATTAAAAAGTTGACGTGAGGTTTTCCTTGACCCCCTCCCCCCCTTGATGAGATTTAGTGAGATTTTTCTGGACCCCCTCCCTCCTATTTTAACTCACGTAATTAATGAACGTCCCTTAATAATTCACTTACCAGCAAAACATTTTGTGTTTTTACTATAGTAGCCTTGCTTGCATAGGCAAATATTACTAGAACATACAGAATGAGGAAGGCCCGAGCATGGTTTTCCATTCTCCAAACATAAACTTCCATCTGAAATAAAACGTAAAAGAAATTAGTAATCACAATACAATTTTGCTCATAGCGCTGATTTTTCAATGATTTTAGTTTAAAGAAAAAATTGCTTTATTGAAATATCATCTCTTTTATAGAAATCTTACAAATTTTATCATCTCCATCGTCATCAGTGTTCGACAAAGTCGATAAAGTCTTATTATCGTCGTCAGATCGAAACGTAGATTGTCGGCGTCTATAACGTCTCCATCTATTGACATCCGCTGATCCGGTTGATGTTGCAGCATTTTTCAATTTTGGTGCTATGGGCTTTAGCTCAAGAGAATCTATACTAGTTTGTACGGCGATTTCACGTAATTTTTGCAATGGTTCCGATTCAAGATCCGTATCTGTTAAGTCGCTGCGACCATTTACAAGTGCAGAGGTACTACTCGATTCAGATCTAAATGATTTTGACTGATTTAAAATTGTCGAAGAGTTCTTCGACTTATTAGTTTTAGTTTTTGTAATTGATGATGAATCAGTTTGGATTTCGTCAACTGATTGGCACGATAAATTCACACACTTAACGTTATCTCCTAGCTCATCACAATCGGTGTTAACGACGCAGGCATCGTCAATTTCTGAAAAGGAATATAAAAAAACAAAATTGTACAATTAATTTAAGAAATTTTGCTGTGATTAAAAATCCAGTCAATTATGAAAATCTTAACGTACCCATTGATTTGCGGCGACAAATATTTCCATATCTTTGATAATATCCATTAGCGCATTCACAGACTTTATTCCTACAGGTAACAGATTGACGATCGTATCCAAAATAACAATCTGTATCCTACAAAATACAATTAAAATTAATAATATGTTTAGGCTTAAGATGTTAAGAAATAAGAACTATAAAGTGTAATTTCTTTCCAGTTTAGCGAAATGGTAATGCGGTAGTGGTACTTTGCTGTCTTCTATTTTGAAACACCAACTACTAATCTGTTTCACCTAATGTCATATTTTGTTTGGTTCTCAAGCATCTTTTAATAGCTCTACGAATGCAAAGTTTTAAAAAATTGTTTGTAGCTTTACTTCAGATCTGCTCATCTTTTTCTAATGCTACGTCTTTTCACCAAATGTTTGTCATTTACTTCAATAGCTTCGCCAATGTACTTTAAAGTTTTTTTGTCTTTATGAAAAGTGTCACGCTCACTCATTGTCCGGTGCTTACTGGATTCACCAAAATAGCTCTCGATAAAACAATTTTTAGGTTTTACTTAATTGGAAGGTGAATTTCGTTCATTTCTATCCCACGAGTTACATTTGAAACAATTACCACTGTACCGAATTCAATGAAACTATGAATTTGTTCCAGAACATACACTCTATCTACAGCTGCCACAAACTTCAAACAAAATTTTCAGCGCACCTTCTTATTACTTACCGTATCACATGATTCTCCAAGACCATTTACTGGTCTGCATCTTCCACGAACAAATGTTTGTCCATCAGCACAATCACAGACCCCCGATTTACAACTAGCTCCCGATGGCATAAGATTACATTGAACTGACTCGTCACATGTGTCACCAAACTGTGACGTCTTCAGACATTTTGTGTAATCTTCCGAAAATACAGCATCAAATTCCTTACATTCACACTGTGCAATATCTAAGGAACATTCTGAGTCGTCTGCTAAACAATCGTCACTTGAATCACATGGCCAGTAAACACCAGTACTGCCTATAATCGATGAAATATGAAATAAAGAAATGTTAAGAAATATTTTATATTAAAACTTATATTAAATATATGTATATTAACTAGACAAAAGAACTTAAGTCCAATGAGGCAACGGAAGTTGCTGATATAGCTTTGCTTAAAGCAGCATCAGTTCGGAAATCCCGGATCGATTTTTGAAACATGTGTAACTTCATAGATGAATTAATAAGGCATAAAATTATTATGCTAAAGCTTAATATCTGTTCTATAGTTTGAAAGATATAACGATTTTCTAAAATACTAATAGATTTTTACAAAAACGGTTTTTTTATTCAAAATATTCCTTATTAATCAATATTTTTGCTATAGTATTTACAAAGTATGATTTATTTCCTCCAAAACCATATACTTTTTGGTATACTTTTTAATAGTTAATCTATTGTTATAATAGGTTATCAACATTGGCATCGCCAAGCGAAGTACTTTTGGACGCCAATTTAGCGCAACTCCTGGCCACTGTCACGGAGTGGCCCGGACTATAATCAACAACACGCCAAATAAAAGTCAAATTTTTGCTTGCCCTGAAGAAGGGAAAGGAATGCTCAAAAGCTATAATCTCGTTTTGTCAAAAAGACTTTCCTTCCAACGATGTCAGCGGGCCAGATTAAAAGTTATTTTTGTGAAACCTTCAAAAGTCCATGTGAATGAGAATGATCATTTTATCCCCTGAAACCGACTTAGAAATATTCATGAAATTTTTTCCTGCATCCACCCGTAATCGTAGCTTCGATTTGATATATAAATTCTTCTGAATTCAAGAGAAACTTTAATGAAAAGTCTGAAATATGAAACATTTTCCATATTAAATTCTAAATTAATGCGTACTAAATAAAATCTCCAAGCCGTAGGCTAATGTCAATTAACGCGATAAAAACTTTTTGCTGAAACTATTTTAAGAATCGCTTAAAGACCATAACATGAAAATGAATAATTATTTATCAATACTTTGGTGTGCCAATTTACGTATATAAATAAATATAATTTCATTAGTAGAGAAAATAAAGTTTTCATGTGAGAAAACCATTTTGACGCCAATATGTCCCATAGCTCAGCTCTAATTGCAATCATGCATTTAACTCCCAGCATTATGAGGTTTTTCAAAAAAAACAAAAAACCACAACTTAAGACTGAGCTCGTAATAAATAATGCAAAAGAATTGATTTTAATACATACACATATGTATGTGCGTATGTATGCATGTGTGCAAGCTAAAATACTAAATAATATTAATGTAGGTTTACATGGAAAGAATAATGATTTATGTAATGATTTTTAAAGCAAAAGTCGTAATACATTGATTTAATTTTTATTCGATCTATTTTGGATTAATTTTTCGATCCAAAAAAAAAACTTTAATTATATTCCATTATTTCCGAATTCAGCTTCATTTTGAACTAAAACAATCATTTTAGTTCTTTATTTTCCGTTCAAGCATTTAGAATCGTAAGTTGTGGAAATTATGAGCCAAATTGTCAAAATTTTTGAACCAATCGATGGAAAAAGTCAGAAAATTAACATTATTAGTATCGTCTCCGAACATTTTTGGTTGATTTTTTTTTTTTAAACAATCGATAAACAAAATACGAAATTGACCTACAAACACCACTAATGGTCTTCTCGTGCACCATTCGGTCTTAAAACAAAACTTTTCTAGTTCACCCAAAAGCATAATTTACCTTTGTCACACTGTCAAAGTTGGTATAAATATCTTGATATCACTCTTGAATTAAGAGTCTTGATCAGTGGTGCCCACTACAACAAGTAAACGCGCACTCACGATAAGCATGTGTTGAGGAATCAGTATACGTGCACGGTTTCTTACGCTCTCTAACGCTTTTTTAAGCTCTTTAAGCGCCTGCTCGTTCTCTGAACACCTCTGCTGTTGATTGTCTTAGCTCACAACCTCAAACGACATCAAACAGTACAGACAACTGCTTAAAGTTTAGACAATGCTTCAAAAAGCTGGCTGTAATATATATCTGGGGTGAGGCTGTTAAATTTATTAAAATTTCTTAACAACTTATACCCAAATTGTAATAGTTCATAATCAAATACCTTCTAACCCAAACCTTACTCAATTTCTCAAGTTTCATTTGAATACCACCATCTTTTAATATATTGCATTTACTACACTTAACACTTGCGAATCTTTCTCTCTATGTACAATTCATACGAAATGTATAAATTTATGAATACTAAATTAGCCTCCAGGATTCAACATCTGTCACAGGGCAATATTTGTAATAGACACAAACATTAAAATAGAAACAGACAGCGTGACAAAAGTTGAAACAGTAAACACTACGATAGAAACATAAGGAAAGTAAGCAGAGAAGTAATACATACATATGTACATACGAGTAATGCATACATACATACATACAAATAATACATACATATTTGTGCACTAGGGTGGTTCGAAAAACGGTTATTGTTTTGTTATTTCCCTAACAAATTAGCTTATGCTTTGAGCAAATAGCTTATTTGCTTAACACTTACTAAATATAGGTGACTGAAGAGCGATTTCTTCAATTTTGGTATTAAAAATGTGCGGAAACGTAATAAAACAGTTTTCAAAAAAAAAACCATGTGATAACTGAAAACGGTTACCCAATGACCCAAATAAGAAAGACATAGTTCATAGATCAAATAAAAAAAATTAAAATTTCAAAAAATTTGTTACAGACGGCATTTTCAAAAAATTAAATGTTTACTCGAACCAATTTAATTTTTACAGATTTTGGAACATCCGTTATACTCCATCACGTCGGGTTTTCTTGCGTGTGATAATTTTTGTAATTTTTTTTGCGTGGATACCAAAATTGCATAAGTCTCTCTTGACCTATGTATCTATGAATGTTTAAAAAAATGGGTTATAGTAAAATCATTAGGGGATAATTTATTTCAAATCCAAAAGTTAAATTCGAATTCGAACATTTAGAGATCGCCAAGATCAAAAAAAATATTTTATATTAAAATGTATGGGAGGAAGAGAGTATTTGCTTAAAATATGGAAGTCCGTGCCAAATTCTCAGAGCCACTGGCCCACAGTTAATATCATTATTTAGATAATGTGTTGTTCTTAATAGGTTTCATTGGATAAATTGTTCTAAATGTTTTATCAAAGTAAAAGTCAATTTTTGGTCACAAATCCGTATCAACTTATTTAAGTAGCTATACGGTTGCTCAAACCGGAAACAAAAAAAGGGCTTATAACCACTTTAGTCAAAATTTGCTAACACTATGGAGCCCTGTGGGCTATGTGAGGCTTTTGCGGCGCCACCCAAACCTCAGTGTCAGTCAATGGCTCTGGAGATATCTAGAAATTTTTGTCTTGAAGCCAAAACTATTAAGCACATGTTTGTTCATGTTTAAACCTCCATATCTTGTGAACTATTGATTTTAGGCATTCAATTCAAAGAACTTTCTTTGAGAAAATTTAATTTTCTTTAAATTGTTATTACCATTTTTTGATTCCGATTGCAGTGTTCGTCAATCAATTAATGCTGATTTTTGGTCAAAAATTGATATAGAAAGCCTGTAACTTTTATAATATTTAGTTAGAGAAATGTATCCAGTGGCGTCACTTCACCAAAACCTTGGGGGGGCCAGAATTATAATTTCACCACTATTAGATGGTTGAATTGTATTGATGTATGGAATAATAGTAACTAGTAACAGATTCTTGGGGGGGCCGATGCCCTCCCCAGCCCAACCGAGTTGACGCTACTGAATTTATCTCATAATATTTTTAGAAAAGAATAAATTTCTTAAATAATGATACCAATTAAAGGCTTTTATCTTAGAGTTTGAATCTGACTTTCAAGTAAAAATGATAAGTTAACCAAACTTTTTTATATGAAAAATTGCAATGATTTATCTTGGATGACCTTTAAATTCACAAATTTTAAAATTTTCTTTGGAGTAGACTTGTCTTAACATAAAAACAGTAAAAAATTAGCACGTTAATTTAAAAAAAAAATGTAAAAGACACCCTAAAGTACATATGTAGGTACATATATGCAAGTAAAGATACGAGTGACCACGCTAAAATGAATTAAATCAAAAAATTTTATATATTCCAGCAAATGTATTGTAACGGAAGAAAATTTAATAACACACATGTAGGTACTCGCAAGTAATTGTATCTATTGAATAGCTGACTCTCACTGTACTTACGAATCAAAATACAAAAAATGGGAAACTCAAAACTGCCATAATTTTTTAATTGAAATTAAAATTTAATAAATGCAGTTGTTACTATAGAAATCAAATCAGGCATAGTGTAGGAATTAGTCACGCTTGTATGTCATATATATATATAGTATATTTTTGTACGGATATATTGTATAAAGGTTTGATTAATAATTGATAAAAGTATAGCTGAGCTTATCACAAATTTATCAATCGCTATTTATTGATTTTCGTTTCACTTTTTTTTTTAATGGAATTGTTATTTTTATACGGTAGATAACTTATCGAACAGGTGTTTTCAAATATTATTTTTAGTCACAAATAATTTTATTACTGTTGTTCTGCTTGAGATTAATTTGTTATAAATTATATTGCTTTAAGGACCCATGAAAACTTTGTCGTTTGAAACGAGTGCTATGCTCTCATAACTCTAACATTCTTGGGAAACTTAAAAAAAAAATAACGACATTATAATCAATTACCAACTCATTTGGATGCGTTCTGCGCGCTGGCCAAAGTTTTGCAGAGTGCAATAAACTTGTAAGTTTTTTTTTGTTTTGACCGCAACAAATTACTCTACAAATTAATTCGATATGGATTAGTCCCTTGGTATTAAAGTTAATTAATATAATATAAGCAAGATTTTTCAAAGTGCTATCAGTTACAAAAACAAAACAAAAATTATATGTCGCTCAAAAAAAAAAACGAAGAAGAAGAGAAAAATAAAAAAAGTTCAAAAAGTTTGTCTGTAATGATATACATATTCTTCTATTCATATGGATTAAAACAAAATTTAAGAAAAGTTTTCTTCTACTTTTTTGATTGGTTTTATATAAAATTCTTTTGTGCAAGCTACGTTTATGCCTTACCGAAATTTAAGTCGATAATATTAAGGGAAATTGGAGATTTGTGAGAGACTTAAAATGTTCACCACAATTGAAAATTTTGACACTTATAAATGGGTGCCAACTTCTCATTTTAAGGATCCTATTCTATCTTCAACTCCTGTAGAGCTATGAGATTATTTCATCGCTTCTGCTCCAGTGTCGGCTAGGTTTGATGTCTGTCGCGTTGTTCACCCAAAAAGAGTTTGAGTTTTGAGATCGGTTTTCTATATTTCACTTGCAAACGACAAATCTTAAAGATTGCAAATTTGAACAAAGTTCTCTCTTAAAGGGAGGCATTTATCACATTCCTGACGTTCACGCAAGGAGAAAGTAGCAATGAGACAAATTGCATTGATATTGAAAACTAATTTTTTTTATGAAGTACAAAAAATTGAATCTTAAAACTTTTTCCAGAATGATCACGAAAACGTTTTATCTTATGCATACGAGAGCGCACATTTTTTTTGAACATATATCGGGCACTCTGTGAAAATATTTAATTTAACTAAAATTTATGGCAATCAATCACTAAACGCGGTATAATTATTGCTACATTTTTTGAACAGTAAAACAAATATTTTACGCCATATATTGTTTGTGGCAGACATGTGAGAGCATCTTTTTCTGGCAGTTCATATCCCTAAATGGTTCGCAAATCAAGATATCAATGGCTCAACTTGTAGAAATGTCGTTGGTTATAAGTTCCAACTTGGAAAGGAAATAAAATTAATTCTTTTGGCATTTTCAAAGAAAATAGTTCCGATCGCAGGCAAATCCGGTAGGGTATATAGGTACCAAGGAAAGTCAAATTTTCACCCATAACTTTGTCAAAAGCAAAAAAAAAGGATTACTCCGATTAGTAGTGTAGCAAACCCTTTTGGGGTCTGCAGCGGTAATCTTTTCCCCAATGGAACTCTAACACCATCTCAACGCACGCCGAACTGGGAATATTTCTATTAAATGTTCAACGAGTACAGGCTTTTGTAAATACCTGCTTGAGGCTAATTTTTAGAATGAGGTGACCACGCCTAATCTTATATTACGAACTTTACTAAGCTGTCAACCATCTCAACTGAGATTATAATAAGACACTGGCAATGAACGATTAGCTAATGTTCTAGAGAAAGTTGTCTATCAGTTCTTTGATGAAACGCCCAGAATATAAGATATAGAGGATGACCCAGAACTCCTTGTGACGAATGCTAGAAAAATTACATGACAAAAATTGGAGCGAACTGACACAGTATAAGTCAATCACATAAAATATCAACGATATTTTGCAATATCTTATAGCCTTTATCGGATGTAACGACATACATACCTAGTAAATTTTGAGTATAAATCAAATTAATTTTTTACAAAACGTTCACAAGCTGACTGTAAAAAGAAACTAAACGTAATAAAATTAAAAGCAAACTTTGCGACTGCCGGCTTAGATCCTGCTAACAGACATGCTACTGCAGGATTCAATAGCACGCTGAATAGATCTCAAATAAAGCATGTGCTGATTGTGCGAACAGACTTGCTGCTGAATAGCATATTTGCATGAATGGCTAATTTTGAGAAGACCTTCTAAAAGCACTTACACATGCAGCAATACTGGTGTGTGCATTGAGGCAGCTTTCCATAGCTAGCCGTATTTTGCGATAAAAGCCTTACTCAAATTACCTTTCAAAAGCAACACATTTAATTTAAGAGTATATTAGAGGTCTTCACACGTGCTCTTGTATCTACGCTTAAGTGTCAAAGTGCTGAATCGACGTATGTGAGCACACTTTTAGATCAGACATTTTATATGGTAATATTGCATTCGGGCAAAGCAAAGGCAACTACTGGAACCATCCCGGGTTGAAATGTCTTGAGCCTAGAACTAACTTAAATCACACAAGTTTGTCGATAGAAAATTATAAAAATAATAATAAGAGGCTAATATTTTATATGCAAAAATAAGGCAAGCACTCCGTAATATTTATTATTATGCATATTTTTAGTGCAAAATTTGGCTAGAACGTCATAATTTTGAAAAAGCCGTAATATTTTGCAGTATCTTAACTTAGAATTCCTTCATCATTATTTTAACAAAAAGCTGTCACATACTTAGCTTTCTTTTGCTTAGTCGTAGTCGTTTGACGACACACTCATTTCCGTTTTATAAAATATGACCACTCGTATGCCATTCAAATCGCAGCATGAATCGCTTACAACTGCAGCTTTTTTCATTTACATATCGTGGTCATCAGCCTAATTGCCAACTGCAACGAACCACAAGTGGCGGTACAAAAAGATTTTCAACTCACATGACTCCTAATTCAAAAATTCAAAATAAATGGCAAAAAAAAAAAACAAATAAAAAACACTGCATGAGTTTGGATATCTTCATGTGGAATCAAGAAATAACTTAAGTCAGCGTCATTCTACAGGCAACAAGGTGTTTTTGACATGACTTGGCCTTGATAGCACTAACTGAGTCCATTTGGTTGTAAGGACTTTGCTTTAACTTTATTTACTGTTTCTCATTTTATTTTAAGGACACTCTCATGCACTTTTGTAAATACTTCTGGTAGTTTAAATTAAATGTAGGATGTTTTCATTTTACTTAAATACCTTTTAGAACAATCACGAATACGGTCACGAAAATTAATGTGATTTTTTTCATTTTCAGTCAGAACAATAAAAGAGGACAATGAAAGAACTAAACCGTGTATTCGAGCACGACGCAGGCGAAACTAAATTTAATGAACAGTAGCATTTGTGCAAGACTTCCAGTAAGTAGCTACTAAAATTTTAATCTATAGTACATTTGATTTATCTTTATCTTATCGATCTTTTTGTTCACTATCGCCATCGACTGCCTAGAGAGTTTCTAATACATTTAATGGATAATCGAATTATTTGAGTACTTGCTACTTATGTTATGTATATCAGTTAGTAACTTATCAATTTGAAATAAAAATAAAAAAAGCTTTTGCACAACACCTGCATGATCTTAAAAAGAACACCTGTTATTGTTTAGTATGAGAATACCTATAGGAGTCATTCGAGCAGATGATATAAAATATTATTAATTAGTTGCACAAATACTCCATGTAAAATATTTGTTTGAGGAATTAAATACAGTCTCATGGAATCAGCGGTGCTCAGAACAACGAACTTATGCTATGCGTGTATGTCCCAACTCATCAAAATCCGGTGTTTAAGCCATGCAATTTCTTTGACTCCGTACGTGTTCCTTGCAGTTTACTGAATTAATCTATCTGAAATAAGTGATCATCTGATCTCTTTAGAAGTTATTTGTACAATTTTTTTTTATTCTAAAAGTTACCTTCTGCAAATTGAAAAGATAAGTGAATCGCTATCTTTGTTTTTGTTCGATGTGTTCTATGAAATGTCGTCGACAAACTTCGATCATTGAAATTACATCCCTATTAGTACATGAAAGTTGCCGTATGTTCAATGTCCAACTCGAAACATAAAAACAGACACTATAATTACTTTTTACACTATAATTACTTGTTGAAACCCTGAGTGTCTTGAGATCAGCAGGTTTTTTCTTGCAGAAATTACAGCCGTGCTATTCGGTTGCCCGAAGGTATTGCATCTGTGATGGTCCCAACTGCATAAGTATAAGCTAGAGTACAAATAACCTGTTATTAAGATTTGGCAAAAAGGATTACCTTTGCTTGGACTCTGTTACCTTGAAGGTTAAGATGAAGATACCAATACAAAACGTTTTCTATCTCAGAACTTAGATGGTAATTCTATCACCAGACTATCTACATATCAATGCTGCTAAATTATGATTGTCAATAGATGATTTGTCATAAAAAGCAAACGATTTGACAGTTCGATAACAACGATATGCAATATTCGAAGAATACAATTTGAAACATGGAATATATGGACAATATACCAAGATGGTCTCTCTTCCTTGGTCTTAGCAAAGTATAGTAGTTAGAAAAAATTGCGAACAGACAACTTCGACTGAAGAGTATGTTATGGTCAATAATGCCAAGTGCCAGTGATAAATTATGTACATCACTACTGGACTAAAGTCATTCAATGCTCTTACCCTATAGAAGCTACTAAGGACAATATAAAAGCCGCTTTATACGATCAGCTAAACAGAACCTTATTAGAAGTGACGTCGCAAGACCACAGAACAGTGTTTGACAATTTAAAGGTCATGTTGAGAACCTTTAGTAATGTGCCGTAGAATAAATGAATTGGAAATATAAACAACCGACATTGATACATATAAACTACCACATGAATTAACAGGATCTATGTTTTATTTGATTTTCAGATCTACTTCTTTCGAAGGTCTAACGACAGTTAGTGTTTTTGTATGTCGGTCTGCTTGGTGGTAAGGACACAATGTCAAGCAAGGTCTTCCGGGTGCTCACTGAAAGTCCATTGATTGCCACGACTTGGAAAGTATAGGTTCAGCTAAGAATATCGCAGGTACTATCAGAAACAGGATTGGTGACAGCAAACAATAGTGACGCTTACCTAAGACGGGTCTAAAAAGATCAGAAAGTTTCCCGTTTTGCAAATCCTTTACATTAGAGTACACTGTTGACGATTTATTTATTTTTTTTCAATATTAAAGTATCCCATTCCAATACCTATCCAACGATGTACAATACTTCTTGCGAACGCTATCCATGCCCGAGGTATGACTGCCAATGTAATGGTAATATTTGATTTCTAATACAAATTTGGAATCGACTTTTGAAAAATGGACCACAATTTCAAAACAGTTAGAGATAATCTCTTATAGTCTTCAGCAATATTGTTGGTCTAATATTAAAATGGCAAAAAATGATAACTAATCTTGTCCCATACTTTCCCTTGCACACATACATACATACTTATATACATAGAGGCATTAGTTTTACTTAACTTAATCATGAGAATGTCCTTCACCATAAATAAATCATTTTTCTTTTGCAAAAATGAAAACAATTGACAAGCGAACAAACTATTTTTATATCCCAATTTTCCAGTTTTTAATTGGCAATGTTTGGCATTACAACCTCATAATTGTTAATATTTAATATCAATATTTGTTGTACGCCCCAAAAGTATCTTGGCCTCCCCAGTCCTCAGACTTGTTGTACAACAATATTAGCAAAACTCCTACTGTATGTCTAATCAATAATATTTCACGTATGTTTGTGTGTGTAAAGCGCGCCTAAAAACCATTAAAATAATGTCGCAGCACGAAAAAATCATCAACTTATCACGCGACATTTAGTATATCCCACCAACTACCTATGCGCGTAGGTACTTGCCAGCCAAACTTTTCGTAGACAAACGAGTAAACGTAAAAAATTACGCTCTAAATAAAATACGAAAATTTGCATTGACATTGACGGGCGGGTATTTATTTATTCAACCTGTGGAATTTTCTGCACCCAAAATATTCACAATGTAAATTCTCACATTTAAAATTAACTCTAGCATACAGGGGCTATTCACAGCTGTTCAATTAGTTGATAGTCATTAATGACAGATAATAAACTGAAGGATATTAAAGAATAATGCTTTTTTTAAAAATAAAACGTTTTTCCTCTTCTTAAATGACTTCATTATTGTAATTATGGCGTTAAAAATTCCTTTTTGAATATTAAAAAACTATTAAACTTTTTGCTGATATTTTTTTTTAATGCAGCCATCGATAGGTCGGTCATATCAACTGTTACGCTATGTACATAGGTACAAAGTGGACTTAACACTGCATGCACAGTCAACTTTGATTGCATCACTGACTAATCTTACTTCCAGTGTAATGGCAAATAACTGATGATATTAAAAAGTTTACACAAATATTGCTATTGGTAAATAAAGGGTGATTTTTTAGAGAGATAGTGCTTTAAAATGATATAATGCTTAATGTAATTAAGTTTAAGTCCAATTTATTTTAATTTAAAAGATTATTATATGTTGTTTATTGTTGCAAAATATTTTCACAACTAATTGTAATAAATCACATGCGATCGATTAAATTTTCCAGCGAATTCACATATTCTCATTAGGGTGTCCGTTTATTGAAAAATTTGCTGCTGCACAATTTGATCCGATAGGAATGACGTAGAATTGATGGGATACTTCTTTTAAAAAAAATTCGATAGCGCCTAAGCAGGGCTGCCAGGTTGAAAAGAATAATGTCTGGCGTTCTCAAAAAAAAAAAAGAATGTCCCTTCTAATGGGAAAAAGAGTAAAAAAAATTTTGGGAAAAATTTTATAACATTTTTTTCAGGCCCTCGGGCTTGACCGGGTCATTTGGCAACACTGTGCTTAATTGTTCCGAAATTCGATAACAGTCGAAAAAAGTTTTTTTTTAAATTTTTTACGTATAGCAACGTTTCGCAAAATAACTTGTAATATTAGTAGTCGATATTTTATCGCGCATCCTTACAGACATTAGTCGGCCGATGCTCCGATGTAGGATCGAATTTACTAGGCCAGTGCCTAGGGCGGTAAATATTGGAAACTTTGAAAATTTTTTTAAGTGGTAATGCATTGGTGATGGTGAGAGTTACACAGGGGGAAAAAAGTGGGAATATATCTAACAAAATGTTGGCAAGCAAAAAAAAAAAAGGTCCACACTTTCAAATTTCACAATCTTGGCCTGCTCCGATGACATTGTGAAAGAAAGAATCTTGCATAGAGTGCAGGATTTGCTGAGAACGTTCTCAAAAAAGAGAAGCGGGAACTGGACACAGGTCAGTGATTTGGGGAGAAATCACAGGCCCTACCCTGAAGCAATACTAACGCAGGCGATCCCAGCAATTTTCCACCATTGATTGCAGCAAGGTGTAAAATGAATTTCGAACTTTACCATATAAGAGCTGGCTCAGGTATCCCATAGAGTATTGGTACAAGCAATTTGCTTTGAAATATTCAACCACATCAGTAGCTTGTGGCACACAGGTACTCGTCTTCAAATATTTTCCAATACCTTCTTCTTTGATTGGCCTGGAGCTGCCTCTAGTGGTGTACGAAAATCGTTTTCAACCTTTGCCTATGAAATGGCAAGCAATTATTGTAGTAATATGGACAGTTTTTCATATTCATTAAGGAATCAAATCCTTATTACAATTGAAGTTGTTTTGCCATGGAATTGTAAAAGTCGATTCCACAATTCAATTTCTTGAAATGAAACATAAATTTTTCAATACAAATTTTTATTTCTAGAAAGAAATTGGCAAATAAATCAATTCTTTTTCCCCATAGTATAAAAAAAGTTGACTTCAAACTCTAATTTCCTGTAATGGAAATCAAACTTTCAATTTGAAATTCTAATTTCACGAATGGATTCGATGTATGAATCAAGTCCCTTGGCCATGAAATTTAAAAAATTAATTTTTAATTCCATTTCCGTAAAAGACATTTTTGAAACCTGCAATAGAAACACTAACTGATACAGTTCTCTTTGTCATGTAATTAAAAAAAGTCAAGAAAAAGTCTGTTATTTTTACAACATAAGCCTTGTTAAAACTTGTAAAAAAAACGTAATTGATAAAAATACGGACAGTCACCATTTCGTTAAACAATATATCTGAAGTGAATAGTATAGAGCTGCCAAAATACCTACTACAATGACTAAAAGCTTAAACCCAGAGAGTACGTCACGTACTTGCGTTGTGTTAAAGTTCAGATTAAATTCATGTATCTGTACTAAGTGTAGCCGAATCACAACGCAGCCGTCAACGCAAGCAATGAAATGTGGCAACTTTTAGCTTTTGACAACTGTCACTTGTTGCTGTTCGTGCTGTGAAGTTTATTTTTAAAAGTTGAACTATCCAAAATATAGACTTTTTTTTTAATAAAACAAAACTTAATAACAAAAATGGAGAAAATTTAATCGGAGTTGTTTGTTTGTTGCGACGGACTCTAGGGTTCGAGGCCTTACTGACATATTAATACAAAACTGCCTCAAAATCTATACCATAACGAATAGAATTTTTGTGTGGCTTAAAGTTTTCCTTACTCTTAATTCAACAAACATGTCCATATCGACACCTGATGCGAATAAAGACGTTTTTGAATATTTTGCATCCAATAATGACACATTTCAATATTTTTTCACCATTAAAAAGTAGCACATTTCAAGTTAATCCAAAGAGAGAGCTGCATTTTAATTCAAACCGATTCAAATTTTCAGTGTAAGAATCAAATAATTCAAATAGATTTAGTTTACTTTAGAGCCCATTGATGAGCGTGTATACCAATTATAATGTCGGCAAGCGATTCATACCCCACGGCTATTAAAAGAATAAATGTTTTCTTAACAGCTACTCTTGGCAGCACCGGTCGGTAGTAATGACGTCGTATTGTAGTGGTTTGCATAATTACCGGCGGGCTACACGATAGTTGTCCAACGTCATTATAACAGCGGGTGATACCATTCTTAGCTTTATGTCATGGAACAAAAATTCTGAATGAGCGGCAAATCCTGGGAGATTGTAGTAAAATAAAGAGTAAAGTGCAAGATCTAAAGCGTGAGCAAGCGACCAAAGTCATCATGGCCTCACATATATATAACGCTCATAAATTAAGTAGAAGCATCCTTCGAAAAAGACAGTTGGGAAATGTACAACTAGATAGTAGGCAACAAACTTCGACAAAAGCGACCAATCAAAAGAAAAACGATTTAACTACAATATATGACCAGTTAATCCGTTTGAAAAGATATCTATCGCAAATCGTCTTCCATCCATCACCATACTCCAATCTCTCAGGTTACACCACAAAAACTGGACTCTTGCCCGCTTTCATTAATGAACAATAAATAACATCCCTTACAAGCAACAAAGCCGCAGGTGCCTGTCCGTATTGCTGCAGTCATAGTAGTCTTGCCAGAACTACGGGAGTATCATGATACTGTCAATCCAATACAAGTTTTCCTCACCATAAATGAGTCAGCAGGAAACTGGAGCCAAAGATCGTATTTTTATCAAATAAATTCTCTTCGAATTGTCGTGTAATAGATAAATCAGTGACAGGCTTTCTTTCAATTTTCTTGCATCGAGTATAGTACCGCTTTTGATTACATCGACCGAAATTGCATCCGTGATGCAATGAACAGACGAGGTGCAACACCCAAGATCATTAATCTCATCTAGGCTGAATCCGAAGGTTTGAAATGAAAATTATTACATACGGGGAAACTTTCTGATCCCTTAGAACCCGTTAAAAGTATACTTGAAAGTGAGTGTGAAGACCTCGCTTATTTTAGATGACATATGCCTCATTGCCACCAAGCAGACCGACTGCAAGCTAGAACCATCAACGCCAGTTTTATTTCGGAATATGAAAATTTGAAAATCAACAGCAGTAGTTCCATAATATGTGAATAGTTAATAGAGGAGGACAATATGATGAGTTAAATAGGAATGAGATTACTAAGTATTTTTTTGACCCAACCAAGTCTTGCAGTGCCTTAAGACAAATATCGTGAATGACCTAGTAAACAAGATCAGAGAAGTAGAATATAGCATCGCTATGGTCGTTTAAGTGAAAATATTGGATTTTGGTGTGGTGGCGTAAGTGGTCCATATTTTTTCGAAAATCAAAATGACAATGCAATTACTCTGAATGGAGCTCGATATCGAGAGATGGTTAGAAACTTTTTGTGAAGTCAATTGGAAGATACAGATGTGCAGAGTATGTGATTTTGCCGAACGGTGCAACATGCCACAAAGCAACCGAATCAATCGATCTTTTGAAAAAGAAGTTTAACAATCGAATAACTTCTCGAAGAACAGACGTGAATTGGCTACCAAAAATTTGCGATTTAACACCATTAGATTTTTTCCTTAAGGGGTTTCTGCGGATAATCCTCAAACTGTTCAAAGACAACATCATCGAGTAAATATCACTAATTTAAGCCTCATTATGCGTTAAATTTAAAAAGAATTTTGGTAAAAGATTGACAGCCTACCGAGCTTGCAGAGGACACCCTTTACATTTATTTGATGGAAACATACTTTTTCTTAGTGTATAATTTGAAAAACGTGCCTTAACGCCAAAAACGAGCATATTTTCTACAATTTCTGACATAAACTTACCTGAATATCGATTTTGAGATAAAAAAATTTTAACTACTTAAACGTTTTTTCGTCTTAAATAAATCCATTTATTGTTATTTGTTAAAAATTTTTCATTTTCAAGTCACATTCACATAACTTCACACCTTGTTTATCTTGTATGACTTGTGTTAATATATTTGAAATAATTTGTTTTTTTTTTTAATTTTCTTTATCAAAGCACTTGTTTCACTTTAACATTTACTGAAAATGAATGACGTATATCCACTTTTTGTATTTTTTCATTTTCAACATATGAAAAGTCCATGTGTGACAATAAAAAACTTTACTTTATGCAGCGATGACCTCCACTACCGTTTATATATTCAATCAATAATCATTAAATTTTCCGAAAAGTTGTAATTATAATTAATGGCGTTTGATATTGCAGGAGCTTTTTCACTCAAGGATTATAAGCATAGTGGTGTTTGGTATTTTCATTCTGTGGATGGAATATTTTAAAAGCGTTAAATCGACCACCGTTAAATCGGCTATTAAAATAAAGCTGTCACTCAAACGCTTTCGTTTTATATGAGCGATTTTAGAAAAGAGATATCATCTTAGTTTAACATTTAAATTTGTATACTTTCACATTAATTATTTAAATTGTTTTTATTTTTTTCACACTACTGCTATGGAAAAGTAACTAAAAGATTTCACTTTTTGTGGAGAGTAACAGTGAATGAATTAAATTTTTATAATTTTTAGTTAAAAGCATCCAGGTTAATGATGTTAATTGATTTGCACTTTTTTCCACTTTTTCAACACTTCAATTTAAAAATGCAGTTCAATTGAAATTGACCGTTTCAGTACGACGTTACAAGCAACGCACAGCACGGCACAGCTCGACACACGGACAAAGTACAATTTACAGCAAAGCACAGCACAGCACAGTTCTGTCTGTATTCTGCCACATTTGGAGCGGCAGCGACCGTATAGTTGTTGCCACTTTGAACCGCTAAACCGTTATCTACCACTTTGACTTTTTGTATCTTCGTTATTCTCACCTGAGTCACAACAGCGAAAGCAACAATTTTTTGTGTGGGCAGTTTAAGCATAACAACAAAAGCAACAATTACAATATAAACCGCAAGAATGCAACAACAAAAGAATGTACCGTAAAAGGGACAGCTAGCAAGTTAGGGAAATATCTTTCTAATATGCGTTTAACAAAATTCGAACTTTTATGTTTTTTTAAATAAACTAGAGTTCGACCAGTGGATGAAATTTAACCATTATAGTGACAAAACAAAAAATACTTTTAGGCATTAAAGGGCTGAAATAAAAGCATGGTATCATATTGCTCTATCGCATCCTTAGATTCCAATAACCATATGTATGTATCTCCATACCAAATTTCATCAGAATCAATCAATTAGCTTAGTTGAAAACAAATATCTTTTACTCAAGGTTCAATACATCTCCATATTAAATTTCATCAAAATCGGTCCATTAGCTAAGCTGTGATAACGTATTTTCCTGTTAGAGGCGTAACACCGCCTATCTTTATTTACTTGTCATTTGCGCATTTTTTTCTATACCATTCTGAAAATTTATGCATGTGTTGCTAAAGAGCTATTCATTTGATTCATTAAATAAATTTAGTAAAAAAAGGGATTACATTATTAAACTATTTAATATTGCTGACCAACAGAAAAAAATGAATATCAACTTTTCCCAAAAAATTTTAACATTTTAACAAATTTTTGTATTTTTGTGAAAAGCCGTTAATTCCTCATTTTCAACCTGGTACATATGTAAAAATATATATTAAATATTTTCATCGTTTTCTTCCAGAATTTCGTTGTCTTCAGTTTTGCTAATATATATAAGCTGAAAACACAAGGGGCAGACGTATAGGTCCCGTCGTCGATCTTGTTCAAATTCGTACATTATGTTTAGGGACACCAGATTTTCTCGATAGTACATAATTATTTAGTTGGAAAGCTTAGCGTTTTCTTTTCGAATCCCACTCTGAATTATATCGGAACTTAAGTATGTAGATTTGTATGTAGACTAATATAGTATAGTCTAATAAATTTTAGTTAACGAAATTTCAGGCAAAAAGAAATGAAAAAAAAATTTAAAAATTATGGAGGCTAGTCTTAACCAGTACTAAAAGAAAAAAAATGTACACAAAAATCAAAGATGCAAAAACAAAATTGTGTCCAATTTGGCGTGGAATATACCCAGCCCGAAAAAAAATAACATAAATAACTGAAAAAATAGAATAGTAAGTTTGGGATAGCAAAATTTGTACGGTAGTAGTTTTATATAGACACATATCCTAAATAATATGCACCTTAAATGCTCAAAAACGTCTGCCTTCGAAGAAGCAGCGATGGCATCGTCTGCCTGTCTGTATTTATGTTTTTTATAATTAAAGAAACAAGAAAAGTATTCAATTTTATTTTACATGTTTGTATATTGCAATTTTTATATGCGACAATAACTAAGTGATTTAATATTTATAATGATCTCAATCTGCCTGACGATAAAATCAGTTAAAATTGTATACATCATATAATTTTGAAAAAAAATTTAATTACTTTTAAACGCGGCAATAGAAATGTCTGCCTCTTACATTTATCTGTTGTTGTGTATAAACACATTTTTTATATAAAAGGCAGACGCGATAAAAATGATTATGATAACTTTTTTACATTTTCTAGGGGCTCTCAATTAAATAATGCAGAGACAATGCAATGGCAGAGATCGTTCGTATAATTTATATTACTTATAACTTCATGAATGTCAACCTCTGTCGCACGATAAAATTATATATATTTTCTGCGGATAAGCATCCAAGCATATATTGTTCAATAACCGGTTGTCTCATAAGTAGGTTTGTATTACCAATTACTCAGGATATACTTATGTAATAATTTGAAAAAAAAATTTCTAAATTGGTGTCTGAAATAACATTTGACAATTTTTACAAAACTTTATAATCTTCTACTTTTTACAGTATACCAAATATTTGTATTTTCGTAATAAAATTAGGTCAACTTGTGGAGGATATATGAGAATGGAGTGTGTATGTCCTTTTGTGTGATGTACGGGTAAGAAAACGAGTACTATATTGCCTGTCAAACGGCAAAACTACAAAATAAGCGTGTTGTCTGCTAGTGTCGCTGCAACAATGCGCCAACACAAGCGCAATTACTGATTTACCCACCCGCACCAGGATCGTCCGTTAACACGTAGTTGTATTATTTTTAGGGAAGGCAATCCCAGGATGCTTTATATGTATATGGAATTGTAAATATTTGAAATTTTTGTCTTAAAAATGTTCCTCTTTTACCCGTGCCCGTCTTTGCACGTGTTGTAAGCGGAAAAGATCCCGAGACCTATACTACTAGTATACTACTAGTATAGGTCTGGAGATCGAGATCAAGACGGAGATCAAACAATGCGCCAAAGACCGAACAAAAATTGATTTTTCACATATAATTTTCAATTATTCTGTCTTCCTCTGCATCTGTTGCCTTGTGGGTTCCACTAAAGCGCTGGTTGACAAGTTTCACTAGTGTTTTACCTGATCTTTTAGCCTATCCAGATGACATAAACTAAAAATATACAGTTTGTTTTCAAATTCAAGCGGCCGTATTGGATTGGTCGTTCTTCAAATAAAAAATTTGTAGTGAACTCGCATTTATTGATCAAAACACTTTTAGAATAAGTACGAAGTTTCATCTAGTTATGCATCATTTTGAGTTGGGGAATGAATTTTGTCTAAGGAAATTCAATATGGCCATATAGACATATTGAAGGATGTAATCCCTGAGCTGCGGCCAAAGGCCTCCCACCTGCTCCAACTTTCATTTAAAATTACTAAGGCTAACGAAGCCGATATTGGGTAAGATTTCAACGATTTACGAGCTCAAAAAAGAAGAATGAATTTCAACTGCATTTTTCGCCTGAATTCTAACATATCAAAATTTTGAATCATCCGAATTTAAAATAGTCTGATTTATAAATTATGTAAATTCTGAAACATACGAGTTATAATTTCGAAAAGTGCTTACGGATTTTCACCCCTAGTTATATTGTATCTTTTCAGTAGTATGTAAGAGCGCGCATATAATTTTTATTTTTTTATTTTGAACGTTAGTCACTTAAGGTTCAGGTCGGTCTAGTAAGCAAGTGTTTGTTGTTGTCG
The DNA here is from genome assembly GCA_963662105.1 of Meiosimyza platycephala. Classification (NCBI taxonomy): domain Eukaryota; kingdom Metazoa; phylum Arthropoda; class Insecta; order Diptera; family Lauxaniidae; genus Meiosimyza; species Meiosimyza platycephala. The sequence goes on along the minus strand of OY759209.1, from coordinate 91,007,010 downwards.
TGGCAAAAGTGGCGTATGATGTGTAAACCAGCAATACAATGGTGCATACATTTTATGGTCAAACCAGGCCGCGAATTATACAACTGATAGTATCAGTCGAAATAGACGTAAAGCAAATACGTGCGTTTAAGTTGTAGCTAAACAAATAGAACAAAAAAAACGTGCCAAATGGTCCGACAAAACTAAACTATCTTTGGTTTGGTTAGCAAGTCATGACATATTTGTATATTCCAGAAAAATAAGAATTTTTATATTAAAACACGAAAACAAAAGCAAAGAAAGTTAAATAAGTAATAAACTTTTAAAAACAGCCATATGTTGGTTTATATTTCAAGTTCTTACAGTTGTTACTAATGTTAAGACACCCAATAGGAAAAATTTAAAGTGAAACTTTTTTTGATATGGTCTGCTTTATAAAAGAACAAAGATTATGAAGTAGGTAAATGGATTGATCCTTAAAGTTTCCAAACATTCGAATCCTGCCATTATTTTGTCATTTCAAATACATTGAGTACAAGTTTTGAACTTAAATAGAGTGGATATTATGAAAAAGCCATTATAATTCAGAAAATCTCAAAATCGTCAATTTTAATACTAAACTACATGTTTGTTTTTTTGAAAGTTTCGGACTCGCAAGATAAGGTTTCCAAAATATGTGGCAAAAAGAAAACAAACTAAAGTCATAGGACTTTACGAGGACATAGGTCCCGGTATTCAAATGGAGAACTCAAATATAAGAATTAGCCCTTACGGGACTATGCAAATGGGCGTGGCACAACTTCGCTAAGAAAACTCGCTTTTACTTTATTACAATAACGTTTCAATGGACTTCAATCAAAGTTTTTGGCAAATAGCTTAAGCACATGATAGAAAAATCAAGAGTTGCTTAAATATTTCCAAGTTTGCTATATTTCAGAAACTGCTGAAGAAATGTTTATGAAACGTATGTGATTTGTGGGCATTTTTTTTCAACACCCAGTTTTAACGGTCACCAGCGAGAACTGCCATCAAATATGGAGGTACTTAGTTCCATTGGGTTTTATTATCTGGTAACATATAAATCAAAGTAGAAAAAACATATAAATCAAAGTAGAAATCTCTTATTAACTGGGCTAACTTATAAGATATTTCTGCTTATTAATTTCAAATAAAAGGCAAGGGGACAAGGCTTTGCTGGAAATTATATGTAATAGGTATTCTATGTATGTATATTTGAGTTTTCATTATATAAAAAAATATGCATCATGAAAATATTTTGACCGAAACTTTAATATTTTTTCTTTAATTGTGTCTTATGAGACCCGTGTTTGCTCTCAGTGCAGATGTCTGGCTGAAAATAATTAATACAAATGCGTTGTTAAAAAATAGAATGGTTAGAGTAAATAAACTGTTTTCACATAGTGAAAGGGAAGTTAAACACAATCGTTCTGCTCGAATTTTTAATGTGCCAACTCAAGTCAATGGATTATTTGTACATATGTGAAGAACACGAATGTATCGAGAACAATTATCCTATTTTTATACATGAGTATTAAAAAAAATGAATGCATATGCACACATGCTTTCAAACTAAATGGCTTAATTTTGAATGACTTGAAGAAAAATAGCAAATTAACACTTCAAGTAATATCACCATAGAACAATTTAAAAAAAAAAAAAATTGATTGACAGAGCAGTCATTTCAGCACAACTATTCAAATGGCTTAAATTGAAACCGATGATTCGTTTTGAGTAAAAACAAAAATTCATTTTGAACAAAAACCTATCATCTGTGTAATTAATGCAAAAATAGCTGGCACCCCTAATTTTGCCGGACTTTCATAATTTGACTAAAATTAAAATCTACGAAAATATTATATGTTTTTGTGCGCTTTTAACTGATTAATTCATAAGGTATTTTATGTATGCTTTTTGACAAATAACACAAGTTTACGAGAGTTACATATATGCTTTAAATCAAAAGATTATTTTCTTAAATAACTATATAGTACGTGGAGCACTTCAATCCCGTCTATTATCCCTTATTATTATTTATGCACAATTTTAAGAATGTGTTATTTATTCATAAAATAATATATATAATAAAATATTTGAAATAAGCTGCATTTCATTGGAGACAAAAATATATAAAGATAACTCTCGGTAAAGCACTGCGTATCCCAGAAATGATATTATCGCCACAGACATCGACATTTAAAATAGAATTGAAACAATTTTAAAAGTTTCTGACCTTAAGAACTAGTTAATTAGACTAGACATAGGAAAACTACATTATTTTTATTTTGAAATATTTTCTAAAATAAACGTTATTTATGTGCTTCTGAGAGAAGCTTTTAAAATTCAGATTAACACCCGAATTCGACCTTCCGGCCAAAAACGCAATTTCTAACAGAAATATTTTTCAATTTTTTTTATGCAAATCTTATTTAAATTCATAGAGCTTTCAGATAAGCTTCCAGCCCATTAAAAAATTCATATTTCGTAAATTTCTGAACAGGTCTAATGTATGATATATAAAAGATACAGGCAAAAGTTTTTGCACTCAATAAAAAGATTTTATTTATTATGTTATTATTTTATTTTGGTTTGATGATTTTACTTTTCAGGAAAAAAAAACTTAAAATATAGAATAAAACATACATATATAAAAATACATAATTAAAAACAAATAGATACACAAATAAATAATAATTATTCAAGTACTAATAATATTCAAGTGCAGTATAAGTCTCTTGCGTTTTCTTATCTTTTTCATCAACATTTTCTGCTGCAATATTGGCCCATGGTTGTAGCTTTGAGCTTCCCCCAACGCCATATACGACGGCCGCCAATAAATTGGTAGAAATCAATAGCATAAAAATAATATTCCATTCTGATTTTAAGCCCTGAAAGAATATTAAATAAAACTTTGTTTTCAACATACATATATTAATTATAGTCCAAAAGGCGACTATAGAAAATCGGCGCGCACGAAATTATCGGATGAAGTTTTCAACAGAGAAAATATTAAAATAGCAAGGGTGAATGTTGTAAATAGTGTCGTTTGGTATGTTCCACCTTAAGTTAAATTTAGGCACTTTGACAACATATGGGCCTTTTCTGTCCTAACTTTCTCAACTAATTTTTTTGAAAACTTTGATACATTTTTTGGTATAAAATATAATTTGAAAAAAGTTTGTAAATATTTACGACGACCATCCGTCCCGTATTTCCCGGGACAGTTCTGTATTTCAATATGCTGTCCCGGTTTTTTTTTTTAAGAAATACGGGACGTATAAATGTCCCGTATTTACTTTTTAGTCCCATATATGCATATTAATTTTTTAAACATGCCAAATGTGTCTGTCCGGTTCAAATGCTCCCATGGAAAGAGTTTTTTCAAAAATGCAAAATGTATGGACGAGCGAAAAAGCCCAGCTAAATGTTGAAACCCTTTTAAATATATTGATTGTAAAGTGCAATTACAATTTAAAATGCCTTGAATTGAAAAATTATTTAAAAGAAAACAACAAAATTATTAAACAGATTTGTTTCGCCAATAATAAGTATTGAGCAAGGAGTTACATACATATATTCGGCAAAATTGTTTTTTTTAGTGTCGTGATGTTTTTTTCTTCTTTAGCCTTACTAAATAAATATGTATGTATATATGTTACCGGCCAAATTAGTTTTTAGGATAAACTAGTTTTTCCTAGGCCAAAACAGGTTATCCGATGCGTGTTAGGATAAATTAGTCTAGGACGAACTAGTTTTTCCTAATAAAAAAAATTTGCTATTTTAGGACAAACAAGTTTGCCTAGGATTAACTAGTTTTTTCTAAATCAAATGTTTTGAGTTCATTTGCATAGTTCAGCTTCCACTAATGCTACTCTAATATTATTGCTACATTCCGGTAAGTTTTTTATCAGGAGAAACTAGTTCGTCCTAGGCTAAACTCGCTTAACACCCATTGGATAAACTAGTTTTTCCTATGCCAAACTAAAAAAGCAGTTTGGCCGGTAACATATACTTTCTTTAGTTATTATCTAAGGTTTGGTGAATGTTGTGTTATTATACTTAGTGTTTTATTATATTATTTATATGAAATCTTCATTATTGTTCAACAGTTTTTAATTCTTGCCTTCGTTAAATAATTTCTGAAATAATCCAGTATAAGAGTTTTACTATTTTCGGTTGTTTGTGTGTTGTTGTAATTTTCACTTTTTTTTTTGTTCCGGGTTTGGCTCCTAAAAATATCGTCGCCGTATATGTTATATATCACGAGATGAAAGAAGATTTTCAAAATGTTGTGTGTGATCATTTGCACGGCAAAAAAATCGTCTGATTGGACAATATGTACACATAGGTATATATGTATATGTATTTTGTAACTTTAATTAATACTTACTACTAGAACTATTTTAGAAACAACCCATGGAGCCAAAGAACCAGCTAATGTGGCCATAGAGTTAGAGATTCCACATAAAAGACCAGCAAATGGAGGCGCACAATTTAACATACTAACCCAATAGGCTCCGGAAAATGCTATATCAGTAGATATACCAATTAGCAATATTAAAAGAACAATTAAAGCGCTTTGCTTGCAATCAAGTAGTATAATACCGATAAGAGCTAAAATTGTGAAAAGGTTACCTGTGAAGTAGAAGCATATAATTATTATATAAATTATAAAAATAGTACGTTTACATATGCATACCAATTTAAATTTGCTTTAATCTCAATTTTCGCAAATGTAAGAAAAATTATGTAGAGCAAAATTAAATTGTATAAACAAGTAACTATCAAGTGTGATATTCAATAATAATAAGTATTATAATATTTAAGAGCAGCTTTTCAACACCGAATTTCAAGCTGTTGTGATCAGCTCATTAAATTTTTACAGAAGTATTACGGTTTAATGCCGAATCCGAGCAGCGATCTTTTAATCTTAAATTATACCCTCGAAGCGTGACCATTCATTGCTTAGCGATTGCCAATAGTTCTCCGTTTCAACGTTATGACAATTTTTTACTAATGAACTTTCTACGGCCGTGTTAATAAATGATCACTAGCAATTGGTTAGGTTTGGTTTTGGTGACGGCCATAGCCTCACATAAACCACAGGGGTCCATAGTGTTAACTTTGATCAGTGTTTAAATGACTAAAAGTGGAGTTAGAGACCATGCAACATCGTTTTATTGCAGCACGTTCTGCTATCAGAAAAAGTTGAAAATAAACTAATTTTTTTAAAAGTTTGACGCGAAAAGCACGAGATGTAACCTGATAACAAAGCTTTTCTTCTTATTTACATGAGTATATCAAATGAGTGATATTTAACTTACATGTTACATAAATCATTCGTCGAAAAATACTTAATTTTTCAGCAACCTTTTTCTCAAAAACTGTACAAGACGCAACAGTAATTCCTTTCGATAGACACGAACCAGCAAAGGGTGCAGCTGAAAATATACCGGTCTAAAAAGATAAGAAAAATATATTACAATTTCAATTATGTAGGACGTAGAATTCAGATACAGCTCTTGGACAATTGTCTCGCTTAATTTTGTTTGCAATTGATAGTTTAAGTAAGGCTGATAATGGGAATGAGCGTCAGTCGCCAGAACCGTGGTGCGACTGGCTGTGAGAGGCCGAATAAAAAAAAACTTTTGCTCATTATTGAGCGAATCTTTTTTCGTCGGCCTCTCACAACCAGTTGCACCACGATTCTGGCGACTGACGCTTATAGCCATTACCAGCTATACTTAAACTATCAATTGCAAAAAAAAAAAAAAATTAAGCGGGAGGCAATGACTTTGAAAAATGCAACGCTGCCTCCCGAACTATTAGGAATATACCCGAAGTGCATGGCTTTTCATTATATTAAAATATTTTACTTACCTCATCTAATGTAAACCCCATGGCTTCGCTTAGAAATTTTGGAGTTAACAGCATAAGCAATATAAGTCCTAAAGCGTGGCAAACATGTGTTATGAGAAATGCATAGACTGGTACAGATTTTAAAATGTTTTTCCAGGGTACAGCAGGTTTCTAAAAACAAAAATTCAACGATGTATTAATGCAATAATTGCTCAATCAAAGCAGCAATCAAATTATATTTAAATCTTACATTAAGTACATAATTGCAGTAACTGCTATATGTGAGATAGTAAGTGGATGATGGTGGAGCTATTGTCGGCGAAGTTATAGCTCAATAAGTGACACTTTTCTTAAACTTTAAATATCTGTCCAACAATAACTTTGTTCTTAATCGTGGCGAATAAAATGTATTATTGCGAACATACCATGATTATCGAAGCTGATTTACGAAGCTGTTCGAAAACTCTAAGCAAATTAACAATTTTGCTACACGTAATTCAGTCTGCACCCTCAAAACAAATAATTAACACAATTCCAATAAACAGATGCAAAAAATGCAGCAAACAAAACAACCACCACCATAATCGCTATATCAAATGAAATGAATGAGATCATCTATGCTGCTTAATAAGAATTTCGGTAAATATCAGGATTTTTCGTAAGCTTTGTAGATTTCTAGATTGCACAAGAATGCTTTAGCGTTTTGTATAAGTCAGGATCAATTGATATATGAGGAGATGAGTTTAATGCGCATTCCGAAACCTTAACACTTTAAGGGGTTATATCTCGGTTTTGTTTCACAAAAGCGTTGGTTTTCTTTGTTTGCGAGATCTAATTGGTCAAATAAACATTTTTTAGGCGATATGAAATTGACACTTTATTTATGTCGATGGCACCTTTACTATAAATTAAGAATTCGGACAATCTGGGTTGAAACTTGAAGTTCGCAATCTTACGCTCATCCACCCTCTATCCTACAAAAGTTATGGTGGTATAATATTTAATGCTTGGTCAGAGACTGTAAATTAACTGAACTTTGCAGTCTTAAAAATGCAATTGCCTCGTCGCCAAATCACTCACATTTTTCGAGTGAAAGTCATCTATATCTATAGCATTTGACACTGTTAGTACAGGGAGCGTTTTATACCTCAGTTCGAGATACATACATTGTTTTCAGCATTTAAAGAAAATTGTTATTTTTTATAATTTTTTGTAATTACGATATAACCCGGACCCGATCTGATCGATATTGTTTATGAATACTAAATACCATAGAATCAATCAATAAAATTAAGTAATGAAATTATTTTTCATTCAAGAGTAATTAAGATAAACATCGACCTGGAATATAAAGCGCACCCTATATTTATGTACATAGGTATCTTTATATATATCTATACCTTATAATTTTGTTGAGACGATTTTAAGAACTCATGCTCATCTTCTGATAATCTTGGATGGTCCTCAAGTGTACTGTAAATTAGCCAATGACAACAAATACCATATGCTAGTGCAACGCCTCCGATACAGTAAAATGTCATGGACCAGCCAAGATGACATAAATAACTTGTTATGGGGTAAACAAGCATTGAACCGACTGGAATACCGCCATATGCAAATGACATTAGAGCAGTGCGTTCTGCAGGATGACCCCAAACAGAGTAGAGTTGATATATTGCAGGATTACCAAGACCCTAAGAATATTTGTCGTATATGTAGTTTGCTAGATATTCGATAAGAGTAAAGAAAATATATAAAAGATTTTAATTACAGCAATGAAACCCTGGATTACACGCGCTGCGGTTATTGCACTATAGCTAATTCTAGCAAAGAATGGTGTCGCGATAAAAACTAAAGCTTGCAGTATTATCGCGTAAATAAATAAAAATTTTCCTCCAAATTTATCACATAGTCTTCCACCAATGGGTAGCGCAAATAAAAACCCATAGTAGAAACTACCGAGCAGAGTTAATTGTTGTGATCGATTCCAGTAAAACTCTGCGGTCTGTAAAAGATAAAAATTATTATGATTTGAAATATCTTACATACGAACTGGTAATTATGTATTATAAGAAAAAATTATTAGATGTTTCAGTTGAAGGGATATTAGTTAGAATATCTGATGGGTCGTTTTTACAATATCAGCTTTGAAATAAGATGGAATTCGACAGTATTGAATCATTGAGCGTGACACCTCCCATATTAACATAAGTGAACTATTGCAGCAATTATTATGAAATTTCTTGATGGCTTATTTGCTATCAGGTATAACTGAAATAAAAGCGGGTGAAATAGCACAAGTGGGTTTGGCACCTCCCATACAAGTAAATTACCTTGAGTGGGATATCTATCGAAATATGTGAGCAATCATACTAAAATTTTGTGTAAGAGTGTTTATTTATGAAAAGCTATTTTCTGAATTGTACCAGTAGGTGTGTCACCGCCTTAAGTTTTAAGACTAATTACGTCATATGTACATATATCGCAAACTAAACAGGCTTTTGTACTAAAATTTGGTATGTGGATGTCGATTACGAATATAATTTATTGAGCCAAAAGTAGGCGGAACTAGAGGAGTGGGACTGACATATTCCAACTTTTTAATTTGTGTTCGATTTTTTTTACATTTTCCATATTCTTTTGACTTTTTCAACATTTTCGAATCTCTATTAACTTTTTTTGAGTTTTTCAACCGCTTTCAACATTTTTCAACTTTTTCCATATTTTTTCGACTTATTGAGTTTCTTTCGACTTTCTTCAATAGTTTTTCAACCCTTTTTACATATTACACTCTTTTCGAAACTCTTTTCACGTATTTTTATAGTAACATTTATTAAAAAGGTACTTTCAATACAGTGTAGGGTATATGAGTTTGGCTTGGCCGAAGATAGCACCTCAACCAGTTCATATAGAGCTACTCCAAGCTTTTCCTACATAGTATTCGTTTGAAATTTGTTAGTGTTTTGAATTTTTTCGTTGCATGTGAAGCGCTATGACCACTTTACCGAATTTATCCAACTTTTTGTAACTCTCCAAGATCAGCGTCCTTTTTCGATCAATCCTACCAGGTATAATTGAAAAGTAACCGGTGTACCAATTAATATAGATTTAGCTCACTTCATTTTTTCGAAATCGTAATTTCCAAACCCCGCCGATGTAGGACAAAGTGAATATGCCCTGTGTGTGGTGTAAAAGTGCCATGAAGTGCGAGACTTTAAAAAAAAAGATATTTATTGACCTTCAAGATGCCACTTTAAGTCCCGCTATTTATAATGACGAAATATTGTTTGCAAAAAAAAAAAAAATTCCACAGATGAAAACTATATGAAGACTATATGCATAATGCAAGACTACTTGCATCAATATTATTCTGGCGTATATTATGTTGTACTGCACTGCAAGAATCCGACGATGACAATCCTTGAGAGATATTCGCTGCTGCAGCGAACGCTGATATATCCGAGGGTTTTACCATACAAAGTATGGCAAAGTTTAAGGTGTTTCGCATGCAAATGTGTACGACCAATGCAATAAATGCATAAATGGTATAGGAAAGTCGTGTAGAGCCCCAAAATTTAGTAGAAGCATTTCCAGCTACGCCATCAAAATTGTTTGAAATTCTGGAATTCGTAACCATTACTTTATCGTACACGTAACACTTAAGAAATTTTGATTTTAATTTTAATAAAAATATATCACAGTTAAGAACACGAAGTAACTAAAAAAAAACTGAAAAAAAACATAGAAATATTTGCGGTTTTACTCTCAGTTAATTGACGCGTCGGTTGCGGAACACGTACAAGATCAGCACTGAAGTTCGTTAGTGAAGAATACCGTAAATTGGTCATCAGAAACAAAGTTTTTGTTTACAAATTAATAAGTAAACTTTTTGTATTTAGAATATGCACTTTGTCACGCTCGTTACTTTTTTTATTTCCCTCTTAACTTTTAATTTACATTACATAAGTAAAAAAATTAAAAATTGTATAGTCCATAGCCAAGGTGATGATTACATGGGTTTGAGCTCCCCGAGAGAGAGTGCACTCAAATTTGATAGATTCTTATGACCAGCGATCATACGGCAGAAAAGTGCTCTTTGCAACTATTGTATACCAGTTATTATATATATATGTTTATATACAGGTATGGATATATAAATGGCACATATTTTTACATTTTCTGTCTAATGCTACAGTATTGTGAATATTATTAACAAACAACAAGTTTTGGTTTTTTCCTTCATATTTAAAAAATACGACCTTCAGCTATAATCCATTAAAAAAAAAATGATCAAAATGTAAAAAACCGATGAAATGAGCGGGACACATAAATGGCACAATCTGGAGAAAAATAGAAAATATCGTGTTAGAATTGCATTTGTTGACTTTCTGGTATGCAAAAACATTAAAATCATTGAGATTTTGTGCTGTGCCTTTGTTTTTGATGACAGCTTCACTCGTGCGGCCCACACTCTCCACACTTTTTCGCATTTTGTTTTGGATATGACATACTAATCTTTCTGTGCGGCAGACCAAATATCGTCCATATTTGTATATTTTTTTTTACGATTTCAACCTTGACTTCGTTCTACAGGCTCTCTATTGAATTTAAGTCAGGGCTCCGGGCTGGCCAATCCAAAACGTCGATCTTTTCCGCACAAAACCAATTATTTACTACTTTGGAGGAGTGTTTAGTGTCATTATATGATAAAAATGTCCACTTGAATGAAGTGCATATGGTTCCATACGGTTTGTCAATGTGTCCAAAAAATAAAGCCCGTAAAAGACAAAATTCGCAGAATTTTCTTCACTTAGTTTAGTAATTTTATTGGAAAGTTCATAAAAATAGCTCTTAACGACCCCATAAATAAATATATCGGTTTAAAACTTACCGAAATATGTACGTATTTTCAAAGATTTTTATATGAGTTGAATTTTGAAAGTTTTGAAAAATTAGAGATGCCATATATTATCAGCAAGGTTGCCAATTGGCCGCTTTTGACGCGACCAAGCTGTTAATTGCATGTCAAAGTCATGGGCATTGTAGGAATCGAAAAATTTTGCAAAATACCGTTAATTTGAGGATTTTTGCTATATGTACCTAAATTTTTTTTTGTTTAACGAGCAAAAAAATTCCAAAATTGTGAAATATTCACGACTTAAAAAAACAAATAAGTTTTTCCCAAAAAAAAATTTAATTTTTTACCATTTTATAAGAAAATTATTTTCTTTTAGGAAGGCTGTTAATTTCTTGTTTCCAACTTGGCAACCCTGTTTATCAGACAAGTAGTCAACCGCAATAGAGTTCGTAAATTATTATGGAATGGCTGAGAGAGCCATAATTTCCTTTCGAAAGTATTGTTTTGTGCTTATCAGCCAGTACTTCTCTATCACGTCACACTTTTATTTTTTTAAATACATTCAAAAATTCGAGCTTTTTATAGAAAAATCTAAGAACATCGACATTTTCCGAAGATAATGAAAGTGAGTTTAGTTGTAAAACGTTTAAATAAATTCAATTCTAATCTACCACTGGTCTGAAGCTAACCTCTTTGGCTTCAGAACATGTTTTACATCATAGAAAATCATATCGGCTTAGAGGAAAATATTGATTCCTAAAAAGAATTTCCGATTTCTTTGCTTACAAGGTTCTGTCTAGAAAATTTATGTTACTGAAACATTATCCCGTGATTTTATTAAAATATACTCTCAATGCTAGAGACTTATTATAATACTATATAATACACAAAATATTTTTCTGATATTTCCATATGTTTCTTAGCAATTTAAAGAATTTATTGTTGTGCATTCATAACAATATTCCAGACATAGCAGTTTTTTCTCATAAACTTGATGATGTTTTCTGTGTGCAATTCGTTGATCTATTGTTTAAAGAAATAATTGTTGTTCTATAGTAACTGTCCTTACAATTTACCTAGAGTGATTCAGCTTTTTCTTAACTTTGAAATCTTTGATTACACGGATATGTTTTTCAGCAACAAATTTTTTTCAACAAATCGCTCATTTACTTCAAGAGTGGCATAACTCAAAAAACATAAAGTTGGAGAAAAACGCATTTAAAGTTTTCAATAAGTTACTTTTTATATGAAAATGATGAAAAGTATATCTACATAAACTCTTCTCACAAGACAAGTTTATAAGATATTTTTCTGATTCTTTCACGCAAAACAAAAAACAAAATTGCAAATATTTTTTCATCATTAACTCACAAATCACGTTTTTTGAGTTATGCCAGTCTTGAAGTAAATGAGCAATATGTACATCTTGTTTGATGCAACATATCACTTTGTGCTTTCACCGAGAAACACGTAACGCGCTAAGATTTCTAAAAGTCTTTCCAGTGGTGTTATTCTTTCAGTTAATTTGAAGTAAAATCTATAAGATTTTCAATGTATTCTGAATGCCGGCATCAGTCACTACTGTTTTTATCAAAATCTTCAACAAAAAATTATATTTTTTGTTCGCAGTGCGTCGAAATTTTACAAAAAAAAACCGAATTCATTTTTCTCAAACTTTTACCTATATATGTACATATGTATGTATATACTTTTCTTATGAATATGTAAAAAATTGTTTACATAAAATCTTTTTTAATTAAAAAAATAATTGATAAGAAAATTGTCTTCTCTTTACAGTGCTCACTTACTCTAACAATGAAATCGATACAATGGAATATAGTTAGAATTCTATTGTAATATTGCAAAACTATTCAACTCTACAAAAAAAAAGTTTAAGATAAAATATATTTTCTTTAAAAAAGTTTATGAAGGTTGCACATGAGACAACACAAAATCATTAAAGCGCTAACTTTATTAGGGCTTTTAGCAAAAAAAAAAGAAGGAAATTTTTTTCGCTGGCGACAAGGTAGTTGGGGGAGTGAACTTAACTAACATCTATTTTAAGTTCCGCTAATAATTTGATTTAATAATTTTCAAGCAACTCTGATTACAGCATAGCGCCAATAATTGCGATGTGTAATCACACTTAGTCCAAAAAATGTCTGTACGCTAAGATTCGATAAAGTAAGAAATCACATAAATGTATGTATTAGATATGCGATTGGATTACTTCCTTAATCTGTTGCCAGTCCCCACTAGTGACTAATTATAGAGGTCAAACATCGTAATTTTTTTAGTTTTTACCCATTTATTCGAAAGAAATTTTTTTCAGTGTGCTTTTTTTACGAGTTTTGCTATTGTTAAACTAATTTTACTCTCCCACGCTATTTCTCGTAGTGTAGTTTCATTTTCATGCAAATCAATTAGAAAATACTTGTAATGTTGGTTTGGTTCTGATAATGCTTTCAGTGTACTTAACATTTTCTGCTCTTTACATTTTGTTAACTAAGAAGCTCTGAGGACTTTGAGTGCACCGTGTTTAGTCTACGGAACGAGTTTCCTTTACTAAATTTCACCAAATAGGGTGACGATACGTTTTTTATAAGCGTCCTTCATAACGTTTGTCCAACATTTTGATCTTTGGATAAAACATTACCTACTGCTTGACAGCTCCCAATCAGTGGCGGATTTCCGCCTAGACCTACATGGCCCCAGCCTATGGGCCCTGCCAGCCTAGGGGCCCCATTCCCAGTCATTTTCGCAATCATTGTACAATTTTTTTTTTCGACATCAACACACAGATGAGGAATTTTTTTATCGAAACTTAAACCAAATTTAACAGTCTTTAAGAGTCTTTCTCAGACAAAACGGTCTGCTTGAAGCATACATATTTTTTTCTGCAATTTTACATATTTATTGTGTGTATTCTAGATTTTTAAAAAATACACATTCCTTGTAAGTTTTCACACATTTTTTGTATTTTTTACAACAATAATACTAGTAAATTTACTATAATTAATATAGTAAATTTACACATCGCATTTTTCATTTTTTAGAGTGTAAGGAAGATCTACCATAGAAAAGAACAGGCTAAATTCACTCTCTGTAATGTACATAGAGTCAGAAATAGTGCAGTTAATTGACTATGATGACGTCAGTCGTTCTTTTTCTCAGAAGAAAGAAAGCTCGCCGTATGATTCAATAACATAGATTAAAATTCTGATGTTTATTAAAGTAAATAAAGTCGATTGAAAACTATTTGTTCTCTACTAGTACCTTTAATTTGCTAAACCAAAAAAAAAAAAGGGTTTCGAGATGGGAGAGGGGGTTCCAAATGCCAAGTGCTATTGGCCAGCAGAGTAGCTAGGGTGGTGCGAGACGTGGGAGGGCGTTAAAATGGTCGTGAAATATATATTTGCTAGGGTATTTTGAAAGTCAAAAATGAGGACCTTTTTTAGTGAATGAAAGTAAATCTGTGTAGGAAATTTGAGTGTATAGATGAAAATTTTTGAGGAAATATATATGAATGGTGAGTACCTACCTTTTTTTTGTTTTTTTTTTTTTTTTGCTCGTCAAAATTGTTCTTTTGGTATTTAGGGGGCGGTATTCCAAGTGTTCGCACCAGGCGCCAAAAATGCACGCTACTAATAAATTGGCGAAAAATTACATTATTTACTTAATTTTATTTTTTTGTGAGATTAAAAGGAAAAATTAGAGTCAAGTTTCCTAGTAGTAAGAAAACACTATATACAGATTCAGATTCATCAATCCTAACGTAATTTCATGTGTTGGTAAATTAGGTACAATGCGAAAGTTACATTTTCCATCACTGGTATACAATAGTTGCAAAGAGAAAATTTTCTGCCGTATAATCGCTGGTCATAAGAATCTATCAAATTCAAGTGCACTCTCTCTCGGGGAGCTCAAACCCAAATAATCATCACCTTGGCTATGGACTATACAATTTTTAATTTTTTTACTTATGTAATGTAAATTAAAAGTTAAGAGGGAAATAAAAAAAGTAACGAGCGTGATAAAGTGCATATTCTAAATACAAAAAGTTTACTTATTAATTTGTAATCAAAAAACTTTGTTTCTGATTACCAATTTACGGTATTCTTCACTAACGAACTTCAGTGCTGATCTTGTACGTGTTCCGCAACCGACGCGTCAATTAACTGAGAGTAAAACCGCAAATATTTCTATGTGTGATATATTTTTATTAAAATTAAAATTAAAATCAAAATTTCTTAAGTGTTATGTGTACGATAAAATAATGGTTACGAATTTCAGAATTTCAAACAATTTTGATAGCGTTGCTGGAAATGCTTCTACTAAATTTTGGGGCTCTACGCGACTTTCCTATACCATTTATGCATTTATTGCATTGGTCGTACACATTTGCATGCGAAACACCTTAAACTTTGCCATACTTTGTATGCTGCAGCAGCGAATATCTCTCAAGAATTGTCATCGTCGGATTCTTGCAGTGCAGTACAACATAATATAAGCCAGAATAATATTGATGCAAGTAGTCTTGCATTATGCATATAGTCTTCATATACTAGTTTTCATCTGTGGAATTTATTATTTTGTCATTATAAATAGCGGGACTTAAAGTGGCATCTTGAAGGTCACTAAATATTTTTTTTTTAAAGTCTCGCACTTCATGGCACTTTTACACCACACACAGGGCATATTCACTTTGTCCTACATGGCGGGGTTTGGAAATTACGATTTCGAAAAAATGAAGTGAGCTAAATCTACATTATTTGGTGCACCGGTTACTTTTCAATTATACCTGGTAGGATTGATCGAAAAAGGACGCTGATCTTGGAGAGTTACAAAAAGTTGGATAAATTCGGTAAAGTGGTCATGGCGCTTCACATGTAACGAAAAAATTCAAAACACTAACAAATTTCAAACGAATACTATGTAGGAAAAGCTTGGAGTAGCTCTACATGAACTGGTTGAGGTGCTATCTTCGGCCAAGCCAAACTCACATACCCTACACTGTATTGAAAGTACCTTTTTAATAAATGTTACTATAAAAAGACGTGAAAAGAGTTTCGAAAAAAGTGTAATATGTAAAAAATTGAAGAAAGTTGAAAGAAACTCAATAAGTCGAAAAAATATGGAAAAAGTTGAAAAATGTTGAAAGCGGTAGAAAAACTCAAAAAAAGTTAATAGAGATTCGAAAATGTTGAAAAAGTCAAAAGAATATGGAAAATGTTAAAAAAAATCGAACACAAATTAAAAAGTTGGAATATGTCACGCCCACTTCTCTAGTTCCGCCTACTTTTGGTTCAATAAATTATATTCGTAATCGACATCCACATACCAAATTTTAGTACAAAAGCCTGTTTAGTTTGCGATATATATACATATGACGTAATTAGTCTTAAAACTTAAGGCGGTGACACACCTACTGGTACAATTCAGAAAATAGCTTTTCATAAATTAACACTCTTATACTAAATTTTAGTATGATTGCTCACATATTTCGATAGATATCCCACTCAAGGTAATTTACTTGTATGGGAGGTGCCAAACCCACTTGTGCTATTTCACCCGCTTTTGTTTCAGATATACCTGATAGCAAATAAGCCATCAAGAAATTTCATAATAATTGCTGCAATAGTTCACTTATGTTAATATGGGAGGTGTCACGCTCAATGATTCAATACTGTCGAATTCCTTCTTATTTCAAAGCTTATATTGTAAAAACGACCAATCAGATATTCCAACTAATATCCCTTCAACTGAAACATCTAATAATTTTTTTCTTGTAATGTATAATTACTAGTTCGTATGTAAGATATTTCAAATCATAATAATTTTTATATTTTACAGACCGCAGAGTTTTACTGGAATCGATCACAACAATTAACTCTGCTCGGTAGTTTCTACTATGGGTTTTTATTTGCGCTACCCATTGGTGGAAGACTATGTGATAAATTTGGAGGAAAACTTTTATTCATTTACGCGATAATACTGCAAGCTTTAGTTTTTATCGCGACGCCATTCTTTGCTAGAATTAGCTATAGTGCAATAACCGCAGTGAGTGTAATCCAGGGTTTCATTGCTGCAATTAAAATCTTTTATATATTTTCTTTACTTTTATCGAATATCTAGCAAACTACATATACGACAAATATTCTTAGGGTCTTGGTAATCCGGCCATATATCAACTCTACTCTGTTTGGGGTCATCCTGCGGAACGCACTGCTCTAATGGCATTTGCATATGGCGGTGTTCCAATTGGTTCAATGCTTGTTTACCCCATAACAAGTTATTTATGTCATCTTGGCTGGTCCATGACATTTTACTGTATCGGAGGCGTTGCACTAGCATATGGTATTTGTTGTCATTGGCTAATTTACAGTACACTTGAGGACCATCCAAGATTATCAGAAGATGAGCATGAGTTCTTAAAATCGTCTCAACAAAATTATAAGGTATAGATATATATAAAGATACCTATGTACATAAATATAGGGTGCGCTTTATATTCCAGGTCGATGTTTATCTTAATAGCTCTTGAATGAAAAATAATTTCATTACTTAATTTTATTGATTGATTCTATGGTATTTAGTATTCATAAACAATATCGATCAGATCGGGTCCGGGTTATATCGTAATTACAAAAAATTATAAAAAATAACAATTTTCTTTAAATGCTGAAAACAATGTATGTATCTCGAACTGAGGTATAAAACGCTCCCTGTACTAACAGTGTCAAATGCTATAGATATAGATGACTTTCACTCGAAAAATGTGAGTGATTTGGCGACGAGGCAATTGCATTTTTAAGACTGCAAAGTTCAGTTAATTTACAGTCTCTGACCAAGCATTAAATATTATACCACCATAACTTTTGTAGGATAGAGGGTGGATGAGCGTAAGATTGCGAACTTCAAGTTTCAACCCAGATTGTCCGAATTCTTAATTTATAGTAAAGGTGCCATCGACATAAATAAAGTGTCAATTTCATATCGCCTAAAAAATGTTTATTTGACCAATTAGATCTCGCAAACAAAGAAAACCAACGCGTTTGTGAAACAAAACCGAGATATAACCCCTTAAAGTGTTAAGGTTTCGGAATGCGCATTAAACTCATCTCCTCATATATCAATTGATCCTGACTTATACAAAACGCTAAAGCATTCTTGTGCAATCTAGAAATCTACAAAGCTTACGAAAAATCCTGATATTTACCGAAATTCTTATTAAGCAGCATAGATGATCTCATTCATTTCATTTGATATAGCGATTATGGTGGTGGTTGTTTTGTTTGCTGCATTTTTTGCATCTGTTTATTGGAATTGTGTTAATTATTTGTTTTGAGGGTGCAGACTGAATTACGTGTAGCAAAATTGTTAATTTGCTTAGAGTTTTCGAACAGCTTCGTAAATCAGCTTCGATGGTGCGACTGGTTGTGAGAGGCCGACGAAAAAAGATTCGCTCAATAACTCAGACATGAAATCGTTGTGTTTTCATCTGCTCTACAACATTGGTCTTAACATATTTTTCTACATGTAGCTTAAGTCTCCGAGTCATTGAGCAAAAGTTTTTTTTATTCGGCCTCTCACAGCCAGTCGCACCACGGTTCTGGCGACTGACGCTCATTCCCATTATCAGCCTTACTTAAACTATCAATTGCAAACAAAATTAAGCGAGACAATTGTCCAAGAGCTGTATCTGAATTCTACGTCCTACATAATTGAAATTGTAATATATTTTTCTTATCTTTTTAGACCGGTATATTTTCAGCTGCACCCTTTGCTGGTTCGTGTCTATCGAAAGGAATTACTGTTGCGTCTTGTACAGTTTTTGAGAAAAAGGTTGCTGAAAAATTAAGTATTTTTCGACGAATGATTTATGTAACATGTAAGTTAAATATCACTCATTTGATATACTCATGTAAATAAGAAGAAAAGCTTCGTTATCAGGTTACATCTCGTGCTTTTCGCGTCAAACTTTTAAAAAAATTAGTTTATTTTCAACTTTTTCTGATAGCAGAACGTGCTGCAATAAAACGAT
Source organism: Meiosimyza platycephala (assembly GCA_963662105.1). Taxonomy (NCBI): domain Eukaryota; kingdom Metazoa; phylum Arthropoda; class Insecta; order Diptera; family Lauxaniidae; genus Meiosimyza; species Meiosimyza platycephala. The sequence continues at coordinate 90,988,252 of OY759209.1, read as the reverse complement.
GTTGCATGGTCTCTAACTCCACTTTTAGTCATTTAAACACTGATCAAAGTTAACACTATGGACCCCTGTGGTTTATGTGAGGCTATGGCCGTCACCAAAACCAAACCTAACCAATTGCTAGTGATCATTTATTAACACGGCCGTAGAAAGTTCATTAGTAAAAAATTGTCATAACGTTGAAACGGAGAACTATTGGCAATCGCTAAGCAATGAATGGTCACGCTTCGAGGGTATAATTTAAGATTAAAAGATCGCTGCTCGGATTCGGCATTAAACCGTAATACTTCTGTAAAAATTTAATGAGCTGATCACAACAGCTTGAAATTCGGTGTTGAAAAGCTGCTCTTAAATATTATAATACTTATTATTATTGAATATCACACTTGATAGTTACTTGTTTATACAATTTAATTTTGCTCTACATAATTTTTCTTACATTTGCGAAAATTGAGATTAAAGCAAATTTAAATTGGTATGCATATGTAAACGTACTATTTTTATAATTTATATAATAATTATATGCTTCTACTTCACAGGTAACCTTTTCACAATTTTAGCTCTTATCGGTATTATACTACTTGATTGCAAGCAAAGCGCTTTAATTGTTCTTTTAATATTGCTAATTGGTATATCTACTGATATAGCATTTTCCGGAGCCTATTGGGTTAGTATGTTAAATTGTGCGCCTCCATTTGCTGGTCTTTTATGTGGAATCTCTAACTCTATGGCCACATTAGCTGGTTCTTTGGCTCCATGGGTTGTTTCTAAAATAGTTCTAGTAGTAAGTATTAATTAAAGTTACAAAATACATATACATATATACCTATGTGCACATATTGTCCAATCAGACGATTTTTTTTGCCGTGCAAATGATCACACACGAGCCATTTTGAAAATCTTCTTTCATCTCGTGATATATAACATATACGGCGACGATATTTTTAGGAGCCAAACCCGAAACAAAAAAAAAGTGAAAATTACAACAACACACAAACAACCGAAAATAGTAAAACTCTTATACTGGATTATTTCAGAAATTATTTAACGAAGGCAAGAATTAAAAACTGTTGAACAATAATGAAGATTTCATATAAATAATATAATAAAACACTAAGTATAATAACACAACATTCACCAAACCTTAGATAATAACTAAAGAAAGTATATGTTACCGGCCAAATTGGTTTTTAGGATAAACTAGTTAAACTACTATATACATATTTATTTAGTAAGGCTAAAGAAGAAAAAAACATCACGACACTAAAAAAAACAATTTTGCCGAATATATGTATGTAACTCCTTGCTCAATACTTATTATTGGCGAAACAAATCTGTTTAATAATTTTGTTGTTTTCTTTTAAATAATTTTTCAATTCAAGGCATTTTAAATTGTAATTGCACTTTACAATCAATATATTTAAAAGGGTTTCAACATTTAGCTGGGCTTTTTCGCTCGTCCATACATTTTGCATTTTTGAAAAAACTCTTTCCATGGGAGCATTTGAACCGGACAGACACATTTGGCATGTTTAAAAAATTAATATGCATATATGGGACTAAAAATTAAATACGGGACATTTATACGTCCCGTATTTCTTAAAAAAAAAAACCGGGACAGCATATTGAAATACAGAACTGTCCCGGGAAATACGGGACGGATGGTCGTCGTAAATATTTACAAACTTTTTTCAAATTATATTTTATACCAAAAAATGTATCAAAGTTTTCAAAAAAATTAGTTGAGAAAGTTAGGACAGAAAAGGCCCATATGTTGTCAAAGTGCCTAAATTTAACTTAAGGTGGAACATACCAAACGACACTATTTACAACATTCACCCTTGCTATTTTAATATTTTCTCTGTTGAAAACTTCATCCGATAATTTCGTGCGCGCCGATTTTCTATAGTCGCCTTTTGGACTATAATTAATATATGTATGTTGAAAACAAAGTTTTATTTAATATTCTTTCAGGGCTTAAAATCAGAATGGAATATTATTTTTATGCTATTGATTTCTACCAATTTATTGGCGGCCGTCGTATATGGCGTTGGGGGAAGCTCAAAGCTACAACCATGGGCCAATATTGCAGCAGAAAATGTTGATGAAAAAGATAAGAAAACGCAAGAGACTTATACTGCACTTGAATATTATTAGTACTTGAATAATTATTATTTATTTGTGTATCTATTTGTTTTTAATTATGTATTTTTATATATGTATGTTTTATTCTATATTTTAAGTTTTTTTTCCTGAAAAGTAAAATCATCAAACCAAAATAAAATAATAACATAATAAATAAAATCTTTTTATTGAGTGCAAAAACTTTTGCCTGTATCTTTTATATATCATACATTAGACCAGTTCAGAAATTTACGAAATATGAATTTTTTAATGGGCTGAAAGCTTATCTGAAAGCTCTATGAATTTAAATAAGATTTGCATAAAAAAAATTCAAAAATATTTCTGTTAGAAATTGCGCTTTTGGCCGGAAGGTCGAATTCGGGTGGTAACCTGAATTTTAAAAGCTTCTCTCAGAAGCACATAAATAACGTTTATTTTAGAAAATATTTCAAAATAAAGATAATGCAGTTTTCCTATGTCTAGTCTAATTATCCAGTTCTTAAGGTCAGAAACTTTTAAAATTGTTTTAATTCTATTTTAAAACACTTAAAATATGTAATATTAGATTTTTTTCTGAAATTTCAACTTTAACCTTAAATATTTCCGAGAAAAAAATTTTCAAAAACTTTTACTGTTACATAGCCTACTACCTTTGTGCTTAACTGAAAGAAGCCAGTTATTTTTGATCGTCTTTAAATTGCTTCATTCAAAAGAAAATGTACAAATTGATGATGTTACATATTTTTTAATTTATTTTTACTTGCCCTACTAATACGCTATTGATTATGTATTTGAATAAGGATCGAACCCTTTAAAGGTATTTCATTGTCTTATATGTTCAATTGTATCTTAAAAATGATAAATCCAAAAGTGCAGTTAAGCTTCGGCTTGGACTTTTGAGGAAGGTGGAAATTTGTCGATTTTTTATTTTTTTTTTTAATTATAACTCAAAAACTATACATTTTTAATGCCTACACATCATATAACTTTTTGTAGAGAATCAGATTTCTTATCAAAATCGCACTTTATAAAGTCAAAAAACTTATTTTTTAAATAAGTTAAGTCAAAAAGACTATTTAAAAAACCGAATATTTTCGATTTGTTGTCCGTATTTAAATTTTTGTGTATAACTTTTTTCTGTGTGGATTTAGGTATAGTCATTAGTTCACAGAAAAGGAAGATGACGTAGTTTCCGTCAAAATGGTAATCCACAAAAGAATTTTTGATGAAAATTTGCTGAGATACGGTCGTTCAAAGCTATCTACTATTGTATGACTTTACTTATTTTTCACCTTTTGTTAGTTTTAATTTTTAAACACAAAAATAATGTTTAGTCATAGCCTAAACTATGCCCCTTAATATAAAAACTACGTGGTGTATATTCCATGTGACTCAATTAAGTGATCTTTCTGAAAACGCTATTTTAAAAATATTTTTATATGAGGGCCACCCTAAATATGCACCCTAAATAAAATTGTTATAGCCTATGATACCCACCTGATCAATACTACCGTATTTTAAAAATTTCATCAAAATCGGTCGGATAGTTTCCGCGTCCACTAAAGACAGACAGACAAAAACTGAATTTTATATAATAGATATAAAGTAATAGATCCAAAACTTATTGCATCATGAAAAGTTTTTGAGACAATTGGTCAGAAACTTACATAAAGTTATTGTTTTTGAAAAATTTCTTTTATAAAATATGCTACTTCAAAAAAATTTGTTTTCAAAATGCAGTTTGTAGATCAATAGTCATACTTGTTATCATAAAATATAAGTAAGCCTAAATAAATCAGAGTTCAGCAAGAGAAAACCAACAAAAAAATTCTACTAATTTTTACCATCTATTTTTTTAAATGTCTTCGCAAAATTGCAACTTTGTAATTTAATCTCGAAAATTTTTCAATTTTGAAGTTACACCAGACTTTTAGATTTTTTTTCATTTTGAATATTTATAAAATGTAAATTCAACCAATTTATTACCTTTACAAAAAAATAAATTCTTACTTATTTGTTCAAAAACTGTAGTTTTGGCAATTGTTTTTCACTTAGCCCTTTGTAAAGATGCGATAAAACATAAAGTTCATACAGAAACAGTCAACTTTTGAAACCTCTAGCGGGCGCAAATTTAATATTTATTAAATATGTTTTTTTGATCAATATTAGTGGATATTTCACCTTTAAAACGATACCATTCCTTATTTTCTTTCAAGAACTTTTTTGATTTTTGTCTATGGGACGAATCATTGTGCAACGCCCCTATGAATAAAATTTGATTTTTCAACGCGCGTTTTGGTACTTTTCACGCGGGCAGCCAACGCGCGTTAGTTATATGTAGCAGAGCAAAAAGAACGCAGTTGAAGTTGCCAAATTTTCTTAGGTCATGCAAAAACATAAAAAACAAAATTTTGAGTACATCCAATAAATATGCTGCGATATCACAGTTTTACAACCAAATTACAGCTGAAATCCACTGAGCGCCAACGCACGTTTTTTCAACGCTCGTTGATGGTGTGGTTCATTGCATATGCTTCTGTGTTATGCTGAAATGCAGCTGGCAGTACAGAAATGCAAAGGCCCCACATAGGCCGTACACACCATCCTTCATTCTGTCAAACCTCAATGTTTGACCATGTGAACTCTAGAAACTGCCGCTTGAGACTCATGTTGGATGGATTTCAAAATATTTTGAGTTCTCTTCTGGCTTCAACAACAACAACAAGAAATTTTTCATTTCAAATAAGATTTCATGGAGTGAACATCGATGGGTTACGTGAATAATGAAAAGTTTTGGCAAGATTTAGGTTTTTTTAGGGACACATTCTCATTGTAGGGAGTTGTAAACAATTTCTTTTATTATTACACCTCCGAAAAATAAAAAGCAAAGAAGGGAAGTGAGTAATGCGAGTGATGTGTACACCTCGAAATTTTTCTGCAAATGATGTTTCACAAGCGTGTTGGATAATGTGAACGCGAAACAAAATTTACAGTTAGTCGGTTTGTCAAGCCATGTTGGACAGCATGAAGGATGGTGTGAACTCCCCTAATCGATTTCCAATCTCAACAATAATTTTTGCCTCGCACTTCATTCGCATTTCATTTGTCTCGTTCGTTTTCGTGTGTACGAAAAGTTTGTTGAACACTTTTTAATTTATTTGTACTTATTGAAGTTTATTAATTTTTCAATCAAAATTTTTTGTGTGCTTTCATAAATTCTCAGTGTTACGCATTTTTGCAAAATTTTCAGTGTTAATTAAAATAAAATTGTTTTCAACTTTAACGGAGAGCGGATCAACGAAAAAAGGACGTAAGTTTATTCAATTTGTAGGAACAAAAACAACATTGTAAAAAACAAACCTCCATATTGTATTTTTCGTTTATAGTTCTTGAATATTTGCGTTTTAAATTATATTCTAAAAATAAAGCCTTCAATAGCGTTAACAATAAAAATACGGAAGACTTAAATGTGATGATTTTAACATAAAATTTGTTTCCTGTTTATTCGAAGGTTGCTTAATTGAATAAAAAAATTTTGTATGTTTTACTGTTACAATAGAATCCTCCCATATCCAATGGAAAGAATGCCAAAAAATATCGATAACGCCTTTTCGGGATGATACTATAAGTTCGCACAGTAATACGTCGTTTTGAAATTATAAAAAAGGAAAATTTAAGGAATACATAATAGGTTTAACTTAGTAGCACCTAACCAATTCTTAATTTTTTTAGCGACTAATTTCTGCCCTCAGAAGCGATATAGACGTATCTCAAAAAAACGCGTTTCGAAATAATTGATGTTTTATTTATGTCAATTTGTTGAAATACATGTAAAATTGTGATAGAGGAAATTCTCTGGAGATTTTTTATAGGTTTGAACTAAGATACTGGCATTTGACTACGTCAAAGTTCATGCGAAATGTCTTAAGCTATCCGATGCCATAAGAATCACAAATATGAATTTTTTTCAGATACGCCCATTTCGCTTCTGAGGGCAGTAATATTCATGGAAAAAATAAAATGATAGCTGGGAGACGTACTTAGTATAGCAAATAAATCCGTGGAAAGTTATGGATATAACTTTTTAAGAAATTGTTATATGTATGAAAGCCGTGGGTCGATTTGAAAAATTTGGGTAAAAATGGTTAATCTATCAATTGAAAGGAGTATTATTGATTTGTCTTACTATGTCAATACAATTCTTGGAAAAACAGATTTGTCTTTAATAAATTGATATGGGGGTTACCAACTTAAAACGGTTTTTAAAATGATATATCCTTTGTGTTAAGCTTGAAACCTTTATCAGACATGTTCCTGTGTTATCTTTGCAATTTTGCTTCAAGGTCTCCACTATTCAGCTTTGGGTTAATAATCTTTAAGGAAAGTGTTCTACATAATTTTTTCATTGTCTTGGCAACTTTTTACTTTTAAATTGAAAAGGTGTAAATACTTACTATATCTGTATATACTTTTTGTTTTGATTTAGTTAAAAGTTTTGAATCAGACCACGCGTTTAAAGATGCTATAGCACTGAAATTTTTATTTTTATTCTTCTACTAATGTTTCTTTCTAAAAATATTTTTATTGAACATATCGATAAACCAGACGAAACTGGAAAGTTTGAAACCTTAGAAGGAAACTAGTACATACGACGCGAATTCAAAACGAAAACAAAATGTCTTATGATCCCTAGACCTTTATGCGGTAAAGATGAAGTAAAAAGGACAGCTTGACACTTCAGGTTATTAAAAATGTAGCGCTACACGAAATATCAAAGCGTTTTCAATATTGAGCAATATGTCGTCGCACACTTGTACAACGGCCCTAATTAACATTTTTATATATATAATAGTTTATTACATATTTCTGAAGACCAACCTCAAATACACCTTCACCCAAAAAATTGGAATGGTAACCAAAATGTCAATTAGGGCCGTTGTACAAGTGAGCGACGATATAACAAATATTGAGACACCATTTAGAACATTTATTTTTCACCATCATCTGTCGTGTTTTCCAAACACAAACTACCTATTTTTATTGTTCCTAAACGAAATCGAATACTTGCTAAAATGGGAAGTTTTTAGTCTAGAAATGGTAAATATGGCTAGATTTTATCTGGGAAACACGATTTTTGATAGTCTTAACCTAGGAATTATAAAAGAACTATAAACTAACAAAAATTTGTACGTGCTAGATTTCGTCTAAGGACAAACCTTGAAACCTTATCATGAAAAGTAAAAGTCTTAATATAGTATGTCTTTATGTTGATCTATTTTTCAAGAAAACCCTTCTATCTCCAAAACGGACCAAAACTCCGAGTCTTGTGCCCAAATAAAGTTTTGATTAGGAGGACATAAATTATATCATACTAAAATTTCAGCCAAATTTTCAAAAAAAAATTAACCTTTATTATAGGTCAAATTTTAATATGATGTGAGTAGCTTATGTCGTTCTGATCAAAACTCAAATAAGGGACAAGCCTGAGCTTTGGTCGAATATTTAATTTTTCATCGTCTGTTATATCTTTCAAACTTTCCATTATTTAGTTTTGCAACCAGATTGACTATTGATCAGACTATGCATTCATAGCTAAATTAAGTATTAAGTAGGTTGTCCGGTCATGAGGATTGGCACTGTGACTTAAAAAGATCATTTGTGTCGGGACGAGGTTAAGATAAATGAAGTTTCTTAACGACATTTCGTAAAAAAATTTCAGTTTCGTGACGTAGCTTAAACCATTCTGAACCAAAGTCTTTGTAGGCACAAGTGTGAGTTCTGGACTGTTTAAAATAATATAGGGTTAGTTTGAGGGATTTTGAGGATATACCTTCACAATAACAGACTGCGTTTAAAGAATATGCCAAAATTCCAGTATTCTTGAAATGATTTTACTTTCGTTGGGATATCATCTCTTCTGAACTCTTTCTTAGACAGGTTCGAGTGTATTGTTGAAACACAACTTTTAAGTGTTCTGAGATTCGCATTTAAAAATTGGTACATTGCACTCCAAATTCAAGTTACTGATAAAAATAACTATTTACTGCTTATTATTCAAAACCAGTTATGTACAGAACGGTTTTCCCGTAAATACATTTTTTGTATGATTTATTTGTTTTTTCTACCTTGAAATGAAACATTTACTAGTTATTGTTTATTCAATCTGGTTATGTTTGTAAGCCATTGATTGTTTGCTGAGTTTGCTTCTAGTTAATTTGATATTTAAAAATATATATTGAGCAAATGTACCTATGTGCATTTTAAGCGTAAGTCATTACGTGGTAAGATTAAGTTTATTTAATATTGCTGTTGTTCATTTTTCATATGATGCCTTGTTTTGTTTTAATCAAGGCAGAGCATGTTTAACACAAGTCTCCATGAACTCGTACTCAAATACATTTCAACTTGTTGATATATCATTGTATGGATGGCTCTTTCGTATTGGTGGTGGTGAGCGTGTAGTCGAAATCATATGATTATTGTTGATCGCTTTTGTTGGGATACGTGTTTATCGAATGCACACACAATTTTTATAAATAGTGTGTTAAATTAAGTTTAAATGTTGCACAGGCTGTTCTTCAGACAGCCAGTAAATTGACCCTCAAATTTAAAATTGTTAATTTGAGAAGTATTCAGACAACTTCCTCTATAATATATATATTTTTTTTTTGTTGCTTTATTTGTTTCTTATGTTTTGTTTTCTTTTTTTTTAACTGGAGTTTTCGAAAGAAAAATAATTTCTTTTTCTAAAAGTACATACTTATGGGAGCGTCCATTGAAAGCGGATCATGCCATCAGTTTTTACTCAAAGCCAGTTTTTTGTGGTGAAAAATTTTTGGAAGTTCGGGACGTTCTTCTGAAGTCCGCCACAATTTTTTGAATTAAAATTTAGAGGAATCGAAGGAATAACTCTTCAGCAAATTTAATTGACAACGGTGTGGCACCTCCCATACAAGCATAATCTTTTAATCTCTATAGTTCTAGAGCTATTTGAGTAAATGTTGTCAAACTCAATGTGGGTACATTTAGTTCAACCAGTCATCATATAGAGTGGTGGAATAAATACCCTTTTAATACAAATATAACGCTTATGCGTACTTCTACTATTAATACGGTGAAAAGTATTTATTTTTGGCGAGGCTAGTTTTGATTTTAATAGTTCGAATATTGATATATTATTTCCATAAGACGAACAGCAACAAATGACAGTTGTCAAAATACACATCGTACGTCAAAAGTAGTTCAACGTTAACGGATGTTGTGGGATTAGACCGCACTTAATTTAATATATGTAAGCTGTCGTAAGCGAAACAAAATTCTAGAAAATAAATATTTTTCTGCTTTTCACAGTGGAACTTCCCCTTAAATTAAATCAAAAACTGTTATTCTTTGTAGACTATTCAACTAAATCTTTGTCCAGTGCAATGGCAAGACCCCATTTAAATTTCAAAAAAAAAATTGTCCAATTTGACGGAGTGGAAAAATTTCCTCCGCAAAATTTCCGCAATTATTTCAGTCGATTGGCAATTGCAAGTCTTTACACATTTTTGATTAAATTGAAATAGATATATTTCAGATATTCCAAATTGTATTAAAAAAAAAAAATAATCGCGGGTTAACGTCACTTGCGTTTTTTTGTTATGAGTCTAATGAACTTCTTTCTATGTAGGACAATAAATGCATACATACATACATATACCAATCTAGGTCTGAAACGCAGATAAGACACTATTTGTTATAAATGCATATTTAAATTGTATATTTATTTATCTGCAGTCACAAACGTGTATTGTTTATAAACCAAATCAATTGTATAAATAAATTAATTCTTACGTATGTATGCTTATATACATACATATATATAAACATTTTGGTTCTGCAGAGCTTTTGGGCATTAGTCAGTCAAATCTGCTTGATAGCAGTTTTGTTTTTTAAAAAAGGTACAAATAGAACAAAAATAACGCAAAAAATTACCAAACAATTACCAAGTTTTTGAGTGAGTTTTTGTATTAGTTTAAAAAAAATTTAACCGGTTAATATTTTAGTAAGTTATGTATATTTAAACCGCAATATTAACTTTGCACTTAAAAATAAAAATATCCATACCCTCAAATATTAATTTTGTATAATGAAATTTATTTATTATTTTTTTATCTATTTTCAGCAATCAACTTTATATTTTAAACTAAACAACAAAATGATTATGAAAGTTCCTTCAAGTGATTGGTCAGACCAATTCGAATATGTTATTGAAGAAGATGATTCATTATCTGATTTAGAAGATGAACAAGATTTCTCGGAGTACTTGTGGATGGAAAACGAGGAAGAGTTTGACAAAAACGTAATTAGCATAGAATTTTTATTTATACCCTGTGCTTTATAAAAAATTATAAATCTTGTGTAGGAGTTACAACGCCTCGAAGAGGAGGAACTTATGAATGAATGCATTGAAGCAATGCTTGAGGATGAGTATGAAGCTGAATATGAAGCCAAATTTGTAGAGTGGCAAAAAGAAAAGTAAGTTATGAAAATTAAAAATTACATTGTTCTTGATACACCTCCTTGCCAAAATATGGTAAATCTTTCTCTAAAAGGCTTCTTTCTGACTATGACTCTTGACTCTTATATTATCTTAAACAAAAAAGGTAGACTTGGTGAATAGATTGACTTAAAAACTTTAAAAAATCAAATAAACTTTTGATGTCACCTGCTCTGTCGACAGAGTAATATTAAACAATACACAAAAGTAACCAGAAATGCGGAACAATTATTAAATTACATTTTTTTTAGAAGATAGTCAAAATCACAATATTCATTGAGGTTAGCAAAATGTGTATGTATCATCTACCTAAAAATAGAAAAAAACATACCACAATAATCGAATTAAATAAGTTACTTTCAGTATCCTTCAAAACTTTTCATACATTTTTCTTATTGCTATCAAGTTGTAATTTTAATTTAATTAATTATAAAGTTTTAATATTTATGAAACATGCCAAATTGTATGTATTCATATAATAGGAATGGATACCAATTCCGTTCATGCACAAGACGATTCAAATTGTCAGTAGTCGCTCCACAGTCGAGTCCCTTCACTTAAAGGATCTGCAGTGGCACCATTCGCGATGCTCGGTTTTTGCTGATACTAGCGCAATTTACCAATAAAACGATAACGTTAAGGCTTATAGCCATTTGAATCGGCGCTGTCTGCTGTCTTGAGTTTAGTTACACCTTCACCTAGACTTTGAAACAGGGTTGCGAACATTGATGCAATTTTTGGAAGTCGAACGTACTTTTTTCTTGATTCCACCGCAACTTATCCAAATAAATGTTTATATAAAAACATTGTACGCAAGCAAATATAGCTTTTTCGCTGGCAAAGTCAAGCAAACAAAACATTTAAAACCCACAGAAGTACAGTCAGCGAAATAGCTATATTTGCGTACAATGTTTTTATATATTTCCCATGATAAAATGTTATTTCGAAAATAACGGTAAAAAAAAGTATGCAGAATGCAAGCAGGATTTGCAGAAAGTAATTTGGAATGCTGCTTTTGTTATTTGCTTTGAAAATAGTACCGTTGACATTTTCATTTTGGGGAAAAAAATCTCCTGACCTCAAATGTATTTTAACAAGCATTAAACTCATGTCATTTTTCTCTCATATTAATACAAATCCACAATAAAATTTTAAGCGTAAAAAAGATTAGGGTTTTTGAAAAAATCAGTCTTGTTTTTTTTTTCATAAAAAGCGCTATAATTCCGCCAATTTTCAACAACTTTCAAAATTTCTTAAGGACTCTGACAGAATCAGAAGTTCTATTAGAATCAAAAGACAAAAATTAATTATTTTGATTTGGATGAAAATGCGACTATTTTGAACCAATTTTCAGCGGTTTTTCAAGCTCTGACACTAAAACTTTAAATGGGCATAACTTCGTAAAACATAATTTTCAATCAAATCGAGGACGGTATATTCCTTTAATTACTTTGAAAAACAACATATTTAATCGGCAACCAATTCCGCAATTTGAAGTCACTCCGACATGGTTTGAGATGGATTTGGTCAGGAATATTTTGATTCAGAACACTCAAAAACAAAGAAAGTCAGAATTTTGAGTTACGTAAATCATATCATATGATTCATATGTAGTTACCAAGAATACCATTTTTATATATTCTATATTTTTATTCCTTTTTGTCCTTTATCTTGGGAACTATTAGCATTTTAATGTACATATATACATGGATCTTACAAAAATTTTATTAAATTAGGAAACGTTGAGGCAAACGTGAAATATTTTTACTCGTTTCAATTGTTCAAATTATGAAAAAAATATGCTATTTCTTAAGTTATGTTTGTAGTTATTAATGATTTCTTTTTGAATTTTAGGGCCGAAGAATTAAATGCAGCATTATCTTCACTAGTAGTTAGCGATTTAAATGTTGAACATTCTTTACTGAATCCCTTAGCCGATGAATTCATACCAAGGAGCCATTTTATAGATTTGGGAACATCGTAAGCAGCGCACACAAATAATACGGCAAAGATTAAAGCACTGTATCTACTTAAAGAAACAAGACCATCACCAATATTCTTTACACCACAAATCAATTAAAGTAAATTTTTGCTTCAGGTGAAAAAGTGTATTAAAATAAACACAAAGCAAAAAAAAAACAAACAAAAAAAAAATTAAAACTACAGAAAAACAAAACATAAAAAAAGCCAAAAAGTTATATAATTTTTAAATTACAAGATTTTACTCTTCAGTTTTTACTTCTAAAGAAGAAAAATCAACAATTAAAGCTTGACTTGTAGTATCGTGCATGAGTAGCAAATCAACGTACAAATTGCTTTATTCTATTCTTTATATCCTTTTACAGCAAGCTTTTAAACTCGTATTTTTGCTCCTCAATTTAACTTAGTAAAACTTAAATGTTTAAATGTGATAACCTTTGTAAGAAAAAATGCAAGAAAACTTCAGGGTTTTTTGTTGTAAAAAAAAGTTAACTCTAATGCATCCTTCAATTACATACCTACATCAAATACTTTTCGATATTGAAATAATATTTATAATTCTCTTTTAATTTTGTTCCATAAAAAATGTAGTTGTAATTTTTTCTTAATATGTAGTTGTAAACAAAAAAAAACGAAACTTACGAAAATTTAAATTGAATTGAAATTTTTTGTTGTAAAATAATTAATAAAAATATGTGTTAGTTTTTTGTTATTTTGTTGTACACATGAATCCTCTTTCATTTTAAGATATTATCTAGCTTTCAATTAGAAAAAGCTTTAGTGAGACTTGTAAAATAAATTGTAATTTAAAACCTAAAAAAATAAAAAAATCTAAAATGTAATGTATAGAGAAAATAATTTTGATTTACTTCAAAAATGTTTTTGATAAAGTTAAAAAAATCTAATTAATAATTAATTACAAAATATTTTCATAGTGAAAATAAGAAAAAATGCTGTTGAATAATGGATCCTTAACAATAAATATTTTTAAATAACTTTGCAGCAGAAGTTTTAGATATTTCTTAATTTTTTATTTAACTCAATGAAATTTCTAAAACAAGCGAGATATTTTGTTTATTTTCGCTTAGAAAGTTAAAACAACTCGAATTTGAAATGCTTACGGTATTTATTAAGATAAGAAGAGAATTTAAAACTTAATATTCTTAATGAAACAATTTTACCTAAAAGACTTTGCTAAAACAGCAAACAATTTTGTTAGTGATACATATTTTCATGTACATTTTTATTTCCTTTTTAATTTAAATTTTATTGTAATGTGGGAGCGATATGAAGCAGCAACAAAAAAAAAAATGTTGTGAGATAAAAGTAAAAAACCAAAAAAACTAACAAAAAAAATAAAAGTATTATAGTCTATAATCCATGTGTTTTAATTTTACTTTATTTTGCAAACATGGATATTTCTGCTCGATGAGTTCAAAAACAAAATCGGCTTGACACAAGTCAATCATAAATAAATGGTTTTCTCATAGGAGTGACTTCTTTCGTTGTACAATGCTTGCAATGTTTACAATGTAAAGTGACGAAAATATTGTTTACGTTCAGACAAGTGATGAAGACCCGAAGTCATTGATTCCAAAGTGTTCTCAATAGTTAGGACTAACTGCCCCAACAACATGGCATTTTACAGTGAAACTTGAGCTTACATCCTTATAAAATTGATATCACGGAAAAATTGCAGCATCTGGATCGTCAAAAATGCAGTAAATTTGCTGATTTTGCTGGAGCAACTTGAAAACTACGCTGATTTTTAATGCTCTGGATCGGTAAATATGCAAAATTGTCGTTACTGGTCTCATGCCAATATACAAATTATTCAACACCGTGTGTTGACCAACATATACAACTGTGTTCATATTTATAAACATTTAACAAAACAAAAAAAAACAGTTGAAAATATAACTAGATACAATATGATAATTTTCAATTTCATAATAGGTAAGATAAATTCTGTGGTGGATTGGAAAAACTGCTTAAGTCGGCTTAAACACTACTAAATGAGTTAAGACCAATTTTAGATTAGTTCTGGAATCAGTTGCTCTTTGTTTTTAACGTAAGTTGTTAGTATGTATTTGTATAGGTTCTGATATTGCCAAAAAATGGAAAGCGAGTTTCACCAAGATCTAATGGAAAATTGGCCTCAATTTCCTTCCTTTATTCTTTACAATAATATTTTATAAATTATGTTACTCTTTGTATTCAGTCCCTGATGTTGGTTGTAAATTCCAAACCAAAATATCGGAATATATTAGGAAATTTTAAAAATCAAATAAAAACCATTTTATTATTACGGTCAAAGCCCGAACAATAATGAAAATATTATTTTTTAATAATGAATGATTAATAACGATGAAGTGGTCTTTTGAGTTTTATTTTTACTTAAAAATTTTTTTATGTAAAAAAACCATTAACATGTAAAAAAATTTATATAAAAATACTTGTTGCACTCTCAACAAGGACTTGAACCAATTTGGGTTTTGTTAAAATGTGCTAAATCGACCCCTGAAATGTACTTTTTCATCATTAACATCAAAAACTCTTTTAGCTCTTAATTTTTAAAACAAGCCGTAAGGTGAAATGCAACTGAAATGGTTTAATTCTTGAATGTCAAAGCATAACATTAGGGGCCGTTCAAGTATTACGTAACGCAGTTTTTGAATATTTTTGACCCCCCGTCCCCCCGTCCCCCCTCTTGGGTATCACCCAAGTGACCATGTGTACCTAATAGGGCCCATACACGTTCAGATTATTCATACTGTCTACCGTACGACCGAGCCGTACGTTCGCGTCATATGGTAGGATTTTTTCGTACGACTTGCCCTCAGACCTTCAGATTTTTTTATCAAATTTTGACAGGTCTGATGAAAAATCTGAGCGTGTATGGGCCCTATAAAAGTCGCAATTATGTTGTGCAATGTACCGGAATGTAATTTTAGCGACTTTTATTATGTTTTAGTCGAGTTTGCGATAATAATAAATAAAACAAGAAAGAGATTTTTAACTCGCAGCGTAAGGCGTTGTTCGAAGCTAATTTACATAGATCCCATTTTATCCCATCCCATTTACTTTCGCTTTTCTGCAAGAAAAATTTTTTAAAGAATTCTTAGAAGTCCATAGCTTGACAACTAAGCTTCATACAAAATAAAATATGTATTTAAACCTTCCAAGTACAATTAATCCGAATGTGAACAAACTTCAGTCTCATTTATTTTCGTTGTACGCTTCACATGAAATGTCTGTTATGCTCTTGTGAAAAAATAAGGAAATAGATATATTTGGATATAATTGAATCATACACAAAGCCACAAACTTGAAATTTAAATTGGCATTACTGGCGAATAAATATGGCGTCGTACAAATGAAAAGTCACTTTAGTTTGTCAAATTTGTTTTGCATAATTTTATTTTTTCTATTCTGCAGTGAGTTTTCAATAGAAGTTTTTTGATAAAGTTCACTTAAATATGTGACAATACTCTGGAGAATAAAACGCAAATTGTTAATGTTTAAAATGACTAGTTTTTAGTGGAATCAACGTACTTACCAAAGGTTAGAGGAAGAAAAGCAGGAAAAAAAAATTAACGAATTCGTCGTCGTATTTGTTTTCAGTTGCTAATGCTGTTTTTGGTGCAGGTGCTTGTGGAATCGATGTAATCAAAGAAATCATACATATAAGTTAAACAACATTTGCATTTTAATTAACCCACAACTTTGCAAATTACAATATTGCCACATGCATGCATTGGAATAATTGAAAGGAAGGAATAGTGTCTTGAAATGAATTTCAAATTGAAATTACAAAATTTACGTGCTATATTATTGTAACAATCATAGATCAGGAAAGAGTCCAATAAAAATTTTTTTTTGCTGTATAAAAAAGAATTCGACGTCAACGGTAAGATGAGTACTTCTGCTGCTGCTTCTTCTGCAGGTAGTTCCCTGCTTGGAGGCAATCGCTCAGCTTCGTTTTCTACTACCAGTGGTGCACAACTTTCCAATGTAAACACAAACGCTGCACTTTTCAGGGAAATACACAAAAATACTTGGTTAAAAAGACTAACAGCGGATGGAAAGAAGGTTACTGTTGGACCTAAGGTAAATTTAGCTGTTAAATCCTCTCAAAAGTTAATTGATTTTTCGTCGGAACTCGAGAAAAACCATGAAAGGAAAGACCTTCCATCCCTAACGTTTTAAAGTAATAAAATATATTCTAAAATAGAAGTGCTCTAATTACATATTTAGAGAAAAAACTCAAAGACTGTATAGGTGATCCAAGGAAGACTTAGAGAAAAATTAATTATTTACCGTTCTATTGATAAAACTATATGCAGGTGGCTTGTTATTTTTTCTTGTGATGGTATAAATTTATTTCAGTCTCTAAGTTCCATGTCATATAATGAATGTTTGGTTCGAACTGTAAAGATCTTAATAATCCAAAGTGAAAAAAGTTATATGTACACTAAACAATAAATTGGGACGGATTTTCGAGTTTAATTATAAAAAATTCTCTTAATCATGTCCGATATAATCTCACCCGCATTATTTATGAACGCTCAATATTCTTTTGAGGTACATAATTGCATTGATCATATAACGTGGCAATCTGGCCGCAATGAGTTGCTAAGCTAGAACCTAGAACTAATATCCAGCACTAGACATAGAGTTCGACAGTTGTTGCAATCATAAATTGCCACTGCCTCATCGGCAGAATATAGAAGATAGGTTAGGTGTCCAATATTTTGACTTCTGTAAAAGTTGTAAGGATATGGGGGTGGAAAGAAACATTAAACATTTTCATTCCGTTTATATTGAAAATGTTGGTATTAAATGTAAGCATGACAAATGTCATTTGTTTCCCAAAAATTAAGTAACAATCATAATGGAGTTACATACATATGTTATAACAAGTGCATCCAGTGGATATTCATTTCAATTTTCATATGTGGCCAATTAAATTTATTGACATTTTTCAGTCATTGTGTCATGTTCACAATATAGCTAAATTTTTATGTCGCGCGCTGTTCAAGTTAGAAGTTTAATATTATGTATGTACTCGAATTGGTTTTTGGTTTTATTTGATACAAAGATCTGTAATTTCTTGCTATTTAGATGTCATTTTCTTTTAGTTTTGGACCTTTTTTTTACATATAAATAAACTTAACAATAGGCTTTAGAAATCAGTAAAAAAAAAACAGTGTGAACGATAAAAAAAAATTTTGAATCTTTATAATGAAAGTAAAAATATATATAAAAAAGATCGTGGGATTTTCTTTATGCATGTTTCATGAAATATTCAAATCTGTATCATCACATCAATATTTTATAAAATTTTCTTCCCCTCTAACTCCGCTACTGAAAAAAAAATCTGAGAGATGATTAGATATTGAATTTTGTAAGTACTAATTCTGTTTTTACGCATAGATACGTTCCTGAAAAATCCGCGTGAAAAAAAATCGCGCAAAAAAAGATACAGTATCCATATAAAAGTAGGGGATTGGTTCCACATTTGAAAAATCAACAAAAATAATAACATAAAAGTATAAAAAATAATCGGTTTTACAGGCCCTGTGACCTATTTTATTTAAGTAGCTTATAAAATACATATGTTTATTAATAAATTACATAGAAAAAAGAATAACTGCAATAAAAATATTAATTAATCAAAAAAAAAAAATTCATACAACACATAAGAAATCAACAAAAACAAAAACCAATTCATTTTAATAAAATAAAAACAGGTAAAAAATATTGTAAATCATTATTTAATCGGTATTATCATTGCTCATGTATTGTTAAATCGCGTTAAATCAAATCAATTCGCGCAAAAACAGAACGCAACACTTTTTTTTGAATCGCGTTAAATCAAATTCGCGTAAAAACAGAATTAGGTGTATAGCAAAAAATCCGTCAGTAGTAAATTATATATCTAAGATTTGTCGATTTAAAGATGTCTGAGACTATTACTCTGTTTGTATGAATTTATTAATATAACTAAAGGTGCTGATGTTGTCCAACAAACGATTTTTTTCGCCTTTTGTACAATTATTAGCTCGGCCCATATGTGAACGACCTAATATGATTTATTTCTTAATAAGCAAAATATTTACTTCTTTTCGTAATATGTATTGCGAAAATAAAAAAAATTTCCGTTTGTTTTCAGAGTAGCCAACCAAGCACTGTATTTTTTTAATCACAGTATTTTAGTATTAAGTTTCAATTTTACTGTAAAGATTCCCACAAGCTGTCAAGCTCATGCCTGAACGCAGCCCATTTAATAACACATCAGCTAATTTTGACATTTGCTGAATAAGAAAATTTATGATTATTTATAAAAAATTATGATGAAAAAGAAGCATATGGCATCGTACCAAGCTATATAATTAATAATTTAAAAATTTCTGCCAACAGCTCCCCTATCTAAATACAATTTATATTACTATTTCTGCGGCAACAAGGAATAACAGCTAAAGTCGATCTGTGTT
Source organism: Meiosimyza platycephala (assembly GCA_963662105.1). Lineage (NCBI taxonomy): Eukaryota > Metazoa > Arthropoda > Insecta > Diptera > Lauxaniidae > Meiosimyza > Meiosimyza platycephala. The sequence goes on along the minus strand of OY759209.1, from coordinate 90,969,115 downwards.
GATAAAGCAAAACAGAATAAGTTACATGCTCATGCACAAAACTTATGTTGCTTTGCTTTTTTATCACAGATCGAATTTAGCTGTTATTTCACTTGGCAGATTATTTTAATTATTTTACATAAACTAGGTTTTATTCGCCATCCTCTGCTAGTTATCTTTAGCTATCAACGATAATTGTATGTGAAAACAAAAACAAAATCGAAAGCTCAACGAGTAAAATTATAGTTGCTAAGCTCATACATATACCAACGAGTTGGAAACTTAGCGACTTGGTCGTTTTGTTCGTACATAGCTAGCAACTTGGCGAATAAAACACATCAATAGAATAATATGATTTTTTTTAAACGTGATATATGTAACTTTGAATTAAATTTGTTTTTTTTATTATATTATGTTTTGTCTTATTTGTTAATTTATAGAATGATTGAATTTTAAGTAAAATTTGAATAAATTTTATATAATAGGGTAAAGTTAAATTTTTTCTTCAAAAAACTACAACACAAGTGGTGGTACATTTCTTTGAAATCACCCACAACGAGATTTTCTAATTTACTTATTCAGATTCTACAGAATACCAATTTTTTTATTTGTGTTCTTTTTCTAAACACAGTATGCTCGATTGTTTTAGAATAACACTTACATACAGTTAACTTATTGCTTCCCCTTTTTAGAAATCAGAAAGAAGTTGGGTCGTCTTCTGTGTTCATGACGATTCCAAAGCTTTACTTGAAGGTTATGCAGAGCCACGACAAGCAGCTTCTCATAATCCTGAGTGGGTTGTTTCTATGCAAGAAACTCAACACATCTCTCATGCGCTCATACCCAACTCGCATGAATTTGAGTTTGTGGTTACGTTGAGCCATGAAGTCGTGCGTTTTCATGCCATGTCATGGTAAGTTGAGCACGAGTTTTATTAATTACTTGACGTTGCTTTTGTTAACATTTGATTTTGCTTTTCTGCGTTTTTATTTTTATTTTAATAAATAAAGGGAAGTTATGCAAGAATGGGTTGAAACTTTGCGCTCTAAATTACGTGAAATGAAAATTCTTTCACCGAGGGAAAATCTTTATACGAAGTTACCTGAAATACGTGCTCCACTTTTGCCAACAAGAGATCCTACATCGCCTCTACCAGCACCACCACCGGTACCTGCAGCTTTGGTACCTGGTGTCGAACGTGTTGTGCCTCAAAGTGTCTTGCATTCTACCGTTGATATAACAGCTTTAGCAACGACAGCAGCTACATCTGAACCATGTCCAAGTGTAGCATCAACAGGATCGACAGCAACTGCAACTTTAACATCTTCATCAATATCCACTAATTATTTTTCCAATAATCAAACTATTCAATCAATGTCTGCGATGACTCCCCATTCATCACAATTTTTTAATATATCCCCTCCTAATTTGACTTCAATGTCGAATACTTTGTCACAAAATTTACTTAATATGCTTTCGGATCCCATTACTGCATACAGCGAACAATTACATGGCGACAACTTTACAAGTGACATAACTTCGGCGACAAGTTTTAATGAAGAATTATTAGATTCTCCTAAACAAAAATCAAGAAATTCTTTAAACGAAGACCAAGCCACAGCTATGGAATCAATTGAGTCAAACAATGAAATTATTACAACAAATGAAAATAGTTTCCGTCTTGATGTTGGAAATACTGAACGAAACTCTTCTGGTATGTATTAGTCAAAAAAAACTATCGAAAAATAGCGTATTCGCTTGCAAAATTTTATAAAATATAAAATATATTCAATAAAATTCGATTTAGCCCAAGAGCCGGCTGTAACTTGAAATATATGTCAAATGATAGAGCTCAACGAGCTTAAACACAATATATAGGGTTGCCTTGTCAAATCCTGTCCTAAATACGGGTCGCCACCCGTTTTTTGGGCCATTTTTATGTAATAAAAAGTGTATAAGATTACAGCTTGAAATGTATTACAAATGATAGAGCTCGACGAGCCTAAACAAGCTGAAATCTCAAACTATAAACATTTTTCTGAAAAAACTTGGTCCAAAAAACAGGTGGCAACCCACATTTGGGACGGGATTCGGCAAAGCAACCCTATATATTTTATTAGAGATCATCAAGGTCTATCATTTGACACATATTTCAAGCTGAAATCTCAAACCATAAACATTTTTCTGAGAAAAACTGGGCCAAAAAAAAAGGTGACAACCCACATTTGGGATGGGATTCGACAAGATTACTCGAAATATTTTTTTTAAGGCTCATCAAGAACTATCATTTGACATTCATATCGAGCTGAAATCTTGAACAATAAACATTTTTCTGAAAAATCTAGGCCCAAAAAACAGGTGGCAACCCATGTTTGGGACTGGATTCGACAAAGCAACCCTATATATCATATTTAGGCTGTTCAAGCTCTATCATTTAACATACATTTTAAGCTGGAATCTTAAACCATAAACTTTTTTCTAAAAAATGCTGGCCCAAAAAACGGGTGGCAACCCATATTTAGGACAGGATTTGGCAAAGCAACCCTATATATTGTGCTTAGGCTCGTCGAGCTCTATCATTTGACATACATTTCAAGCTGTAATTTTATACACTCGACTTCTCTACAGCCGGCTCTCCGCCTATATAATATTTATAAAATATATTAAAAAAAATGCCCTCCGAAAAATTTAATAGAGTGTTTCTCAAAAATAGCGTTAAAGGCATAATATATAAAAATATATTTATCTTAGTTTACGAAATATTTGATACATTTTTCTAAGGAGAGCTGAAGCCTCTAACCAAAATGCACGAAAACTTAAATTTAGACTCATGAATCACTCATATCATTTCCTGAAATAAAATATTAAGAACAGAATTTTGCAAACGAAAGGTCTCTTATCCCTGGACTATATTTAAAAATGAAAAATTTCATAGAAATTAACTTTCTTTATTTCAGACCAAAATAATACTATGGAAAATTTAACACAATGCGAAAAGATAGCTATAAGGTACGTTTTGAAGCTTTTATATGATTTATTAAATTTTCATATGGATAAGTTATATTTAAGACACTTTGCATTTGTAACAACGAAGTCTGGCGGAAAGAATAGATGCTATGTCCCTCCATCAAATCGTATACAAAAAGTAGAGAGCGGGGTCTGATCTATGTGTCGAAGTCTCAAAATGCAAAGGGTAGCGAAGTTGTTTCTATTGTACTATTTACACACACCAAAGTAAAGCTTCGACACATTTTGAAAATAAAAAATCTACTGACCTCAAATGTCTTTTAGCGCGCATTATGCTCATGTCATTTCTCTTTCATATTAATACAAATCCACAGTAAAATTTTAAACGTAAAAATATTTGGGGTTTTGGAGAATATCAGCCTTGTTTTTTTTTTCATAAAAAGCGCGCGCTATAACTCCGCCAGTTTTCAAAAATTTTCAATATTTCCTAAAGATTCTAACAGAGAATCAGAAGTTATATTAGAATCAAAAGACAAAAATTAATTATTTTGATTTGAATGAAAATGCGACTACAGTGCAGTCGCGAACTAATTAAAACCAAGGTTGTTCACGATACCGAAAATGATCACGTTAGCGATCACGAAAATTTAAACCAAAATTTATAGAGCGCAGTTGCTGTAACGTATTTTGAATGAAATTTTTAATCTTCATATCATTTGTAACAACAAAAACTTTAAAAGAAATATACTAAAAAAAAATAAAAATACAGTCTTTTGCGTATTGCTTGCTTGAGTTATATCTGCTAAAAGGTAGTCAATGCAAAATTTATTTCGTTCACATTACCGCGTTGTTCACGTTAGACTGTGGTTGAAAAAATTTTCAGCGGATTTTCAAGTTTTGACACTAAAACTTCAAATGGGCATAACTTCTTAAAACATGTTTTTTAATCAAATCGGGGGAATATGTGTCCCCTCATATCCTCTGAAAAACAGCATACAAATATCATCGGCAACCAATTCCAAGATTTAAATTAGTCCGACTGCATATTTTGAAATGGATTTGGTCAAAGAATTTCGGTACAGTAAATATAAAAAAATTAATGAAACAAAATCGAGAATGAGAAATTCAAGGATATTGTGCTTTCCGGCATTCTAAAAATTTAGAAAAACTTTGGGAACTCATTGGACTCATTAGGGCCTTAAAGTGTTTAAAGTCGATCTGTATAAAAATTTGCTTTTCGAAATGACTGCTGAATTGGTGAATGCCTTATCTCACAATAATGTAAAAACCTCAACCTGAGTGAATTTTGAAATCATGAATTCGTTTTATAAGACTGTTTCAAATAATATGTCTTTTTACGTAGAGAAATTACCAAAATAGCGCTTAGTTTTTTAAGAGCCTGACTCCACAGCAAATTATTGGTTTTCTTAAACTTTTAATTTCTGTTAAAATATTGTTTCTATATACATACTTGAAAAGCTATATCTTTGTAAATTTTTCGTACAGGTTAAATTTTACAAGTAAATTGTAATATAGTGAGCTACATTTTTCAGCTAAATTGCCTTTTTCAAAGAGTTAATAATTTTTAGACCTTAAAACTACAAACTTTCTCCTTTTGAATCTTAAAATAAAATATTTTTTTGTTCGTGCTAATAAAATTTGACCTTTCAACGCCGAAATGTGTGTGTGCGTCCAATTTTTATTTGGTGAATAAGCTAAAACTATAAATATACTTTTTAGTTTCGTGAATATTCAGGCCTTTCGTGAAAAACGGTACGTTTTCATTTCGAAAACTTTTTGAAGCAATTTGTCTTCGAAGTCAAATATAGGTAGATTCGCAGACTTTTCGAATATGTAAAATTGAAGGCTTTTGCTTTGTCTAAAATTCAGAATTGTGAGCATAGAGCATTAACTTATTTTTTAATTATTTTTATTTTTTTTCATTGAAAGTCTAAAGGATATTAGTATTTTCAAAAAGAAAAATGTGTTTTATTTGGAGTTAAGTCCTTTAATAATTAAATACATATAACATAAACGTCTAACAAAAGTTCAACAATCGACTACGACTTTTTAAACCGTTTTAAATCCACCTCAACTTCACTTTGTCGTATAAGTGAAATTCACGAAAGATTGACGAATACAGATTGATAGCTCTATTTATAATTAAACACCTAAGCACTTGAATTGGTCATGATACGAAAGCTTACTACTAAAAACTGAAATATATCGTAGTTAAATTCTTAAATTTAAAAGTTTATTTCTTCATATAAAAAAATAACAACCTTTATTAAGTTAAATAGAGTAACAAAATATTTGCCTATAAATAAAATTTACAAAATTTCATTGACAATATTTTGGTATTTTTCCTCCAACACCTTCAAAACTTCCCACATTGTTTCACTATTCCCGTTTTGCGTATTAATAAAAATTTGTCGCAATACTGAAAAACACTTCAGTTTCACCAGCTTTAGTTGCAAGCGTTGAGCCCAACTTTGCACCCGCATGCGTCGATCATATTTTTCTCTCAATTTTGTTTTACTCTTTGCGAATTTACCACTGACGTGACGTGCAATTAGTGATTTTCTTTTATTGAGTTCCTTTTCAAAAATTTTATTAAAAGCCATTTCAAAATTATTGTCGGATTTTTTTATCTGTTCATAAAAGTCTGCATCATCGGAAAAAATTTTAAAAACTCTTTCAAATATCTTGAACGATAAATTTTGCTCATTAATATCTAATTCTTTTAAAATTTCTTCAATGGCTTCCCGAAATGTAGTTTTTAAACAGTTAAATTTTTCGTTTTGCTTAGTGTTTCCTAATTCATATTTTTCAACAATTTCTCTTAACTTAAAATTTTCAATTTGTTTTTCTGTTAACTGCAGTCTCATCGTTTCTAGTTCATGTCGCAAAAGAGCGTTTTCTGCTAGAGTTTCATTTTCCAAACATTCCGAAATTGTATCAGCTTTTGTTAATTCTGTCTTGGAAATATATATCTCTGGTTTGTGATGTGACGCGAATGTCTCCGTTTCTGTTTGTTCAGTTACAAAACTTTGATTGCTATCCAGCTCTCGCAATACACTATTCAGATCTCTATTACGATTTTGCATATCTGTAAAAGGTAAACCCAAATATCCATACTCTTGCAATTGTTGTTGCATTAAAGAGCACAAACAGTTTCTTGCAATTTTTTCTGTTTTCGTGGTTTTACCAAAAACTTTCAGCCATTTGCGACACAACTCGAGATCACTCGCTTGATTTTGTTTTAATACTAATTCCCGTAAGGTTTGCAATTGTTCCTTGTAGAGCTTATCTAAAGTGTCGTTGTTGATTTCATATTCGCTACTTTCATTGCTGCAGTATGAATTATTCATTTCTTTAAATTGTTTTGACTTTAAAATATATGTTATTGATTTGTCTTTTGATTTTTTGATTTGAAATTCAAATCAATAATTTTTCAACTATATTTTTTTTTGAGTGTAAGTTAAATTTTAAACTTTCCCAGATTTCATACATTTTTAAGATGGTGTTTAATTTTTACATATTGAGAAAGATCTACATATTTGTGCCCATTTGTTTTACCAAACACCTATATGTATGTTACTTTGTTAGAGTTCGATTAAATTTTATTATTATATTGCTTTGACCATAGCGCGCCACAGTGACGATAACGGTCGCTCATTGGACCCTAACGCACACCAGTCATTTACTTTTGTCTGATACAACGGCTTCTCTTTAGTCACTGTCCGTTTTCAGAGTCTCTTATACAGAAATTATTATTATTCACGTTTCCAACGAACGAAAAATGAGTTTATTCGTTGAAGAAAATCATTCAATGTCTTTTGTTCCAATACCCAATCGGCAAGTCTCCTGCGCAATCCACGATCTTCAATTCTTACGTAAGATGAACTTATGTACATGTATTGGTCCGCTGCCGCACTTTCACTGACAGAACCGATATTTTCAATAGAGCGTGCGTTACGATGATGAACAGGCCCCCACACATATGTATATAACAGCTTCGGTTTTTTAAGCTTTCAGAATGATTATGATGACCTTTATTTCCTCTTAAAGCTTGTGGCTACGGCATTTACCATTTTACTAGAAAATGGATTTTTCGAAAAAATCCGTTAATTAAAGGATTTTTTTTTATTTAAAACGAACTCGAAAAAAGACATCAAATTTTGGCCCCACACAATGATTAAAAAACAAAAAAAAGTTTGATTTTCGGTAGCAACTAAAAAAAGGTCATCCAGCTTTTCTCACAAAAAGATATTAGCTTACATATAGTTTTAAGGAAAAAAAAATCAGTTTTGGGAAGACCGTTAGTTAATTGTCTTCAACTTAACTTGGCAACTCTGTCTGATATACATACTATACGAAAATTATTCGAGTTTGCTTTAAACTTTAAAATAGACTTGTAATTTTATTCAAATAATCATTATTCAAATATTTATAATTTGAATGTATCAGAATTTGGTAATTTAAAACTCAGACGATTTCAAATTTGGTTGATTCAAAACTCTGATATGTTATTATTCCGGCAAAAAATGCAGATGAAATTCAGTTAAAATTTTTTTCATGTTAGAATATTAATTGGGCACGGAAAAACTTAAATCTGAATTTCATTTATTTTATTATTTATTTATATATTATTTTATTTATTATTTCATTCAAAATCTAATGGATCAATTTGGATCAAGTTTGTTTAGTTATATTCCTTAGACGCATGGTCTCAATCTCCAATTAAAATTATCACGATATTCCTATTAAATATCAAAATATTAAAGTTTTAAAATTGATTAAAAAATTAATTACACAAAGAAACAAGCATGTAAGGAATATTTATGCAAGAAAAACAACGGAATATTCAAATTTTATTCTCTCGTTCTCATTCTCAATGTTTAAATTCACATTACACACAACTCGGGATTTGTGATTTAAATTGTTTGCCTTCGCAGAAGGAATCATCTGAATATCGAATTGGTTGAATCTTAAAACATCTTTATTTCGAATTCTTTCAATCTGAATTATCTGGAATTTTTGCATCATATGTCTCGAAAACTGTTCGATAAGTTTTTATATACTTTATTTTTATTTAAATTTACATAAATTTTTAATTTGAGAAAATATCGGCAGTAACCAAAAAAACAGCTGAAGAAGTACCGACTTAGCTGATGTAAACTTTGTTCGTGTTAGAAATGTTCTCATTTATTTTTTATTGATTTATCAAATGTAAAAAAATAATATTATTACTGTTTTAGAATTTAGAAAAAGAAGAAGAAAAACTAATCACGGATTCTAGTTCCTCGATCGATAATAGCTGTATAGAACAAAAAAAAAAAATTTGAATCAGCTTAATATGTCAACGCCGAATCGAAAAATTCCAGGTCTACTAAGGTCTAAGGTCTAAAGGTACATTAAAAATAATGTATCACTAGATCGGCGTTAAAATATTATATCTAGATTTTGCATCTTGAAAGTAGAAATTCGGCATTTTTAATTTTTGTCCGGGCAATTTTAATTTTTTTATAAGAAAAAAGAAGAAGAAAAACTAATCACGAATTCGAATTCCTCGATTGATAATAGTTCGAAAGCATGCCCACTTTGTTGCAAAATTTGATAACCTCTTCAGCTTGCACCATTTTTTAAATCAATATTTTCGAAAATGGGTAGGCAACTTAAAACAGGCGGCGGGAATCGGGTTTTCAAAATTGATGAAAATCCTTATAGGTTGTTTTGTCTAGACATATAGGGCTATTGTAATCCACTGACACATCGTGAAAAAAATCAAAAAGTTTTTATTTTGAACTGCTCTAATGCATATAAACACCGAGGTATATTAAAAAAATCGTTAAAAAAATTAAAATGTCGAAAAAAACGGCTGGACGTTTGATTCGCGGTTTACGGATTTTGACACTGGAGGGGTCCCCCAACATTATCCCTGAAAAAAATCGCGATTGGTATTTCTAAAAACTAAAATTTTTTAAAGACCACCGTGAACCAAGATCACAAATCTTCTTATTTTTCAGCGAGGTTTTTATTATTTTAATTGTATAAAAAATCTCTGTTTGTAACCAATGAGTACCATGTACTTTCGACGTACTGATAAGAAATGTTGTTTTTTAAGGTCGCACGGGACATCGAAATATGCGATAATGCAAAGCAAAAACTTACAGTTATTTACAATAGCATAGTTTCTTATGAATCATTATACCCTCAGCAAGAATTAACAGAGCAAAAGTTAATGCATAAGGTCTCTTTACGATATTTTATCAAAACAAAATAGATAAGTACAAATAAGAAAAATTTTTCTTGCGCGACTTTGCATTTGAATATCTCCAAATGCGTTATAAATAGATGTAAAATTTTTTGACATAAGTTAAATTTGATGTGCGTGCTTCCCTATGAAAATATAAAAACAAAGTGTTTTCAAGAACTTTTAATTTTTTTGTCACGGTGTACCTCTCGGTGGAAATGCCCATGTAATATCATTGAAAAACAGTAAATATGGATTTAAAAAAAAAGCTTTTAGGATTTCTTATGTTTTTCATATATCGACTCCAAATTACATCCCAAATAATTAATCCCCAATTAAAGTTTTTGTAGTAACTTACACTTTTATTAAAAATTGGTTAATGCCCACCGTGTACCCTTTTTTCACTCTCGGTTTTCCCATAGGATGTGTTTTTTGATGAATGAAAGTCCAAAAACTCCCGCCCCTGTGTTGTCATCCTTTTTTGAATAGAATACCGAAACAACTATTAATAAAAAATTGTGAAATATTTAAATTCATTTAGGCCTCGATATTAAGTCTGCCATTTGTTGATTTTTTTAATGTGACAGGATTTAAATGAAAGTAAGTTTTCATTTAATTTTCGGACGTAATTTATTTCCAAAATAAATGTATAAAATTTTATTAAAAACAAAAGTTTAAGCTGTTTTTTTTTTATTTGCTGCAGATTTGTATATTCTATTGAAGAAAAAAAAAAGATTCCTCAGTACAAAAAATACAAATTATCTGATTAACGATTTATCTAAATGAATTTCATTACATTTTATGTCGCAGTGCGATCCTTACGAAAATAAATGCTTCCTCTGTATTTGCTAAATTTTTTGATTGCAATAATTAGTTAACTTACCGAAACTTTTTAAGGCCACAAACATCACGCTCTCATTCTCTTGGCAATGTGGACGCTACACGACAACAACAATTGGCTAACGATGCCGTCAATTTCAAATCGCAAACGAAATCTTCCATTAGCAATAATATCATCTTAGAACCAGAAATAAGTCAAGAAACTGAAATAACAGAAGCAACTACAACAACCGCAACAGATCCAGAAACAAATATAACAATTATACAGGTTACTAATGCCCATGAAAAACCTCTTACAGAATATGCTAGCAATAAACAAAATAAAAATTTGGAAAAAACAATGTCAGGAACAGCAGAAGATATTTTTACATTTCCAGAAAACTCCGAAATTTCAAAGAATGAAGAATACAAAAGCAACGTACAAATAATTCCGTCCAATTCAAACAACAGTAGTACAATTCAAGTGATCGGACAAAATGTTACGACCGTAGCCAACCAATACTCAACGCCAGTAAAAAAAAATTTGCCAATAGCAACGACTGCTGTAACTCTTGAAAGCTCCATAGCAAAATCATCTGTTTTTTCAACTCCCGGATCACATTTAGAAAATCATAAAATAACAACCGTACATGTTGGTGACTCCATGGCAGCTACTGCCGTTCCATCAGTATATGGTACTTGTTACACGAACCAAGGACCTTTGGCAGCATCAACAACACCAGTGCTTTCAAAAAAGATAATACTATCAGCAAATACATCGGGCATAACTAATATCACAGTAAACACTACAGAAACCAGCACACTCGCAGTGACAGTTACAAAAAGCAATGTTTCTGCTATTGATAACAATTTAAGATATAATGTAGGCAATATGCGCTATGAAAAAGTCTTTCTATCATCTAGTTTACCAGTTGTAAAACCAGATAGAGCGGAAACTCCAACAACTACAACACTTAGTCCAGCAACTACAAGAGCTACAATACCGCCATTGTCACCAAAAATGACTACACATCTAAGTTCACCTCAACGTCAACCGAATTCCATTCCGAAAATCGATAGACTGAATCTGACAGCTGCGTCATCATCATCACTTCCATCTTCGCCAACACCTATTCTAGCGTTTTGCGCATTAGCAATTCAAACGCAAAAACCATCTACATCCGGACAGGTTCTAATGCCACCTTCTCATACATCTGTGATGCGAAATAATTCTAAACAGTTACAGAGCTCATTACAACCAGCACCTAAAGCAGATGTTGGCAGCGAAAGTCCATCCATGCAACGTAAAATGTTAACACCTAATCACTATGGTGTTACCACTGCTGATACACCGCCTGTTCCGACACGAACGAGATTTCTCACACGTGGTCTTACAGAAGCTGTAATTACCGCGCGTCCAAGTCGCAAAGATTTTTGTTCACCAAAAAAGAAAACTGTAGAAAGAGTAGAGCAGCAAAATAGCAGTAGCAGCAACAATAGTAACGCAACAACTTCTAACAATAATATTGAAACTATGACTTCGGTAAATAACTGTGAAATTAGTCCATCACAAACACATTCTATTGTTGGTCGCACAAGATCTGAATCGCTGGAGCAGCGCAGGCGTAGCTCTTCTACTTCTGAGGCACAAACTCAAAGAACACGGGTCGTCACAAACAACAATGAATTTATTCCTAATCGTGCTGCTTTGGGTGCAGCTGCAATGCGCATGCAGCAACCTCCACATTCATTTCGAAATTTAGAGAATGGTTCTTTATCTCCATCAATTGCTGCTACTTCATCTGTGACAAAACGTATGACGTTACGTGAGCAACAAGTTATGCAATTACGACGTGAAATTATGCATCCAGGTGGTGTTAGATTGCAGCTGCGGCGCAAAGACTGTGTAGGGTCTATTGCTTGGGTCGATGCATTTGGTGCTATATGGTAGGAATTTCTTAAATAGTATTTTAAATATTGTAAAACCTTCATAGTTTTGTTTTTGTACAGGGTCGCTGGTTGGAAACAAAAAGAACATCCGGTTCTGTACAATGCATTACACATCGGTGATCAACTTTTATCAATCGCTGGTATATCGATAACTACAGCAGCTGAGGCGAATAAAGTTATACGCAATACAAATACCCTTTTTGTAAATAAATGAGATAAATGAAAAGTTAAGTTTTAACAAATAATTTATTTTTCTAGGTTGAAGTTTTAATACGACGCATACCATTTGGACGAGGATATGCAATACGTCGCGATCGTGAAGGGCAATGCTTGGGTTTAATTAGAGATGGCAATACATCCACTATTGTAGACGTTGTGCCAAATAGCTTGGCTGCTAGACATGGGTTACCACCTAAGGTAAGTTTTGTATTGGGTGGCTTTGTTGATAAAGGTAAAAACAAATGGGGATAAGTATATCAAGCTCAACTTCTGCTGCCTAATACCACTACGTACTTGTTAATAAGTTTATTTTTTTTTATCTAAAAATTTTCAGACTAAAGCCTGTCTTTTTATGTTCAAATGGCTTTTTTTAATGAGAGAAAAGAAAAAAGTTAAGCATTCCACAATGTTGTTGCACAATAAAGGCATATTGTCTACATCATCACTTAAAAAGTTACTGTATTGTTGGGCAAGTTGCCTACATCTTCATTTACAAAGTTAGCAAGTAGCAGACATACTGCCTACATTTCTACTTAAAAAGCATGCAAAATGTTAGGCAATCAAAATAGTCTGTATAGAAATTTTCTCAACAAAAAAAAAAATCGAAATGAAAAAAATTTATAAATGTATGTATGTATACATATGTCAGTCGTTAGTACGTTTCTTGCGCGCGCATATCGTTACCTTAATATAGAAAGGCCCTAACTAACATTTTTTTCAAAATCGATTTTTTTTTTTTGTTGATTTCGATAGGCCACCCACTTATATACTATTGGTAAAAATGTGTGTGCTACGATTGAAAATAAAGCATTTACAAGCGAATAAAAAAAACAAACTCACTTCAATACTAGAAAACATAAATTTTAATTAAGTTTTTTCGTTCTCCTGTAAAGAAACAAAAATGTTAGTTAGGGCCTTTCTAAGGTAACGATATTAACTCCTGAAACAAATACTTGTTTTTAAATTAATTTTACTGACAGTTTTTATTTATAAATTGATTTGGATAACACAACTTGATTCGACGGAGATTCGAACCTGTTACGTCCTTAGAATAATCTGAATGTTTGAATGAATTGATGTTTTATTAAACACAATTGAACCCAATAAAATCATAAAATTGATGAAGATATAAATAAATCGCATCGACAAAGCGCATCATGCAAATCAATAAATTTTCGGAGTACTTTGCTTTTTTGCCGCTGGGTTGCTTTATTGGATTGAGCCGTGAACCTAATTTATTTTAAATTTATTATTGTTCGCCAATGTCAACGCCTGACACTATTCAAATTTTCGTCCAATAAAAGCACTATTTACCTCTTCTACTAACTACAGATCGCTATTGTTGTGAGCATTATTGTCTACAAAGGGTGTTACTATTTATTAAAAATTAAAATATTTAAAAAAAAATTTTTTTCTTAATTAATTTGTACAATCCAGTGCCTCTTTTTATAAGAAATTTTATCTTTTAAGGCTCAATCTTGTGATGGATCGACACTGACTTTTTGGATGCTTACCGAAATCAATGGGCGAACGCTAAATTTATTTTTTAAAGAAAATGAAATACGTGATCGTTTGAACTCAGTAGGACGAGATATATCTATAATGGTGCAACCATCCGACCTTATAACAAAACTGAAAAAACAATTAAAATCTCTGCGCGGCTACAAGGATTATCTTGTGCAATAATTTATAAATTATTATTTCTCTCAATTTAGTCATCATTTTTAATATTGAATCAAACATAATCAAATAATGAAGAAAGTGACTCGTTTAATGCATGCAATCCGTTCTAAACACATATACACATTCCATTTACTCAACTTTTTAACTATAAATATATATACACCCATATATACATACATATGTACATATATATATAAATATTTACTTAAATATTATATATCTAGGCTTATCAAAAAGAAAAGAAATTTATAAGAAACTGCGAATATATAACATTTTTATATAATTATATATCAAATTTATTCACAACAAAAAGACTTAACTTAAAAATATCCTGTCTTATATTTTTTCTATTTTTGAATTCTTCAAGTATTATACGAAAACTTGAGAGGCATTGAAAATAATTCTCAAACATTTTAGTAAGTTTATTGTATGTACTTTAAAAGTATTAACAATTTTAAAAGAAATTGATTCGATATGATTTGTAATTTTTATTTATTTAATTTTGATGCAATATTAGTAGTGCCTATTTTTACAAAAATTTCATCAAACTAATATACAATATATCAAGTGATTTGTTCTTGTATATTTTACTATTTGTATTATTTTATATTTCTAAATTTTGTTTACCAAGTAAGTTAAATTTTTTTTGTAGAAACAAATATAAAAAATGTATTAATTAAAGAAAAATTTAAAAAAGTTATACTCCCGAATGCAACTCATGTATATTTATTCACAAACTGTATTCTTTGCCGCATTTACAGTATTCTGTTTCCATACACGAAAATTTACAACATTTGGATCCAATTCCGAATAAATAAAAATTGGCATTGAATTCGACATAACCCAAATGGTTCCTTGTTCATCAATCTAAAAAAAAAAGAAATTGTATTGTGTACAGATGTATATTACATACGAGGGCAGTTGAATAAGTCAGTCGCACGAAATTAATTGTAAACAAATTTCGTTATTGTTTATTGATCTGATAGCTTTAAAAAGCAAGACAAATTTTCTGGTCGAAATGGCAACACTTTCATCGTTCGATTGCGAATTAGCTATTACTTTTTGAAAGGAAAAACCTATTCTGAAATCAAAACTAAACTGGATAAGCAATATGGGAATCACCGTCGATTGGAATAATTTTCAAGTGAAGTGAAGTAGATGCACAAATGATCTTAAGCGTTCGATAGGGCCTAAAAGATTTTTATATCAGAAATGATTAAAAAAATCCGCTAAATGGTGGGGAATGATCCAAGATTGAAAGTGCACGAGATTTTTAACGTTACGGACGTCTCAATCAGTCAGTATAATATTTTAAAAAATACATGAATATGAGAAAGATTCCCGTTAGATGGGTGCCATGTTTGCTCACAATTGACTATAAACTCGTTTAACAAATTCTTAGTATTTGGCGATATTGAATCAGAATGGAACTGTGGAAAAATATGCATCCATTACGCCTCAGCAAAGACCAAGGGATAGTCGAAACAATTGATTTCTTGTGGCGAATCCAATCCAAGGAAGTCTAAGTCGATGTTATCGGCAAACAAGGTAATGGTCACATTAATTTTTTCTGTATGTACGCTATATAGATCCATATCGTATACTCGTATCTTGAAGAAGGAATTACAGACGAATTTTATTACTTATTGGATCTTTACAATGACGATATGTAAATTGCTTCTACATTCAACGAATTTTCTAGATTTAGCACCCTGTGACTTCCTGTTTGCAAACGTGAAGACATGGCTCAGTGGAAAAGGGTTTGGTCATGAGGTCATCATTGAAACATATAGATATTTTGAAAGGTATTTTTCCGAAGGGATTCGAAAATTGGAAAGCGTCGAACTAAATTTATCGAGCTAAATAGAAAATGGAAAAAGCGAAATTTAACAAAAAATGAACTACTCTTATTTTTCTTTGACTTATTGAACCTCGTATGCATGAGTTTTGTTACCGTTAAATCGCTCGGATAAATCATTCGCTGCGAGTCTTGTGCCACAGTACCATGATTATCTGCCGAAAATGGCTTATTAGTGTTCCAGCAGCCCACGCCATTGAGTTGGATTTCATCATAAAAAATAACACCAGTACGTGGATCATACTCATGCATAGTTGACTGGTGATTTGCACCGCGATTTCCCAATATTTGAAAATCGTTGCCATGATCAGAACGCAAAGCGTTAGTTTCGTTTTGTAAAACCTCGTTAGATACCATAAATTCATTTGTGCTTGCCATTGCATGAAAATAAACGTTTTTGAATCCATTCGCGTTAGGTGATCCAACTGTTACTGAAAAAATACCATCATCCCATCTAAAATTTTGACCGCCAACATTAAGATCACCACCAAGAGGATCAAAATTAAAGTAGTTATGGTTAAAAGTCCAAATTTGATTCCCTGCAAAGCTAAAAAAAATTAATACATTTATTTAAATTTTTTCTAAAAGTAGACGAATTTAAAACTGACCTGTACACGGAAAGCTGATTATTGACGAGATCTGGTATGTAGGCAAAAGCTGCGTTACAATTCATTCCTGTTATATCAACCGTTATACTTGCCAAACCACGACCAGTGTCGGCAGCACTTTGTGGAATTTCGAATCGCCGTATAACACGATCGTTTCTTAAATCTATAACCCATACCGATGGACGTTGAACTTGCGTTCGATTGTCTGGAAAGAGCATTAGCTTACATTATGAGTTATAATTTTTTACGAAAGCGAAAAATCAAAAGTCGCAAAGGAGTTGTTATATAAAAAATTAAATTATTATTTCATTATTTTTCTGTGTACTTTTTAAGGAGTTGGTTAATATTCATGAAACAATTACTTACATTGTTTTTCAGGCTTGATTATTTACTTAAATATTTCAAGAAAAGGTTTACTTTTACAAGCCCTAGACACTTAAACAGTGTTACTACATATATTATAGTATCGAATGATGTAGCGAATAAATAATTTGTACAAATTAAAAACTCCTTTCTGAATTTTGACGCCAAGTGCTACTAAAATACCTGGATACTCTAGCATTCCAGTGTCAATGAACCATAAACGCTTGCAATCATCAACTGTTGTACGATAAACGGATATCAATCGATTTGGGTTTGGTTGAAAATTTTGCTACGATTGAAAATATAGGTATTAATTTTTTTAATGCTGGTTGTTTATTTCATAAATAAAGAAATACTTAGGAGGGGTATCGAATATGTACTAAATCGGCCTAACTAATACAATTTTAAAAAAAGTATGTATGTACATACAATATACATATGCAGGGTTTCGAACCCTGTAAATTTTGGGTGCGGGTACGGGTTCGGGTTCAATACCTTGAAATTTAGTGGGCTCGGGTTCGGTTCGGGTTCTGGTTCGGGTTCAATTTCTTTCCGAAAAAATAAAAAATTAAGCATTTAAATTTATTTTAGTTATTTTTGAAAAAAATGTCTACATGTAGACTGATCTTTGATATGTACAGTCCGCGACAGAACGATAGCGCAACTAGTTTTTCGGTGTTTTAAAGGAATTACAACAATTATTAAAAATTTATTTTCATGGTATATATGTATTCTTAAAGTTATGGAAATAAATAACTTGTAAAGAATTTTGAATTAAACCAAAAACTTTAATTTTAAGGTACGACAAAACGGTAGCACAAAATTTATGTAACTTAAACTCGATCTGTTTTAAAAAAATAAAAGTAAAACATTATTTTAATAATGGGTGGATCCTTCTTTATTCTCTACGACTTCAGTCAGTCGATTTTGTAAGGATTTAAATAGCTTTTTAACGTATTTTCGAAGAAGAGCTTCACATTCGGCTAATATGCTCTTTTTGAGCTCGTGGAAGACTGATACTGCCGGTTTTTTGCAAACACCTGTCGTGCCAAAAAACCCCAGCAGTTTTCAATAATTTCTTTATTTGTGTTTTTGGAACAATATAAAATTTAATATGTATGTATTTTACAGAGCTTTTATGTTCAGCAGTTTTAGTGCAAAAAACAACAAAAAATTACAATCGCAATATGCATTAAAGAAACAAAAAATGGGCAACGAGCTGCTTATACTAATTTACATTGTTCCAAAAACACAAATAAAGAAATTACTTCTCGGTGAGCAAACCGATATTTACATATAGCACTTGCAACTTCGTTCGTATCGCCAGAAAAGCGATAGAAGAATGTGTGCGTGCACTATGTTTATGTTTTTGCTATGATTCTTAACTGGTCAATGCAGAAAATAAAATATAGTGTGCTTGCAGACTATGAAACGTCGGCTAACAAAGCTTACTGATGAAATGAAGTAGCGATCATGGAAACTAGTATAAGCAGCTCGTTGTCCATTTTTTGTTTCTTTAATGCATTTTGCGATTGTAATTTTTTGTTGTTTTTTGCACTAAACTACTGAACATAAAAGCTCTGTAAAATACATATTAGTTTTCAATAATATTAAGGTCAGGTAAACGCGCTGGCCCTCCTAGATGATTCAAGTTATTGTACCGGAAAAACTATTTTACTATTTTTGCTGAATGAATCCTTCAATATCCTGCTGAAATATCTTGATATCACTGGTTAATTGCTGCCTACGTAGAACTACTTCATTTCCGATAAAGTTTAAGTAGTCCACGCTTTTCATTTTTGAGGCATAATCTTTATTTCGAGTCTTCCGATTCCAGCCCATATATTAACACTTAGATAATAATTGGCAATAAAACTTGAACCTGAACCGAATTTTTTATTGGGTTTGGGCTCGGGTTCATATAATATTACAAAAATCATTGAACCGGAGCGGGTTCAGGGTTCGGGTTCGGTTTGGGTTCGAAACCCTGCATATATGTATGTATACAGTATGTGGTTTTAACCTTCCTTGCTCTCTCGTCAAATGAAGACGTGCTCTTGTTTACTGTTGAGTTTTCGTTATATTTTTTACGGCAGTTGTTAATATTCTAGTAATTGGATTCGAGCTTTATGTTATATATTTGTTTGCATCGACGAAAGCTTTAACTGACAGTTTATATGAGTTTTTAAATCCCAGACATTGTGAAAGCAGCCCTAAGTCGGCCAACTATGTAGCAGATTTTCGAAAATTGTATTTATATATAATTTATCCATACCCCCTCCTTTCGGGTAATGTTAATTTATTATGATTTGATTTTCAACAAAGTGTTTTTTACTTCAATTGCTGATTCTTGAAAACTTAAATATATGATATTTTTAACGTGAAGCTTGCGGTAAAATAACTATTTTGAAAAACACAACTGCTTTTTCTGAATAAAAACATAACGCACACTACGTATATGTTTACTTACGTTTAATTGATTAGTATCAAAGTTAGGATAGGCATATAACTTCGGACTGGGATTATTTCCATCTTTTCTCATATCGACATAGTTTAAGGTCGATGGCACACCGATGCGCCTTCTGGGTATGGTAACGAACAAACGGCCATTATAGTGTGTTGCACCCATTGGTACATTATTATATGGTATATATGATGCATTTATAGAAGCACCATTACTGCCACTCCAACGAGTGCTTGTTGTGGTTGGTTCATCTCGGGATGTTAATATCCGTTTCTCCGGTGAACGTTTGCCGCGACTTTCACGTATATTCTCCAATTGATCTGGGAACACGAAACTTCCTATAATAAAAGTTGCGTGCAAGAAAATTTTAATTATTATTATCTTAAGTATTACAAATTTTAAATTGGCTTTTGCTACTAAAAAACAGATACATAATACTAAATTCAAAGTCATACAATTACTTTGTCTTATACTTACTACACTAACAATATTTTGAACAGAGATTTAAGAGTTAATAACAAGAAATACTAGATTAACAGAAATTTACATACGAAAATAAACATTACATACACTAAAAATCATAACATTTTCTGTATTAAAAATCAAACCTTACCTAAATTAAAGTTTTAAACAAAATTTAGACAAAGTAAAATGCTATTGCAACAAAGAAAAGTGGACAGATAAATGCAACTTAAATTGCACAGCGATATTCATACACCTTAGGTATAAGGGAAGAGCGTTCCAAAGACGAATTGAAAAAATAAAATTTTCCTTTCAGAAGTCAAACAGGAGAAACGAAATTGAAAGATTGTGCTTGAACGACTTGATCGCGAAAATGTCGATCTGGAAAACAAGATTTGGTTGTTTTGTGTAATTAATTTTATGCAATAAAATTAGCGTGCGATATTCTGAAAATTTATATTATGGATCTTCTAGCACTTTGTGAAACATGTTCTCGGAGTTTCAGGTCAAAAACATATACATATGTATTATTAAAAAGTACATTTAACTTGTGCTTAAATAAAAAATCACAGTAAGTAAGATTTCACAACCATATAGAAGTTTAAGTACAAGATATGTTTTAGCAAAATCTGATATGAATGGGTGTAAAATATTATATTAAATGAAATCTATGATAGAATTGCTATGGTTCATTATGACATTTGCCATAAGGATTAGTCTCATCAAATTACATACATATTTTAAGTAAAACTTGACCATTATAGGGTTGGATGCTGATATTTTCGCGGGTGTGGGATAATTTCAAAATCTCTGCAATATTGGTTTCTCTGCCTAAGTCATAAAGTGAAAAACGAAAATAAAATATGATTGTTTTTGTCGTTTCTCATTTGAACTATGTAGTATTTTGCACATGATTTTTGGGATCGATTTCCTGGTAAAAGTTCAAGTCTTAAATAAGTATTATCTTCCAAATGAGATGTATACATATGTGATATTCAATGCCTCAGAATTTCCAGAGAAATTAAAAAAAACTCGATAGTTATACTTTGATGCAGGGAAGCCATCTTCTTTTTAGGAAACGTCGCTAGAGCACAGTTTAAAAGTTTATACTTTCTACAGTCGGTAAATACATAGTTAGCATTCAAATAATTGTTTAACTAGTTTTATGAAAAGCTAGTTTAAAAAAAAATAGTTAGTTTAAATAAAAATGATTCAATAATACTTTAAATAATAAGTATCAGTATGTAGGTAGGAAAATATGTTTATTAGACCTGTTCAAAAATTTATTCATATTCGAGTATATTCTCATTTAAAACAAAAAAAAATTCTACGGTTACTACCAGAGCTGCAAAACGGAACGTTACAGAAATCTTCCTTACATATTTCATATGTAATTTTTTCCATACAATCATTCTGAAGTGTTTCTGAAAGGTTCCAAAGTCAACGTTTCCCGAACTTTTCAAATGATATATTTCTGACACGGTATATGCGAAATCTTTCACATGTAATCATTCTGAAGTGTGTCTGCAAGGTTCCATATATAAAATTTAATGTCTTAATTTTTCTAATGATAACTAAGTAATTAATGTCTTATGATTATAGATAGTTAGATTATTGATAGCTAAAAATTAAAAAACGTCACAAATAATAACTCCATATTTAGTTGAACGCAAGTGATGACACGGGAAAAATGAAGCAATAATTTAGAGTCCCGATGACGTAATAAAATACCACCACAAGTGACGCAGAGTACAAAAGAAAAGTCCGATGACGTAATAAAAAATGCTTTTTCCCCTTAATCTTACAAGATTTATGTAACGAGATTTCAGGAATGTTTCAAATGAAATGAAAATACAGAATTTGACACATTGTTGTAGAAAGCTTCCTGAAATGGCAATGAAAGATTCTGAATCGTGTCTGAAACTTTGTAAGGTTCCATGTGAACGGCATACGAAACGTTACATGCGAGTGGACCAACATCTGCACACACCTGGGTCACATGCATTATCATTATTTGGGGTCTAACGTTTGAGGCATGGGCGTAGACAGAAAATATATTTGCTTAAGCCCACAAATATTGCAGAAACTTTAAGGAAATTTTCCGACATCCGGCAAAAAGAGCGGAATAAGATATCGTAGTGTGATCAGTGGCAGAGTTAGGGTTATTGGCGCCTGGGGCTAAACGACACATTTGCCGCCGGTTTATCACATTTTGTTTACGCATGTTTCATTAAATGAATAACGAGGACCATTTTTCCCCGCTCCAAGCTATTACGCCCGGGACGACTGCCTCAGTAGTGCAGTCTCAGCTGCACTATCAATGAAGTAGTTAAAGAGACATGGGTAATGGGAAAAAGAAAACACCAACAGTGCAAGCGACGTCAGGGCTATAAAAAGCCCTTTGTGTGGTTCGCGTTATTTGTTGCTATTCTTTTATGCAAATGATCTCATTGTTGGTGATGTCGTGTCTTCTTTTTACATCAAACATATTTATCAGAATGAATAAATATGAGATTTAAATTTCATTTAAATAATTTGTTAATTGCTGTGTTTTTTTTTATTTAATTTTTTTGTTTTAGTTAGTTGCAGTTATGATAGATGTAGCTGTGTCGGCAACTGCTGTTACTGTAGATGCTTTTGTTGATTTTGTATGTAGCCGGAAAGATTAGCCTCGGTAAATCACATACATTTTTTGACTATAACTTGAGACAGTTGATTTGTGAGTGTGTCTATACTCGGCATGTAATGTTTCAGAAAGCTTCAGAAATAGTACGCAAATGTACTAGAAATATATCATTTGAAATATTGCAAACGGAATGTCACAAAAACTCTTATCTAACTGCAATCATTGTGAAGAGTTTCTGAAGGGTTCCAGATCTAATGTTGCTAAATTTTTTTTATGAAATCTAAACAATGTTTTATGCTTCAATACTATTTTTTTGTTATTTGCATTGTGTATTTACAAATGTAAAAAGAACTATGCGGATGTTAGAAACACGAAACGTTCAATCAAATGGTGGACATTGACACATTGCAGAAAGCTTTCTGAAATGAAAATGAAATGCTTCTGAAAGGTAACTGAAACTTTGCAAGATTACGTGTGATAAATTTCTGAAAAGTTAACTAAACATTACATGACGAGTGGGAATGTACGTCCCTGAAATGAAAATGAAATGAAATGAAATGAAAATTTTTACGGCCCACACTTTCACTTCTTGAGAATTTTATGGCAAAGAAAATGGCGAAATTTGAGAAAGTTCTACCCGCATCTTTACTCAAAGCCTTCTTAGGTGAGCATCTACGTAATAAAAAAATTTTCCCTCCAATACGTTCTAAGTGAAGTGGTTTGAACTGTGCGACATCATAGGAATAAATTTATGCATAATTGTATCTACTAGGGCGGAGTAAAAAAAATGTTTGCTGATCTACCAAGGTAACTTAGGATCTGGTGTCAGTAGTTAGTATTTTTGGTTTATTTTTGGTCAATACTTAGATTAGCATTATTGTGTTTAAGTAAACCATGTACCTTTGTAAGCTTGATTTTCTGAAAATCACTATCTGTTGGAAGCCCCTGCGCCGGTAAAAAAATGAAATGAACAATTAAAAGCAATGCATGGTTTTTTATCGTATTCAATTGTTTCTCAAATACTACCCGTTTTAATAAAATCAGTTCAACAGTTCCCAAGAAATATTGATTTTCAGAAGGGTTATGGTTAAACTTCCGAAGGTCTTTTTTCTCCACATGGTCAACTTTAATTCAATAATGCTAATCTGAAAGGTTGACAAAATGCAAAAAAAATTGATACACGAATTTTTCTATTTTTCATTTTACCCTAATGTAAACACTTATTTGTTTCTGGATTAGGTTGGAGACTGATGTTTCCGCAAACGGGGTAACTGTAAATCCTTATATGCCACTGTCAAATAAAAAAGGATCAGGACGAAATATTTCCTTTAATCTCTTTGAACTCCTAAGAATTTCTTCCATTGAGTATTTCTTATAAATTCTGATATAGTGAACGAGAATAAAATTTTCAATGAGCTGAAAAAGTATAAAAGTCCAAAAATGTTGTGAAGACGAAAAATTTTTTATAATTCCAAGAATGTTGAACAAGTCGATAAAGTTGTAAAATGCTGAAAGAGTCGAGTAAGCAAAATGTTGAAATTTTTAATGAAAAGGGATTAAATTAAATACGTCGTAATCTGTTGAATAGATCGAAATAAAAATGTCGAAAGGGTCGAAACGTTAAGATATCAAAAAAGATTGGTAAGAATTCGAAAAAGGTTGATAACAGTAGCGTACCTAGGGGGGAGGGGGGGAGGAGTAGAGGACGTAAAAATGGTCCCCGTAATATGAAATTAAAATTAAATTTTTACCAACTTGAAAATATTGTGAACCTTTTTTTTAGCTAAATTAAAATAATTCGAAATAATAAATTGCAATGTGTGGTGGAAATTTTGTAACTTAATTTGATATATTAATTTGAAATATATCTCATTTTGCTAGGATTTCCGAGATGTCAAAAGTGAAGACCTTTTTTTTAGTAAATAAAATGTTTCCATACTACAAAAATAAACGAAACTTTCTTTCGGTGGAAGAAGTCTTAAATCTTGCTAACGTCGAAAAATGTTGAATAATTCGAAAATCTTGAAAAAATTGCGAAGTCCAAAAAAGCTGGATAAGTCGAAAAATGTTGAGAAACTTGATAAATTTTGAAGAATTTAATACGTTAAAATATGTTGAAAAATTCAGAATATTAGATATTAATCTTTCGATAAAAATCGAAAAATGTATCAAAAAAGTAGATAAAAGTCTAAAATGTAACACTATGATGAGGCGTTGCTTATCCAATTCATTTAAGAGTAGATGTTCTGGCATACAAATTTGTAAAGATAATACGTTTTCCTTAGGAAGCAGGGTTGCCAAGTACACGTCACAAAAATCGTCCAATTTCCGGCTAGTGAACAAATTTTTGAATTCCAACTAGGCCCCCGGCTTTGACATGAAATTTTGAGCTTGGCCGGACCTGCATTTAAATTTTTCTTAATTTATTTCTAAGATATGTTAAATTATATTTCCTTTCTTTCAAACGTTTCTTTATAACGATTTCATAAGCAAATGCTATTTTTTTGAATAGCCAAATTTTTATGTAATGTGTCTCAACAAAGTACGGGAGAAGTCTATTTAGCAAGTATCTCCAGTGTATGACCAACAAGTCATATATCTGTGGAAATTTGACAAAACAACCACTTTCGATCTACGGTAATAATTCAAAACAGCATAAACTCTTTGCTTCAACGCAAGACTTAAGCTATATTGAATTATTACCGTAGATCGAAAGAGGTTGTTTTGTCAAATGTCCACAGATATGTACATATGTACATATATACGTACCATTATTTCCACCATATTTTTTTTAATTAAATTTTACATTACATATACATATATGTATGTATATCGGTCATTCTTTTAATAAACGCACACTTTGTATTTTTTGACGTTTTTGAACATTTTTTGAAACCAAATATCTGAAAAACTATAGGAGATAGGATGAAAAACTATTTAATCATATTTGTTTAGAAGTTCTTTAATTTTATAAAACAAATTAAAAAAATTTAAATAAATTTGTTTAAACATTAATTTTTTCAAATAAAAAAATTTTTCTCAAAATATTTTCAATATAACACCTTTTGTTTTTTTTGATTTTTTTATATGGTATTCCTCAATCAATCCTAAGAATGCATGTTCTTTCATATCGAAATTCCCGCCATAACTTTGGAAACTACTTTTTTACTGATGATGCGCATGGTGCGTTTTTCAACATAAAATTCGACATAAAAATATTTTTTTTTTTTTATTTTTTGTTTTTTTTTTCTGTAATGTTATCTGCAATCAATCCTAAGAATGTGTCTGCATTCAAAATGAAATTCCCGACATAACTTTGGGAAATATTATACAATTCATTCAATTAGACTGAAACGCGCCTTCATAAAACGATCATATTTTCCAAAGCTATGGCGAGAATTTTGAATGAAATGCAGATTCATTCTTAGGATTGATTGAAACAAACATTACAAAAAAAAAAACAAAAAAAAATTTTTTCGAATTTTATGTTGAAAAAACATGATGCACGTCATCAGTAAAAAAATCATAGTTTCCGAAGTTATGGCGGGAATTTCGATATAAGAGCACGTGCATTCTTAGAATTGATTGAGGAATAACATATATTTAAAAAAAAGCAAAAGGTGTTATATTGAAAATATTTTGAGAAAAATTTTTTTAATTAAAAAAATTAATGTTTTAACAAATTTATTTAAATTTTTTTCATTTTTTTTATAAAGTTATAGTATTTCTTAACAAAAATGATTAAATGGTTTTTCATTCTATCTCTTATAGTTTTTAAGATATTTCGTTTCAAAAAATGTTCAAAAACGTCAAAAAAAACAAAGTTTATTAAAAGAATGACCGATATACATATTGCGTTTACCAGCAAAGCAAAACTTAAATAAATTTTATATTTAATATTTCAACCTTTGTTCGGATTTGGTTTTGAAGGTCGGACTCCACTACCACCAATGCTATTTCCGCCGTTGCCTCTATTGTAAAAATCCATTTGCTTCCATTGAAACACTTCTACGATCCCATCACATTTCACAGATTGTGCAATGCTGATTATAATCATAAAAATCACACATATTTTCTTATGTCTCATTATCTCCATTCTAAGCAGAGGCCGGTTGTTGTGATCCCAAAAAATATATTAATAATATACTATGTATTGCTATTTTACAAATGTAAGATCAGAGCTTAACGAAAGCCAAATTAAAACTAAAGACTATACTCCTCTTTCTTCTTAAAATAAATCGAAAAATGTTGAAAATTAACTTTTGACACCAGCTCTGAGCACACGAACTTATGCAATTTACTTCGAAAAGAGTACAAAGTTTGCTTACCTACATGTGTATACCCTACAGCCTAGGTGTAGAAACAAATACGAGAAGTATCGGCGTGTTGATAGCGAAAGTGAAATATTTTTTTTTTTAATTAATTGAGCTTAAAAACCTCCCGACTTCTTTAGAATGCTATGAGTGTCGTAATAAAACAATGCTTGATTATATTAATAGCTATATGTATTTAAAATTTGGATATATTTAGGGTACAATAAGGATCATAATTGCCGTCTGTTGAAAAATGGCGAGATTCTCTTTTGCTTTGTTTAAATTTACATTAAACAAACCAATACGTTGAAACCGGTTTTAGCACAGCAGCTTATCATTGAGTGTTCGTGATATAGATAAAGTCTTAGGAGATAATCAAATATAAACGATGTGAGTAAGGATAAACGACCTTGAACCACAAAACTGAGTACTTATTTCATTCTATAAGGAAATTTTAATTATTATGATTGGTAATCCCTTAAAGGACCTTAATTTTTTATGTTTCAGCTAAAATCTACCTTAGGCTCATAAAAAATTAGAGTTTTTTTAAATAAGCATTGTATGCGCAGAATAAAATAAAAATTGTAAATGGTTTGGTTCCACGTTATTTATGCTCTTGAATAATTTTTATTTTGTTTTGTTGAATAAAAATTTTTTTTACAATTCAAAAATATTTGAAAATTGAAATTTAAAAATAAAATAAATTTTTAAAATATGAACGATATTTTTATTTTGAAGATTCAACAAAGTTTGATATAAGATCTGATTGAAAATCTGTTAGTTAAAGTTTCAGTGAATAGTACATATGATATGGGGTTTCTTCTCGGAATGAGAGATAATAAGCTGTAAACTCGTATACACCTTCATTTTATTGTTCTTAAAGTTGTCTCAAAAGTCTCATAAATTCTCGTGTCGTAAATTGTTGAAGGTCAAAGGTCACAAAACTCAGTTTATCGCGATTATCTCGGTTTCTATAGCTCCAATGATGTAAACATTTATAATAAAAATTGTTGAGCATAAAATATGCGACATATTTTGTTTCAAACAATTTTTCATACGCCCAACCGTTTTTGAGATAGATGGCAGCGCTCAGCCATACTCACTGAAATGCAAGGTCAACCGTGAATCTCAGTGTATAATACTTTGTATAAAGTTATTAAATCATTGAAATATCATTAACAATAAAAAATTTGTATTATTTATTAGTTAATATTGTACATTGTATTTAATAACATTTTACATACATATATCTAATATATTCATTTAATAATACTTACATACCTACTTTGTGTATTTTGTGGGAGAAACTCAAAAAGGTATCTTATAAATTTGCCTTGTGAGAAGAGTTTATGTAGACATACTTTTTTTAATTTTCATATAAAAATTAACTTATTGAAAATTTTAAATGTGTTTTTCTCCCACTTTATGTTTTTTGAGTTATGACAGTCTTGAAGTAAGTGAGCGATATACATATACAACACCCTCTGAGTTGCATAGCATAACACCCATCTTCTTAGAAAACCGTGCAAATAAAAATCGTGTAAAAAATATTTGCGAAATATGGTAAATTTGAGGATATGTTCCACAACCTTAAGAAATTGTGAAAGATAAAAAAACTTTAAATATTTTCCAAAAAACGCTCCAAAAAAGTAATAATGAATGAGATCCATATTATTTTTAAAACAGAAAACAATTCTATTTTAATACAAAAAAAATTAAAATTAGTATGTATATCGTTACCTTAATATAGAAAGGCCCTAACTAACATTTTTTTTTATATCGAGTTTTTTTTTTTTTGGATATCGGTAGGCCACCCACAAATACACTATTGACAAAAATGTGTGTGCTACGATTGAAAATCAAGCGAATAAAAAAAAAACAAACTCACTTCAATTCTCCTGTAAAGAAACAAAAATGTTAGTTAGGGGCTTTCTATATTAAGGTAACGATATGTATGCTGAAAATTCAGTTCATAAGCACAAAATATCATATAAAATTTAAATTGAAATTAAAATGAAAATTAATTTCGCAACTATTCATCGCTACTTGATAACTAGCGTTTACGTTTATTACGGGCTGGACAAAATTTTCAAATTAGTACCAGGAAACCAACTTTGGTGTTGAGGTTGAAAAGGGGATGTCCATTAATTACGTGAGTCAAAATAGGGGGAGGGGGTCAGGCAAAATCTAACCAAGGGAAGGTGGTCAAGGAAATCCTCACGTCAACTTTTTAATGCAGAGAATTTACGTTATTATAGCAGATAACCAGATTGTATCATAAAAATTATTTAAAAATTATTATTTAAATCTTACGGGAGGGGGGGAGGGGTTCCGTCTAGGGTTGTCAGATTTTTGAAACGCAAAATTAGTACATTCAAGTATATTCAACGCAAAAAATCAGTAAAAATTTTTTACCTCATTTATTGTTTTATTTATTAAAAAAAAAGTCAGAACTTTTCGGATTGCACAATGCGCTAGCAAAATAACAAAATGAATTAAATATGCTAGAACCATTTTACTGACTCCTAGGTACGCTACTGGTAATAATTAAATATTAAATGTAAAAATTATTTAGTAATTCAAATAAAATCTTAAAATCAGTACCAATTGCTAAAAATCAGTATTCGTACTGATTTCAGAATCTTAAAAAATCAGTATTTTTACAGAAAGTTAGTAAAAATCAGTACATGTACTGATAGAATCAGACATGACAACCCTAGTCACATCTCACCAAGAAGAGGGGGGGGGGGTCTGAATTTTCAAAAAAAAAACACCTCACGTAATTAATGGACGCCTCCAAAGTCGAAAAAATATGCAATATGTTAGAGGTATTCATCTAACTGTTCAAAACCCTTGCAAACTGTGCAAGTTGTGCATTTTTGAACAAACTGCAAACGAACTGTCAGAAATTGTACAACTTGCACAGTTTGCGAGGTGAAAATTTTTAATATGAAAAGCGAGAACCTTTTTTTTTGCTTCGAAACATTTTTTAGGTAGTTTAAGGTGCAACCATTCCAAGTATTCGCACTTTTTTCCCCCTGTAACTCTCACCATCACCAATGCATTATACTGCTTAAAAAAATATTAAAAGTTCCCAATATTTGCCGCCCCTAAATACTTACCGCCTTAGGCACTAGCCTAGTGTGCCTGTAAGGTAAAGCCGAGCCTGGTTGAATGATAATAAATAAGTCGAAAAATATGGAAAATATTTAAATGGCTGAAAAAGGTTGATAAAATACATATAGAAAATGTTGAGAAACGTTACAAAAGTATGGAAAATGTTGAAAAATTAAATGAAAAATGACTTAAAGAGTCAAACAAGCATGAAAAATGCTGAAAAAAGTTGAAAGAGGTTCAAAAACTCGGAGGTTGGAGAACGAGGATGAAAGGAGGTTAAAGAACTCGAAAAGAGTTGAAAATCTCGGAAAAGGTTGAAGAAGTCGATAAGAATACATATAGAACAAGTTGGAAAAGATTGAACGATGTTGAACAGCTGAAAATGGTTTATAAAGTCGATAAAATGTGGAAATACATATGTTGAAAAAAGTTGAATAAGTTTAAAATCTCTGAAAGTTTCGAGTAAAATTAAACTAATGAATAAAGTTGAAAAGGTTAATGGGTCGAAAATATATGGAAAATATTAAAATAGTTAAAGCGTGTAATAAAACGAAAAAATATGAAAAATATTGAAAATTTATTGAAAATGGTTGAAAAAGTTGCCAAAATATGGAAAATGAGAAAAAAACAAGGTTGAACAAGTCGAAAAAAATTGAAAGAGACTTTTTGTTAACAAGGTAGGGGCCACGTCCACGGATGTACTCTAGTCGAATTCCATTTAATATCAAATCTTATAAAAGCTGGCATCTCTATAACAGGTTTTATTAAAATTACTCTGATAGTCACTGTACGCTTGAAGCAAGATCGATAAAATTGTCTACCAAATCTAACAATGCACAATTATTATATAGTGTCTTGAGATTCCAAATACATAATACGCGAAATCGGATCTGCTCATTTACTCGTTTTATGGCCATTTTAAGGTTTAGCACTTTGGCCGACACGGTTCGTTTCAAGCAAAGTCAAGATCGGTAGAAATTCTTAAAAGTCCTATAAAAGAAGCTATACAACTTTTTTTTTTGCTACTAGGGCGGTTTGGGGGATATGACGTTGTAATATTTAAGCTTTAGGGCCTCTTAAAATCTTAAAAAACTTTAAACTTAGCCAATCTTAATTTTGCTTATATGTGCATCAAATCCTTAAGTTTCATCAAAATCGATGTGGCCGTTTTCGAAATAATTTTGACATATACATTTGTATATATGTATATATGTCACCGGCCAAACTAATTCTTAGATAAACTAGTTTTTCCTAGGCCAAACTAGTTTAATTGAAGGCCAAAAAGTATGCAATTTAATTTTAATGTAAAAGCACTGTGAATAGCGAAGCCAGTGTTGCATATATTATAGACTGAACCGCGAAGCCGAGATTGGACATATTAGAGGATGTAAATCCTGAACCGCCAATTTCCCTTACTTACGACTTTGCTGCTGTCGTAGACTTCACTAACCACAGTGCTCTTGCATTAAAATTTCATTGCACATCTTTAAGCTTAACGGAACTAGTTTGGCCTAAAAACTAGTTTGGCCGGTAACATATACATATATATAAGAACCTCTGTAAGCCGAACTTAAAGGGAGACGCCAAAAAATTCCAGTTATAGAGTTTTCGACTTATGGAAACCTTCGACTTCGACAATAAAGTAATAAAGTTCAAATGAAATTACGTATTCATAAATTCCTTTATCATTTCATAAAATTGGTTTATTGTACTGATATGTACATAAGTAGGCTTTTACATTGATTTCTAAGAAACAATGATGTACATTGCCGGCATATTCTTAAAGTCGGTAACTTATTTTTCTTCGAGGTAAGAGGTAGAGGTAATTCGTTTCAAATAATCGAGTCTTAAAGGTTGTAAAATCAAACATTGCTATGTTCTAGATGCAGAGGTCAAATTTATTTTTTCGAGTTATAGAGGGAAAATATGTACTGAATTTACTTGTAGGGACTCTCTAATTATTTCGACTTATACAGGCATCAGATTACGAGCAATGGATGGTTTGGGGCTTGAAGGGAAGGGAACACAACATTTCTTCGAGTTTGGGAGAATTTCGACTTATCGAGGTTCGACTTAAAGAGGTTTCACTGTATATACACATACATAATATATACATCTAACTCTGTTTCTACACGGTTTTTTACATGATTTTGAAATAGCACGGATCGTGTAGGAACAGAGTTGGGTGTATTATAATTCTTTGAGCTTAAAGCAAAGGGGACGATATTACTTCTTTGCCTGAAGGGTAAGTAAAAAACTTAGGCAGAACTCTTCTCATCTAGGACAGTTTTACAAGCTGAGCAATGACAGTATTGCACTGAACTGCTCCACCAGAAATTTGTTTGGAATGAAAACTTGACTGTGAATGAAAGGAAAAAGGAAAACGACGAAGAAAACGGACAACAACAACAACAATCGCTCGAAAACGACGAATAGAGATCGAAAGAAACGAAGAAATTCACACACACTTTTTACGAAAAATAAAAAAAGCAGCAAAAATCCACAATAGAAATTTTTTGCAAGTGCAAGAAATTTAATTAAAGTTTTTAAAACACAAGAAAAAGTTTTCAATTTTTGTTTTTGCATAATTTCATTGTTAAGAATATTAAGAAAAAGAGAGTGCTTAAATGCCAAGTGGATTTGGTGTAAATTGGAATTTGAGTAAAATAAAAAGACAACGCTAGTGAAGGTAAAAAAAGAATAAGAAAAGACAGGCGAAGGTGTCTTGCGGAATAGTTTTTTGCTGCATCCATCCATCAAACAACGCAACTTTGCTAGGAGCGGTGGGAAGATTAAAAAATTTAAATGCAGTAAGTGTACATATATTTAACACAATTCCGAAATCTCTAATGAAATAATAATTGACGCCTCCAAGTGCAGTTCATTGTTAAAACCAAATACGGTGCTTCCAAATCAGACGCTTTAGATCGGTCGCTTAATTGGACCAAGATCCATAGCGAAAACTAATGGAAACACAAAAATCCAGCGAATTGCGCGTTCGACTACGTAGACTTAAATCTGGCACTGAAAAACTACGCGCCGGAATGTCCTCTACATCCACCTCCAATGTGCCGAACACCAATGCGACGACATCGGCAGCCTCAACGTCAGCGTCAAATTTGGTTCCCCAACAACAACAATCTTCAGACTCGGAAGATGATGATTTTGCAACGGTTCATTTTAAATTAGCGGCTGCATTGGAAGCTGCTGCTGCGCATGCATCAGGATTATCGTTTGATTGGTGTAAAAGTCCAAACTCGGATGTGATTGGAGATAGCTGCCTAGAAGCTGCCGCATTAGAAGCGCCACAGCCATCTCAACCAAAGATGCTAGGGAAAACGCCAGTCGAGGAACGACAAAAATCAACATGTACAGGTTCACAGAAGGATAATGTAGCTGATGTTGCCAAAGAGCTAGTGCAATTGGTTATATCAACTCCATCTCACAGTAGCAGTAGTTCGTCAGTTTCTGATGAAAGCACCGAGGATTTGGTTAAAATAACGCTTGTCACCCCCTCTAATAGTGCTTGCTCCAGCGAAGATGAAGCTACTGCCGCTACTGCTACTAAACGACACTACACAATGGATAATATACTAACTACCGTTGAACCTTCATCAAATATATCTAATGATATTCATAGTTTTCAATCTCCTTTAGCACCATTAAAGGAAAATGATGCAGCTGTTTTACCACATGATACTAGTAATGGTGCTGATGGTGGTGCAACTGCAAATCTTACAAATAACGATATGGACGAGGAAGATGACCTCGTTAGTCCTACTACCGTTGTAACAAATATTTTAGCGTTACCGCCTTTTGATCCTTATGCGCCACAGTCAAAAGTTCAGCTCATAATAAAGCAAATTGTTTCGTTGGCCCAACTTAAGCAGCGTATTTTTGACAGCTCCAAAGGTGCTATTAGCAAGAATGGTCCCTTGTCGGAATGTGAACGCTTGGCTGAAATGGTACGTCAATAAAAGATAAAGAACTTGAAAAAAGAACATATTATGATAGAAAATTGTAAGAGTAGTATGTAGTTGAAAATATGACTTTATTTTTACAGCATTACGCTTCTGTAATTAATAAGACATTGGATAAATTAGTTGATATTATATTTGCATCGACTTGGGACTATGACAGCGACATCGGTTGCATGACATTGATATTCAGATTCGGCGTTGTTTCCCTAAAGAAATATAATTTTTCATTAGAAAAAATACGTTTTTGATATGCGCTATTAAATCTGAAATATGTCTCCTTATTCTCCAAAAACATTTAATTTAATCAAATAGCCCAGACAATTAGAAAACGTTAGCGGAAAGTGTCCGGGCTAGTTTAATTTTTTCAAATACATGCATAGCTACCTCGTAAAATTATTCATTGTCGAAAAATATTTTTTCTTTTACAAAATATGTATATTGGTCTTACAATAATTACCTTAGGCAAACCTGTAGAAAGCGGAATTTTCTTTTAAAATATGATATATAACGTAATGCCACAATATTATGTTACTTTTCAGTTCAGTGTATCAAAATCTATATGCCTCAAAGACTTGATTTTGAGTTATGACCTTCATTCATATGTTAACTTAACCACAATTTTAAATTCAAGTTTCGAAAAATGAGCGCGATACAGACATTTTGTGATACACAATTCCGGGTACTAAAAGTTACTTTTCGGCTAAAAAAGTTCCATATCGATTTAATTCAAATTTAGAACCTCTGATGGACCCGAATCCTTTTTCTAAATCAAAAATTGTATATTTTGCCATTTCACCATGAATTAGATTAGAACAACGGTTGGAAATTATGGAAATTTATTGAATTGGCAAAAATTTCCATTTTAAATTGTCCGCCAAGATCGCGCGGCTCGACACTTCTGGATTATTTCTAGTGGAAATAATTAAACTCTCTGGCTTATACTGATAAACCAACAAAATTGAACGCTTTGAAAATTACAGCTAAAGAAATAATCGAAAGTTTTACCTTTTCTTATGTTCAATATCATATTTTAATGCTAAATAGCAAAAGATTATCTAGCCAACAGAGCTGAAAATCGGGTCATTTGAAATATTTTTTGTGTTTTATTTCAATTAGAAACTACAACATTCCAAAAAATCAACCCTCTACTAATAAATTAACGTTATTGTTATCATTCAACAAGATTTTCCTTGTCTTGGTGACGATCACTTTTGTAGCCCTCAACTTGCAAAACCCCACTCTCTTCCTCTTTTAGCTTTCTTCGTTCATATTTTGAAGACGAAATAAAATGAAATGTGTTGTTTTAATATTTAAGTTTAATAAACTTTTAATCAGGATTTTTCAGAAAAATACATCAGAATAACATATCTTATTATTTATTAAACCATATATCTTCGTTTTTTATAAAGGCTGTCCCAATAAATACGCCGGATTTCGTTTTTGAATTTAAGACATACTAGAAAAGTGACATGATATTTATTTCACTTTAAGGTACAAATGTTGAAATTAAGTATGAACCAATATATCAGAAGTGCTCCACGGCTCTGCTACCAAATTCTTGTCTGAAAACTCTACGAAATTTTTCCATTATCATAGTGAGTTTACCAACATTGATATATATCATACATGAAACTTTTATAGCTGTCAACTGATAGCGCGAAATTAAAATCCCGATTTCGCATTTGGATACCCTATATTAAGGGGACAGTACACCATGGAAATGAAAAACAAAAAAATTTTTTAAAATGCTTTTTTTTATGAAAGAAAAGAGATATTGTAATGAAACTTTGCACATATATTATTAAGTTAAAATAGTATACAAAATATTTTTTTTGGATTTTTCCGGCTTGTTTTTTGGCTGCAGCAGGTTTTTGAAAAAAGGACCAAAAAACCACGGCGGGCGTGATTGCGGTTCTCTGGATGGTCTAAAAAAAAAACAAAAGTGGATTTTAATCAGCATCAAAGTTGCTATAGAGTGAACTAAAAGAATTTAATTTGGACAAAAAAAAAAAAAAAATGGCGTTTTTTCAAAATTGAACTATTTTTGGCGCAAAAAACCCTTGTAAATCAAAAAAATTATAACCGATCATTGTAATTCTAGTTCACTCTATAGACCTACATATGTACAATAACATACTAAAATTTCAGAACGATCGGACAACTAGTTTTTTTTTTTAATCACGCCCGCCAACTCAAAAAGGGTTGTTTTGAGAAAAACCTGCTGCAGCCAAAAAAACAAGCCGGAAAAATCCGAAAAAAGTATTTTTGTATACTATTTTGACTAAGTAATATATGTGCTAAATTTTATTACAATATCTCTTTTTTTCATAAAAAATAAAGCATTTTACAAAAATTTGTTGTTTTTCATTTCCATGGTGTACCGTCCCGTTAATGCTTTTTTTCACGAATGGGATACCTCTAACTGTATGATGCTACGATCTGCAACAATAGTTGCATTTGCTTTTCGTCATTTAACACAACATTTTGTAGACTTTAAATAAATGCAATACCCCATTCAGCGGTGTCATTTGCTACAGCTAAGACTTAACAAAACAAAAGCTCCTCCTTGAAATCATTAGATTCCCAAGTGAGCGGATGATTATTAAAACCTTTTGTTTAAATTAAAGGAAACTACAAAAGTTATTGGTTTTGTAAGATACAAAATCAGTTCATCACCATAGTCTACACAAATTACTTAATTTAAACTAAAATACTTAGGAAAACTGCACATTGATTATTTGTTATTGAGAATCGTTACATTTTTATATCAATCACTCCATTGTATTAATGTAGAGTTACAGTCCGTCTTGAGGATCATTTAGATCAGAGATGCGCAGAAAAATTTTTTCGTGAGCTGGTTACAACATCAATTCTGGTAAAAAAACTCAAAAATATTTTGAAAAAAAATTCGTAGTATTGCAAAATATTTTACGAAAAAATTCCTAGTATTTATGAAAATTTTTAAATAGCTGCGGCAAGCTAATTGCAAGGAAACAAAAACAAAAATCTTAAACTCAAGTAGCAAATGAATTCAAAAAAAATCACACAAACTATAAAGTGCGTTGAAGACAAAAAGAAAAACCATGCAACGATAGCGAACCGAAATTATTTAACTTGAGTAACGGCATGAGCTGAACGAGAAGATGAGTTGAAGAAAAAGTTGCACGAACAAATACATGCGGTGATTGCGGACCAAAATGATTTAGCTCAAATAACGGAATGAGCTCCAAGCGAGCTGAATATTTTTTGTTATTGTTGTAAGAGCTGGAAGGCCAAACGAGCTATGGGCTGCGCATCCTTGATTTAGACCATTACAGAAATTGTGTATTTTTGTGTTAAAAACAAACGTCGTGCTAAAATTTTGATTTTTCGTTTGCAGATCTCTTTAAAGACATACATACATTGTATTAAAACACTACCTTCCAATTCCTAATTTTCGTCGTGGTAAAATGAATTCTAAATTTATAACATTACTTCCAGCAAAGTAACTATTTGGTTTTATAACGCCACGCTAAATTTATTATTTTTATTGAAGGACTCATATTTACAAGCAAGTGTTAAAGTGTTATTCTATTAACTTATAAGCGATAGTCAGAAATGAAATGTCTATTAAGTCGTAGATTTGAAATAAGGTGAAGTTTGGGTGCTATTTGTTTTTGAGGATTCGTTCTTTTTTGTATAGTATAGCTCTTAGTTTGAGCTTTTTTTGCAATATCTATGTACCTTCAGAAAATGCCTTACCAATTCTTCACATATTCAATATCTCTTTTCTCTCAACAACTTGCCAAAAAGGCACTCGGCAGCCCTTAAGTTTTTTTCGTTATGTTCATAAGACTCAATAATATTAAAAACGGAATATAACATTTTGTAATTAGTTAATTTAGTTGGAGTAAAGGCGGCCTATTATTCCAAATTCCGCGTTTGTCTGCTAGAAATGATAAGAACTCAAATTATTTTTGATTGCTTGGAAAATTACGTAAAAGGGAGAATGACATGGAAATTAAAAAGTACATTCAACTACACCCATTTCTGAAGGAGTTGCAATAATTTGAAAACTTACATTTTCTATATTTTAATAGTTAAACATGTACTATAACTTCTAAAATCGCCACAAAATTTTGTTCTACTCATACAGACTTTTAATCAGAATAAAATAATGACAGATTTTTAATCAGAAAAAGCAAGCGTAATGTTCAAAGCGTGCTACTCATTTCAATAATCATTAACTATAGCTTTTAAAAAATATTAATAAGCACCGGGATCACAAACTTACAGAAAAAATCCCAAGATTTTATGTAAACAGAAACTGGCGACATTGTGTGTTTGTGAAAATAAAATAATTTCCACTCACCAGAACGTTGACTCTTTTAGTCATACAATTATATCCTCTTCCATAATAATTTGACATACATAAGTTTATTTCTACACTTGACTCGACTTGACCCAAGATGTCAATTTATCCCTTGCCACCTACCCCCACATGTGTTTTGTTTAACGATCAAAATACACAAACTTGCAATTTTTTTAAGCTTTATGTAAAATATTTTATTTTTAGTACAAAAATGTTCCCTCCACATAACATTTTATGATTAATTTTATTTTCAAAATAAAGGAATTCGCAAACATTCACGTCAAGCATAGTTTAGAAGAATTTTTTACGTTTTGTTCCTGCAAAGATTGTCTCGAATACCGTGAAATTGTTGTTCATCTTATGGTGGATCAATTCAAAGCGCAGCATATGGTTGTCATGTTAGTTGATGCTCTCATAAAAGCATACAGCCCAATGTTAAAGTAAGTGCTAAAACTAAATAAATGGGTGTGTTTTTACCAACTTAATTTGTTATTGCTTTCAATTCAGAAATGGAACTGCTTACAATAAATTTGAAAAATTACTTGACGCCAATAAGGACATATATTGGATGACTTGTGGCTATATTTATAATAAGATGGCTGAGCATATGTACTTTATATACGATGAAACGCTATCAGATAATATGATTCTTGTGCTGTTTAGTGCAATGTAAGAGTAAATAAACGATTTCAAACAAATAGTTATATATTCTCTTGTTTCTTGTTCCAGTTTACTTGTTAATAATCCGCTGCTATTGCTACAGATTTTATCATTTCAAGTTGAATGCGTTGTTAAGGCTTATGCAGAAGGATTTTTAGAGATTGTCGATCCTGATAATAATAAAATTCCAGCAGAAGAGATGTTGACATGTAAGTGTAATGTATTGATATGGCTCGATAAAAACTTACTTTACTATCTTTAACAAGAAAAATTGTTGCAGGAAAAGATTAAATTTTTCTTAATTATACGTTATTGCAGATATTTTAGATGGATATGACGACTTGTGCCGCATCTCAGAACATATATCGTGTTATCTTTTTGCTTTTGAAAATGATTTCTTGCGAAAATTTTCCCTTACTTGGACTTTGCTGTGTCAACGTTTATATCAGCAACATGTTTATTTAAATTTAACCGATACTATGCTGGCGTGCATTATAACTGTAAGTTGAATAAATTTAAGTAGCACATGATTGAGAATAACTTTTAAATATTTTTTTATTTAGCTGAAGGAAGACGAACTCACTGCCCGTCATGCAGCTCTTATTAAGAAGTATATTCAATTTGATGACAAAATGATTTACGTTGACAAGCGATGGACTGATGTTTGGATGGAATTAAATAAATTTAATTTAACAGAAGTAGAACGTAAAAGAAGAACGTGTTTGCTAGACGTTCATCGTATTTTTGAAACTGTTGTCCAAGACGCAATAGAACTTTCGCTACGCGAAAGTAGTGATGATAATGACTTTTATGATTTCCAAACCCTTGAGAATCGACAATTAGCATGGCAAAATATTATGGCGTATATGAAAATGAAATGGCCTGACGGATTTTTTGAACCACCAAATATTCTTGTTTGCGAGGACAAATGTAAAAGTTGTAATGTTTTGCTTGAATATCATGCGGAGTAAGTTGTGCTTTTAATCTTTCCCATGTAGTGATTATCATATCAAAATACTTTCTGAAGTGTTTTAAACTTGTTTATTGTTATTATTATATGATAACTTTTTCTTGAAACTAATAAAACTACTGAATATTCATTATTCCGACTAGCGAGTCGGGGTTTTTATCAATCAAGTCTTAAGCTAATCAATAAAAAATTGATAAAACCCCTAAAGAAGTTTAAACCTAACAAGCAAAACGTCGAGTGAAAACAATGAATATTTAGTAGTTTTCTTCATTCCAAGATCAAGTGGCCATGAACCCGATTTTCACGAGTTTTTTTATTATTATTTTTATTCACATTATATTCACCAGCTTTTTTCATACTTGCAAGTGATTTACCTTCATAATACAAATATACTATAAGTTATCATTTTTAAGTTAAACATTTCCAAAACTAGACTACAAAATTTTTCTTTGTTACATTTCATTTTACTGCTTCTGCACGTAATTTATTCCTAGGAGTTGGAAAAAATAATTGGTTAGCTCACAATGCTGAAATATGATTAATACTACCTATTTATTTATTAATTTAGTAAACATGCAGGGTGTTTATTTTCAAAGTTCTGGAGGTGGATTTTCTTTTTTTTTTGCCTATATTTTAGCTTGAGGAATAAAAATAGTTGTCTCAATATTTGAGCTCCCTATCACAAACCTGTAAACGGCTCGGACAGAGTTTATGTCCGATTTTGTTGAAATTTCACGAAAAAAGCGACTTGCTAAAACGTAGAAAAAGTCTGCCTTAGGTGCGAAGATATAGGGTTTTAGGTATTTTATTTGTATGGGAGATGCCACCCACTGTTGTCAAACTACATCCAAATTTTTCATCTAGCTGAAAATGCGGACAAAATACACCCAAAGGGGTTTTTTATTTTTTTATTTGTGGGCATTTTAGCCTGTTTTTTAGCATTGCATCCGAAAGGAATACTCCCAAAACTTCAGCTTTCTAGATACCTGTGAACGGCGCAATCAGTTTGTTTCTAATTACAATTCATATGGAAACGCAAAAAAAAACTGTCTTTGGTTTTTCTGCATTTTCGTTTTTCCATATGGATTGTAATTGGAAACAAATTGATTGCGCCGTTCACAGGTATGATCTAGAAATGATTTTTAATAGTCTGACAACACAATAGCACAATAAAGTTAGTCTGGATAAAACAACGAAAACTTATGATTTAGTACAAAATATATTATAGTAGAAAAAATAATGACACTGTGCATTTTAGAATCATGTTTATATTATATTTTAAACTTATTTGAAAATCCCCTTTTTATTCTTCAAGTACTTGCAAATGCATCACTTGTTCCATAGCCGGAGGTCCTCTGCCTCCGAAACGTAATCCTGATAGTACTTGCTATAAATGCTTAGCGCTATTGCTTGTCGATAAAGAAATAACATTCTATGAATCAAAAATATTAAATGTGTGTGCCAGCGATGATTTTTTGCAATTTATAAAAAATAACGAAAAACGTAAAAGCACTACACTGGAAGAATTGGGTGAAGAAGTATGCTCCACATTAACTACAGAACTCAACGCAACTGAAGATGGTGATAAAAACTCAAATGGAACGTACCATTTAGCATGGGCTGTGTTTCGACACTTGAATAGTAAGAGGCAAAAGAAAAACATTTTTTTAACCTCAATATAAATATCGTTTTTTTGTTATATATAGATCGTAAACGTTATAAAAAGTCAACCATTGAAGAGAAATACTTTTGCAGTGAGTGTGAATTTCAGGCATGTCGCTTAGCACGTAAAATTCTTAACAATGAAATTGCGTTTGCACTATCTCTACATTTAATACGATATTATCAACCACTTTCAATGAGTGGTAAAGAGTTGCGTTCAATTTTGCCTAATATTATGATGTATAATCGCAAAATGGTTTCCTCAAACATTGGTCTTGACCTTAATGATGTACATGACTTGGTAGTTAAAATCTACTGGACATTTGTTATTTCGGTATACGCAACATATTTCATTGAATTCGATAAAGACTGTCCTTTAAGATTAGAATATTTCGAATTGGTCAATAATGATATAAAACTACAGACAGAAAACTTAACTGGCAACAAGGATGATACAAAGTTCGTTCAGTTTTTGAACAAAATCAGATGGTAAGTTGTTTCTATAAATTTCTTTTTTGAAAAGTAATAAATAAAAAGCCAAACTTTTAGTTTATCTTGCGAAAAGGTTGAGGTGGAATCAGAGTAAGTAATCATTACATTACCTTTATTGGGAACGTATTAAGTATTTGTCAAATATTTATTTTTTTCTAGAATGGATAATTCAGACGACGGGCATTCGGATGATATACAAAAAAAGTTGGAGGAAATTTTGAAAATAAATGAAACTGTACTGTAAGTTATATTTGTTATTTAATAAGAACTTGATATTATGGTATGAAAAATATTAATAAAAAATCGTTTATATTTGTAGAAACCCACCGCTTCCAGAACAGACACTTTCAGCTGAATCAAGCACACCTACAGCAACTACTGCTGCGGATAACTGCAATAAAAGGAACATAAAAGACAAGTCTAAAAAATGTAAGTTAAAATAATAAATCATGAAATGTGATAATAAAATTCTTTAATATATGGATAGGTTGTTTTGATCATTCTGATCTAGGAGATCACTGTAAAGAAAATCATTCTAGCAAAAAACGTATCAAGAAAGTAAGTATGAATATTATTCCTCGTTTTTGCTATAAAAATATTTAATTTATAAAATTCAGGAGTGCAACCATGCGCGCATGAACGAAACCCGTGAGAGACTACGAAAGAAATTATCACAGTTAGTTAATGCGCGCAAGAATATGAAAGCAACAACCGGCGAACAGCAAGTTCATCAATTGACCAAAATAAATCAACCACCTTCATTGAAAATTGCAGCAACAGCAGCTGCTTCTAATACTAATCCTAAAGTAGAGGACGACGATAGTTTAGAGTGCCTTAACACGCTATGTAAGCGTATAAGCCACCTAAACACCAACAAACCAACTGCAACATTAACAGATACGGCATCACCAGCAGCACCTGTCAAAATAGTCAAGCGATCCCAATTAAAACCTGTACAAAGCAAATATCTTACTATCGAAGACTTAGCTAAGGAAAAGTTTATTAATAATATATCAAGTAGCAATAACGCGAATTCACAGGAATGCGAACGAGATAAACGTATTAATGTGAATACAACGAGCAGCATTTCAAGTTCCTCCGCTCCCACATTGCACAATGCACGCGATTATGCTGCAGCTACTACAATTAAAAAGACTGGAAATGGATTAGATATGGTAAATGAAATCTACGAACTACTGGGCACATACTCAAAAGATCAATCTAAAGTCAAAAAATGGATTAATGAAACTCTTAGTTATATAGAAGGATCCAATGGAAATAGTAATAATAAGCAACAACCACAGCCAACAAGTGCTAAGAAGGCGGCCAAAAAAGCGAAACAAAAACAACGCAAAGAGGAGGAAAAACGTATTACAGAGCTACAAGATTTACGTTCCCAATTTCATGATATATACTTCAAAGAATTCGTAGATAAACAGGAACTTAAAGAACTAAAGACTAGCAAAAAACGAGATAAAAAGAAAATTGGGGAACTAGAGACAAATGTTAAAAAACTTCAGCGAGCAAAAGCAAAAGTAGAAACCGCTATCCTAGAATTAATTGCTACAGTTAAACAAACAAATACAGAATTTAAATTTTCATACCTGCCAACGAAAGAACAGCAAATTGATAAAATTAAACAGCTAAAATCAGCAAATACTGCAGATGATGCAGTAAAAGATGTGGATATTAATAAAAATACCTCAAACTTGCCAACAACATCAGCAACGAAACCCTCAAATGAGTCCTTTCATCAACAGCAGCAATTTATGATATCATCATTACAATCTCCAAATAATCTTAACGCAGCAACAACTAACATTGCCACTGGAAGCTACAGTCTACCTTATGCTCATGCAAATAATTTTCCATATCACATTGATTTACAAGCAGCAGCTGGTGTTGGTGTTCCTGGTACTTCATCCGGTGCGACCTTTGGTATGATACGCCCACCACTGCCGACACCAATGTGCTATGCACCGCCTCAACATCAACAACTTTCGCCTGACGTTGTCGCGGCAATGGCTGCAAATGCCGCATGTAATACTTCAAATGACCCTTCTAAGCGAATCGTTACTATACGTCGCGTAAATTTACCAAA
This sequence comes from Meiosimyza platycephala, assembly GCA_963662105.1. Lineage (NCBI taxonomy): Eukaryota > Metazoa > Arthropoda > Insecta > Diptera > Lauxaniidae > Meiosimyza > Meiosimyza platycephala. The sequence continues at coordinate 90,925,215 of OY759209.1, read as the reverse complement.
TGTACCAGAGCCACAGGTGACGGTCACTGCAAAAGGTAGTTCGCCCGATAAGGATAAACTTTTGTACACATTTGTTAACGGGCAACTTGTACAAACAGGCACTGCGCTACCACCGCCACCACCACCAATGACGCAATTGCCAGGAAATACATTATCTTTGCAAATGCAGCCTACTGCCTCATCTTCCACTACAGGTGGTGGTCATAATCATCTTATATCGCTCCCACCACCGCCATTATCTAAAACACAAATAAAGAAAGAACGTAGACGTATAGCGCAGAAAGTTGCTGAAGATGTCGCTGCTGTTGAAGCTGAGAGACAGCGTTTGTTGGAAGAAGAAATTGAACTCTTAAAACAACATAACGAAAATATCGCCGCTGCCAAAAAAGCAAAACGTAAAGGTAAAGCCAAGAATAAGGAGCAGGGAAAATTACCGGCTGCAGCAGATCTAACACCAACTTCAAAGCTTCCCTCTATCACGACTGCAAAGGCGACGGCATCAAAGCCCAAGAAGAAAAATTCAAATTTACCTATAAACTCTTCAGCGTCAACAACTTCTGTTTCAACCGCAGATGCTGCAGAATTCACTGCCTCAACAGCCTCTGCAGCCAGTACACAACGTCGTTCCTCATCAGTAATTTCATTTTCGGCAGCTATTCCATCTTCGGGCACATCTTTGAGTAGTCAGGTTAATACGCGCGATAACTCCGTTTGCAGCCAAAAACCCCCGTTGAAGGGAAAATCTGTTAAAGGCAAAATGCAAATTCAACACAATGAAGTCTCTAATCCTGGCATACAAAAACCACAGCTAACTAAAAATGAAAATAAAGGAAAACAGCAGCAGCATCAATTGCAAAATTTGCAAACTTTAAAGCCTCCATTAACACCAACGACTACAATTCACGCAGCTGAAACTCAACCCGTTTTGAGTATTAAGAAAAAGAAGACTAAGCGGCACAAATTAATTGATAATGGACAATTTGACAATAATCCATTCAAGTCTTTACATATGACAGATTCTACATCTGACTCTGAGTGTTCATTTTCATCATGTGATGAAGAGGACGAGGAAGAGGAGGAAATTGTATCTTTAGAAGTGAAAAGCGTTACAACTAATATCATAGCAGCGAAACAATTAAGTAACTTAAAACAAACCACCGCAAACATTGTGCAGCTACAAACAACTTCAAATAAACAACCTCAACAACAAAAGAAAGAGCAACCTAAAAAGGATAATCGAACTACATCCGAAAAAAGTGACAATAAAAAGTTGCAACAACCAAAAACATTAAATGTAACTGAGAAAGGACTACAACATCAGCAGCGTAATGAAATCGAGAAACGTGAACGAAAAAGTCCACCTTCGAAAGCAACAACAACAACAACCCCCCAAACAAAATACGAAATCTCTCAAAAATCAAATAAAAGTCTTACCAGAAGCCAACAGAAACCTCCTAATCCTGTCAAACAGCAGCAACAACAGCCGCAGAATGCTACAAAAGTGCAACAACATCAACTTGAACAGCGTAGCAAAAACAACAACAACATTGGTAACGATCACCAAATTCAATCACAACAACTAACAAACAACCGTAACTCTGTTGGAAATGTACGTTACGATCGTTCTTCCAATCATCGCTCTAATACCACAGCAACTGCAACGTCATCTATTACATCTTCTACTTATACACCAAATCGTAATAATATCCGTAGCTCGAATCGTAATTCTGCTAACCAATCCACCGATCAAACAGTCCGAAATGCAGAAACCACCAAACCTCTCTCGAAACGTGCACAAAAGCAAGCACAACGTAACAAACATAAATCTCAACAACAACAGCAATATAGTCAATCTTCATCCAATGATGATTACTATTCCGGTATACCAAACAATATGGGATATTTCAATGCCAATGAATTCACTATTCCGTCGCAGCAAATTACGCAACAACAAAAACAATTCCAGCAGTTAAAACAATGTCAACAGCAGCAATACAAAGCTATACAACAGCAAATGAAGAATTTACACATTAGCAACAACTATCAGCATTCAAATGTGGAAAGTGCAAGTAATTATCCTATTTCACCTTCAGAGACTCAGCTACAGCACCATGATATATCCTCTTACGCAAGTGGTGGCACCACTAACTCAGCCAGCACCACCCCTGCTGCATCTTCAAATGTTAGCATTATGGACCAATTGAATCGTGGTGTACAAGTGGAAAATCTTTCGCTGCCTCCGGGTATAACGCTCACTAAAGTTGATCCAATAAAAAGTGAAATGTTGCGCAAAAAATCTGAGTCAATTAGAAAGTTGGCAAAACCATTGCAACCACAACAACAGCATCAAACGCAATCTTTCCATCACCCAGGTGCAACTATTATTGCACCACCTGTAGCTTCTGCTTCAAGTTACTATGGGGCTCCATATGCAGGCGTCGCTGCTGCTGCATCATTAGGTCAAAATGGTGTTATTATGTTGGAAGCAATGCCACCATGTGATGCAAAACATCAGCAACAGCATTCGACAATGAAATCTAATGTAGTAGCTGCTGCTTCAAATACGAAATCTACCAAAAGCAAGAAACGTCGTAATAAATCTAAGCTAGTTAATAGTTCGCGAATTGCTGGAGGAAACACTGCAGTCGGTTCAGGACCTAACTCGACTGGTTCTGTAAATTCGAATTTGAATGGTCAGCCAAAAATGGTGACACTGCGCAATCCTATGTTTCACAGTGGGCCGCCTGGTGCGGCAGCAGCTTTGATTCAACAACCTAATTTAATTCCAGGTAAGAATAAATTAAAATTAATAATTAAATATACATCGTATATTCAAGGAACTTAATAACATTTTAAAAAACGATTTAATGTGAGCAGTAATTTACTTTTCCCAGTTTTGCCAAATGATGGTTTCCTTTCTATTGATGAATCGTTCAATTACAAAAGCACTTGCTTAAGTTGTTTGATGTTAAAATCGCACTATCTTGAGTTTCGTAGTTAGCCTTTTGTTGCACGAAGATCTTCATTATTTTTGATCAACGACCACTTCTGAGATGATCTAGATAGTAATGTCTGTATAACTGGTTGTTCAGTGGGGAGTCCAGTAACACAGTGGTCAGCGTGTTCGCCTAATATGGATGGTCCTATAATGTTTTTATATACGGTTCCTCCTAGCCCGTCACTCGAAATGCTTCGAGAGTACGACTTGCCGTGAAAGGCTTTTCTCAACTATCGCCATTTAAAGCCGACATTAAATTGTCTGTTCCTGCCGTTCTGTTAAATCCAAATAGACACAACAGAATAGCGGTGAGAAATAAACTATCTTGAGGTTCTTTAACACACCCGCCGTTTAAAACTTAACTTTCTACAAAATCTACCTCGAGATTTCCATCTCAGAAAGTACTGTATGAAATTATTCCGTGATATTCCCCGAAATTTTTTAAAATGCAACCAAATTCGAGAGAGATTGGACAAGAAAATAGTCCTTAGATCAAAGTTTAGACCACTACGCGCAGTTTTCTGATCGTATAATGTATGTAGGCTGCTTACTTTTTGACCTGGCCAAAGATAACATCCTTACTGGTTTATTTTGTACTATATTTTGTTTTCTCTAGGTCGTTCAGTTGGTGGTATGCCACTTGCAGCTTCTCTGCCAATGGATCAACCAGCCGCTATTATTAAAAATGAGAACGGGATGTTTACCATACGCAATCCAGCATTGCAACAGGCTGTTGCTAATGGCCTTACTATGGGTGGATATCGTCAGTTTGGTAACGTTAATTACTATACACCACAAGAAGCTGTAGCTGAAGCAGCCAGAGCAACACAAAATGCAGTAAATGCGAAAGCAAATGTCAATATTCATCAAATTTCCGCAAGTGAAAATTCAACATTTTCGTATTTCTCAAATTCCTCCAATGAGCAAACACCACAGGGTATAATAAATCTTGTCGGCAGCAGTAGCAATCCAGATGGGTATACTAGAGATACGCATAATAATATTAGTATAAGTTGTACGAGAGTTGTTGGTGGTGCTGGCAATGTCGGAGGATTGGTTGGTGATTCTGCAGTTATAGCACGTCCTCCACAGCCTTTAAAATGCATATCCGCAATTGGTAGCGAAATAAAAAATGCACAACAACAAAAGCAAAAATCTAAAGAGAATCAATGGACTAATTTTGGTCAAGAGTTGTCGAACACACCGAACCCTAATGATGCTTGTGAGTGCAACTTACACCGCCATATAATTGAAAACGACAGTAAATTACATAGGCAATAATTTAACGTAATAGAAATTGTATGGTGCACGGTAGATCAAACAGCGAGGCAGCCCTTTCTTATGGTTTTGAGTGTGCTAAACCTGGTAGCAAAGTTACCCTATCTTGACAGAGTTTTAGGAATTTGCCCACAACTGCCACAACAGCCATTTTGTAAATCTGTAGCTTTTCTCAATGCTTAATTCTATCTGGCCGTGAATTCCTCTAGCACGACGGAACTTAGAGATATTCCATCCTAAGTTTGCGAAAGAAGGAAAGTTATTGATAATTCCTGCTCATCAGATCAGACAGCACTTTTTATGATTTTGAATGTACTAAATTCATATAATTATTCCGTCACTTCATTATATTGAAATATTTAATTCATTAGTACCATAAATGTTTTTTCATATTTTTAAGATTAAATAATTCAAAATTCACAGAGAAGTTAAGGGTGGAACCGATCCATAAATATGTAAGAAAACAAAATTTCCATATTCTTAATATTTACAGATCAATTACAATTTAACATATTTAAAAATTTAAAAAATGGTTGAGCAAAAAGACATAATCTTTAATAGTACATTAACTGTGGAAAGCATGCATTGTTAATGCTGGAAAAATAAAATAATACAATTTAGATACCAGGTGTATAACTTAGTAATGTCGGTTCTAATATTTAGATGTGGTCCAAGCATGAATATTTATCGAATGTCATGAAACTTTGACAGTGTGAAGCGTCAACCTTAACTATCATACCACCAAAGTTTCGCGCCAATCGTGTTACTCTCAGCGCAGTCAACATGTCGAGTTTCGTGCCAAATAAAGAGCAATCGCGGACAATGTTAATTCTGTGTTTTCATTTGTAGAAAACAGCCACGGAATCGCACCGAATGCCTGTTGAAGCCTTCGGTGAACAAGTGGCAACTGTTAAAACGTGTGAAATATGGTTTCAAAGATTCAAAAGGGGTGATTTCGATGTCAAGGACAAAGAACGCTCTGGAGTTCCAAAAAGGTACGAAGACGCCGAAATGCAAGCGTTATTGGACGAAGACGATTCCCAAACGCAAAAAGAAATCACAGCAGTTGAATGTGAGCCAGTCTGCCGTTTTGAACTGTGCGCTGCAGAGAAAACGGCCGCAATATAAAAAAGGCAACACAAAGCCATTTTCCTCCATGACAACGCTCCATCACATACGGCAAGACTGGATACGTTTGAAGCACTCAATTGGGAAGTGCATGCGGCCTACTCACCAGACCTGGCCCCGTCCGATTACCACTTGTTCGCATCGATGAGCAGCGCTTCGATTCCTACAAAAATGTGAAAATTTGGCTTGATAATTGGTTTTCCGAAAAACCCAAGGAATTCTATTGGCGTAGAATTCATAAATTGCCAGAAAGATGGGAAAAATGTTTGAAAAGCGAGGGAGCATACTTTGAATAAACGATTCTTCCTTTAACTCTTGAATTAAACGTGTTTTAAAAAAAAAACGACATTACTTAGTTATACACCTGGTATAAAAAAATAAATAAAAACTAGATTATAAGTACATATTTGTAATAAAAAAAAACAAAAAAACAAAAAAAAAGAAGACGAAAGAGGTTATTAGAAAAATGAAAATGATAGACAGTAGAACCGAAAATTAGATATTTTAATAGTTTATATGTTGGAAACTGCTTCCTGAAGTTATGCGTCTTATGTAAATAGGTAAAGAATTCCAAAGTTTTATACTGCTAATAAAGAAAAAATTACCAGAGTTAAAATAATAATACCTAGGAACAATTAGCTTTAGAGACCTAGAGGACTGACAAAATTTAAGTTTTTCGTATATAGTGAATACTCTGGGCATCGAAAGTAAATAAGTTTGTGTAAAAATATAAATTATGCACATTGAGGAATTGTTTCAAGATAATAACTCTTCTAATTATTGCATAAATATTTTCATATCGACTAACACAATAGACATATCTAGCAGTATTGTTAAAATCAACTATAAGTTACAAAAAATGTATTTTTCGCGCTTATAAATTAAATTCTCAAAACTCTGAAAAATTGAATAACTCTGCTATCAGAAAATTATGCCTCTTTCTGATTCACCGTGAACCTTGATTTTATTTTGCACAAAGACGGAAAAATGTATAGTTGTTTCTAATTTATTTGGGGTTCTTTATGGCCACTTTTGTAAAAAATTTATATATATTTTTTTTATATTCTTAAATTTCAGTGTCTTGTGGCGCATCATTCCTTAGTGGGAGCGGGCGTGGTACTATTTCCAATTCACCTCTCCAAGAAAAATACCATCATTCAAATTACTATAATGGATTCGAAGTCTTTCCAGCTAACAGTAGTAGTAGTCAAATATCATCTACTGGCGGTCGTTCAAGCAATACTGGGTCATTATTTGATGGCACAGATTGCCATATGAATCACAATTGTGGAGATGATTCACCGCCGCCTACAATAACTGGATTCAATCATTATTTGGAGGGAATCCCAAACACAGGTGTAATTCTCTATGACGATGCTTCATTCTTAAAGACTTTAATGCCAGGACAAAATCTTAATAATGAGGTAAGACAAACATACTTGCTATATGATTGTGTGTATGTTTAATCTAAAAAAGATAACCCCTTATGTTTTTTTCTAAGGTATCAATTCATAATGTTAGCGACTCGAATTTTACTCGTAATGCTGCGTCACCTGTAGCTCATCGCGTTGATATATCTCCAGTGTATGCAAACAGACCTACGTCCGAAAATATGTACGAACATTGCTCTACTGCTCCACCAAACTCTTCTACAAAGTATCGTGATAATATGAGCGAATATGGAAATGGTAAGTTAAAAAAATCGAAGCTATATATTGATCAGGTTTCTTCCGCTTATCGTTTAGTAAATGATTTTTATTAAATATTTTTAAATTATAATAAATTAATTTAATTAAAATATTTAACCGGGCTGTCTTATGATTTCTGATAAACTAATTCCGATTTTAGTAGCCGTTTCGCCCCATCATGTCATGTTTTTTGTTTTAAAATTTTTAGATGTTATACCCAGTTGCAAGCCAAAAAAGGATCGGACATACTCAATGAAAAATATTTTACAAGTTTCCTTATTTGTGTTTTTAGAACAATGTAAAATTTAATATGTATGTATTTTACGGAGCCGTTTGTTTAGTGCAAAAAACAACAAAAAAATTACAAACGCAAAATGCATAAAAAGGAACAAAAAATGGGCAACGAGCTGCTTATACTAGTTTCAATGACGCTACGTCAGATTCGGATTCAGCGCATCAAAGACCATCGGATATGCTAGGTCTGGTCTCTGGCTTGAACATTTGTCGGCCTGTGCTATTATTATTAATTGTTGATAATTATTATTTTTCAATAAATGTTTTTTTGCGTTGATTCATAACTATTATGCATAAGAAATTGTTTTTCCATTGCCAATAACAATTAAATTGAAAAAAAGTTCAGATAAAAATTTTCAAAAGTGAGAGATACTTTTGAAAATTTTTTTTTGCACCAATCGATGAGGGAGAAGTGAAACCTATGAAATCACCAGCAGTTGCCAATGGTGCCCGAATTCGGCATGTTTTTGAAAAATTTTTTTTTCTATCAATCGATGGAAAGAGGTAAATAGATTTTGGCCATCATTGAGGTGATCCTGGATCTAAAACGCGCTCGAATTTGGTCCATAAAAAAATGTGCATTTTTTGGAATCGGTGATGCCCAAGATCCATTTACAACCTCATTTCATCGATTGAAATCGGCCACTATTGGGAACTTCTGGTGATGTCGTAGAAACCACCTCTCCCCATCGATTGGTGCAAAAAAAATTACAAAAATTAAAGACCCTGAACATTTTTTAAAACAACGTAAAAAGTATTTTTCCCAAATTAATAGTTGTTAACTATAGAAAACAATTTCTAATGCATAATAGAGGTCTGCATGAGTGCACTTGAAACGATCATCATATAAACTTCCGAATGCAATAAACTTCGAGTGCTTGAACTTGTAGAACAATTTTATTTGCGATTTATTTGCAAGTGCAGCACTCACTTTTCTTGCTTAGTGTTTCGATTTATTTTGATTTGATTTGTGGGTTTCGTACACAAGGACTCGATAGACTCGCAACGTGGCGAGTAGCTTAATGGTTGTTTCGAGTGCACTAATGCAGACCTCTAATGCATTATAGTTATGAATTAAAGTAAAAAATAATCTATTGAAAAGTAATAGTTATTGTCAATGAAAAACCATTTCTTACGCATAATAGTTATGAATCAACGTAAAATATATTTATTAAAAAAAAAATTGTCAACAATTAATATTCCTTATCAATAATAATTAAAAAGCAATTTTTTCAATAACAAAAAAGTTAATAATAGACATTTTGGTTCCCTGGTTTTTATAGATAAATTAATCTTAGTGTCGTGTTTACTTTGTGTTATTACTTTGTCTAAATCTGTCACATCAATAGCATGCATGTCTTTAACGACATATGTATGTTAAGTGGTCCGAAATATAAAAGTGTGAAAATGGTAAGCGCGCGATTTTTCAGAAGCTTTTGGTCTTAAAAACTAACATTAACAAAATTACTTTGAAGTAGAAAACAAAAACTGTTTAGATGTAGCGCTACGACCTTGAAAATATTATTTGGGTTTCAGAGTACTTTTACCATTGCAATTGGTATACGTTTTAACCTAAAAAAACATCAAAAGTTTTAAATTGTATTTGATCAAGAATATTTCAATTTACTTTTAACTTTAATAATCAGCAATTCCTATCTTACCATATTTTTTGACAGCACTTTAAATAGGAAAGTTTTAATCATTTCAAGAAAAATCTAAATTTTTAATGGGCGTTTTTTTTCTTATTTTATTCCGTTCGTAATGTCTTATTTTTAAAAAATACTTTATCTCCCAGTTGAACCCATTAACTGCATATTTATGAAAAATCACTCTTGTGTTTTTTTATGGCACTTTAGTGAGTAAAAGTACTCTTAAAACCACACAATTTTATCAAGCTCGTAGCGCAACATACGAACAAAATATTTTCACTTTTATGGGCTTTCTTCAAGTTCAAAGATTCAGAAAAGTCGCGCTCAGCAAGAAAAATTGTAGTAGCTCAAAAACGGCAAATCAAATTTTGTAAACTAAAAAAAAAATATCAAAAATCTTAAGGAGTTACAATATAATTGTTATAGATATCGAAAGTATTAATTAATGTTTGGAACATTACAGCGAAAATGAGTTATAAACATTCCGAAATTTCTGATCTATGGAATGATATCGGCGTAAGATTAATTTTGTGGCTCACCTTAGATACTTAGATTTTATTTATTCTGAGGAACATTGCGCTGGACAGTAAAAAATAAGCAAAATACAAACGATTTTCTAAAAAAAAATCTTTTATTCTGCTCTCCTGTAAAATTACTTTTGTTTCTAGGATTAATTGATACTTCCGGAATCGATTTCAATCAATCGAATCAATTTTATTGTTTAACTTTTCCTATTTTTTTTTTTGCAGAAACCAATCTCTTTGTACCGAACAGTCTCTTAAACTTAAACGAACTGGAGTCTAGCGAACGGGAAGTGAAATCGTTTCAACAATTCAATTTTGATTTCCAAACTCCCAAAGAAAAACCAAAAGTCAATGTATCTCTTAATGATTTACTTAAAAACAAAAATTCTGCCAGCAATCGTACCTCACCTTATATGGATGAGAATGCGTTGGATAGTTTTGTGCAAAATATCAACTCTCTGCAAATTTCAGCACCTACGACAGAAGCGGAAGAGCAGTGCTCCCAATTAAATAGTGATGGAGGAGGCAGAAACGGTGGATGTAAAAACACTCCAAATGGTTGGTGGTAAAATAATTTTCATATACAGAAGGAAAAAAAGAGAAAAATAAAAATGACAACTCATTTTTTTGTTTACTTTATGCTACCGCATAAAGACATAAATAACTTACTTGAAATGTCAATTTAAGTATAACGTTGTCTAACACATACATCTGCTTAAATAGATATTGTCATTCAAAGAATGTAGCAAAGCTATACAAGCCGAGACACAACATTGTTTGTAGAATAAACAAAACAATTTTTTGTAATAATATTTAAAGTACTATATACCATATGCAATACATGTAATACATCAGTAACAAACTTAAAATATTATTTTATATTTGTTCGAAAATTAGATGGTCAAAAAACAAAAATGAAACAGTATTTTGAAATTAAGCGTGTGAACATACACATGTTTTAATTGAATATAAACAAATATCCAGAATTAAAGTGAAAAAGGTTCAAGAAATGAAAATAATGCTTTTTATTTCATATTAGCATACATCCCGGGTTTGCAGTATTTGAATATTTCAAGCAAATGTAAATAATAAATGTAGATTGTAATGAATAAAAATCAAATTGAGTTTTACTGAATGATGTATTAAACTTTTTTATTACTTTTGTTTGATTGATTTATATATATAGTTTTTTTTAAGGCAAAGGCTATGATAATAAATAAGGAAGTTACGCCTAATAAGGTTAGTCAGGTAGTAAGGCAAATTAGTAAAAAATCGTATAGAAAATGCGTTTAGTACCAACATAAATACGCCCTCCGCACTGCAAACCCTTGCAAATTCACGGATTCATGGTAGATGAACGTCGAAATATGAAATGCACTAAACGCCTAAAGAGGAGGTTTGGACCACTGAAAGGATACTTACCTCGCCCCTGCCGGATATGAACTCACCGCAGCAATTTTTACGACGACATTGTTCACCCTTTGGAAGAAAAAGATGAGACCCGCACTTGACATCATAATCGAAAGAAGAATCATTCCGACGGAGAAATACCCAAAAGTACCTCAAACATTCCCAATCGTCTTAGAGGTAGGATCAATGTTTTTAATCAGTAGTAGGCAGCACCTGGGGCAAAGAAACCATACTGACAATACATAAGTCGATTGGAAGATCAGTTCTGAATTATGCCGCTCCCTTATAGACGCTGCTTGTCAGTGATATCCGATGGAAACGTCTGCAAGAGTGCCAAAACGTAATCCTGCAATTCCTACTGGCTTCCTTATGCTTGTCTGCCTGCAGGACCTCCACCCTAATGGAATATTGATGGACAAAGCCCTAAGATACATACGTTAAGTTCTGATGCAATATATGAAAACGAAATTTATAGGATATGGCCTACTTGACCAATCAGTATACAACTACATTCTAATACGGAAGTATTAGCGACGATGAATTATCAACTCAACATCGTCGTAATTGTAGGAGCAAGGAGCAAGTCCTGATCAAATGTCTACGATTTTTTATAAACTAAATAAGGGGCCGTTCAAGTATTACGTAACGCATTTAGGGGGGGAGGGTTTGAACAACGCGTTACACTGCGGGTTAAAAATCTCTTGTTTTAATTATTACTATCGCAAACGCGACTAAAACATAAATGTGACTTTTAGGTAAACATGGTCACTTTGGTGATACCGTAACGTTTAAGGAGAGAGGGAGCGGGGGGTCAAAAATCTTCAAAAATACTTGAACGGCCCCTAAAGTAAGTAAAAACTAAGGTGCGACCGAAGGCTTCGGCTTCGGCCACCTTCGGCCTAAAAATCGCACATTCGGCGTATCTTCGGCTTCTGCCTTAAAATGGCAGAATATAATTTCGAAGTAAAATTCACCAATTCAACACACACGAAATATGCAACATACTGGAATAGAAAGTTTTTTAAACAAAAATAGCTCAGAATGTGATTATTTTCAATATTTGTAGTGTTTATTGCTTTAACTTCACAACTAATGTCGTTTAATCTTATTTTGAAAAATTTCTTTTTCGGAGGATTATTTATGGTGTGGTTTTTCGACCTACAGTAAAGTATTTTCAATAAAAATTAATTGCTTCTCTAATCATTGCATCAGTTTTTTGAATCGATCAAAAATTTAGATCCTAAAGGATTTTATTCAATTTTTTTTGTTTGTCCGGATTTCACAGTTAGCCACTGTATGTATGGTCCGTCCATGATTCATCCATCGTTTAATGAGGATTTTTTTTGTTCAGGTTCATCAAATGAAAAATTTTACAACTATAATTGTATGAAATTATTCACAAATGATACAACGATTTTCGTTGCTGTTGTAAAAGCAGATGCCCGGAAGCCAAAAGAAGTTACTACAAAAGAAAAATCCTATGAGCTTGAACCCATTACGTCACACAAGAGGCCAAGAGGGGCAGTGGTTTTCTTGTGGCAATCCACTTAAAAAAAGCTAGTTTCGGTCAACAAGTAGAAGAAATATTGTGTCAAATTATTAGACCGTTACCACAACGTTTAAGGAAAAACGTCCAAATTTGGCGAAGAAAAAAGTTAATGATAATATCGAGAATTCATAAAGGTTTTATATTTATTATTGACTTGAAAAATGCATTTGATTCGATATGGCATTGAAGTAGTTAATTTCCTAATATGTTTTGATGTCGACTTCGTTTATTAACTAGCTTAGCGACGGTTGAAAACGACCGTGTCAGAAATTTCTGCAAAGAATTATGCATGCAAATTTGTTGAGGAATTCAATTGTTTTCAAAAACGGGACGTGATGAAAAAATATTGTGAATGTAGTCAAAATTAGCTCAGTAATAAAACAAACCTTAGTTTCTTAAATAATTTTTTTTTTAAACTTCAATGCATTATACACAATATATATATATTTTGTATTAAGAGAATAAAAATTGATTTCAGTTTCAGAACACTATTTAGTTATTGTAAATTTTAATATATGTACATATGAGGCGTTCATATGGTCCATAAAATATAATTCTGCGAAATTCTGGGCTTAAGTTAACAAGGTTACCAGCACATCTAATATACCACAGCAATTTGATTCCTGTCTAAAAGCCGTCTCAATAATCTCACTTCGCTATTTAAAATAAAAATTCCTGCATTACGTTACATACTTATAAGTTGAGATATTACTGTCTTTCCGACTAGCAACCAAGTCTAATTGCTTGGATCTAAATTACCACTAGAGTTTGAAAGTAAATAACATTGGTTAAATAATGAAGGATACGGTTGTTTTTTTATTTTAAATGTAATTGTTTTAGCTGTTCTCTTTGCTCTCTTTAAAAACTGTGTTTGCGGTTTTTGGATATCATCTGTTATTGTACTTGAACTTAAAATTGACTTCACCTGCTATGGTTATAAACGCCTCAAATGTTCTAACTAACATTCGAAAAGTAGTGAGCCTGATGCATAACTAACGCTTGAATCGCCCATATCCTTGCACTGACTACTTTGAGCATATTTTAAAAACTTAAAACTGATAACATAGCCTTGTTTTTGTAATACTTTGACAGCACTCAGCATAACACCAATTGGATGACGGCCACATATTGTATTATTGTATTTTCGTAAATATTCTGTAAATAAGCTGGGATTTAAAGTTTCTATTATATCCATTCCCTAAAAACAAGGATTACAAACATTAATAAAGTATATCTAAATTTAAGTAATACTACTTACTTGTTTGTCTAACTTTTCAATAGACTTATGTATTTGGCCGCAAGAACGATCATAATATGTATAACTAAAACGTTGACCCCAATGGCAGAAATCGGATGATATGACAAATAAATTTTGTGGATCAGTAAAATAATTAGCTAACAGCCCACCATACAAGTCCTCTTGTTCTGGATTTAGAGAACCAACAAGTATCGGTAAAATAGTAAATTGATCTTTGAACCTAAGAAACAAATAAATAAAATAACATCCTAGATTAATGTAAAGCTTCTTACTCTTCCATAACTTTAGCAATATAAGGTAAATGCATCTCAATGCTGTGTTCATCTTCATCGGTCTTTATATCCATCCAAGAAAAGTGTCCCGTTTTTTCCAATTCTGCATTAGCTGTAATTTTAAATAAATAAAATAAAAGCGACGGTCCCTACGTATATCGTTCTAAGTACAAAATAACACAATTTTACAGGGCGAGAGTAACTTAAAATTTTTGTTTCAGCACTTACTAGTACGTGTGTTGCTAATTTAAAATCAATAATTAGTTAACTTAGCACGATATACCATATAGGGACTGTTGATAGATACCTCAATTGTATAGTTATTATAATTCTTACTTTGGGTATCAATTTTGAGATCATACAAGGGTGTTTTATACTTTTTCGCTACTGATAGGGCGCAACCACGCAGTCGGACATGATGAGATGGACCCAATATAAATATGCGTTTGCTAATACAATGAAAAAAAAAATAAATATGCATCTACTGTTTATCCAGATACACCTTAATTATAGAGACTTTCCAATTATTGCTCTTGCTGAAGCGGCACTTTGTAACGTTTCAGTGGGCTAAAAAGGAAAACAAAAACAATGACAAGGGTGAAGTACCGATGAGAAATAAACGAACTTCAATGGAAGGACAAAAAAAAATAAACAAAACTCAATGGAAGAACAAAAAAATATAAACAAAATTCAATGAAAGAACAAAAAAAATCAAGCTGTGAATTTTATGTTGCTTCCTTTAGGGGACGTCCATTAATTACGTGAGCTAAAATAGGGGGGAGGGGGTCTGCCAAAATCTCACCAAGGGGGGAGGGGGTCAAGGAAAACCTCACGTCAACTTTTTAATGCATACAATTTACATTAAATATTATAATTTAAATCTCACGGGAGGGAGAGGGGATCCCGCCAGATCTCACCAAGGGGAGGGGGGTCCGAATTTTCCAAAAAACATCTCACGTAATTAATGGAGATCCCCTTATATGTTAATTGTGTGTGCGGCGTCATGACTGCATGTTTTAAATATCAACAAATGACACGAGTGGCTTATGGTAGCTAAAGTATCAAATAAATGTTTTGGTTTCGATTTGATCAATACATTTTTGAAATACAGCATCAATTTGTGTTTTCGATTCAGCTGCTGCACATTTTTAAATTTTATTTGGTGTAAAATAATCGGAATTATTCTTATTTAAGAAACCGCAATACTTCTGGTGTGTACTTTATAAAATTCTCGTGGATGAATTCAATAATTGCATTTATTGGTTGGCTAGGAGAAATGTAAATAACTAAAATTATAACTGAATTATTATGGTCCAATTAACTTTCAAGAGCACATATTTCTCCCACTTTTGAAAGCTGGACAGATAATGACTCCAGTTGTTGTGCATTGACATCTATTTGTAGAGTAACAACAAGGGCTGCTTGATACTATGGTAATTAGGGTTTCACTGCTACCGCGTGTGAACTGCACACATGTTTTTTATTTTATTTTGTTTGTTATAGTCTGTAGATTGCTTTTAACAAAAAAAAAATTTGAAAAAATTCGAAAGAAAAATCGGAAAACCGCAAACCGATATAGTGTTTTGTATGGAGAATGTACGACATAATTCGCGATTGAATTCAAAAACCACATTTGACTAATCGAACGTGCTAAATTAATTTTAGGCAGGACGGAGATAGGAAAGAAATGGGACTGGAAATAGCGACAGTGAGGACAGAACAACGTACGTACGTACACTATTATCACATATATTTTTCAAATACAACTTTACGCAATTAAATAGTTGTATGCTATTATATATGCGAAAGGGTGGATTAATTGGAAAGTCTCTACAATGTAGGTTTCTTTGGTTTAGGTTTGCATGGTTCAGTGCTTACACAACAGCTGGACTAACTTGGCGATAAGCAAACGCGCCGCATGCTCCACAGTAAGTATATCCTGCATGCCTTTAAAGAAAAAACAAAAAAATTATATTTTTGAAGATGTCTTGTAACAAAAGTCTCACGGCGCAATTATAGCTCGAGCTGGTCCATGCGATAATTCAGCTGCTCCAAGCCAACGGTCAAGTTGCTTAGATAGTTCTGAGCCTAAAAAAAATATTTCCATAGAATGTATAAGTTGTTTTATTAGGTAGGACTCAAAAGAAAAAAAGTAATGAGAGCTTTAGTGCTCTTACGATTAAATTTATTAGTTTTCATTTATTCATCCTAAATATGTGTAACCATTTCTATTTCATTGCATTGCACTATAGGTCAAATAGCACATTTTACTGGAAATAAATCCAATTTATACAAGTGCTACTTTTTAAGTTTTGTTGTTGTAGTGTAACGGAAAATACTTCAAAACAAAATACATAAAAGAATTTATTTTTGGAAAAAATAATTTACCGTTTTTCAGCGATGTATCAAAATTGGTGCATTTGCATTCTACTGAGATAGCGCAAACAAGTGATGATTTTAACTCTTTTTTCAACTATTGAGAAGCAATTTAAAAAAATTTTTTTTTCTAAAATTAAAATGGATAAAATTGATGACGGTATGTTTAATGCAATTTAGTTTAAAACATTTAAATATATTTTGGTTTTCTGTGGAAAAATTTAAAATTCAAATGAGACCCCTGAAATATGAACTTTGTCTTAACTTTTAAAATGTTGTTGGGATTTGTTAGTCTTAAGAAACCCAAAATTAGTTAGATGGTGCTATTGTAAATGTTATTTAGAAATTTTGAGGTGCGATTGTGTGCGTTTTTTTTTTTAATGAATTTTATTCTCAGATAACTTATTTTTCCGTAATTCTAATTTATTCGAAGTCTGGTTGCAAAAAAAGAGCCAGTTTTAAATTATTTATTGAAAATACTCAGGATGCTACTAGTCCTAGTTATTGCGGCAGAGTGCGCATAATTTTTGCATTAGAGTTTACGAAAAATGAGTAAAAAGCCACAGGAAGTCGCCTGTTTTTCAACAGCAAAATATTAATTGGCTTAGAAGCGAAATATAGGTAAAAAAACTAAAACCTGACACAAAATTCACATTCATTAAAAGGATATTATAGAGGGTTTAGTTCTTCTCTTATTTTAATTATAATTATGAGATTTTAAAAAAAAGCAGTGCGTGCCATGCTTGACGCGGTAGTACAAGGATTAAGATTTTTTTGAGAATTCTTTTTTTAGTCTAGAGTCAACATAAAAAATACATTTCCAGTTGATCCCCATGATAATATAGCCGTTATTAGTTTTGGCCAGCAGAATGTGCTAGTTGACCTATAGTGCATTGAGTGGGGCATGGTTAATAAATAAATTTAATTCATAATCAGATTCAGTTTTACCTACACATTGGTGAAAACTGCGCCCTCTAGTTCAACCGTTCAAGAGTCAGAATGAAACAAACGCTGATAATAAGATAAAAATGTGAGTTGGGCGTTCCCATAGACAAATTTCAACCATTTTCAATTCTAAATACCTTAGCTAATGGCAAATAGTCATACTGGCATCCAACCGTTTATGTTCAAACTTGCAATATATGTGCATATGTATGTAACTGTAACTAATATTTCAAGTGGCTATATATTCAAAATAGTGTAGGTAAAGTTTTAAGAAATTAAAAAAAATTTAATCACTCTAGTGTACATACTTTCGAAGTTCAGGAAACACATTAGTAAACGAAAGTATTATTTTACTACTCTGACACAAGCTAATAAACAATCGGTTACTAGGAGCTTTGCTGTAGCAATCGTTTTTAACTTTTTGTTTTGTCAATTTTGTAGAACATTTTCTTTTTTTCAATCAATTAGATAAACTGCACATTGTAAAGATAAGTTTTTGTTGATTTACAATATTTGAACAATGAGTATAACAGATTCAGACGATACAACCAATCAACTTTTTGATGCGATACGCAAAGAATTAAATGAAATTATTAATGACAGGTAAGTTAACACAATATAAAATTCATACACATTTTACATTTTCTTTAAAATTATAGAACATCTACGACAGATGATAGAGTACTAACTGACGATTTGGAAATTTCCAAAAAGAAAAAAGATGACGCCAATTCAAGAAAACCGCAAATTTCGAGCTTACGAGGCCGTTCATCCATAAGATACGATGGTTTTAAACAAAGCAACAAAAAAACATCTTCAGATAATGCTGATATAACAAAAATTAAACCAACAGAAACAATTCCTGCTGCATCATCTCAAAATATTGACATTGAACTTCAGAGAATGCAGTTGGATTTGAAGCAGAGCTATGAGTTATTTCAGTCAATCGGTGAAAAATTCGAAGCAATCAATTTTGGTTGTCTAAAAAATCGCATTAAAGATTTGCATCTAAGCACAATAAATGCAAATGATGCCGGTAAAGCAACCAAAAATGAGTTGCAAGGTTTATTTGAAAATAATTATGTCAACAATCGTTTAAACAAGTTAACGTCCGAGATGGGTGAACAATTTCGTAAACATCCTGGTGAATTTGGAGATATACCTGAAGTCAGTGCATTTTTTACAGCTTGCACTCAACTGCAAAATGGTCTGGAAAAATTAAAACGTCAACGCAGTGAAGTGAGCGAGCTGGGCAAGCGTATAAGCTTGGCTTCGGAGGCTTCGTATGATCGCATTGAAGAAATAAAGCGTACTTTAGACGAAAAAACTGAGTTGAAAAAGACTGCGGAAAAATAATGATATGGCTAATGCTCATACATAAATACATATATTAAAATCGTATATAATCTGGTTTTGAAAATTTTATGTAAGAAATTTTATTTTAAGTATATGTACATTGAAAATATATATTTTGGTTTTTTTAATTGTAAAAAAAAACTATTTGTTTGGTTTTGTACATATTTACATAGTTCAGGAATATTATGTAGTCATCGAGCATAAAAATAATTTGTAATAGGCCAAAATCTTGTATACATATTGGTATTAGATTCTAATACATAACCCTGTAAATCGTTGGCGAGGGATACTGAAAATTATCGATAAAAAAGCCGCTCCTTTTGTTTGGTTTCTCTGTACAATTAAACATTGGTTGTGTTACATTCATGAAGAATTTGTCCAACATAAGTGTGTTAGCAAAGCTGTTGTCGGACATAATATAATGAGCCGCGGCCAAAGGTCGCCCACTTACCCTAACTGTTATGTGGAATTACTATGGCTAGCGAAGCCAGTATTTTTCTATATATATTTCAAATAAAAACGTAACATGTCTAGTACAAGTCAAAACAATATATAAGCATTTATGAGATTTTAAAGAAATAGTTATGTGCATTCTATTGCATAGGCAAGAGGCGATTGCACTAATCAAATTATAATTTATTTTACAAGTTTATAGTCTAGATGGAGAATACATTAAGTGATATAAATATGCATATTCATCGTCCAACAAGTATAGGCTTATACATACATATTAAAACGGTATAATCAGTGTTACTTAAGGCTTCAGCTTTGGCTTGCTAAGCCACCACTCTAACCTAATAGGCTTATACATAGGTTTCTATGTTAACATGATCAATTGAAAAGAGCCACTGCTTAATATTCTTTGGAATACACTGATCTCACTCTCTCGGATCTGATCTCTTCAGGCAACTCATTGAACAATCGAGGTGCTGTGAAACAATAGAAACCTGTAAATAAAGATTTACATATGACGGGGGTTACAACCAGACTTGGGTATTTTTGAATTACATTTCTTTCAATTACAATTAGAAGTAATCAATACTTTTAATTCAAAAAATAAATTAAAAGTAATTGTAATTGAAATTTTTCAATTACATGTAATTTAAAATTACAATTACATGTAATTCTAATTACTTTTGTAATTGGATTAGTAATGCATGAAAATGTAATCTTTTAGAAAGTTGTAATCTATTACTTTTGCCAAGTAATTTAAAACGAAAATGTAATTGATCACACATTTTTCAGCAATTACATTTATTAAAATATGAAACAAATTTTCTTTCAAGCGATAAAATTCACAAAAAAAAATTATGTTATTGCATATGATTTATATGGGAATGTAAAAGAAGAACTAGAGCTCTAGCCTTTCACCAAGTTTAATGCTTGTTGGACATGTATAAATGACCGTATTACAGTTTGCTTAACTTTTCACCACACTTGATTGAAATATGGAAAAATATTCAGAATATCCCATGAATTCAAAAATTTCATTGGATTTCGTATGTCCTATATACAAAAGTTGCTCGATTATTCAGCTTTATTTTGCCATTTTTAGAAAAAAACAATTTGTCAACCATAACTCGCGGAAATTCGCATATTTGAGTATGCGCTTCAAAAGCACTTTCATTTTGTGTCACGTCCGTATCGCTTTATATTGGCTAATATCCTGGAACAGCATGCTCGATCGAGCCTGTTATTTTTCCTAAATATAGTCCTCCCCTAGTACTACACAATCAGCCAAGTTTACAACACAGATTTCTTTGGACTTTGTCACGTCCGTAGCTTTAGAAATACCCATATGTGTATCTCTGGATATGTATTTATACATTTGTGTTTGTATATCTTGTAATTGCCTTTAAAAATTGGACATTACAACTAAAAGTAATCCATTATAAATTTCGTTCAATTACTTTGCTTTTCAACTACATATTTTGGATTACAGTAATTTCAGTCGAAATAATTTCAATTACAATTATAAGTAATTGTAATTGAAATATTTTCGAAATTTTCAATTACTATAAATATAATTGTAATTGAAAAATTTCAATTACAAATTACAAGTAATTGTAATTGCATGAATAATTAATTACCAAATGTAATTGATTACGCATAAGTCTGGTTACAACATAGTTTTCTAAATTAACTCTCAAGTTGTAGTTTTCATGGTAACGTATAGAATAATACCCCGAGCTATCGAAAAACACCCTCAAGACCTTATAACAATATAAATGCCTCAGTGGGAGCACTCCAAGTTCTATGAATATACCATAGGACTTAAGCGATTTTCAAGCTAAAAAATAGTATGAAGGAGGCGTTTTCGCGCCTAACTTATGTATGTATATATTCTTGATAAGCAGTGTGACATACTAAAATTTCAAGAAAATCGGGAGTAAGGCCGTTAAAGTAAATAATTACTATATAAATATGTATTTTAATACCAAAATTCAATTTTTCTATGGTAAATAAGTAAAATATAAAAAACACTATACAAATGCATAAGAATCAAGCTTTCTTAACATCTTAAAAAAAATATAGGTTCTTAACGAAATGTTTGGAAAAAATAACGGTTTTTTAAAAAAAATTGGTCAAAATTTTCGAAAAATCGTCATACAGTGCAGTCGTGGTAACGTGAACTAATTAAAACCAAGCTCGTTCACGGTAGCGAAAATGTTCATGTTAGCTAATATGAAAATTTAAGTCAAAATTTATGCAGCGCAGTAACGCGCTATAACGTATTTTGCATCAAATTTTTATCCTTCATATCATTTGTAACAACAAAAACTTTAAAAGAAACAAAAAACTTCTTCACAAACTATAAAAAAATTAAATAAAAATAAACAGACTTGTGCATATTTTAACTTGCTACAAGATAGTCAATGCAAAATATATTTTGTTCACGTTACCGCGTTGTTCACATTAGACGGTGGTCACGATACCACGACTGCACTTGTATATCCAAAATTATAGGTTAAATTCCAAAGATTTAGGTTTTAGTGGCGGCCATAGCCTCACATAGAAATTTGCTTACCATTATTGTAGGCCACTAAATTGTCTTTTTATGACACCCATATTTTTGATATCCATTCAGGGACTCCCAAATTATAACGATTTTTACGAAAGCTATATCCGCAACTTCCGATGGCTATATTTCTGAAACCAGATTCGAGCGACACTTTTTGATTGCACATTTATTCTTAAAATTGACAACCAAATAATTGGTAATTGACTAAAGTAAACTAAAGCCGTTTTACAAGTTGCTTTTCTGAACGGATCAATTGATTTATTGAGATCCAATTTTTCGCTGTTTTTTTATTTTTGAAAAGTTGAAGAAATTGATAGAAGTCATAAGGTTACTAACCTGAATCCGAATACCAACTTCCAGCATGAGATGCATTTCTAATCGACATTTTTCACCCTAACTATTTATTTCTTATACTAATTATAATGACGAAGCGTACGTTTATGAAAAACTAAAAGCAAAAGGAACAACCGAGTTCCACTGACGAAAAATAAAAATATTTAAAAAAAAATGAACACATAATATGCTAGAGCGTGATAGATATTGACATTTCGTGTCTTCTCGCTTAATTCTCTTGAAACATTCCAATGCGTTCCAAAAGAAAAATACAAATATTACATGAAATTCAAAACGAACTTTTTGGGCGGTTCACATTAACCCTCATGCTATCAAACATGGCTTGACAACATGTGTGTCCGTCAATCTTGCTTTGCGTTCTCGTGATAGAGCATGCCAACAAACATCAATTCTAGAATACTTTATAAGCGTCTAAATCGATGTTAACCGCATGAAATCCTATTCAAAATGAAAAATTTGCAATAGGCTTGACAGTCAGTGCACACAGGTTGTATGGTTGGACAAGCCAACCAAAAGAAAAATTCTGACAAGCGCGCGTTTTTTTAATTGTGAAGAGATTGAACAAAAACAAAATCAAAACAAGCTGTTTTGACAATTCAAAAAGGCATACAAGAAAAGATGACGAACTGTCACATACTCGGCGTTTACACAGGCAAATTCGATGAAACAAATTCTTGTCTATTCTCTTTTGTGGTTTTTGTTTGGCATTTGCAACATACGCTAAGTTGTTTACCTCGTCTCTTTGATTTTTCCTCTCTTCCCCACAAACGAAGAAACTTTCCGGCGAGAATTTGTGTGTGTAAGCGACGAGTTAGAAATGCTGCTGTTTCTAGAGTTCACATGATCAAACATCGAGGTTTGTTAAGCATATTGAACAGCATAGAGGATGATGTAAGCTCCCCTAATGCCTCAATGCCAACAGTAAGTTGAAAGTTTGTCAAATTCAGGCATGCATATTGAATCATACATGCATTCTATCTTTTTATGTGCGTTACTTTATGAGCACCCGTGTATTTAAATGCAATGTCAAATGCTTTGATGCATGCATGCTTTCTATGTCGACGTTAACACAAGAAATTCTGTGAAAGAAATTCCTGTCTATTCTCTTTTGTGCTTTTTGTTTGGCATTTGCGACAAACGATAAATTTTGTACCTCGTCTCTTTGGGTTTTCCCCTCTTGCCCACAAACAAGAAGAATTTTCGGAAAGAATTTGTGTGTGTCCGAGTAAACGCCGAGTTACAGCTAAACTCAGCTGCGTACTCAGTTTGTGCAACAATTAATTTACCGGATTTATCCAGACGAAAATTATATTCAATTATGTTATTTATTATTATTATAGCTTTGTTTTTTTGTTGAAAATTTAAACTTTCGTATTAATGTTTATGAAATCACTTTTGGTTCACTGAGTTTTTATTTACGAAATTTCAAGATTGTGTATTTTTTACAAAAGCCGGAAATAAATAAAAAAAAATACCCTCATTGTTTACAATAACGAGCAGAAAAAAATTTGAAAATTTTGAGAACAAACTCGGGTTTTTACTCGCTATGTTTTAGCGAATAACGAGTAAGAAAAAAATAACGAGAAAAAATATCGCGTCACTTCTGACTTCTGTACTAAATTTGTTGCCGTCTTCACCGTCATTTTCCGCCATTTTGAAAGCTACGAGTTGGAAATTTTTATGTTCGTCAATGAGACGCGTTGCTCGTGGAAATTAAGTAAAAAATCGGATTTTTACATGAAATAAACTCAAAAATTTGTGATAAAAATATTGCAAAACATGTTCGCAAGTGCCAGTGTATATTTTTGAAGTGTTTTCAAGTGTTTACGTGTAGTAAAAATTGATTTTGTGAAATTACAAAAAGTTCACTTTGAGTGCCAGGGGAAACATTTTGAATAGGCAGCAGCACCAGAATAAGAAGAAGCACATCACATAGCGCACAAGACTCCAGACCGACCGACCGAACGACCAAACGACTGACCGACCTAACCACACGATCCATGAGAAAAGAAAAATAAACTATTTGCAAGGAAGAAAAATTATCATTTGCATTTTCTTTTCCTTTAATTTTCCTGATTGATTTGTTTAAATTTAAGATTTTCCGTAACCCGTTGCCAGCCATAGTCGGTACTGAATTTTTAGTGGTGCTCCGTCGTTGTCGTCGTCTGTCGTATGTTGAATTGTAAGAAAAAAAACATTAAAATATATTTTTTTTAATCTAACTTCGGTAGAAATAAAAGGTTTTTCTTGAAACTCGGTAAAATGGTGAGTAAGAATTAAATATATTGTATTCAAATACAGTGTTTATTTTGCATGCATAAGTTTGTGTGTATATGAAAATAAAATACGATTATATGTAAAAGTTGGAGTTTATTTTGTGGTCTTTTTTTTTTCATAGATATTAAAATTTTTTTTCGTTGGCAGACATTTCGCGCAAGACATTCGTTTGCTCATACGAAAAATTTAATAACGAGTAAAAAATTGTGGCAAAAGTAACGAGAAAATTAATAACTTTGTTAAATAAAATTTAATTTTGTTAAAAAGTAAATTTATAATGCTTTCTTAGCTGCAAAATTAAAATTTCTGCTTAAGAAAAGTATTATGTATTTATTTGTGAAGCTATGGTACTTGTGAAGCAAAAGCAAACCAACGAGTAGTAAGAGTAAAGAATGATTGATTTTTGTCCTCTACCCTCCATCTGCTTTCACTGATTTGACGATTTTTTTTTATTTAATCTACCGCTCACCCGCATTTCTTCAAACAAAATAATTTGTAGCCATATTTATTTTAAAGTAGTATCTTGACCATCGTTTGTATTTTTTTTTTATTAAGTCCGTAACGTAAACAATTCGAATTTCATTTATCGGGTGTGTATATAAATATGCGTTTAAATTTAAATTTCTTGTTAATTATAAGATTTTGAATAAAATTTTATATGGTTCTAAAATTTGTCGTCAAAATTCATCCTTCATCATCGATTCCGAAAAAAAGTTGCCTATTTATGTCAAAAAAGATTGAGTGGTGAAAATGTTACTTATTAAGTAGGGTTGAACTAACGTTTAGGCCCGAGCTTACAGCAGGAAATTTTTTATTTTTTTTTTATCAGGGCCTAGATAACTGCTACATCATACTATAACCATAATTAATCTCACTGAAACCAAATTTTCATACAAAAACTGCGGTACCTTTTCTGAGTCGCATATTTATTTTCTAAAATGATTTGCCCCGGAAAAGCCTTCCCATGCATCTGTGAAGTCAAACTACTCTTACATTCGCATAAATACTATTATATAGAAATACGACGAACACTTCGCAAATTTCCAAATAAATATATATAATAATATACGTATGCTCTAGAAATAGCATACGTATGCTCTAGAACAGTTTTTCTCTAATTATGGTACATGTACCATAGTTGGGGAAAGGAGGAAGAAGTTTGACACACTACCAAATTTATACAAATAACATCTCTCGGAAAATTTTCTGTCACTGAAAAAGATATTGAAAATGAAAGTTGAAATAAAAATCCATTTTATTTTTCGGATGCCGAGTTAGATAATTTTGTATATAGTACATATTCAAGAATGTGTTCAATTAATTGATATTTCTTGAGACAAAAATTATGAAAGAGTTTAAAAAGTTAACTTATGCACTTTCTGGGTAAACAGACTAGATAAACATATGTACATACTTATATATTCGAAAAGCGATACAATTTCGAATATCCTTGAAGACGCCATTATTTACGAAACTATTTTTTATTAATTTAAAAATAAATTATGACACGTTTGCAACTTTAATCTGACTTACGTTTGAAATTAGCAAATGGTTGACACCAAAACTTGTTACAACGAAACAGCCTCAGTCTTTGCAATAATTCTACTTACCTCATCAAAAAATAAATCTCCTTAATAATATTCTGTATTATTATCAATAATTTAGATCAGCTATGGCATTTTCGGTACGCTTGCGTAGTACATTCGACAAAGTCTTAGAGCATTCGGTACATTATTAGAAATAAGTACTCCATTATTTCTGATAATTATTTATTTTTTTAAGTAAAATCTGATGAAATGGTATGACCAATTGCCATCACTTATAGATCCGTAAAAGTTGCATTTACGATTAAAATAAAATAATATGTAACTAGTACTATTATTTTCATAAAATTTGGGTGCCGTTTATTTAGTAGTGGAAGTTAAGGAGATTATGGATTTATTAGACTTTATGTAGGACAGTAAAATAGGTGCATGTTGTTAAATATTATTAAAGTGTAAAGTTAGGAAGTTTTTTAATAAAAAAAACGTAAGTATTGAAGAGAACAAATAAAGATTAAATCCAGTGCAAAACAATCGTAAATGGGACGTGGACATCACTGCAGTGCAGAGGAAAGAAAACTTGTGCAAAAGCATCATAGCCAATGAAAAACATACAAAATTTATTGGAATATAGGATTTCGTTACAAAAGTTCTGAGGCACGAAAAAGTACTTAAAATGCGACGAGCAACTAGAAAAACATCTCCAGTTACCGATACTCGCATTATTACTTGGGCTAAATGCGATCCTTTCAAGTCGTCAAGAGCAATTGCCAGCGAAATTGGGAATACTATATCATCACGAACGGTTCGGATAAGATTGCTGAGTGCAAAACTACCTGGTAGAATAGGTCGCAAAGTTCCTTTGCTAAGGCAAGCAAATTTGAAGAAGAGGAAAAACTTTGCTCTGAATTATAAAACCTAATGCGGCACTGAAGGGGGAAAAAAATGGCGAAACATTCTCTGGAGCGACGAAACGAAAATGAATTTGTTTGGTAACGATGCAGGAAGGAATGTTCGTTAGCTAAACGGCAAAGAATTCCTCATTAGATTGTCTAAAAAAACAGTTAAGCATCATGGTGGTAGTATAATGGTATGGGGCTATTTTTTATGGCAAGCGGTAGGTCCCATATATCGAATCGAAGGTACCATGGACAGATTCTATTACAAGAACTTGTGTGGCAATTTCAACAGGACAATGACCGAAAAAACTCTTCTAAATTAATAATTCCATGGTTTCGGGAGCACAAAATAAAGGTTGTTGAGTCAATCCCCAGACCTAAACCCGATTGAAAACCTTTGGGCCGAACTTAAACGACAAGTTTCCAAGCAAATCTGCAGGAATAAATCAGAATTATTGCAAAATATTGAAAAAACGTGATATAATATCCCAGTAGAGACTTGCAGAAAGCTGATAGCATCTATGCCTAAGAGAGTTGAAGCAGACCCAAAAAATAATGGAGGATATACAGGATATTAAGTGCCTTTAGCTATTAAAATTTTAAAAAACTTAATATCTTGTACAAATTCGCATTTTGAAAGTCTTGAATAAACGATATTTTAAGCTTACCGCACATACTTCCGTAACTTTAATAATTTTTTTTATACCATAAGAGATGTTTTCTTAATATTATAAATTAATATATGAAGTTAAATAATAAAGAATTATAAGTCAAGCTGTTTTCCAAAAAAAAAAAAAAAAATGTACACACCTATTTTTCTGTCCACATGTGTATATCTATATTTGTTGGATTTCGAGTCAAAAATATTTTAAAAAAAACGAGCAAAATATTAGTTGCTACTTTTTAGGCCTCAAATATTTATTGGTAAAGACAATAAAAGTATAAGTTTTTATAATTTTTTTTTGTTATATTATACATATATACCTATATTGTTATTTCTATACCACAAAAAAAATAAAAGATTTAAGGCCCAAAAGAATTTTTTTCAATTATTTTTTGTGAACAAAACTGCTAACAACAAATATAAAAACTAGTTTTTTACACCAGAATTTATGCCGACAAAAATTTTTTTTTTCGCATAATCTTTTTTCCATGAAAATTGTTACATAACAAAAAAAAACTAAATAATTTAGCAAATTAGTTGTTCAATTATTTTCACAAACTCAAAATATATGAAAAAGAATAGAGCGTATTTTAAAAGTAAACCTACATTTCGCTTTATTTAATAAGCATCAAAAGACATTAAACAATTTTTAAAACTAATAAAATGAAATTGCAACCAATAATTCTTAACGGTTACCGAACCGTTTCAACCTAGAATACCTAAAACTCTCAAGCAATCGATTTTTCACGTCGCCGTAATGAATAATAAAAACAGAAATGTAATAAAAAAAGATGTTATTAAAAAAATGTTAATTAAAAAAAAATTTTAATAAAAAAAAATGTTAATAAAAAAAATGTTAATAAAAGAAAATGTTAGTAAAAAAATGTTAATAAAAACGTTCACAATATAGAATCCGAATTTGATGACTTTGACATATGTGTCGTTCATTATAATAGTGATGCCTGTTCACAGTATCGAGGTTGTTCACTATATCCAGGTTGACATTTTTGTTCAAAAACTCATTTTATTTGCTCAAAATACACATTTGTATATGTAAATGAGTTAATTAGAATAAATTTGTAGAAAAATAGAAATGTACATAATATTATGTTTATTGAAAGAATTCGCGAATAGATGTTTGCTTCTTGCATTGAGAAATTGACTTTTGGACCGCTTTCCCGCGTATACTTCTTGTTTTTTTATAGCATTCTGCTTGAAGTGGCTTTCAAAATTTTGTTCACTACTCCAAATAGTGAAAAAAACTCAATTATCATATTTTTCAAAAAATTATTTTTTTTTTCGATTTCTGATTTTGAGTCAAAAATTGTTTCATTAGGGGAAAAATATTTTAACATTTAAGATTCGGTTTAGGAAAATTTAATTGCAAATTATATAAAGGAAATACATACCTCGAATCTGGTTAATTTGATTATTTATTTTTTAGGTACTTATGTATAGTAGATTTTACATAAGAGTAGGGGTAAGTGGGCGGCCTGTGGCCGCAGCTCAGGATTTAAAACTCCCAAAAATCTAACACCGCGGACCAGTCTATAATATATCCAACACCTAGTTCGCTAGCCACAGTAATTTTACATAAGAGTATGGGTAAGTGTGCGGCCTGCGGCTGCAACTCAAGATTTAAAACTTCCAAAAGTCTAACACTGGCTTCGCGGCGGCCTTCCGCCGCGGTTCAGTCTATAATATATCCAACACCGGCTTCGCTAGCCACTGTAATTTCTCATAAAAGTTATTGAGTCGCCGACGTCATAATGCCCAAACTGGAAGTCATAGGACCCAAATTGAAAGTCGTAATGCCCAAATTCGCCAACAACAAATTCCTTTGGGCGTTATGTCATTTTTCGATTATTTTTTTTTTTGTTTTCATTTAGGCTTTATGTCATAAATTTTCCTAAAATTTTGGCCTTGTGCCACATTTTGGGCGTTATGTCTTAATGGAATTTGGGCGTTATGATTTTGGGCGCTATGATGCAACGCCCGAATTTTCATTTGTGGCGAATTATGAACTATGTATGTATTTATAGATATGAAAAACCGAAATCGATAAAAGTTGCACATTGCAGAAATTGGACTATATTGAAAGCTAAAATACCAATTTTTAGTCTATTTTGTTTAATTTTTTCTTATGCATTTATTCTGAAAGGTGCTATTCTTTATTTTGAGCATCATCAGGTGAACTCCAACTTCCTAATAGGACGTTAAGGCCCTAATTTTATTCCCCTCAATCTATTAGAAAATATCGAAAAACGATTTTGGTCATGACATTTTATGAATGGGCGCAATAAAATTTGCTAGTTATAGCAATTAAGGGTGACTCATGTTATAAAAAATTTCTCTATAAATGATTTCAAAACAGAATCAATTTAAGTAATTTTAATCAACCTTCTGTAATTCTTCTTACCACAACTTTTAAACTGCAAAAGCTTTTTTTGTTTGTTATTGTACATACTTAAATTTACATACCCAAAAAACTTAATTTGAAAACGCAGTAGCTGCTCGATTATGTGAACTAATTCAGATTCATATCTGTTCACTAAAAAGAGTTGTTCGTTCATGTTATTGAGAGAAAAGCTAGTCGTAAAATTGATTGAGAATTACGCATGCACGTACACACAGACACTTTAAAAAGTTAAACATCCTTTTTTTTACTTCTAAAAACATGTTGACCCTATTTTTAATTTTTAAAACAAAAATTTTTAGTTCATTAAAAATAAATGAAACTACTTTTAAAAATTCACATTTTTAAATTGCTCATGGGAATGGTGTTTTTAAACATCCTTTCTGACTTTCTAGTTTAAAATGTATGTATGTGTGTATGTGTATGTGTTTGTATTTAGGTTTTTCAAATTTTCGTTTTTAATATAAATAGGTTTCATTTCAAACCGAAGCCTGTTAGTTTTACATGTAAATTGTATGGAAAAATTATTTATTTTACTAAAAAGGTATTTGAATGAATAGGTGATTAATGTTGTTGGGCTGAACAGAATCGTTTTTCAAAGTACTTTTTGTCCTGAATCCGAATCTGGCCTCAGAATCGACCCATCGAATTCTGAAATATTTGAGGTTAAGTACCTAAATCATGTTTTTTGTCTACTTTCGAGGCAATGTAAAGGATTCAGAGAAAGTTGATCAGCTTATTTTTAACAAAATCATCATTTAGTACCATCCTTGCCCTTTAAAATGAGCTTTCAAGTGGTGATTTGTGATGTTTCCTTGCAAAGTTACAGTTACGATTATGTTCAGCCCAACAACACTAATCACCTATTCATTCAGATACATTTTTAGTAAAAAAATAATTTTTCCATACAATTTACATGTAAAACTAACAGGCTTCGGCGCCGTCTTATAAAATTGAGGTACAGAGCTGAATCTTCGTGTAATTTTTCGTCATATCATAAACTTAATTTTTAAGCAATATCACCCTAGAAAAAACAAAAAGTAAAAAATTTGATGTTGATTTGGAGAAAATGTACATAAAAACTTTAATTTATCTTTAATTTTTTAAGATGTTTCATTTTAAGATTTTTAATATGGTTAGTGTAAAATAAAATTTTTTAATAGTGTGCGTAATAATTTTAATAGGTGCATTGTAATTTTTGTATTTTTTTTTTGAATCAAGTCTTTTCTGTAGTGCCTTTTCCCTGTATTTTCGCAACACCAAAATTTCAATATTAAAGTACATAGGTATATATTATTGTCGCCCTCTGTTGAATTGATTTCAATATTTACTTTATAGTCCTCGTTACTTAGTTAGATTAGCGATGTTCCTACTTCAGGTCACACCCAGTTTTCTATCGATAGTTTTCAACATTAGAAATGCAATGTAAACTTATTTTTTCCATGAGTCCACGGTTTTAAATGAAAGGCATATTTGTTTGATCATCACATTATACACAGTGAGACTAAAAGTGCTTTTTTTTTGTTAAGTATTCATCGCTATACACTCCTCTCTTAGTCAACGTAAGCACAGCTAGTTCCTAAACCCAGAAAATTACAACTTCGAGAAACTTTATTCGCTGTAGTCAGTGAACCTTCCCGAAAAAAAATATATAAAATAATACATCAATTATAAACATAGCACGAACATTTGAACAACACAGAACTCATCAACATACAATTCTACTACAACTCTACATAAGAAATTTCAGTTTTCTGCAAAGGGAATTTATTCTTCTACAAAAAATTATAGCATTAATCAACAATGCAAAAATCATCGATGGACTTCAGCGTTGGACAATACGAATTGAACTCAACAAAACAAACAAACTCACATATAACAAAAACAATACATATTTCATGCATACAGTTTATGTATATTGTGTATAATTTAAATTTGGCATATGTCACTTTTTTGAGATTTGGTCATTTTTACCATTTTATCAGTTGAAAAAAAAATAAAAAACTTATGATCCCAATTAAATTTGTGATTGAAGAAAAATGGGTAGATATTACTTTTCACCGACGCACAGTGGTGCTAAAATGAGTTCATTTCAACAAAATTCATTCCCAATATCTAATGCAGCTAGCTGAAACTTAGTACACGACTTCACTGCAGATTTTTTTCATAAAATAAACGCTCAATTCAGTGTGGCCAATTGACCTCAAATAAAATCGGAATTTTTTTAGATTTTGTAAATTCTTTGATCTAGGTCAAATTGACCGTAATAAATAAATAAATAAAAATAAAATAAATAGTTACAAATTTGATGTTAGTTTGATAAAATAAAAAATCGCAGATCCAACACGGCGTCTTAAAACTTTAAATTTCAGTTTGTTTTTTTCTTCGCCATTTTGGATCCGAAACTTTGAATAAGGGGCCGAACAAAAAATACGGCCACACAAATTAATGGAGAGTTTACACACGAAAATTTTTTAAAAAAAATGTGCGTCGGTTTGCTCACACAAATGTGTTCGAGTTTTAGTGTGTATCTGATAGAATAAATTGTCTGTTATCAAGTGCTAAAACGTTTTGTTTAAATTTAATTACTGTAAGTATATTGAATTAAAGTGAATTAGTTTCACTCCTTACTGCCTATAATTTGATATCATTTCTTCAACCTAAAGACTTATTAAGCAATAACTGAATGAGTATTTGGATTGAGGTCTTAATGACTCTCATTCTGAAATTCATCACAATCCAATCCAATGCACGAATCATTACATCACTCGCTCTACTCTATTATGCGATTCGATTCAAAATCATATCGGAATTGAATAAATTGTACTCTAAAATGCATCTAATCGCATTGCTCTTGCATCGCATTACAGAGTAGGACCCCTGGTGTTTTTATTCCCCAACGCTGCTTTTGGTTAGGATATAAAGCAGTAAAATTCAGTTGAACAAAGGTTCATCTAGCTCAAAATTTCGATTACATGGATTTAAGAATAATGCCCAATATGTGTATGAGACGCTCCGAACCTTTGTTGATCAAGTCAAAAAACATAATTCTGCAACAACACACTTTAACTGAACTTGATCTGGCGTCATTTGTTGTTCACTTTTTTAATTTAGAAGTTATAGTTAGTCTTGACACCGAATACATATCTGTTTAGAAGTAAGTTTCATATCAAACTTAGTTAAAAAAAAATCGTTTCGAAAATTAGTTTTTTTTGTGTATGTTTCGTCTCTTGTTGCTCAGATGGAGCCAAAGTACTATATAGTGTATATAGAATAGCTTCATAAAGATAAGATTGTTTATTTTCTTCACATACTACCAATTCTTCAAAAGTAAACAATTACAAATTTTTTGTAGTATTCTATTTGGCCGGACATTAGTTTGGACAATTTCTCGAAAAATATGTTCTATGCAATTCTTACGCACGACTAACCATACTCCTTTTTAATTTGATAGTGCTTGCCAATATACAATAAAGACGAGATAAAAACAAAATTCATAACTGCGCGTATTTTAGCGTTATCTCCCAAACTAACTACTGATAAAGAGTAATTTGAAAAATGATTTGCTCATGATTACGTTTGACTAATGTTCAACAATATCACATTTTCTATTTTATTTATTTATTTTTTTTTTTTTTCATAATCAAATCTTTATGAATATGAAAAAATGCTATATA
Source organism: Meiosimyza platycephala (assembly GCA_963662105.1). NCBI lineage: Eukaryota > Metazoa > Arthropoda > Insecta > Diptera > Lauxaniidae > Meiosimyza > Meiosimyza platycephala. The sequence continues at coordinate 90,891,640 of OY759209.1, read as the reverse complement.
ATAAAAAATCTAGTATAATGCTTGTGTGTTGGTTTGAATTTGTAGTATTAAGGGAGGGGAGGTAATACCATTGGCACATTTGATAAGATTCGTAGTCTAATCCCACGTATACTTGATAAAAAAAAAACAAAAAAAAAAAGAAGACCAAAAATAAACGACAACGAACAAGTGCGCTTCTGTTTGTGAAGTTTGTTAAGTCATTTGAGTGTACTCTTTGAACTGTTTGCTTGCTATTGGTTTATGGTGAGGAGCCAAGGGGTAAAATGCAACGGCAAGCTAAGCTCGTTATTGTGAAACACTTTTGATTGTAGTTCCGCTTAAATTTCTTTGCTGTCTGTCGAGTTTTTCAAAATTCTATTGTAAATGAAAACGAAACAAATTCTTGCTTATTGTTGCTGATTAAGCAAATAGACCGATCGCCGCGTGTTATCAAATTTTGAAACAACATACATGCTTGTATATTTTTTACTCAGTTATTTTTAACATAATTTCTTTTTTTTTATTTGCTTATTTTGCAGATATGGACAAATCAATATGAAGGAATTTAAACGCCAAATCTATAAATATTCAATTGAATTACTGAATTGAAAAACGTGCAAAACTCATTAAATTTGTATTCTATTGAATTAAAAGCATACTAAAATAATCATCACATTTATCTTTAAGAATAAAAGTATTTAATAAAACAACAATAACAAAATATCAGCAACATAAGAAAAATAAACATTGATCTAATCAAGAGAGAAAAACCGAAAGAATTCAATTGATTCAATATCTAGATTGGAGGACATCAAACGGTGCATAAAATCAGGCTGGCAATATGGATAAAAATATGATGTTACCGAAGCGTACGCGCTTGGATGTTAAAGGAGCTTTTGCTAATGGCCCTTTGCAGGCCCGCCCATTAGTGGCTTTACTTGATGGTCGCGATTGTTCAATTGAGATGCCAATACTTAAGGATGTTGCCACAGTTGCTTTTTGTGATGCTCAAAGTACTTCGGAGATTCATGAAAAGGTGGATATAATTCAATAAACTTATTCTTAATATTTATTTCTATATTTGTACGCAAAATACTACTTTCTGTACGCAAATTACTACTTTGATTGAACTTTTTGAATTATAGACAATATTACAAATAGCTTGCCAAACCAATATCGAAATTCCTGTTAATAGATCCGTTCTTTTCTGAATTGTCTAGTATTGTAATTAATATAAACTTCTTTGTTATTTGTGGTAACTTCAATTCGCCATGATAATTTTTTAAAATATTGGTATGAATATCTTACTTCACTTGGGATGTCGGTTCGGAAGGATTCTGTGCCCTCGCTTTTTTGTCATATATGTACCTTTCTCAGTCTTTTGGATTGCTTCACAGTGTTTGGCTTGTCATCTAATCTGTTGATTGATCAACTTCTTTTTATATCTGACCATGATCCTAATGTACATTTGTATATCTAATATCACGATTTGAAGTCATCAACCTTTCAGCTTTTTATTGTAATCTCCGTGTAACTTGGTGGAATGATGTAAGGTAGGGCGTAGCTGTCTACGACATATTAAATATGTTCACCAAAAAATCAACAACCTGAATGTAATACAAAGATGCACATCTCGTTCAGCTCTTCCAGCACAAACAACAATAACAAGAAATATCCAGCTCCTCTCATGCTCTTTTCAATATTTAAAATAAATAATTTCGGTTCATAACCCCCCCATAATTTCTGTTTGTGTAATTTGGTTTCCAAGGCGCCGACTTAATCAGCTCTTCCCGTTACTCGAGCTAAACACTTTCGGTTCGCAATCGCTGCGTGCTTTTTGTTTGTGTGATTATTGTTTTGAAGTCACTTGCTCCTTCAGCTCTTGATTTTTGTTTGTATGTAATTAGCTTGCCGCAGCTAATTAAAAAATTTTCGTCAACACAATTTTTTTTGTTTGCAAAATAATTTTAAGTCTTTTATTTAATCTCTGATGCAAAGGATGTTCCCATGTAAACTGTTGTAAAATGCAACAAAAAATTAACTACTTACATGCTTAAACCTTAAAAAAGAAATTCAACACCGTTAAATTTGGCAAAATTTAGACTAGATATTAAATTTTGCTCTACTTATCTGAATCATCACTCCCTTCGAAAAATGCTTTAAATTTATTGAAAGTTCGAGCGCAACAAAAAGAAATTGATGTACATTAATTATGTAAGACATTTAGGAGGGGCTAATAATTTTCTTCGATTTCTGAGTACATATATGTTGAGTGAGGGTTTTACAAATGTTCAAAAAACACCTGATGTGATACATACTAATAATAAATACTATTTTCTAGGTTTTAAATGAAGCTGTTGGCGCATTAATGTGGCATACAATTATTTTGACAAAGGAAGATTTAGAAAAATTTAAAGCTCTACGTATTATTGTACGCATTGGTAGTGGCACTGACAATATTGACGTGAAGGCAGCTGGCGAACTTGGTATTGCCGTGTGTAATGTGCCGGGTTATGGTGTAGAAGAAGTTGCTGACACAACAATGTGTCTCATACTGAATTTATATCGCAGAACTTTCTGGTTAGCAAACATGGTGCGAGAAGGCAAAAAGTTTACTGGACCCGAACAAGTACGAGAAGCAGCTCACGTACGTATTAAAACAAATGAAAGAAAAATAAGAATAAAAATAGCCGTTTATTTTGCGAATGATGAACCTCCAAATTAGAAAAAATCGGAATACTTACGTTGATTATCAATTTTTGGAAAATACAATTTTTAAAATCTTGAAACATATTTTAAAAAATTTCCAACAGCGTTAATAGTACAAAAAAATAAAACGTTTTAAAGAAAAAAAATCGTAACTGCGCTTAAATCTTTTTATCTGTATAGATTAAGATCAATAAAGTTCCATCCATCATTTATCATTAAGCTCAAAACTTTCAAAATAATCGACTTTAATTAATATGTACATATATACATATTTCGTAATAAATTTTTAGATTTTTTATTTTGGCTATTAGCTCAAGTAGTACTTTATTTTAAAATTTGTTTTCCAATAATTCGAAAAGTTATTTTTCATCATCAGGGATCACAAAAAAAAAACATACATACATAACACGTATACATTAGCCGTGTTTTATTCGTTTTGGTTAAACCAAAATTCCATACAACTGCGTGAACCAGCTCAATTTCTAGCTCAATTGATTGAACTTTTTTTGTCTATGCTGAATTCGAAGAATAGATGTCGCACATAGCAAGTAGTTCTAGACACAAACCTAAAATAATGAAAAATTTGTGGCAGCATTGCTTGAATTTTGCAGTTACGGTTTTAGGTCACGCGGGGCCTGATGCATGCAGTAAGTGCTGGGCCCAAATGTTAAAATAAAGTCACATAATAAAAACAATAACAAAGATGAAACAACAGACATTAATCGCTGCTTTAATGCTGATTTCATTTTTCCTTTTTAATATAACGTCAAATAGATTTGTTGTTCATCTTCTATCGTCGGTTTTTTTCTATTCTCGAAAAACGAAAGAAAAACGTTGGTATAAGCGTCTACGACGCTAAGATCAGTGCAAAAGCAATTGATACCAATTTTTTAAAAAAAAAAAAAAAATTATGGTCAGTACCAGAATTAAAAAAGGTTAAACTTATGCGTTTTATTCACTTTTAGGTTTAACCAAAGCGAATAAAACACGGCTATTATATCAATATATAATCACAAATTAAAATCACAAAAATAAAACAATAATATAAAAATAAAAATCACACAATTTAACTAAGCATTAACAAAAAACTCCAGCACAATGACACTAACTTGCATTTACGTTTGTCGAGTTCAATAGTTGAACTAATCTAATTTTCAACTAAAAATCTATACATAAGAGCACAATTTTCGGTGTCACTCTTAAGGTTCATTCTCAGTTCACTGGAAGCATTTGTAACGTGAAGCATCTGCAACATTAATCATTTGCCGTATTTGTTCTATTTTTGTAAAATCTTCACATCGTCACACTTTGGGTTTGGGTAATATCAGATCGTTGTCCTGAGAGTCTTGTCCCTAGTTTTGTTTTTGTAGTACCAACATATATTAATGACATGTTGTACGTTCAATCAACAATTTTTATTACAACATGCAACATTTTTATGATATTATATATAGTAAAATAAACTTAACTAAAACAAAACTTCGGCCAAGACTCTCAGGACACCGATCTGACCAAAAAAATATAACATGAGAACGACGACCAATTCCATCCACCCACTCTGCTGAATTTGGACACTACCCAAACTTCGACGCTTTAAAGATTTATGAGAAATGATTCACGTTAGAGATGTTTCACATTGTTATTGCTTCCACTAATATGAGAATGAACTTCAAGAGTCACACCGAAAATTGTGCTCACATTAATAGGCTCTCAGTTAAATAAAAATAAAAATTAGAAAAGTTCAACTTTTGAAAAACTTACATTTAAGTTAGTTCCACTGTCTCAGTAGTTTATAAATGTTTATGTTTAGTGAAACTGATTTTAGTTTATTGTGAACATTTATGATGATAAATAAGGAACTTCTTCGAAATATTGGGAAATAAATTTTAAAATATTGCTTGACTAAATAGTCAAAATAAGAATTCTAAAAACTTTAAATAAAAAGGTAGATTAATTTATTAACAACTTTATATTTATTAATGTAATAATGTGTTTTTCTTTTAAAGGGGTGTGCTAGAATTCGTGGCGATACGTTAGGTTTGGTTGGACTTGGTAGAATTGGTAGTGCTGTTGCACTTAGAGCTAAAGCATTTGGTTTTAACGTAATATTTTATGACCCCTATCTTCCGGATGGTATTGATAAATCTCTTGGACTGACGCGCGTCTACACATTACAGGATTTACTATTTCAATCTGATTGTGTTTCGTTGCATTGTACACTAAATGAACATAATCATCACCTTATCAATGAATTCACAATTAAACAGGTAATTTATAAGAATATTCTTGTTTATTTGTTTTGTTAATTTAACTAAATAATTTTTTTTTTAAAGATGAGGCCTGGTGCATTCTTAGTAAATACGGCACGAGGTGGTCTTGTGGATGACGAAACATTAGCGCTTGCATTGAAACAAGGAAGAATAAGAGCTGCAGCTTTAGATGTTCACGAAAACGAGCCCTATAATGTATTCCAAGTAAGATTGTAGTAAAAGAACAAATTTTACGCAATCTTTTTCATTCTATAACTGTAGATGAAATAAAATATTAAAAAAGGATAAAAGAAATTAAAATGAATTAACGAAGGTTATATTAAAGTAAATTTTCTTATGTATGTTTTCCTTGCAAGCTAGTTTTATTGTAATTATTTATTTCATAAAATAATTTGCATTCATTATGGTGCATATTTGTACATACATAGATAGATCCGTGTCTAAAAAAGTTAAACATTCATATTTATTTTATTGAGATGTTAAATTACGTCCACAGGCAAATTACAAAGACATGAGTGGAAAAATTCCCAGCATTTCTACCATACAAAGTAAAAAATTTAGAAAACTTCTGAAGGAAATATAAATATCAATATCAACAATAAAATGATCGACTTCATAGGAATGCCATTTTTATACTTTCATTAAGTTATAAATTAATAATGTACTCAAAATTCAATATTCTTAGCCTTAACTCGCACAAATTTGTGCAACCGTACTTATATGAAAAGAAAACAAACAATCAGTTAATGCGACACCTTTTCTGCCTTGTGGTTTTGAAGATGCATTTTTTTGATTTTTGCCGAATAACTATAAAGTAAGGTTTCAAAATTGGCAAAAAAAAGTGTAATTTTAAGTTTTTCGCGATTTTATGATCCGAAAGGATGGAAATTGATTTGTATTACCCTGAATTTCAGTTTTTCTCCATCATATGACGTCTAAATTTGCAAAAACTGTAAACCCCATTTTTTGTGGAAAAAATTGAGTTGTATGCAAAAGTTTCGAAGTACTTGTGACTCAACATTTTTCGATTGCAACTTTAATCTTTAACTTTGTATTTAGATTAATTTTGATACAACGTTTTGTCGTGTAATTCGCCAAAACGCGAAAATAGCGCACTTAGGCCCCCAAGGGACCCACGTTTCACATCGATTTTTTTTCTTTTCATAAAAGTCGGTTTTTACTGCAGCATGAAGTAGCGAAACTAGTCCTAGGGATTCAAAGACAATTGAATAAATTTAAATTTGTTAACACTTTATTGCTGAATGTTGGTTTCTTACCTTTTTTAATATTTTGATTTGATTATCTTGAATTTAGTTTTCTCACAAAACTTTGAAAACTGATATTATTTCTATGCTTTTGTTTAAAGGGAGCCTTGAAGGATGCACCAAACCTTATATGTACACCACATGCAGCCTTCTTCAGCGATGCATCTGCAACCGAATTACGCGAAATGGCAGCAACTGAAATACGGCGAGCAATTGTCGGCAATATTCCAGATGTTTTGAGGAATTGTGTTAATAAGGAATATTTTATGCGAACACCTGCATCAGCTGTCGCTGCAGCTGCTGCGGCAGTGTACTCAGAAGGTAAACTACAAATATTATCAAATCCAGAAAAGTGAAAAAGGAAAGAGAAAACCTAATCTAAAGTTTAAAAATAATGAAAAAATTTACCATAACAATAATATAAACAAAAAAAAAATCAAATTAATTAAGTATAATCCCTTAAGCATACAAAACAAAAATTTAGTTTAGTTTATGACAAGAAAGAAAAAAACATAAGTAAAAAAAAAACACTTACACACAAAAAAGTAATAGAAAACTTTCTCATGCAATATCTTGACGCAAGGAAAATAAGTACTTACGAGTATAGATGGCTAATGCATATATTTGTTCTCACTCTCAATTAAACGTTTACTTTTATCTCGTCCTATAACTTTTTCATTAATTTTGGCATTCATTTACATAACTCTATCACTTTGAATCAATTGCCATATTGAAAGTTTTGAGGTATCTTTGAGAACCCTGTAGACTAATAATCAAGTTTAAAAATATTTCAAAATCAGGATGCTAAACCAATCAAAAAATGGCGTTAGTTTTGTATTTATTTCTTTGGAATTAATTCAGGTATATTTTTTGTTTTAATTTTTTTTTATATTTTATAAATTTACTGACCAAATTTTTTTCAGAAGTTAATGTACAAAGAGTGAAAGATTTCTGATTGGGATATTCGCAAAGTTTGTAAAGTTTAAGACTATACATAACATTGATTGTATTAGATTTCAAATTTAAATTTTTGTTTAAGTGAAAATTGCAAATATAAAAAAAAGTTTGACTAAAAAGTTTAAAGAACGAATAATGCTTAAGCGATTATAACTACATAAACACATTTTAAATTTTGTTGTACACTTTCTTTAGTTTTGACATGCAACAAATGTTGATTGTACGACATTTTAATTTTTAATTCACACAGCAATTTGAAACCGCATATTCAAATCATAAATATGTTCTTATTAAGCAATTTAAGTGCTGAGTACTTGTATAAACGAATTAGAAATTCATTACAAAATAGCAAAAGAACGCATTCGCTTTTTAGTACATGAAAGCATTTTTTCGTTGTCATAAAAATTATAAATTGCAACAAATTAAACATAAACTTTATTAAATTAAATTTGATTAAATATAACAGCAACAATATAACTTAAGGTGAAAGTAAACCATATTGATGACTGGATTATTCCGATACATTTTCAAATTGTTTAAAAACTTGTATAATTTAAAAGAGAGCATTTAAAAAATTCCATGCTTTGATAAATTAAATATTGCTTTGTTTAATTGAATTAACTTTTTTGAAATTGTTTGAAAAAAAATATAAAAAAACTAGACAGGTGTATAGATGCACTTGGCATTGATGTTTCATTAAATTAAATATCGTAATGTAATTTTCAATGTCAATGCAAAATTAAAATTTATTGGTGTAAAGAATTTTAATGTAAACGGTTTGAAAGAATTTGATTATTATTGAAAATTTAAATGTGGTATGTTCGTTAAATTCTACTACCATCAAAAATTTCTGTTGCAGTAAGTATTAATAACAAACATGTTGCAAATAGCAACATTTTTTAATGGTGATTGCCAAATTTTCAATGAAATTAAAACAAATGTCACTTTAATGGCATGTTACTTTAACCCCTTTAGAATTCTAAATTGCATTGCTCACGCAAACTGAGAGAAAAACTGAAAGAATGCTGGCTACTTGTATTTGTTACTTTTATCATACACAATTCAAAAAGGCGCTTGGTTACATTTAAAAAAAACTTGCTGTAAAGTAACAAGTGCAAGTAACAAGCGTTGCATTTATTTTCACCCTAACGCTAGATTATGTGTTTTTCATGTAAGAAATGTACGCATTATTCAACTTGAAATCGATATTTATTACTTTCAGTAATACATGTGTTATCAGTAGTTCGGAGTGAAAAAAATGTTCACGGTCCCATGCTAAAGTATGGTTCTGGTGTCAGTAGTTAGTTGGTAAAATGTTGTTATATTTGGTGAACACTTAAAGTTGGCAGTAGACCGCAGAGCTAACCAATTACTTCCCCACTAACTACTGACTCCAGATATATATTCGTACTTGTCCTTAAATTTTTTTGTTTGGAACATAAAAAGAGCAATCATTAGTCAATGAAAATAAAACAGAAATTTGGATTAAAATTTTTAATGAAAATTAAATATATTTTCAGTTTTAATAAGCATTCTTGATGAGTGTTTTACTTTCAGCAATAAAAATCGCCCTTTTATTATAACCAATTTACAAATGTTCTTTTTTATATACGTGTTTGTTTTTCGTATTTGTGTTTTATTTCTGTCTCCGTACTAATTAGTGTAACATAGTACTAAATTACTTTACAACTTCATTAATTAATGTCGTGTAGTCGTGGTCTCCAACAATTTAGCTGTCTTATATTGGTTTATGTCATTTACATAGTTCTTGACCTTGTTTCTCAAGATACCGCCCAATGTTTTAACTAATGTCCATAGATGTGTTAAACTGAAAGGTGCCATGCAGCATTTGAAGAACTTCATACATATATAGCTTCAACTTAAAAACTTATTGAAATCTCCGTTATGTTAGTTTTCATTGAAATTATAATTTTTATGACAAAACTGCAATGTTAGAAAAACATTAGGTAATGAGATATGTTTTATGAAATCATATAAAATCACTGACTTTCTTTTCGTACGGAACGGAATAATAAATTTAAGAAAAAGGAAAAATATATATATATAATTGCAAACACTAAATAACTACATTAAAAACAAAAAATAACAATTGTATGAAACTTAGATAAAATATTGCTCTAAATGATCTCATCATCCACGTTTATTTTCGCCTTCAAAACATGAAACAAAACAAAAAAAGCAAATAACTTCTAACATTTAAACAGTGAAAAGTAAAATTTTTGAAAACTAAATTTTGCAGAAAGTTAAATTAATTTAAACAAGGAAATGAAATTAAGAGTAATTCGTTTAGATTATGTACATTATATATGAAAAATATATATACATATAAATAAAAATAATTTTAGAAATACGTTGATAAAGATTAAATATACATAAAAACTAAAAACAATTAAAATTAAATGAACATTTTAGTATGTAGTTTGAAAGTGAAATTTCAATTGAAAATAACATTTAAATAAATGTACGCCGGTTTTATTTTTTTTTTTATAAAATATGCGTACAAACAACTTATTAAGGAAAACAAAAAGAATAACACAACAACAAAATATTAAATGCACAATGAAATTTCATATTTTCGATTTTATCCTTTGTTTTTCGTTTTAATTCTTTAAAATTCAAGCTAATAATGTACCATCTTGTTTGATTTGTTTTTAAAGCTTTTTGTCCTTGTTTAAAAAAAAAAACAAAACAAATATGAATAGAAATAATTTACCAGTAAATTTTTAAATTCCCTTAAACACATATTTAACACCTAAAGCAGTTTAACAGCAATTAAATAATAAATTGTTTTCATAATTACTTAATATAAAATAGTATACTAAAACACACTTAAGTTTTAAGAGATAAGTAAAGAAAAAAAAAGTAAAAAACAAATCTGTTATTTTATATTGTATAAAATATTTTTAATAACTGTGAAAGCTAAATAAAAATTCAATTTTTTTTTCCAGAAAAATGAACAAATAAATAAAAATTAAAACAAAAACGCGATTTTTTTTCTTTATGTTCAGCTGGTGTCATTTTAGCCTTTTAATATTTTTCGTTAGTAGTACATAAAAATCAAACAAAAAAAAAAATCTAATATCATGTTTATTTAAATGGGATGATGGAATCATTTAAACAAGAGCTCTATCTATTAACATAAAAGTATTTCTGAAAGGATTTTTTATTATTTAAATAGTATATAATTAACAAGTGTTATTAAGTGTTTTTCTTATTATAAATACTAGTGAAACGGTTATTACAAAGAAAGTCGGTATGTCTTATGTGTGTATTTTAATATATTTTGTGTGTTATTTTATTCTATTTAAAACAGAACAGAAAATTTAATTTTCATATGTCGTTCATATAATTATTTCTCATCACAATTCCATCATTCCTTTTTTATTATACATACATATATCAAAAATTAAAGTTTTGATTTTTATATCAAAATTTTAATACATGTACATATGGTACGTATTAATTGAAATGCGATTATAAAACTTAATATTAATTGGAAGTATTACCTAGAAGATAATCAGCAGTTTTTCACTCTTTCTACAATTGATAAATTGAGCATGTTCACCTACGGAAGTTCGGTTTCATTCTATTTTATGCATTTATTTGGATTTAGAAATGAGATATCGCAAAATTGTGTTGAAAAAAGGTTAAATAAATTTTAATTAATTTTTTTAATTATTAAGAGTTTTGTAAAATAAGTACATTGGCTTAGAGGAGACTGTTAAAAATTTACTTTCATACATTGGGGCCATATTCAACGCTTAATCGCTTAGGGCTACTCAAAAATAATAGGTCGGAGCATAATATGAAACATAATTTTTGCACTGAACATGTATTTTTTTAGGAGGATCCACCCATTGTTAAAATAATGTTTAGATTTAATTTTTTTAAAACAGTACGATTTTAAGTTACAAAAATGTTGTGCTATCGTTTTGTCGCACCTTAAATTTGCGTTTTTAGTTTAATTCAAAAATACATTAATTTTTTTAACAAAATTTTTATAAGTTATTTATTTCCTTACCTTTAAGAATATATACCATTAAAATAAATTTTTAATAATTGTTGTAAATCCTTTAAAACACCGAAAAAGTAGTTGTGCTCTCGTTTTGTCACAGACTATATCTAAAAACTCTCGGCAAAACTGATTTTGAAATAGTTTTAGTGAAAATTAATCGAGTAAAAAATGGAAGCGATTTTTTCACGGCCGTTTTATTTCAAAATCATGTAAAAAATACTGTAAAAAAAGAGTTGGATGTAATCTGACTGTAAATTTAGTCCAGAGAAATATAGCTTATTAGATGAAAATTATCGAAATAGTTTACAATTGAAATTGATCTTATCTGTGTAGTAGAGCAGTGTTCTCAAACTAGTTTTTGCTGTGACCCTTGAATTACGTTAAAAATTTCGTGGGCTCTAACCAGAGCTGAGTAGGAATAAATACTTTTCGATTCCAGAGCAAAATGGATTTTTTAAATTTTTTTTTTCGGTTCCATTCTTGTAATAAAAATTTCGATCGCATTTTCAAAATGTCAAGTAAATTCAAGTTACATACAAATCAGTACTAACGCCAGGTAGACATACTCGTACGTTCTTATGGCCCATAAATATTTGACCTTTGCTATGGAATTCGGACTCAAATTGTTATCCATGGAGTGGAATTGACAAAGGAGGTACAATTCATTATTTTTCAATTTGAAATTATGATATCTGAAATGTCAATATTTTGGAATCCTTGGGATGGAATTAAAAATTTTCAATTTCAAGAATTTTACAAGAACGTAACTAAATTTTTTTTAAAACTTAGCGAAATTGTACAGGCATAGCAATGGCCAAATATTTATGGATCATAAAAACGTACCAGTATTTCTAACTGGCGTTAGTACTGATTTGTATGTATGTATCTTGTAATTTTCTTGACATTTTGAAAATGTTCAGGATGTGTAGTTACGTTCTTGTGACTGTAAGCAATCGAAATGTTTATTACAAGATGATTTGATGACTGGAATGGATTTGACAAGAATGAATTCCTTTTTACAAATAATAATAGGCTGATACCTATATCGAGTTCCCGAACCTTGCTTGCAATGGAATTACAATTATTAATTTTCAAATTTTAATTCTGGAATGGAAATGGACAAATGAGGCAATTCCTATTGCGTTTCTTTTGACGATAAAGGGTTTCTTTTACTCTTCCGTTGTACCCTGCTCCTATGAAGCGTATAACGTATACACCTACGTTTAATGTTTACAAATTCATCGTTTTTTTTAGAAATGTATCCTTCCATGTCCTTAAATATGTACCATCAAACAATATTTAAAATAATATTCATTAAAAGTCGTGAAAAAGCTTTCCCAAAACTGAAATTTTTACATAAAACTTTATATTTATATCGCACAGAAACATGGTGTATTGCAGTTATAAGTTTTGGATGTGAGAATACAAGGAAGTTCAAACTATATATGTACATAATAATTTTCTTCACATTTTTTTTTTTGAAAAATAAGAAATAAGATTATTCGATCAAATCAAACATATTTTATTGAAATTTTCTTATGAATGAAGAAAATTTATTAATTTTAATGTTTTTTCTTAGAGTTTTTGTGTAACATGAAATATTTTGTTAAAACATAGTAATATGTATGTTATGAAATTGAAATACGTACATACATACAGCCGTGATCAAATAAATAGCACATTTTATCTTAAATTTAAAAAAATAATTTTATTGAAAGGAACTTATTTTTCCAGAACTAATCAAATACATAAATTTAACTTAATGTATTACCAATTCAGTTAACAAAAAAAATTTGTATCAAAATTAAAAAAATTTGAATTATTTAAAAGAAATGGCTGTTCATATATGTACATATATAGCACATATACTAGAATATGGAAAATTTTTTATTTTCAATATAAGAATTAAACAAAATCTGCATGATTGAGGATATTTTATATTTTGCACACAATCCCTTATTTTGCATAACCGCTTCGCATCTTCGGCTCAAGCTCTCCACAAGTCTTTGACACCTCTCCTTAGGAATGAACACCAAGTTTCTTGGGCTGCAGTCCACAAATCGTCCTAATTTTTGAAATTCTTATTCTACAGTTTTGCCACTACTTCATGCATGATAATGACCCGATACATACGACCAACATCATTAAACCCTGGCTTCAGAGAGAGAAAATAAGTATTTTGGTCTGGCTAGCTCAAAGTCCGGACCATAATTCCAAAGAAAATTTATGGGGTGATGTAGTGGCAAGACTATGGAATTAGAATATCAAAAATTTTGTCGATTTGTGGACTGCAGCTCAAGAAACTTGGTATTCGTTCCTAAGGAGAGGTCACAAAGACTTGTGGAGAGCTTGAGCTGAAGATGCGAAGCAGTCATACAAAATAATGGACTTAGTACAAAATATTAATTATAATTAATCATTAACATGCAGATTTTTTTAGATTTCAACATTGAAAATCAAAAATTTCCAAATTTTAGTATTTGTGCTATTTATATGAACATCTCATAATGGCAATGTGAGTCATTTCTTTTAAATAAGTAAAAAATTTTTAATTTTGATTTAAATTTTTTTTGCTAGCTGAATTGGTAATACAATATGTTAAATTTATGTATCTCCATAGTTCTGGAAAAATAAGTTCCTGCCAATAAAATTAACTTTTTTAAACATAAGAAAATCCGTGCCATTTTTCTGACACGCTTTAAAAGATATATGTATCTACATACGTAAGTAGGTTCATTTATGAACATTACATCATTGTTCGAATACAGTTAATAGCTGTGACTGTTTACTTGCCAAAAGTTAACTTAAGGCTCCTTTTATTGCCTAAAACTGCCTAACTCGTGTCTGGTTACTTCCAAACGTAGTTAAATATGAGCGTAAGAATTAGAGAAATAAACAGGTGTCTTAGTTGTCAATAAAAAAAATAAATAAATAAAAAAACTTTAATTTGTCAAAAAAATAATTTTTTTGGATTAATTTTAAACTATTCCTCTTGATTATAAATTTCTCACTGATATTATAGCTTAATAAATTACTTATCAACTGATACCTATATTGTTTAAATAGAAACATAAAATTGCTTAACTCAATCAAAATAAAAAGTTTGTAGCGAATTAAAATTTGTTTTGAAAATCAAAAAATCGTAATAATATAATTTTCGTTTTTGACACTTTTTTATCTTTTTGAGAACAATTGCGATCTTCTCGCTCAAATTATTTAACTACGGATTTAACAACAAATTTAACTACGAAAGTAAACAGACAAAACTAATAACTTCTAGTTCGTAAAGAAAAAATTTCAAATCAGGTGTTGTTACACGTTGCATGTTTTAAGCGGTTAATTTTTTTGAGTTGGTACGTAAATCTTCGAGCGCCCTCACGTTAATTTCTCGTAGAAACTATCACTTCATCTTTTTGACATTTAATTTCTTACTCTCTCGAAAAAACAAGTAGGCACGGCACGTCTCAAATCAGCATGAAAACGAGGCAAACATTCAATAATGCAAAACTCGTGGTTTGAATTTACCTACTATATATTGGGCGAAAATTGTGGCTTGTGGGGTCATTTTCTGCTAACAGAGTGTTTTCTTTAATTCTTAAAATTATAGAAATAATCTATAAATCGTGTGTTTCTTTGGATACTAAAAAAATAGCAGACCAAATCCATCTCAAACCATGCAGTCGGAGGGACTTCAAATTGCGGAATTGGTTGCCGATTAAATATGTTGTTTTTCAAAGTAATTTCAAGCTCTGGCACTTAAACTTTAAATGGGCATAACTTCGTAAAAAATAATTTTCAATCAAATCGGGGACGGTATATTCCCTTAATTACTTTGAAAAACAACATATTTAATCGGTAACCAATTCCGCAATTTGAAGTCACTCCGACTGCATGGTTTGAGATGGATTTGGTCAGCATGCTTATTGTTAAATTGCGGCGTCTTTAGGTCAGCGTGCAGCCTAGGCTAGAAAAAATTTTCCTGGCGTAATTTTAATTTATTTTATTCTTGGTTTAATAAATTTGTTATTGAAATATGCCACAACCACTATACACTCAAAAGTTTCGGGATACTTGATTTCAAGACCCAGAATTAAAATATTGGCTACAACTTGTTGATACTCTCTTTAGTCAATTGGCTTAATGCAAACTCTGTGGCGTAATTTTGTTATGTTGAGAAATCGTTACGAATATGATATATAAAAATAAACATTGATGTTTAGCTAATCATCACAAGAGGTGTTTTTTTTTTCAATGCTATTCCTTCTTTTTCAAATAGGGCTATGCGCGGCTGTAGAAAAAATCAGTGTGGAACATTGCTCGTATTTGGTGCAACCCAATTTAAAAAACAATGATAGCAAACAGTTCAATCTAGATATAATCCCAAAACTGCTTTAAAAAATGCCAAATCGCGATTAGCTAAATAAAAGATTAATATTATTAAAAATCTTTTAGGAATGTTTTCCTGTACTATAGGTTTATGTTAAAAAAATAAAAATTTCAGTTTTGGGATGACTAATATCAGGAACTTTCACTTTTTGCTGAAAAAGTTCTTGCTATGTATAACAATACTTTATACAGTTAAGAGAGACAAAAAAAACAAAATATATTCTACATTCCAAAATGCTATAAAATACTCGTATGTATAAACAGGATTAAATGGCGGATATTATACAGGCGCACTGCAACAGGCTCACAGCACAACAGCACACGATGCACCGCATAGTGCAGGCAGCGCTCTAGCTCCACCTCCACCTTCTTCAACAGTTAATCCCTCGCCAGTTCCTTCAGTACCGTCAGTACAATGTGTGCCACCTCAGGTTGGATTACAGCTTGGACTTGTGAGTAGTAAATCGGTAGGTACTACTTGTGTTCTTGTTGTTGCTGTTGGTTAAATGTTAATTTGTCATATTAGAAGTTTTGTTATTATGACATTGAACTCAATTGTATTTATCACATACTAGAACTTGTAATATTAGACTCATTAAAAGATGTCACCGCTAATTTATTTATTGCATATTTAAAATATTTCGACCGCCTCTTGTGATAACCATGAAATAATTTAAATCAATGCATAACTGTTTAAATTATATTAAAAGAAGAAACAAAAAACTGAAAGCAAAATCGTACTACGAGTATTGCGAATATACCTATGTAGTTTGATAAATAGCACGAACAACAAGGGCATAAAAGCTAAGTTTGCAAATAATTTTTCATGGGAATAATACCTATAGTAATGAGCTATGTTTTTGTTGTTATATTCGCTGAAAAACGTTTGCATATTGAAATGACGTACAAAAAATTTCGATAATAGAATTACATTTTTCTGTGATCCATGAAAACGGATTAGCTTTTTATTAATAATATCTAAAAGATCAATATCAATAACTAATACAAATGTTGGAAACGTGTCTCACTAAGTCTTTATGCCTTTTATTGATGGTGACATTTTAAAATCTCATAAAGTTGGTATTATAATGTTTTGTTTTGCAGTGTATTAAAAGTATATATGTAAGAACATATTGTGATTTATTAGTTGCGTTTAAAGTTGCATTAGAAATTGATTTAGAATATTTAGCGATTCTGTCTTTACATTTATTCATTATTATTGTATATTACATAAAATGTGTGCCTGTGGTAAGAAAAACATACATTTACCACTGTTAATATTTACTCTTAACATAAACAGAGTGTAACCTTCGAGATGTCGACTATTTTAACATGTGTCATAAGGAGCTCTAGTTTAGTTTATAGATTAGCTAATAAATAAATAGTACAAGATCATTCTGCAAAATTTCTGTCATAATTTTTTTCCGTTCTTATTTGAAAATTTCATACTTAAAGTTTACTTTTTCGAGGTTCAGCAAAACACCTAAGTTCTCCCAAATACAGAAGTTGTGTTTTTACAGTTTTTATTGAGCTTTCCATCTTTTATTACTTCTTTTATTACTGAAAAGTATTTCTACAGCGCAAAAGTAGTCAATGTGCTACTAAAGTATGTTATCTGGTAACCCTAATGTAGTACAGTACTGTACGAATTAATGCGAACAAAGCAACAATACTTTTGTATTTTAATTTTTATAATTTGGTTTTTTTTAAAATTTCATATGTTTAATATTTTATGTGCCCTTCTTTTTATCTGTATTAAGTCATGTACTCGATTCGGCATTGTTTCAACCAAATTTTGGCAGATTTTATCCTTAACGTTCGGGTATTTCCATGTGTTATTGATGGCTGTCTACATTGCCTGTAGGGTACTGCTATCCAGCTCTCGTAATTTTTTCTTCACAATCGCCCACAAATTCTCGATGAAAGTGGTGAAGGTTGATTAATTACACAGGCGGACAAATTTTTAAACCAGAGACCAGACCTAGCATACCCGATGGTCTTTGATGCGCTGAATCCGAATCCGAGCACACGGTTTTTGGCTATATTTGAGGTTATGTTACATCGCGTATAAATTTTTTTTTGCAAAACTGGTTGCGGCATTTGAAAGTATTACTCTTACCCTTCAAAACCTTTTTAGATTAGTTATATCGATAACTTTTTTTGTCTCCGAAATATCGTAACTTGAAATTTATTACATAGGCCTACATACAGATCTACATTAATACAGTATGGCAGGATGCATAGAAAATTTAAATTTATGACATTTCGGTGATTTAAAGAGATATCGACAAAATTTAAAATGCGTTTTGAAGGGTAAGAGTAATACTTTCAGATGACGCAGCCAGTTTTGGAAAAACAATTTTATTCGCGATGTAAAATAACCTCAAATGTAGCCAAAAACCGTGTTATCCTTTAAATCCTCTCTTCCTTTTGTTTGAGCCGAGGGGTGCGTGGACATTTTCTCTTTAGGCTGTTGGGAGGCGTGACAAGAAAGACTTTGGGCACCTCTGCTCTAGAGCTCTTAAAAATCTGGCTTCAAAAAGGTCAAAATATGTATACAGGGGAACCCAAAAATCAAGCAACAAAATATTTTTTAGTTCCATTCTATCCTCAGCCTTTTATCATAATGTAATTTCTCCAAAAATATATCAAATTAAAGACCAATGTCTTTAAACTACGAATATCGATTCCAGAATCGGCTTATTGTACAATAATTATGGTATGCGAAAAATGTAGAATGTAATGTGGTGGATTGGAAGCCCCACACAATTCTATATAATTTGGGTTTCAAATATAAACATCAACGTAAAACCAATAACTTTAACATGTAAGACAGAAATTGCAGATTATAATCGATTGTACTAGAAACAGATTTTTCTTTTGCGAACAACTCGCTTTGTACAGCCATTCAGACAAAAAATATGGACTCTATATTTTTTTACATTAACTTTTTACATGCGACAATTCGTTTCATAATATTTAATGTGAAACATCAAAACTCATTTCTTTTTTCAAAAAAAATTTGCTATTTGTCAAAAATGCTAGAGTTTACCTTGATATTTGTCACTTAAATTAAAAAAAAATTTACATTTATTTTACCTTTGCTTGATCTCAGATGGTTGGACGTGAAAAGTAGTTACAATATTTTGTGTATGCAATTATTAAATAGTATAAGGATGGTCGGATTTTTTTTAAATATTTTTTCTGCGAATTCCAGACTTTAAAGAAATTCGACTGGGAACGTTAACGTAGAACATGACCCAAAATTATCTTATGACACATGTTAAAATCTTTTAAATTGAAGAATGAATAGTTACAGCTTTTGCTATAAACATCCAACAATCTATATATGTTTGTAATAATCTTGAGCAAGTGCGAAAAACATTATAAGATGAGCACAATCAATGGTGATTATTATTATGCAAGCATTTTTGTTTCGATTGACAGCCGATTTGTATAAATAATGTTTCATAATGTGAAGGAAACAACATACAAAACTAACTATAACGTAAGCATATTACGACATATATTTTCAAATATTATTAAAATTTTACCAGAACTTGGAAGTAACTTATTATAATAAGTACGATAGCAATACAAAAATTTGAATGGGGAATTATTTGGGATGTTATTTATAGTCAATATACATCAAAAGGAAAAAAATCCTTAGAGTTTTTTTGTTATTCCATATTCACTGTTTTTTAGTAATATTACATACGTATGAAATACATGCAACTCACGTAAGAAATTTAAAAAACATCCGATGTTACTCAAATTTTGACACGTCAAAGAACCCTAAAAGATAGCTTCACAACACAAATTTCAGTCGGAGACCAGAGTACTGTTAGGTCAAAGTTTGAAAAAAAACGCAATTTTTGCAAAAACAGCCGAATTCAATTTCGAATATCTATGAACCTGGTCAACCATTTTCACTGTTTGATATCTCATTTTAAAGTGTATAAAAATGTTAACAATTCAAAGCATGATTTAAGTATTATTAGTAAGATCTTGATATGGGGCACAATTTGCAAAGTTGTCATATTTTACTAAGGCCATTTTCAATTAATTTGGTCGCAAATAAAGGTCTTAAGGTCTAGAAGCTTAAAATTATTTTTTGTGTATAGTAGATGACATAACAAAAAAAAGTGATATCCATAACTTTAAACTTAGATTTATGGGCTTTAAGAACTAAAATTTTTAAAACGGACCAAATACGGCTATTTTCAGGCCAAAATATGGCTTTTTCTCAGGACTCTGACCACCTATCGAATAAAGTACTTTAACCTCTCAAAATTTGAACAAAATCGGAAACTTTTTAAATTTCATACGTATGTTTTACATATGTGATTTCATTGAAAAATAGTAAATATGGATTTAAAAAAAAGTTATAAGGATTTTTTATGTTTTTCATATATCGACTCCAAATTGCATCCCAAATAATCCCCAATTAAAGTTTTTGTAGCAATTCACACTTTTATTAAAAGTGGGTTAAAGCCCAACGTAAAGCATCTTTTGTTTTATTCCAGGATGATTATCGAATGAATTCAATTCTAATCCAAAGTACATATGTATATCACTTAAAACACCACCCTAATCTGATAATATTTTAAAGCAATATCTCCGAAACCACTCAATCGACTTTTTTCAGTTTTTTTTTTCTATGTCTTTAGAAAAATATATGTACACGTATGGTAAAATGATATAAGTTTCCCCCAATCAGCTAAACCATGACTTAATTTTTTTTCAATACGATGTTTTTTAACTGATTGAACAAATATCTCGAAAACTTGTTAACTTGTTCATTTTAATAATATTGAAGGATAGTTATAGAGTCTTAAAATTTAACTTTAAATTCTGCGACAAATACTCAGAAATTAGATCGTTACACTTTCAGTACGCTTAGCTTTCGAGTTCAGGATAGTTTTTTATTAACATCTACATATGTATGTCATACAAAATTTGAACTTAGCACTAAATTTCACAAAAATATATCAAAATATTGAAATTTACCAAATATACCATACATATTTTGTTCAAATAGTGTACTGAAATCTTCAATAATCGAATTAGACCTTTTTGTATTTTACACCTCTATGAGGTGACAATGCCTTCCTGCACAATTCTGACCAGTTTTTTGTTAATATTTCTTTGCCAAGTTGTATAACAATTCGTTGAAAAGCTCACTATATTCGACTTTTAATGTAAATCGCAGGAACAGGAAAAGTTTACCAAGCAAATCTTTGAATATTTTTTGTGATAATTTTCACAGGTAATGATTTATTACATAGTGTACTTTTGATTATTATTTTTTCATTCGATAATCTTGCTTCGTATCTTTTTCATTTTGCAGACGACTTCAAACTTTGCTTTCGTTCTAGATAAAAATAATTCAAGGTCTTCTTAGTATGTTACGAATTAACTATATTGGGAAAAAATGTCTGTCTGAAATAATCTCTTCTTAAAATAACTTGTCGCCCGGCCTAACTCTTCATACGCAAAATTAATGCTGTTTAAATTCAAATTTATGTAAATTATCCTTAAAACATTCTACTTATTTGGTATAGCTACATACATATGTATGTGTATGTACATACATATAAAACAAAATATATATTTACATTGTTTATTTATTATTTCTTTCAATAAGTTTTTGTTTAGTCCAGTTAATATAACTTTTGTATCTCCTTTTTAATTTATTTGTATATTGTTTCTCATTTTATTTAATTTTAGCCCCTGAGTGCACCAGACCCTAATAACCACCATTCGTCTACTAAGCCCGAGCCTTCGGAGGTCCAATAGTTCAAAACATAAATTAAAAAAAAGTCGACAAAAAAGAAACCATCTAAGAAAAAGGAAGTAGAAAGATTAAAACAACAACAACTGCTACTTACCAGCACAACAGCAACAACAATAATAATAATAACAACAAAAATTACAAATTAACTAAACGAATTTTTCGCGCCTCCCCAATTAAATTACAGAATAACATAAGTAAAATTTAAGTGAAATTTTACTTTAAATGAAGATTTAAAGTATATGCTGTTGTTTAAATAACCCAGATCGTGATTTGGTAATATTGCACTCAAACTACAAGTACTATACTGCTTTATATGATTCTTTATCTAATGAAAAACAATTTTTTTATGTTTCCACAACTAAAAACGGAACTCTTCAAATACATTATATAGAAATAACTTATGAATAATGTTGTGGAATTGTTTTATTTTTAATTTTCATTGATTTTATGTAATTTATACTACTGTTCAATACTTTGCAATTATTATATAAATATATTTAAATGTTTACCATAATCAATATATTGCCACAGATGTGTAAAATATGCTAAGTAATAAATATGAACATTTGTCTTAAAATGAAACATCAATTTTAACCTTAGACATTCAAATACAAATTATCGTCGGTGTAACTGAAAAATATGCTATTATAATTTAAAATTTTTCTAATTCCATCCTAATAACAATCGTTTACTGCAAGCGACATTTCTAAAAGAAGTAACAAGCTTATTAGCCTTTATTTTGTCACTTATTATAAACTAAATTTTTTTCCTTGGTATATATGGCTTATATTTTTGATATATGTAAACAAAAATTTTGAAACTTTTTCAAAATTGACTACTGTTTTTAAATTTTATTTCGATTGTATTTTTTTTGTCGTTTACGAAAATCGAGCTGAACATACAAATATTTGCTTTATTTTCTTCAAAAAAATTTAATAAAATTTATTCTTCAGGCGCACCGCCGACTTTAAAGATAAAATAAAAAAGAAATATAAAATAACAATATTACGTAGTATATATATAATAGACACACACACAAAATAAAAAATATGTGACTAAAACTATACTATAAATATAAAAATATAAATTCTAAAAACATGTTGCATCAAATTTGTAGTATATGTATTAATAATTTCCTTAACAAGTCATGTATCGTTTTGAGTTGCAGTTCTTATCAATCATGATACTACTCTGATAGAATATCTTTTGTTACGTTTGCTTTCCTTTAATTTAGCCTAACGAAGATCATCAATGTTTTTTTTTTTTAATTTTCTTTAACTTTTTTTTAACTTTAACTGTAAAAAATCAATCTGCTGATTTTTATTCATATTCAAATTTAAACTTGTAAGTATTTTTTTTTTATTTAAAAATGATTTGTGCTAAAATGTGAGCTCAACAATTCATACCATTCTACATTAAATTAAAAATTATAAATTTTGATTCAGATTTTATTCTGTAGGTTTTAAGATATATAAACAATACTATAAATATATAACAAAAATGCAATGCAACAACATTTATTTTATTGTTATCTTATTCGTTATGTGGCTGATCATAAACCACCTCAGGGGCGGGACACAAATCAAAAGCTCCGCAGAGCTACGTGGGGGAGGGACGGTTTCTGATGCCGGAATGTGTATTTTTTTTACCTATGTACGTCTACACTGACAACAAGCTGACCATTTCGTATTTTTTTATGGGTCAAAACAAAATTAGTGATTATTAGCTGAGGCATATTTTACATGCCCACTTCGTTGTAAAACAAAATCATTCGAATGTATTTGCCCTTTGGGTCTATCCTACTTTTTAATATTTTGCTATGTTCGTACGACACAATTTTAAAGAAATTAGCAAAAGGTAATGGAAAAAAAGCTACACATACATACATACATATGTATCTGCGAAATATGGAGAACGAAAATAATCGGAAACCAGACTAGTCAAGATAAAATAAAATTTTTCAATGTTCGACTTTTGTACAATATTTGAAATTTTTGTCGGATGTACAGCTGTCAAGAAAATAGTAGTGTCCTATCAAATTAAATGATGAGTATAATTTTTATGTAAAGTCATGAAAAAATAGTAATGTATATTCATTCCCGAGAATATTTAGTTTCATGTTATAAACTTTTATTTATTTTAACGCAATGGCTTAATTAGAATAAAATTCAAAAACTATGATGTTCACGAAAATAGTAGTGGTTACTAAAATTAAAAAAAAGCGACGCAACTTAATTTAAACTGCATGTTATATGTACATGTTTCTTTGGGTCTAACACTTTTTGATCAACGCTTTATTGTTTGTTACGACTGCATCGACGTGGAATAGAGTCAATAAGGTCCTTACAACGCTTCACAGGAATTTCAGCCCATGTCCCTTTAAACACTTGTCAAAGCTGTGTTCTACTTGAGGGCTTTGCTGTTGCTACGGCTCGTTTGATATCTCTTCACAAATTTTCTATCGGATTAAGGTCTGCAGACTGAACTGGCCATGGCATCACGTCGATTTTTTAAGATACAAGCATTCAAAATCTAGTTTACTAGTGTGTTTAGGATCGTTATCCTGTTGAATCGTCCATTTTAAAGACATTTGCCGACTGGCATACACTGCTTAGTCCATAATACCTTTGATCAAATGGATAAGGCCAACGTCTGTCTAGCAAAAGTAAACCCATACTATGATGGTCAGTCCACCATGTTTAACCGAATTGGTAGTGTATTTGGGGTGGTATTCTGTGTTTGGTTGACGACGAACATACTGTCTGGAGCCCGTTCCACAAAAAAAAAATACTTTACTCTCATCTGACTATAATACGGCATTCCATTTCATATAATCTTTTGCAAATTTTATTCTTGCAACGATGTTTTTCTTCGTCTAAAGGTATACCTTCCTGGAACTTCTTGCATTCAAATTATTTCCCATTAGTCGACGACGATTTGTCACAGCACTGATCGACAGATTTAGCTAACTTTTAATCATTTTTGAGGAAGTCGAGGGCTTAGTCTTTCAATATCGTACACTTCGTCTGTCGTCTAATAACAAAATCTTGCGCTTACCACCACTATTGTCAGGATTCTTACAATAGTTAATAGCATTAAATATCAGTGGCGGTGCATCCAACTATATTTTCAATTTCCTTGACGGTCTTGCCCTGATTCCTTAACCTAACTTTTGATTCTATCTTTTCGATTGAGCAATCGCCCACTAAAATAAGGAAGACTACCTCGATTGCAATAAATTCATATAAAAAAATATTGAATTACTTAATTACACTTACTTATGGCGGTTTTCTAAAATTTTTAATTTTTTTCAACTAATTACGCAAAGCACTACTATTTTAATGAACTGCAGATTTATGGTGCAAATATGTAAATGCTTCACAAACAAGACGACACGAACAAAAGTAACGGGATTTTTTTGCTTTTCTGTTCTTTTTATTCAGTCCTACGAAAATTTTATAAAGGTGTTCAATTTGTAAGGCAAAATATTTTAGAAAAGAGATTTAAGTTATGTCCTGCAACACTACTATTTTCATGAACAAAACTGTATGTAAATTAGGTGCCTGTGTTTACGTTTTTACTTATATTGATCGAGAGTAATTTGCACTGTATATTAGACCTGTCCAGAAAGTTACGAAATATGATTTTTTTAATGTGCTGAAAGCTTATCTGTAAGCTCCATGCATTTAAATAAGATTTGCCAAAAAAAATGTTGAAAAAATTTTTGTGTATAACTTTTTTCTGAGTGTACTTGGGTATGGTCATTGGTTCACAAAAAAGAAAGGTGACGTAGTTTCCGTCAAAATGGTGATCCACAAAAGTACTTTTGATAAAAATTGGCTGGGATCTGGTCGTTCAAAGTTATCTACTATTGTATGATTTTTACCTTTTGTTAGTTTTAATTTTTACACACAAAAATAATGTTTATTCGATAAAACATCATTGATATACTGAAAATAACGCTTTTGATACATTGAACAGACGAAGTACAGCATCCAAAATCACAAATCTCATGAAAATTCAATACAAATATCAGGAAACTTTGTGAATCTTTTGAATCATCTCAGGTGTGCGCCAAGGTTGTCTGCTGTCACCAATATTGTTTCTGTCAGTACTGAACGATGTTCTAAGCAAAGCTCTACCTCTGCAAACCGTGGCATTCAATAAACTTTTATCGAGCATTTGGAAGACCGACTTCGTTTATGCCGATAATATATGCTTTTTCACCACCAGTCTGACATGCAAGAAAAACTCACTGCCGCAAGAAGTAGTTCTGAAAATCAACAAAAATAATAGAAAAAACATGTTCAGCCACCCAACCAATGCCAGCAATAGCATCATGATAGGCTAATCCAGCATACCAATAATAAACAAAGCTCAGCTTCGTAAATCTTGGCTGTCTTCGATTTTGTCAACGACAACAAAGTTCAAAATCTCTGAGTCAAGCTTGAAACCAGTTCTTTTGTACGGCTGTGGAATTTGGTAAGCCAACAGCATTTAATCTATTCGCTGCCCATTTTTTTGTTTCTTTAATGCATTTTGCGATTGTAATTTTTTGTTGTTTTTTGCACATAAAAGCTCTGTAAAATACATATTAAATTTTACATTGTTCGAAAAACACAAATAAAGAAATTATATCTATTCATCCACCTTAATGTGGCAACCACAAAAAAAAAAAAAAAAAAAAATAGGTATAGCCCGTTGCTGAATATATTGAAATGTTTACAATCAAAGTTTTTTTTCGAAACGTGCCCAGTTTTACAATACATATTACGATTCCATATTAACATTTTGTTAAATAATAATCAATAGAATTTATCTTTTAGGTTTAACCAACTCAAGGATTTATTCAATTTCTTTTAAACTTAACGTTATATAAATACATAAATATTGATTTCAAAATATCTTATTGTTTAAAGATCTAATTTGATATTTCACACAAGTAACTATGTTAGTGTATGAAAGAAAATAATTTTTTGCTTTATTAACTTTTTATAGACATCAATTCTTTCGTTCATTAACATTTAAAGTTTCATCACTTAAAATATATGTATGTAGGTATATTTTTTACACTCATCAATGCTATCACTATTTGTGGATCACCTAAAAAAATATGTACGAATATCAAAGGACACCTTTGTAACAAAGAAATTCATTGATTTATTCACACACATAACTTTTGATTTTATGCATTTTTTTTTGTCTCATAACTGCTACTTTCTACATTAATTCAAAGGAATGACGACAGCACAGAAAATTAAAATGAAACTTCCCAACTATTGTATTAAATAGAATCGGTATATTAATACACATCTTATAAAAAATAAGCATATACATTTAATTAGTTTTTCTTTGAAAAAAACGCTTACTTTTAATTTTAATAAATTTTCGTTTTAAAGTACAGTTAAAATAAAATAATCAAAAGAAACGTGTTAAACGCGGTCGCAAGACTTTAAACGCTCCAAACAATGTCAGACCGATCAAACCATACTTAATGGTATACTTGCATACACGCGTACTTGTACTGGCCGGCGGGATTTCTAAAATAGCTGGAATCGTCTGCGGATCAACACGCCCCCAATTTTGTGCAATGCCATTTGCGTGTCCAATCCCAACAACACCGACAACACGCACCGGGCGCGCAACGCTTGACCCATCTGCGGGTGCATGAGGCAATGCAGCCAATTGCAATGAATGGCAGAGGAATAAATCACGTTCTTTGACAAAAACATCTGAAAAAGCTGGAAATTCTCCTGCCATTTCTTGCATTAACTTTTCAAGTAAGTCACGCTGTTTGCATTCCTCTACCTCTTCAATACTAATGGTGTCAGAAGACGTTAGTCTCCATACCAATTTAACTGTTTGCCATAGTGAAAGTGCACGTAGCGCACGTTGCAATGTGATGCGTATTGGGCGATCGCCTAGATGCAGCATACATCCTGGAAGCCTGTGAATTTCCTCAAATGCTCTTCGGAACTCACCACCTGGAGCCATTCCAAGATCTTTAGCGATTTGTGCACTCATTTGAAGAAGTAGAATAAAGAAAATACCGTTGATATAACCATTAGCTTGAATGATACTTCGAATCTAGTTAGGTTTAAATTATAAATACAAAGTTATAATTAGTGAGTAAATAATTGATTGAAAATCGGTAAAATTTCAAGAAGTATACATACTTTTGCAAGATTAAAATTTTTAGCTTCTTCAAGTAGAGTTTTTTCATCCAGCTTTAAAATATGTATACGCGATGGACACAATTCTACCATAACTACATCTGGACGGACATTACGTATTACCTTTAAAAAAATAATTGTCAAAGTTTGGATATTGGATTTTAAAATTAAGCAACAAAGAGAAGGCAAATTAAAACTATAAAATTTTATATAATGTGATATTGTTGTTTTGATACTTTTTAGTTTTGCATATTTTTTCAAGTCATTGGTTTTACCAACTACATACTGTCAAACAATTATACAACTTTACATTTTAATCAGTTAGAAAATTCATTTGGCGTAAAGATCAGACCGTGAAATTACATTCATTTCTTCAGATAAATTTTGATTGTAAAGAATTAAATATATATGGCCAACTATTTAAAAACAGTTTTTCCTCTTAGCTTTTACTACATTAAAAAAAACGTTTTTGTTGTTGTTGTTGTTGTTATTATACAAGCAACCTCTTGCGGTTTATGTGTTCGTTGGTGGTTTTATTGAAGAAGTGACCTTTGGCTGAAGTGAAAATCAAGAAAAATGCATAATTTGGTGGCCAACTAATTCGAAACAATAAGTTGTGTTCAAGTCAGTAGCAAATTTCTGGACCTTGAATTAATTTTACTGGTAAGTTATTAATCAGACAAACACCCCAGTTGTGGAGAAGTTAATTTACTGGGTTTCAGATACTCTTGAAATGAGAAACCCACGGAGTTGTGACCCAGCAACCCGAAGAGCGATTGTCGAAATTCTTAACCTCAAAATGTCATACCGATCTATTGCCACCCACTTTGGTTGCTCAGTTAAGAAAGTTTATGGTGCTATTAAACACTTCATCACTTTTAAATCGACAGAAAACGTGCCAACAAATAAAAACGACCTTGTAAAACAACGGAAAGAACGGATGCAAAAATTTCTTGAATGGCTATAATCCAGCGACAAATGACCAGAGTACATACTCCGAAAAATCATCGATGAAAAGTAGCTTACTTGTTTTTGTTAGTTGAGAAAATTTGTAAGATATTTGTTTTGAATAGAATTTTTGGTTTGTCTAACATTTTACATTATTTTCATGTCGAAGTGTAGGCAGTCTGTTTGATGATGATGTGAGCAATGTACGTTTATCTTGTTACACATTGCATACGGAGACGTAGGCAAACTGCCTACAAAGCGGTCATCGTGTTAAAACTAAGCAAAAGCTGTAGCTAGAGTCTACAAAGAGTGAAAGTGTTCGTTGATGTTACATATACCATCCCAGCAGGCAATTGAGCAAGGCCTGCCTCGGAGAAGACCTCCTAGCACTGCTGCGATTGTATGAGGCCTCCTCTAAACTATATTTTCATGCAAATGAAAATATACTCATGAATGGCTTCAATGCCTTAGAAGGCAAAGAAGAAGGACCTCATTTATATTAAAGTTTTTTAGGTATTTTTTTATTTCATATATTGATATGTATTGATTCGACATTACTTTTTTGTAATCTGCATTGTACATATAGCACATCAAAACTCAGGAGGTGGGAAGGCCTGATACTTCTCAAGGAAGGCCTTCTAGAAGCGCTGCTAGCTCCTACCCTTGCCTACTCGGATAATTCTGCTGGAATATACAGTGTGGGAAAAAATAATAGGGACAAACGCATCAATTTATTTATTATTGCATAATTTTTTCTGCTAAAATCTGTTTTTAATGGAATTGACTGTAAAGTATCGTTATCTAACAGGACTTAATTTAGCAATATTATTCAAGTATGAATGCGCTCTCATTTTCCATGGAACCTCCATTAAATGTCCTTTGGCTGGAAAAAATAATAGGGACAAAAGTTATTATTCAAAAAAATTAATACAGTTTTAAATATTGCTTACATAATTTTTTTACAGTGGTCGGCTTTCAATACTGAACACGAGTATGGAATCAAAAGTTGTGTGGCGCATCTTGTTTCTGAGGTATAGCCATTGGAAGTCGGGGATATAGCTTCTTATGAAATCGTCATAATTTGGGAACCCCTGATTCGACTTTCAAAATATGGATGTCATATGTAAGATAATTTAATGAACCATAATATAAGCTCATAAAAATTTGAAATTTCAGCTATAGTTTTTGAAAGTTTTTAAAATATGACAATTTATCTAAATTTCAGGTCAACTTTTTTTTATAAAACCGTTATTTTTTTTGGAAAAATTTTTATTTTACAAACATTTTTATTAATATATAAGAAAGCGCATTTTATGCCCTTGCAAATGGTATGCTATTCTGAGTTGGTTTTTCATGGCCAACCAGATTTTTTAAGGATGAAAAATTGACGAACTCTAAAAATTTACTTGAAATATTGGATCGCTTAATTTTTTATTAAAATTTTTATTTTTTTTTGTGAAAAATACCACCGCAAGTTTATATGTTTAGTTTTTATTGTTGTTATTGTTGATACTGTTGCTGTAGTTGTTCTTTTTGTTGTTAATGGTGTTCTTGCTTTTGATTTTTCAACAAATCTCAAAATTTCAAGTAAATTTCTAGAGCTCGTTAATTTTCCATCCTTAAAAAATCTGGTTGGCCATGAAAAACCAACTCAGAAAAGCATACCATTTGCAAGGGCATAAAATGCGCATTTTTATGTATTAATAAAAATGTTTGTAAAATAAAAATTTTTCCAATAAAATAACGGTTTTATAAAAAAAAGTTGACCTGAAATTTAGATAAATTGTCATATTTCGAAAACTTTCAAAAACTATAGCTGAAATTTCAAATTTTTATGAGCTTATATTATGGTTCATTAAATTATCTTTCATATGACATCCATATTTTGAAAGTCTAATCAGGGGTTCCCAAATTATGACGATTTCATTAAAAGCTATATCCCCGACTTCCGATGGCTATATCTCAGAAACTAGATGCGCCACCCAACTTTTGATTCCATACTCGTGTTCAGTATTAAAAGCCGACCACTGTAAAAAAATTATGTAAGCAATATTTAAAAAACTGTATAAATTTTTTTGAATAATAGCTTTTGTACCTATTATTTTTTCCAGCCAAAGAACATTCAATGGCGGTTCCATGGAAAATGAGTGCGCATTCATACTTGAATAATATTGCTAAATTAAGTCCTGTTAGATAACGATACTTTACAGTCAATTCCATTAAAAACAGATTTTAGCAGAAAAAATTATGCAATAATAAATAAATTGATGCGTTTGTCCCTATTATTTTTTCCAACACTGTATGTTATCTTATATTTACAAATTTTTTCAAAACTTTTTCAATGAAGTGAAATAAAACGATTGCAGATAAGAATTCAGTTTCATTTCGAATGGAAACAGATTGCAGTTGGGGATGCATGCAGTTTCATTTAGAATGAAAAAAAATTGCAGCGGACTGTTATGACTAAATTCTGGTGACTGTAGTTTTTCTTTTCTTTTTTAAACTCTGAAATTAACAAAACAAACGTTTTCCAAAAGATTGCAATTCACTATAATTATTTGAGTTTTCAGTTTTTAAAAATTTTTGTATGAAAAATTAATTTTATGTTTTATGAAGGTCATTTTTTAAAGATTGTAGTTTGTACTTACATATGAAACATCATCCTGTGACTCTTCGCTGAAATGTGCTGTACCCACTAGATATACTTTACTGCCAAATGGTGTATCTAATATAGTCACAGTCGATGGTAAATTTTTTTCAAACTCTTCAAGAGAATCGTAAATTTTTATTTCTCTCTTTGTTTCAGGTTGTTCTATTGAATTGGAACTGAATTTAGCATTTCCGTTTGGTTCATCTCTTGATGCATCACCTGCAGCACATGATGCCTCCGCTATTGCGATATTTAATTTTTGTTTACTGGAATGAATTAATGTTTCAGCTTTTTTTCTACGTTTTTCGTTTGCAACGTCATCAATAGCTGCAGTTGAAGCTACTGTTGGTGTTGAGTAAGCTATTGGTATTGCTGTTTGCGATGCACTTTTACCGGGTGACTTTTGCTGTTCTTTTCTCTCTTGAGCTGCAAAATTTGTATATGTATTTTCATCATCAGATGTTGCTTCAATCAAAATAACAGAATTTTCGAGTTCAATTTCTTTACTTGAACTATCACTTATTTCTATAATTGACAAATTTGGATTATCCGTCTTAAATATTGTCTTATTCGCTAGTTGTGATTTTGGATCCACTTCTTCTTGCGAATTATTTGTGTCTGTACTCTCAGATTGTATTAAAAGCATGCTCGAATTGATGTTGGTATTAAAGTCACATTTATTGAAGGATTCAGAATCGTTTAAATTAAATTCGATACTTTCATTAGGTGTTACATCAAAATCGGTGGATGTATTATTGTGTTGGTTGTTTAAACTGTTAGTCGAAGGAGTATTATTATTGGCACTTTCTAAAAATTAGAAATACAAATTTATTAACCAAGTGCTATATGATTGCGTACGTAGAAATAAAAACAAGTATGTATGCAAAAATAATTTATTATTACACTCATGCAATTGTAAAAATAATTTATTATTACAATCCATTCCCTAAACTGGGTACGAATTGTTATCTGTAGGTATTAAAGAGAGCCATTAGTAGGGACGATATCGATAAGATCTATAAATTTCATCACATTCAACTTAATCTAGTAGCTCTGTTAAAAGGCCATGACTCCAACCATTTTCTAAATGATTTTCTGTAGCGTTCCCAAATCGGTCGAAAAAATGTATCTTTTATGACATTAGAACGTCCTAAATCGAATTCACTAATGAGTTACATTGAAATTTATATTGACCCTAGCTCCATTTTTGCATGTGAACAAAATTTGTTTTCAGCACATATTACAATAATAAATTAGTAAAGGTAAAATTTTGTTGTTTTGTAAGAAAGTTAAAAAAGACAGACTTTTCATTGTCTTAATATATACCAGTTTTTGTAATCTTTTGGTTAGGTCACTGTTAGTTGGATTAAGAAGGATGTTTGATCCAGTAAATTTTTTTCACTCCAAGATCTTAAAGGTTTATTGTGAATGCTCATTTGGCAGACCGACCGTTTACAGAGTAAGTGATAAACTGAGTTATCTTTCTTATAGCCAAAGCTTCTGTAGAAATCTTTAATTTATCGTAATGATTTTAGTGAAAGAGCGTTGTCTTTGTTGTATGTAGCGAATTTAATATGTATGTTACCGGCAAAACTACTTTTAGGCCAAGCCATTTACCGTTAAGCCTAAAAATTTGCAATGAAATCTTAGTTAATAACACTGTGGCTGGCACTATGTGGTTGACATACTATAGAATGTAAGCCCTGAACAGCGGCCGAAGCCCGCTAGCCCACACCAGTGATGGTACATTTGTACTTTATTCGGTACATTTGCGTCCTGAAAAATCGTTGTGAATACATTCGACAGGTTTTCAGTACATTCGGTACATTTGGGGCATTTTCAGTACATTCGCATTTTAGCACATTTTAGGTACATTTGGACAATTTATAATATTTACCTTTTTTTTTTGTTTTTAAGTATGTATAAGAAAATAACCAGAATGCGTAGATTTATAGTAATTAACTGTATATAATATAATTACACTATTATATTAATTACGATTTCTTTTGTTTTAATTTTAGTAAATGAAAATAATCGCGCAATGTGTAGATTTTGTAATTATTTTTATGTGAAATAAATCTAATTTTGCTAGGGTTTTTGAGATGGGAAAAGTGAGGACCTTTTTTTATTTGATAAATTTTAGAAGAATTTCGTACGTTTTAGGAAAATTGGGTGTTTAAGACAAAAAAGTACATTCGGGCTCTAAAAAGTACATTTGAAATCTCGATTCAGTACATTTCCACAAAACCCAAATGCCATCACTGGCCCACACCAACATTTATGCAGAATACTGTGGTAAGCAAAGCAAGACAATAAAGATTAATCAAATTCATAGTAAGCTTCGATTTTGCATTTTAGAGTACAAATGCTTTCGCATCACATTACAGATTAGGGCCCCTGTTAATTATGAGGTCTAATGCAAACAAGCGTTATGTTGTTTGGCGAGGGTGGTAGTTTTGCGATGATAACGTGAATATGAGGTAGTCACTGATTGTGCTTCACTTGAGTGTTTTTCAGAACCATGTTGGACAAATTAATGTTCTAGTAGCATAGATTTTTGTCAAAATAAATGTGCGAACTGATGCGAATCACATGGCACTCTTAGATAAAATTGTGGATATATAAGACGAGGATTTTAGGAGAGATTGGTAGTTAGTGCTACTCCGGTACATGAAAGTCTAGTGAATCTGATTTTCATACACAATAACTACAATTGCGAGCATGAAAAGTGAAAATGAAATGAAAATTTTAAGAAGCTGCTATTTCATACCATTGAAAGAAGTGAATGATGATAGATTCTCCAATGCGCTGTTATATAAAGTGCTGCTGCCTTGTGTTGTTTCGTTCACCGATGAATTCGATCTCGCTGATGATGGTGAATCCTCAGATGACGGGGTTGCTGTTTCGAACTTGGTTCTTGAAATTGAGCTCATTTTAGGAAAATTGGAAGATTGGATTGCAAGTCTATTTGCAGAGAAAAAAAAAATCAAAGGTATTTTTACTTGTTGGAGATATTCTGTTTATCTCGTTGTGTAATAACTGCAAAACTAAGCAAAGAAAAGAAATAATTTAATTATTTAATTTTCCGGAGGTAGTGTATAGTAAATAATAAATCAAAGCATTGACTGTGATATCAACAAATAATTCCAACTTATCCAAGAAATTAGCACTTGGTGGGATATCATCTACTGCATTAGCAGCAGATGTATAACCACCCCGACTGCAATCAACAGAAGCGCGCCATATAACTTTCACTTTTGGTATTTCATATAAATTAAGTTTAATGCATTTAAAGTATGTAATAGCAACGCAATACGAAGTAAATGTTGAAGTTTTCATATATTTGATTTTATTAAAATAATTACTTTCAACTTACCAAATGTTATTTCTGGTTGCGGTGATATATTCCCTCGATATATTTTTGTACATACATATGTAAATAAATAAAAAATATAATGAAAAATTTCCAAAAAATTAAAAACCGAATTAAAATTTTTTTCTTCTGCCGTTATTCCTGTCCGACTATTCGTTTCCTAAGTTTTCTTTTGCAACAACACGTACACAATTTCTTGACAGTTTGAAAATATTGACAGTTGACGGAAAGAAAACACACTGAAATATCCCAGCGGCAAAAAAGCTAAGTACATCGAAAATTCTTCGACAACCAGTAATGGCTGAAACACATTTGCAAATCAGCAAAATATGTTAACACAAACCCAACTGTGTTAAGCTTTATTTAACAAACAAAAATTGATAATAAATTTAAATCAAAAGAGAAGCATCTGCCACAGGACTTGACGCGTTCATGCAGCGTCCAACTCAAATATGTTAACAACTGACGTAAGATTTGAATACATTTTTTTCCTCTATCGTCATAATTAAATATAGAAATCGTTTAACTTTTTTACAAAATATTTTGTTTTTATTTGTAAAACTTTTTTATGAAATATCTGGTTTTTATATGTTTAAAAAGTATAGTGAAATTTAATTTGTAAAAATCTATACATTTTATGTATTTATTGGTCATCAATCTACTTATTGCTGACATAATATAAGATGTAGCTAACTCGCTGAACTAACTATACAGTACGAAAAGCCGAGTAAATGAAAGTTTTGCAGTGAAACTGAATTTATTGTCAACCATATATCACATATGGATGCATGTGCAATTCTGAATAGCTTGCTTTAAATAAAGTTAACGGAACACGGGAACAATATAAGTACCAATACATTGTTCTACTATCTCGGCGTTTACACAGGCAAATTCGGTGAAACAAATTCTTGTCTATTCTCTTTTGTGATTTTTGTTTGGCATGCCTCAATTGGCATGGCATTATACCATGTTGGACAGTATAATCATATTATTAATTAAATCATGGTAAAAAACAAAGAGCCAAAACGTTTTAATTGAAATACACATATATTCGAACAAACCATTTTGTGTACCCTCTCTGCTCATTCTCTCAATAACTGTCAACTGTCAGTATCAGCGGATTGCTTCGGTGGGTAATGCAAAAAATTGATTTTCTGAAAAGATTTGAAATTATTATTTAAATTAATTTTTGTTATTTCAAGAAATTTAAAAGGCATTTGAAGATAAAAGGTGTATTAGATAATGGCGATGCTAGCAAGAACCCTTGGCCGTACTTTGATGCAGGTGAGTGATAAGAAAAAAAAAATTAAATTGACTTGCACGATGCTTACATAAACACCAGCATTAGCAGCAATACCAAAAGAAAAAAGAAAAAATTTGATCAAGAAGTTTGAGGTTAAAATCCTGGGAAGAAAAATTGCAATTTAAAATTGAATTTGCTTTTTTTATCTTATATAATAGGCAACAGCTGTACGCTCCGTTCACTCGACATCTTCAGCAGTACCCGTGAGTATATTAAAGGCATAAAAATATCGGAAGATACCATTTGTTTACTTTTATATCTGGTATGACTAGGATGCTGGTGCCCATGGTGGCAATAGGACGACTTGCACTTTAATTCCTGGTGACGGTGTTGGGCCCGAATTGGTTTATGCACTGCAGGAAGTATTTAAGGTGAGCAACTTATTTACTAAGATATATTCACAATTCTTATAATCTGTATATATCAAATGCAGGCAGCTAATGTTCCAGTTGACTTCGAAGCTTATTTTCTTTCGGAAGTTAATCCAGTTCTGAGTGCTAAATTAGAGGATGTTGTTGCTTCGATTCAAAAGAACAAAGTTTGCATTAAGGTAATGTGAACAGGTGAATTTAAATTTTTTAAGCGTTTAAGGTTTAAACTTAAAATACGGTCAATGAAGCTAGAAATTTGTTGCATTATTTGAAAAGAATTATAGCGGTTAGGAAACAATTTTTTCCACCTAAAATTTAGACAAATTTTAATTTTCTCCAATTCTTACGAGCCGCTTTCTATAGGTAAAATGAATTTATGTATAAAATACTCTTAAAATTTTCAACACGATTTCTTACAATAATTGTTTGTGTACCTTTACAGAATCTTTCCAATTCTTGTTCAAAGTTTAGAAGGATAAAAGTTGCAAAAAATATGAAGTCAAGTATATTTTTCAACATTTTAATTTTGTTCAATTAAATTAAGTTAATTGCAATTAATAGCAACACAACTGGGACGTGCAATTTATCTTCTGTGTCAAATCGCACCAAAAAATAAAAGTTCTATTTCTCTGCGATAAATTTTCTAGTGTCACTTTTTTACTTACTACAAACGTATAGGAAAAATCTGGACAATATTGCACGTTCCAACTGTGTTTAGCTCTTCACGCGAACTTGGACTTTCAAGGTTTGAATGCGGTAGTTGTGTGCGACTGTGTTTGCTCAAAAAAGACCTTACTTAGAATTTTATCGCGAAAACGCAAGCTCTTTAACTGCTCTATACGCAGTAAAGCTGAGAATAAAACCTTACCTGTTTTAAAATTCCCTATACATTTATTTGAGAGATATCTACGTGTCCGGATGCGGTATATAAGTGGGCGCACAAGTGCAAGGGGAACACAAAGTTTAAATTCGAAGACTTATAAAGTAACGTTGTGTATTAAGTGTTTTTTAGTGAAAAATTAGTCTTTAAAGTGTGCGATTGACTGTATGATGACTTGTAATTGTTGTGTGTGTGAAAGTTATTTTGTAAAACAAGTGATATGTTTTTTTTGAATGTTTGTTTGATTCAGTGATGAAACTTGTAAAAAGTATGGACGTTAACCAAGGGCTTTAACCAAGTTTAAATAAAAGTTCTAGCTACAAAAAAAATTGAATTGGAAATTATTCGGGATGTAATTTAGAATCGATATATGCCAAAAGAAAATAAATTCCCAGAGTTTTTCTTTTTAAAGATATAACATTTAGTACAATATATATGAAATTTAAAAAACATGCGATTTTGCTCACGTTAAAGTATCTTGAAAGGCTCCATAGCCCAAATTTCTGTCCCGTAGGTAGTCGACCCCGCTCACTAGCCTAGGTAGCTAAAATTTGGAATATACATCATATCTTTTGACGTGCCAAAATTTGATATAAATCAGATGTTTTTTAAATTTCATACATATGTACATATGTTAAAAATAGTAATATTTACAATTAAAAAAATAACTCAGGAGTTTTTTTATCCTTTTGATGTAGTATATCGACTCTGAATAACATTCCAAATTATTTACCATTTAAATTTCTTTTTGTAACTCAACCTTGCATTTAAACTTGGACAAAGCCCGCCGTGTACTCATATTTAAAAGTTGTTAATGTTCTATATTTTGCAAAACAAAAATCTATTGAATTAACATTATTTTGATCAACTGTATTTGACATGTCTGGACATTTTTTTATACTTTTTCATACTGTATCTAAATATAACCCATATCTTCCTGACGTTTCATTTTTTACTTTTTTATGTATTTTATGAATTCAAAAAGTATTTATTGTATTGTATTATGTATTTATGCTTGCGTGTCTAGTTTGTTGAAGACAAACCTATAATAAAGTATAGTATAACAATGTTTTTTTGTTCATTCAAAACAATATATTTTTGTGTAACTTCATTTATTATGAGCCCTTTATTTTAAAAGTGGTGGAAGGCCCTCTTCGTTGAGAAGAAAAAATGAAATAAATTTTATACAATTCAATTCAAGTTACTTAATGTTTTCTTCGGAACGAAGAGAGGCTTGCAGCACTTTCAAAATAAATAATTAATTCCTGAAATAGTACGAAGCTGAAATGAGTGTAACAATGTATTTCTTCAATGAAAATCTATCTACTCACACAGTTTTTATTATGTACTTACTAACAAGATTATGACTACCTCGGAAATTATGGGTTAAGATACTGTTTATATATTGTTTACAGGGTATCTTAGCAACGCCGGATTACAGCGTAGTCGGCGATTTGCAAACATTAAATATGAAACTCCGTAACGAACTCGATTTATATGCCAACGTGGTGCATGTTCGCAGTTTGCCTGGCATAAAGACACGACATGATGGTATAGATACTGTCATTATTCGTGAACAAACCGAGGGCGAATACTCTGCACTCGAACATGAATCGGTGCATGGCATTGTGGAATGCCTAAAAATTATCACTGCCAAGAAGTCTATGCGTATCGCTAAATTTGCCTTTGACTATGCCACAAAGAATCAACGTAAGAAGGTAACCGCTGTGCACAAAGCAAACATCATGAAATTGGGTGATGGTCTTTTCCTTAAATGCTGTGAAGAAATGGCTACACTGTATCCACGTATGGAATTTGAAAAAATGATTGTTGACAATACTACAATGCAAATGGTGTCAAATCCTAATCAGGTAAAGTTAAAGTTAAAATTAACATGAAAATTGTTTTCTTATTGACAATTTTATTTTAGTTTGATGTCATGGTCACACCAAATTTGTATGGAAACATTCTAGATAACTTGGCCTCAGGTTTAGTGGGCGGTGCTGGTGTAGTTCCTGGTGCATCATACTCTGCCGAAGCGGTTGTCTTTGAGCCTGTAAGATGTTCGTTTCGTAATTTTACAATTTGATTTACTTCTTTTTATATTTAGGGTGCACGTCATACCTTCTCTGAAGCTGTTGGTAAAAATGTTGCTAATCCAACCGCTATGCTGCTTTGTGGCGTTAAAATGTTGCGCCAC
The DNA here is from genome assembly GCA_963662105.1 of Meiosimyza platycephala. NCBI lineage: Eukaryota > Metazoa > Arthropoda > Insecta > Diptera > Lauxaniidae > Meiosimyza > Meiosimyza platycephala. Next base: position 90,852,343 of record OY759209.1, on the reverse strand, counting down.
ATTAATTTACCTACCTACAGTGAACTGATTTTCAATGCCATAAATAAAGTTTTAAAAGATGGAAAAGTAAAAACCAAAGATGTGGGAGGACAATCAACCACACAAGATTTTACACGCGCCGTTATCGCTAATATTCATTAAGCAAAAAGTTAAAATAACAATACAAAAACAGATTTAAAAGCAGTTGGTTAAGATTAGCAAAATTTTGTTCAATTAAAAATTAACGAAAAAAAAAAAATTACCGAGCATGTGATATATGCAGCCAACATCAGTTATAAAAGCCAGACATATTTAGCTATAACAACGGCAATTAACTTCAGTCATCGGTGTTTCAAAACTTATATATTTTTTGTTATTATTTTATATTTTTACTTCCTTTTGAGTATTACTTTGGCGAATATTTTTTGTTATTAAGTTTAGTAATTGAATAATTGTAAAAGAGATAACCGCAATCCGTCTCAAAGATTTCGTAATCTTTTATTTAATCAATAAGTTAAAAGCTGTATTTAATTACATATTAACTAAAAAGTATAATGTCAACTGTATGCGATTTTAAACGCTTTTCAGTTCAGTTTGTATTATTTTATTTCATTTGATTTACCAATTTAATTAGTTCAATTTATTTTTGTTACTATTAAACAAAGAAAACAAAAGAAATAATAAACAAAATTAAATTATTTTATTATTTTAAAAGATGATAAATATTTATACCAATGCATTAACGTATGTCTTCTTTATGTATGTAACATATTTAAGAATAAAGTTGATCAACATGTAATAAACTCATTACCTTGTATAGAAAACTGTGATTTCATTAACATTCTAATCCCCTTATTTAAGGCTTAATCGCAACTTGCACGTGCAATCATTTCAGCTCAGTTCGCCAATAGTTTCATCAAACCTCGTTAGAATGTCAAATTTAAAATTAAAGTATATGTCGGAAAAATTACAGCCAAGAGGTTTTATATCCTCTTCTCTCCTCTTCTTTACTCTTCAAATATAAGCTAACACATATTATTTTTAACAGCAAATATTAAAACAATTTTTTATTTAAAGAAAGATCATTTATTGTCAAATTTTCGTTCAGAGTGCACTCACTCGCATGCAATAAGTGAGCTGTACAGTAAGAAAAAAAAATATTTTTACATGCATGTTGTATAGGATTTTAATGTAATTAAATGTTTGCATGTGTTGACTACAGGCAGTGGCCAATTAGGGGCCACTCCCAATCTCGTAAGTTATTATCTATTTGTCTCATCACCTGACGTGATGGAACAGGACCGATATTAAATTTAGAATCAGAGACCCAAAAACATAGGAATCACATTGTCTGTTCCGAGTAAACAATTTGTTTATGTAGTCAAGTAATTTTGCTATCTTGATGTTTTTTTTTTTTTATATTGCTAACAATTCATGTAAGATCACCGGGCAAAATAATGAAGGATTTCGTCTCTCCTTCCAGGTTGCCAAGCAATGGAATCGAAAGGAGTAGTATAGTTGATAATAAGTTTTGGATATACATATGTACATACTACGATAACAGTAGTATCGTTGATAACATAAGGCAACAGTCATAAAGGTACTTGGGCATCGTGGTTAACCATGAAAAACACTCTATTTTTGAGTTACATTAAGCATTTGTTTTAAGAAAATATTTTTTTTTAGGAATATTTCCTCTTAACCCTGGAAACCATTCACTGAAAAGTGGAAATATTTACGATTATTTAAAATTTTAATTCTGAGAAGGCTTGATTGACAGGGTTAAAACCTATTTTCAGTAGTCTTCCTTTCTAACCGAAAACATATAAATTTCAAGATAGCGTGTTAGAAACGTGCAAGCATGTTCTTTTATTCTATAAAAATATTTAAAAAGTTACGTTTCTGGCAAAAAAAAAAAAATATCCCTGCAATAAACGAATGAAAATAAGAAAAATGTAGACTTTCGACATTTATAATCCATATATCTCGAAAACAACAGAATATTAATGAAAATTAAAGTCATTTTTGAATTAATTGCTCAAGTAAGTACTAAGTACTCTGATAGCTGTTCACGAGGTCGAAAATAAAAATTTTTGTTTAGGTTCAGGCGTTTTTTTTAGATATTTTTGCTTTTTATGACTTTAGACATTGCGAAATTGTATACCAAAAAAATGGACTTCACCTTTAACAATACACTTCAATATTGGCAAAATTTTATTTTCAGGCTATCTTAGCCACACCAGACCACAGTGCTACCGGCGAATTGCAAACACTAAATATGAAACTGCGTGTCGGGCTCGACTTATATGCAAATGTTGTGCACGTGCGGAGTTTGCCAGGTGTAAAAACGCGCCATAGTGGTATTGATGTTGTTATTATTCGTGAACAAACCGAGGGCGAATACTCTGCTCTCGAACATGAGTCAGTGCCTGGCGTTGTGGAATGCCTGAAAATTATCACTGCCAGGAAGTCTATGCGTATTGCAAAATTTGCCTTTGACTATGCCACAAAGAATCATCGTAAGAAGGTAACCGCTGTGCACAAAGCAAACATCATGAAGTTGGGTGATGGTCTTTTCCTTAAATGCTGTGAAGAAATGGCTGAACTATATCCACGTATTAAATTTGAAAAAATGATTGTTGACAATACTACAATGCAAATGGTGTCTAATCCAAATCAGGTAAAGCAGAGATTTTAACTTTTTTAATGTTAATAGCTTAGTAACTTATTTGGGTAGCTCGTGAGCCTAGTGGCTAGCATGTTTGACCATTAGGCTGGTGGCTAGGGTTTTGCATTTTACTTACGTTCCTCCTCTCGAAGATTTTTTCTCAATTCTTGCCGATTCGAGTCGCCTGTAAACTGTAGCGCTGTTAATCGAAATGTACACAACAAAATGGCGGGATGTAGCTAGCTGAAACTTGGTATAGTTTTTCACGTGTCCTTTATCTTCTTATGGAACATATGGCTTTCCCAAAACTCTTCCATTGTACGGTAATTTTCGAATGCTTTCAATTCACTCACACATTTCCTCGATTTATGAATTTCTTGCTTAACCGATAGTTTCCACGATCATTCAAGGCGGTCGTGATTCCTGCTATCCTGAAGGTTTCACTCTAATGCTCGTCAGCAGATTTCAGTTGGTAATTAGCGCAGTATGTGTTCAATTTATTTTCATTTTCCGGTTTGATTTTGATGAATATGAAATCTTTTCGGCATCAATGACTAATCCGTCTTTGAAGACAATTCTTGCTGAACACTTGTAAACTGTGTAGCAAAGCGCTGTTTGGCAGCCATTACGAAACTGACGTTTTATCGGTTCTAGAATGGATGTATTTATTGGTCCCTCCATCAGATGTTATGACGCCGCGCAAATAACTAAAGTTATTCATCTCTTCAATGCTGGATTCGCTTTTCACGAGAAATACCTGTTCGCCATCTTGCTTCTCGTCTTTTGTTCGCGCTTCATCTCTTGCGCGGTTTGCAGCTACCCTTTTTTCCATGACCTTCCAGGTAGCGTTGCACATCCAGGCTTTTTGTTTCGTGGTGTAAAGTCAACTATGATCCCTTTTCGCTGCTAAAAATATTGAATTGATGTTTTGGAAATTTAGAATCGATTTAGTTCTGAGGGTTCATGTTTTTATTTCGGCGATGAAGTTTCTTGACGACCGTCATTCTTGAGTTTATATACGTGTAGTTTGTCCAGTAGAAGCCACAGAGTGATGACTATCGAAGCCAATGTCGGCGCTTCTCCTGACATGCTTGTCAACAAGGCTATTCTTCCAGTGTCTCATAGAACCTCGGTTAGCCTATCCGTTGAATTCCAATATTTTTATCTTTTAACAGCAATTAAGTTAGAAGTTCGCTCGATCCAAAATTTCTGATTGAATTCGAACTAGATTATTTGTTTTAGTTAGCTTTAAGTCAAAAAAAGTCCAAAGAAATGTTTGTATCCTTCTTAGGATAAACTAGTTCTTCCTAGGCCAAACTAGTTTAATTGAAGGCCTAAAAGTATGCAATTTAATTTTAATGTAAAAACACTGTGAATAGCGCAGCCAGTGTTGCACATATTATAGACTGAACCGCGGCGAAGGCGCTGTTGGTCATATTAGAGGATGTAAATCCTGAACCGCGGCCGTAAGCCGCCCAATTACTCCCACTTATCACATGCCAAGTATACAATGAAATTGCCAAATTTTGTAGTCTAACTTTGCTGCTGTCGTAGACTTCACTACCCACAGTGCTCTTGCATTAAAATTTCATTGGCTTAACGGAACTAGTTTGGCCTAAAAACTAGTTTGGCCGGTAACATATATATCAACCTTTTCAACTTTTTTTTGAATTATTCAACTTTTTTCGATTTATTAAAAATTTTTTAATTTTATTATCAAATTCAAGCAGATCGAGCGTTGTTCGAATGAAAAAATCCGCAATAAATTCAATGATCGCTGATCATTAAAATCTTTAGTTTATTAAAATTTTTATTATATCAAGTTTCAGTTAGCTGCACTTATACTGAGCTGTGACATAAATTATATCTAAGGAAACATAACTTGATACCACTGTGTGGTGGTGAGAAAAATCTAGGCGCTTTATGGGCTGTTGTGCTTAATTGTCATTATTAACTTGGTATTTTTTCCTCTATTTCTTAGTTTGATGTCCTGGTTACACCAAATTTATATGGCACTATTATAGATAACTTGGCTACAGGTTTAGTGGGTGGTGCTGGTTTAGTTGCTGGTGCATCATACTCTGCTGAAGCGGTTGTCTTTGAGCCTGTAAGATGTTTGTTTCGTAATTTTTCAATTTGATTTACCTCTTTTTATATTTAGGGTGCGCGTCATGCTTACGTTACGGGTGTTGGCAAAAATGTTGCGAATCCAACCGCTATACTACTTTGTGGCACTAAAATGTTGCGTCATGTTAATTTACCCACCTACAGTGAAATGATTTTAAATGCCATCAGTAAAGTTTTAAAAGATGGAAAAGTAAGAACCAAAGATATTGGAGGACAATCAACCACGCAAGAGTTTACACGACACATTATCGCTAACATTCATTAAGCGCAGTCATCAATGCTTCAAATTATGATATTCGTTTTTATTACATATTTTGAATTTTTAGTTCCTACATTTCGAGTATTACTTTGCCGATTTTATTTTAATTATATAACGTATAGTGTTTGATTAATTCAACAACTGTCAATGATTTAAGACATTGCATTCTCAGAAAATCATTCAAGTTCATTAGGCGGAAGATCTATGAAATCACATGAATGGTCTAATTGTTACATGACAGTCTTTGAATAATTAAAAATCAGATAGCCGTTAGATTTTGTTATTGTATTTTAATGAATTTATTTTAGTTTTATTATTTTAATTAACTAATGTATATGTTAAATGGAATTACGAGATTCATAATGACTTTTAGAAGTCTAGTTTTAATTGTTCCACGATCTAATTCAATAAATTTCTGTTTATTAAGGTACCTTGATTCCTTCTTCGTTTTTAAGACCTTTTCATCACTACCCAATTTGGAAAAAATATATTAATTTCATATGAATTTTAATGAATGAATTTGAACGATGGCACGGGTTATGTTGACTTTGAATGCACCGGTCGTTTTCGGCTTATTGGCATAGACCTGTGACTTAAGGAAACATCAAAAGAAAAAAATGATGGCATTCGAGCTTTGTGGAAATGTACTGAATGGAGACTAGAAATGCAATTTTTAGATGTCGAATGTACTTTTTAGATGCTTTTCAACATGAATATGAAAAAGTTACTTAAAATTAAAAACACAAAAACAAAATGTACAATGTTTACTCCAGACATATTTTGCAGTAATTTTTCTAAAAAATAAGGTAATTTTCAAAAATAGTCGAAATATACTGAAAGTGTACCGAAGATGTACTGAAAATGCGCCGAATGTACTGAAAATGAGCAAAATGTACCGAATGTACTAAAAACCTGCCAAATGTGCTGTCGACGACTTTTCACGACGTAAATGTACAGAAAAAAAGTAAAATGTACCGAAAATGCCATCACTGGGGTCAAATCGCACAATCTCGGTGCCCAGTTTACATGCCAGAACGAAGTTCGTGCTTTTGAGAACGAACTTCGGTAATTTGTGCACAGTCTCAATCGTATGCAAATCGCTTGTCTAAAAACGTGGATTTTTGAGAAAGTGGATTTAACCATATGAGATAACCATGCCCTCAAGTCGCTCGTGCAGAATGTCCGTTCCGACGTTCCAAAAAAATATTAGTTTTCATCGATCGGTAGCCCTCTCAATTGATGGTGATGACAATGACATTCTCGTACGGACTGATGATGCCACCGGCCCACAATTCACATAAAACAGTGACTTTCTGCCGATGGATTTTCACTTAGCGGACCTCGTGTGAATTGGTATCATTCCAAGCCCGGCGATTTTGTTTGTTGGCGTAGCTGTTCATCCGAAAATGGGCTTCGTCGGTTGATTTTTTTTCCGTTCCCAGAGGAGAATTGCGGGGAAACGTAAGCGTGAAGTTTTCTTTAAGAATCGTTTCTCTTTACAGGAATCATATTATAAACTTTTAAAAACTTGTGAGTACCATATCGAATCAAATTTTCGATTATTGAAAGGTGCCATTCCTACTTTTCAAATTCCGCCCATTCTTGGAATACTTTATCTGTTGCCAGCATTGAGCTACCGCATTTCGTTACAGTATTTTGTATAGTTTTCGAAATAAAACGTTCCAAAACTTAAATATATGAACGGTGTCATAAAATTGTTTTTACCATGTCGAAATCTGGCCCCATGTCAATAACTTTTGTTAACATGTTCGTTGTGAGTGATAATCCACATCAGTTAAAAAATTCTTTCTCTCAAATGCGTTCTTAAAGAGCTTCGTTATTTTTTAGAAGAAATCTTAAGACTTTATGTAACTCGCTTTATTGGGATATGATATAAAATCAATTTCGATTCAATGCTGTGTTCTAAAAAGCTTTAAATTTTTGCTTGACGTCTCATAACTCAAATTTCTAAAAATTTCGGTTGACAAAATTATAAGTAATCGTAATTTTAATTAAAAAAAACTAATAATTTGGAAGAAAAATACAAAAAAAGAGGTTCCGATAATAACCATAGTCCTTTGTTAGACACGAGCATACTAGCGGCTATATTATTCAATTGCATGTAAATTAAAAAAAAAAAATAGAAGCTGACGATCTTTCGTTTAACAATTCTAAAGTACGTGCTAATCATCAATACATCTCCTCTAACTAAAAGGCGGGAAAAATGCGTCTGCCGCAATACAGTCCAGAATGCTGTGATCCAGATCCATGCATTTGTCCGGAGACAATTTGTAAAATGTTGCCTGATATTAAGAAGGATTTCATAAAATTATATCAACGACATAGTCGCATAATGACTAAACGGGAACGTATCCATAGATTAGCGGAACCAAAGCCAAGATTAACAGAACCGAAATATAAGCAACGCTGTCCATGTCGGGATGGTGAATCACGCAAAACTGAAATAATACGTATGGAAGAGCCGCCGCATACGCGGACTGAACAGTTAGCATATCCACAAGCAAGGTCAGTTGGAATACCAATGCTGTATTGTCGGAAATGAAGCACTTAGCTATAGCAATCTATAACATTACCAAAATTTAATGAAAGTTCGACTCTCTACATAAAGAATAATAATATAAGTTTTTTTATTTATTCCAATTTAATTAGTAAATTGGTGGGTTTGAAGAGTAATACCGTGTTTGAACAATTCGATAAGAAGCGTAAAGGGAGCGTTAATCGATTGTTACATCGGAGTCTTCATTCTATGTATAGTCGGTTGGCAAACGTGCACCCACCAAAAGCACCGTAAGTCTAAAAATGTTTTTTCGTTAATAAATACCTATGTATCATTAAAATTTTTAATGCTTAGCACAATACAACCCAAGTGGACTAAGGAAGAGCGCCTGGTACATAGCGCATATGACAAACTCTTAGCAAAGCCCAAAAAATTACATCCGCCACCACGAATAATGGTAAGTTTGTTTTGATTTATACTCCTTTGGGTTATCATTTTCTAGCATGTTTGGGTTTGTTGCTCAAAACAAAGGTGATTATCTGAAAAATTTTGTTTACTGGTATATTTTTATGGATATGCGTTAGAATATGACTTGGCAAAGGCAGGCCCGTGCGCAGGGAGTTTTGGGGGTTCAACTCCCCACCCATTCGATATTTTTGCACATACATAGCTTTTTGTTGGCAAATATGTTCTTACCTTTAATTCAACAAGAGATGTCACTTATCTCAATAGAAAAATGGAATATTTTTGTGAAAAGTGGTGATATTTTTATTTAACTCGAAAGTACAAACATTGAGGCTATTAATGAAATACATCATCTGCCAAACTCTGATATTTTGACACTTAAAAAATGGCGCGAAATTCGAAATGTCTCTTGTTGGATGACCTGTTATATGCATGAAAATTATTCTTTTTTGTAAATATCTTCTAATACATCCTTATTTTTCAGCCAAAGCATGCTCCGGCTGGTGGATTAAAACGCTTACATAAATTATGCAAACCAAAATCGGTTGTCGATTTATCTTTACCTGAATGGCATTTAACAAATGAAATGCGTTGGTACGAGCCCACAACGCGCATATTGAAGATGTCAAAACCTAAATTTTATGACAAATTTGATTCAGATAGGCGAGATCGTGATATGATGGATAGAGCACTATCATACAGAGGTAAAAAGAAAAAACTGTTATATATTCGTGGTACATCATTTGGACCTTTCTGCACAAATATTTAGAGGGCTGAACATTTTCAGAAAGGAGATTTTAGCCAAAAGAAGTCAAATTCCTTCCAAGTTTAAGAATTTTTGATAAAGATTTTTTTAGTTTTCAAGTAATTGTGGCATGTTATACTGGCTACATTTCTGTAAGAGCTTTCTTAAGTTTGAAAACACCGCAACCACGTTTGAAAATTGTGGAAACTTACTAAACTCTCAGAAATGTTTACCTAAAATTTTCTTGAAACTCACACTATTTCCTAAAAGTGTGACATTTCCAAAGCCTATGGAAATAAGCCAGCGATTTTAGACCATATGGAAGCCAATGTTCGTCTTATAGTTGCCGAAATTCGGCCCCAGATGCTCAAAAGAGTTGTCAACAATTGGACTTAGAGACAGTGCTACATTCCGACGGTGATGCACCGTAAATTATTATTATTATTAATTATTAAATGTTACAAACCATTTCAATATAAGCAATTTTATATAAATAGTATAGATACATACATAAAAATTTAATAGGAGGAGATTTAAGGACCATAAATGTATATTGCATCCAATATGATAAATTTATGGTATTCAAAAAACGCTCTATGTTTGACACGACGTAAAATTAACAGATTACGAACATCCTATGCAAAGCCGTTTACGTGTTTGATTTCATTACACAAAATTATTTGTGTGAGACGTAAATTTTGATTAGAAACAGAAAAATCAACTAAAAAAAATTTATTAAAAACAATTCAACATTTCTTTTTTAATAATTATGTATGTTTTTCTTATATACAACACAGCTACCAGACGGGTGAAACTTTTAGCATATCCTAGAAGATTTTATAAGAAGGACGTAATAATGGAAAATCCCTTCACAGTCAGTAAAAATGCACTTAAAGCAAAGCCTACAAAACGGATTCTCGAACTTTCTGAAGCCAAGGAGTATGACGATATACATACTCGTAGTCATCCGTTTGCTGTTTCGCGTAATGCCTTGAAAGCAAGGATGACACCACGACTTCTTGAGTTGTCCAAACCGAAGCAATATGCGCGGTGATAAATGTTTAGTACTTACTTATTTATTAAGTTAAACATTTGCGAAAAATGGTTATTTAAAGTGAAATTTTTGAAAATTTTGTACATATACGCATTATGTGGTATAAACTTTGATAATAAATTGTCAACTTTGTAATTTTAATTTCGAACAAAAACCCTTCTGACCTGACCTTTCATGTTCAGGCGTCATCATGCTTTTCAAGATGATGCGTTGTGGTTATTGTTCGAAATTTATTTTACAAAAGTTGCTTGCTTAATAATATTCAAAAATAACATAAGATTGTATTGTTTTGAGCATAGTTGTAGAATATATACTAGGCCTTGCTCTTGGAGCCAACTTAAGGTCGAGGCTATAGTCCCCTTGCTCCTACCTTAATCTGGAGCAGCATCTTTTTCAAGATGATTATATATTTGATTAGTATTTTTCAATTTTTCTTTGTTGTTGTTAGTCTTAAACATAATTTATTTTATGGGGCAAAAGAGAAAGAAACTGCAGATATTGACATGACTTCAATTTAATTGCGTCAAAAGTTATTTTGAGCACTTCTTTTCTGGACAATACGAAATATTCATGCAATTCGGACAATTTCGAAACTCCAGCTTAAGAAACTTTCTCAGAAAAACCCCTTCTCTATAATTAAATATAATTCATTGGTTTTTCAATCATTTAATTTTTAGTTTTAAATAAAATTTTAAACAAAATTTTAGTGAATTAAAAAAAAAAATAAAAAAAATATAAATTTATATAATTCAAAAAAAAAGAGAAACTTTTAAATATGCCCGAAAACATAACGAAACTTAAGGACACAACTCTTGCTAGATGTTGTGAGCGTCATGAGGTTATGCCTAAGGAAGTCTGTTGCTTTGCGCCAGACATCTATGCCGAGTTGAAACAGCTACATTGTTTGCATAAACATGCCTTTACCAGGCGAAAAAGATTATTACATTTGGCTATACCGAAAAGAAGAATTGTACGTTTCACACCAAAATGTGCCTGTAGATTTGGAAAGAACATTGAAATGGTGCAACTCGAAAAGCCAGTGTATACACGAACAGAACAGCTGGCATATCCACCAATCAGGTATAGTTTTCGATTGACCACATTTATGTAGTTAAATGCAGTCGTCATAGCTATTGCTTCATTTTCCAACAGAAAAATACTACTTTTCAAGGAAACGTTTAAGCACTTATTTCCAGAACAACGTTTGGAAATTATAAATCGCCTAGCAAGATATAGCTTATTTTCGTTATACAGTCGCTTACAAAATATTCATCCACCCATAAAAAAGTAAGCTCACCTTTGTGCTTTTAACTTTTGTTGCAATCATAATTTTTTTCTTCTTCTAAGAATACCAATTAAAAAATGGGACGCCGCTGAGTGGAAAACTCACACGAAATATCTTAAGAAATTGTCGAAGCCTAAAAAAGCACCAAAGGTTCCAAAAATGGTAAGAAATACTCTCGAATGCTCAGAAATTTTCAAACCATATTAATTATTTATTTTCTTAAAGCCCAATCCAACAATGCCCCTTAAGAAAATGAAACGCTTCAAAAATTTGGCGCATCCAAAAATAAGAGAAGAACTCGAAAAACTTGCTTGGGCATTAACTCCTGAAATGAAATACTACAATCCAACTCCACGCGTGCTCTTACTAGCTAAACCTCTTATACATGAAAGTGAGGAAAAATACAACCCATTCTCGGTTGAGCCCCAAGCATTGAAGTACAAAGGTTTGTTTCAATTGATATTCCAGTTTAATTTGAATATTTTAATACAAGTGTGCCCTTGGTAATTTTTCGAAAATCATTGCTTAATGATGTTGATGTACATATACAAGGAATTCTTTATTTTCTCTATCATAAGGGGAAAGAGAAATCAAAGAAATAGAATGCATATAGCAATCGAATCTAAAATATGGGACCCCATGAGTCAGTCGGGAAATAGGGTTCGCACATGAAGTCGTGTGAAATAGCTAGCTCTTATTGTAAATTTCTAATACTAATATATATCAGTTGAAAAGTTAAAACTGAATATCTATATAGTAATTAAGATAGATACTTTTTTAAATGTATACTAATTTTTCATGTGATTTTAATATATAGCATCAAAACGTATCAAAGAATTAGCAACAGCAGCTGAAAGACGTTTAGGGGAATCCGATCTCAAAGAGAATCCATTTGCCATACCGCCTAATGCCCTCAAATATAAAGCCTCGAATCGTATTACTGAATTGGCTGAGCCTAAGGAATATGAAAATATTCACATACGTGATAATCCACAACTGATATCACCGGCTGCTTTGAAAGCTAAAGCATCACCAAGAATCATAGAGTTGGCAAAACCAAAAGGAAGCAGCTAAATGGATTTAGTAAAAATGCCACAAAAGCTCCATCAAGAATCATCGAGATGGCTATGCCAAAATGAAGTTAAATGGGCACAGTAAAAAAATTCAGAGTGTTTTTATATTGTACCTAATGAAGTAAAATGTTTTGTTAAATGAATTTTGTATAATAAATATTATAAGCATACTCGCACTATTTAATTTATGAAAAACTATGTCATGAACTCATAAGTCTTTTTCATATAGCTTAGAATAATCAGGATACAAAAATGCAATTTTATACGTTTGTATGGATAAAAAACATAACTATAATTTTCGATAGCCTAGAAAAATATATGATGTTTGCAAGGTCATACCGGCAGTACTGGAATTCGATCGAAAGATATCTTAAAATACATTATGGATACAACAAAATTGCTATTCTGTAATACGATTACATCATTTTGATCAAATTGTTTTGATCGTCCTCTATTCTGGAATAGTCAATAGTTTCAGACCTATCTCGTCAAATAGTTATGCCTTATACATATATCTGTATAATACAATAAAGCATGACACTTTTTATGTTAGAATTTTAAAAAAAAGATTTTGCCGAAAACGTGTTTGGAATTCTTCGAATATGTATAGTGAAATTAATTCTTCTCAAAGACCTTCCACGCGAGAGAGAGAACTTCAACTTAATCGGCATTTTCGATACACTAGTGCTGGCTCGTATACTCGAAATTCTTTCAAAATAAAAACACAATTTAATTATTTGTATTTTCATAATATATTTAGTTTTTGCATTTATATATATTTTAAATATTTTTCTTCAGTATTGATAAAAATACTGCGTTTGATGCTCCAAGTTCACATTTCATTACAGAATAAATATTATTTTTATATTACAAAGTTTTTTTTTTTGGTTTTGTTTCTGTTTATTATTTTTCTTAAATTTTTCTTCTATGCATTTTAAATTTTTACACATCATTTTTTATTGTTTTCAGCAATTTTCTGTATTTAGTTACTTGTTTTTTTACAATTGATAGAAATGTTTTTTTTTTTCAAAAATATTTATAATAATTAAAGAACAAAAAAAAAAAACTAAATAAAATTAACTTAAAATTACAAAATACTTATAATTTTTAAATTTGCATAAGATTTTAAAAATTTAGCTAAAAATACTTGATTTTTAATTTAATTTATTCGTATATATTTTTGATACCCACTTAATTTTTTTTTGTAAATTTTTGTTGTTTTTTTTTTTACTATACGCATTATTCAAATTTATAGTAATAATTAATTTGGCTAATTTTTATTTATCGAAATATCAAAAGCATTTCTTAAGCATGTAAAATTTTATTATACCTTTCTGTTTCGGTATTTTTCTGGTAGTTTTATTATCGTATACTTATTTTTTTTTAACGCACATAATTAATACATTCATTTTAGTTTATATAATTTACTTAAGTCCAATGTGTTTATAATGTGAAAAAAGTTGTTTTTTTCTAAATAAGTAACGGCCGCAATATGGCATACGTGTAAATAATGTACTCAAATAAAGCTCTCAGTTGTTGTTGAGTGTGCAAGCTTTAAGCTCACACTTGCTGTTATAAGAGCCTATGTTTGTCCAAAAAATTTACATGTTAAAGCTTAATTGTTAATTAATTTAAATTATTGAACATAATCTTTTTGGCGCATAGTTATAGAGTTTTATCTACATGAAACTTAAATTCCAATTTTGACCGAAAATTATATCAAGCAAATTTTTAATCTTGAAATCTAATGAAAAATCTGATTTTGGTGATACATGCTTAATTTTTTCGATATCAACGACCGTTCTGAATAAAAGAGTCTATGTGCACAATGTCATTTTATAACCAGTTTTCGAGATATAAGAAGTAAGAATCAATGAAAGCTTAATAAACTTGAGCAGAAAAACGTTTTGCATAAGTCATAGCAACGAAATTACTGAATCGGCTTCTTAAAAATTTACTGTTGTCATATTTTTAAGAGAATTGCTCTGGGATATTTAAGTTTTAAAAATTTGACAAGTTGCGCTATTTTCAAAACAACATTTCATTCAAAGAACTACGAAGCCTAGAGATGATAACTTAATAGGGTATAAGAAGCCGTTCATAAACTATATAAAGCACAGGAGAGTTTTTCAAATCTGAGTAACTGAGTAGTGCAACAATTGGACACTATTTTACCGGCAAACACTTTGCTAAGCTTGGTCAGCCCAACATCGGAGATCTATGCTGGACCTGAAGAGATCTAGATCTATTGATGAAACTGTTTTACTTATTCCATTATGAATGCTTACTTCAATTTTTTGGATGAATGATTATCAAAATTCAATAAGGTTGAACGACTTTGTGTAAATAAGGTACACGATAATCCCAGCCGTGGCATAATTTAAGATGATACGTCATCTACTGGGAAATAAACCAAGCCTCTAAAGCGCTGGGCCCCTAGGCCGGGGCCTTGTAGGCCTAGGCGGAAATCTGTCACTGGCTATAGGATGATTTTGGTACTGTGCCCAAGTCTACTTTTGTTTAGAATGCCAAGTACTACAACATAAAAATCAATCAATTCTACCAACATCGAACTTTCATTAGATTATAGCTCTGTTCTTTAATGCATAACTATGCGTCTTTAATTTTTTTTTTCAAAATTTTCCTTATTCAAGGTAAAAATTTAATATTTTTTCTATTTATTTGCCAAATAGTTCTTATTAAACAATTTTGCTTTAATAGGCGGGGTGTTATTATATAAGTTGTATTAAATTGTATAACTAGGGTATTCACGATTAAATTTAAAATATTTAATTTGCATATACTTAACATTTCATTTTTGCTTTATTTCATTGAATGAATCATTTGTTGATGTTAATTTTTTTTTTTTGGAAAATGGGCATGAAAAATTCCAAATATCTTATGTTGTGAATACCCTTAAGTAAATAAATAATTTCAAATTAAAATTTTTGTTTAAAGTTTGTTTTTCTTATGTAAGTCCTTTTCGCTTGAAATGTTTAGATATGAATGAATTCCTAGATATTCCATATTTCAGCTGAATTCTTTTTTTGTTTTTTTTTTTAAATAACAGTTGATTTTTTCATGTTTTAAATTTGGTCCCTGAATTTACTTTTAAATAGCGTTTTATATGCAAAATTTCAAGATATTTATTGTTTTGAAATACCGTTGCAGTTTCATTTTTAAGTGGGTTATAGTTCCAGGTCTTAGAATGCAAAATATGTTTTTGTTTTTTAATACAAAATGCAACAAATTATTAAGAAAAAAAATAATGTTAGATCTTGTTGAAAATCCTTTAACTATTGCTTTAGTAGTCCCTATTGTTGTTGCTGTCGGTTATAGTTGTTGTTGTTGTTGTTTTTTTTGTAATGAAGCCAATTCTTGTTTTTATTATTAATGTGAAAATGGAGCAAATTATGACGTTGTTAGGAATTTTTTTTATTTGTGACGAAATTTATGTATTTTCTGAATATTTCAGATGAATGCTTTTTTGAGTTTAAACATATTTTTTTTTTCGATACTCATCAAGCTTTTATAAATATTATAAAAAGCAAAATTTTCCAATAAAATTGGCCTTGAATACGATGCTTAATATATCCTTTATTATGGAGACGTTGTGACCGCATTGAAATAATAAAAGTTAACTAAATTCCCAAAAATTTAAATTTTAACTTCAATTGAAATTTGCATGATAATTGAAATTGTGACATTAATGGTAAATTTGGGGGATTCGCATCACTTATGTGCTCAAAATCATATTCAAACGCTAAATGGCATAAAATCGTCATTCAAATAATGGCAAAATTCCGGTTATCTGGCCAAGTTTTTGTAATTTATTTCAAATCGACCCTTTAGAAAAGGTTCGCCAACTTTTAAGAATTTTTTTTTTTTAAATCAATTTATAAATTAATTGTTCGAAAAAAGCGATGTTTGTGACATATTCAACCTTGAAAATAAGATCTAATTTTTGTTTGATTTCTTGTCCAGCTACTCCGAATTAGTTAAAAGATATATGATTTATTTAAGCAACATAAACTTTGTAGGCCAGTGTTGTGAATGGACTTAGAGTCAAAAATTCGGTGCTCAAATCTGAAAAATTGATGTAAATGATAGAGCAATTCTGATAGCATCCACATTTTTGAGCACATTACATTTGAGGAGTGATTTTTCAAAAGGGCTTAGTTCAACTTATGAGCATAAACAAACCTCTGGAAAGTATTTTTTTTTAGAAATTTCTTTCTTATTTAAAAGCATCTAATGTATAATTCCTAACACGTACAACATTTACTTTGGTCTATTGCAGAGAAAAAATTTTTATATATTTTTTAATAATTTTTGCTATTGTTGCTATTGTTTTTGTTGTATAATATTTTTATTTATTTAAGTGTTGATTAAATATTTTTATTTGTTGCTGTGGATTAAAAATTAAATATTTATTTTTTTGAAATTTTTTTTTTTTTTAATTTTCACTGCTTTTGCATTCCATGTGAATTGTTAATTTTGTATGTATGTAATATTTTAGTTTGTTAAATACACATTTTTTTTTTAAATAAAGACTTTTTATTTATTTATTCACTTAGTAGAACATGATATATTTCAAAAAGTTTGAAAGTTTAGAATATCCTTATCTTTCTATAATAAGTATTTTAAAATCGATATTTCCAAAGCTATGAAAATACTTTGGAAACAAGCCAAAACACAAAAAAAAAAATTGTTTCACTTACTTTATTTGGTAGCTTTTGCATCAATAAAATGCTTTTGGCTCAGGTGATTTACATATAGAGGAGCGAGAAGCTGTTTAATGAACATGAGATTCTGTTTCTATTAATGTTCTAAAATATTCCGAAGGCAGGTTTTTAATTAAACTTATGCCATTGCGTATTTTTCGAAACCTTTCACTAAAATGAGAAGGAGTTTAAATTTAAGGCTCTTGTGTATATTTTGTCAGACTACTTCACGAAAGATAGACTTATGTGCTCTTTAGAAATAATTTAATCCTTATGGAAATCTGCGAATTGGGAAATACTTTTATCAGGACTGTATTGTAATATCTTACAATATGGAAACAACGAAAACATCCCAAACAAGACGAGTGGAATAGGCTAAGGTCAGCGAGGTACAGAGCTCTTTCAGGCAAGAAATTGATGTATATTTTATCTTAATAAACTTTTGTTCAAAAACCGTTGTTTATTCAAATTCATTTATGAAAAACCGATGAGGACAATTTTTGAAAAATCCATTATATTACAAAAACTTCTTAGGTCAATAAAATACGCTAGGTTACCAACTAGAATTTTATTCACCTAACCCTAACTTCCCAAGTCTTAAGCCGGCAACGCTATTAAAAAGTTTTAAATAATAGGAAAAAATTAATTTCAATAGTGTGCACGAAATTTAAAATGAAGGTTCGGAATGCAATATATCCATTAAAATTGTTGATAGAAGAATAACTAAAACTTCGAATAAAACAAAGTAAAGAATAAAAGAAAAAAAGCAAATATATTGTATTTTTTAACTGAAACTTTTATTTATAGTAAAATGTTATTTGTTTAAATGTATATATATTTATATAAGTATGTAAATTATGTTCTAATTTATTAATTAATAAAGTAAAACGAATTTAACCAACAATTTAGAATAAAACATAATAAAATCGTTAAAAATAATAAAAAAATTTTTTTCTAATATTTTTTTCTTTTTTTTTACTTTATAAAATACATTTAAATATTAAAGTTATTGTATTGGTGAATACAAAAATCATAATAATAATATTAAGATTAATATAAAATATATAAGATTAAATTCACTTAAAAATTGTTTTTATTTTAAACTTAACGGTAACATTAAAATAAAAATAATAATAAACTAATATTAAGAATTTCTTTTTGAAAGTTTATGCATATTTTTACAAACGAATAAATTTGCATTGCAAAAATTAAATTTAATAAAAACTCAACTTTATATTATAAGATATTGGTAGTATTATACATACATATATAGGCAAAAGAAAAACAAATTTTAAAAATCATTTAATTAAATAAATTAATAAGTAGAAGTTTGGAAAAAACATATGTATACATGCTGTCATTTAGTGTTGAAATTGTTTTTGCTCCATGTTTTCTAAAGTAAAATGGTTGTAATGCATTTTTCGCTTACATTTTTTCAGTAAAAATATTTTCAACTGTCTTAAGGTTTCTTATAGAAATGCACTTTTAGCGTTGACTATATGAAATAAGGTAATTTTTGGTACTTTCTAAAATATTTCATGTTCTCTTTAAGTTAAAGAAAAAAAAGTAATTATGTAATTTTCTTGTAACTATCAAATTATTATGCATATTTTTTGAAATTTGTTTTTTTAGATTTATTTTTTACATTTTCTGTATTTGTGATGTATTGTTTGAAAAAAAATATTTCAATAAACGAGAAACTTCATTTCAGTTTGTTAAAATAATTTTTTCCACAAAAAAAAAAATAAATAAAAAAAATTAGACAAAAAACTATAAAAACGTTATACATAGATACTATTTTTTTTGTTGTAGTTTTGTTATTGTTTTTGAAAAAGTAGTGTTTTTTGCTTTGACAAACATTAATTTGTTTTTCTTGTTCACTTAACTGCTATTGTTTTAGTTGTAGTTGTATTTGTTTTAGTTTACATTTTTCTTAAATTTAAAACTATTGTGTTTTTAAAGTAGTTTGGTTCTATTGCTATTTATGTATTTACTTAATAATTTTCCACTTATTTTTTAAGAACTAACCACAAAATATTTAAGGAAATTTGAAACAAAATATTAATAATAATAACTAAAATGTAAAAGATTTTTTGTTGTAACAATTCATAAAAACTATGAAAATAGGCTGTAATCTTTAACAAAATTGTGTATTATCCGTAGAGATTTGTATGTGGAGTGTAGCAAACAAAGTCCAAAATAAATTTATTATATGTCTTTGCTGACATCAGATAATTGACAATCGCTAAGATATTCAAACTCAATTTGACATTGAAGAAAAAAATTAATTTTTTGACTTAAAGCTTTTAGCTACATAGCTGAGAAGGCTAATAGATGTACTAGCTGAACTTTACTATTATTACTCATAATATTCTACTTTTTTCTGATTTAGATTATTGTATTGAAGTTTTTGCGCATGAGGTCGAAACATGCATGAGGTCTTCTCTATCAGAGTGGGCAGATAATCTCTCAACCCCGAATTGGGTGAGTTGGTGGGTGTTTGTAACGACACACGGAGATATGATTGGTGATAAAGCTACAAAAGTGAATGCAGTTATGTCACGCATAATGTTAAGCGTTGTTAACATCCGTGCGAATGTTTTTCCTGACCGCTCTGAAATTATCTGATTCAAAAATTAAAATCCACAGACGTAACTCTTCTCATCCCCCTTCCCACTAAATTATCTCCCTTTCTTACAAATCAACACGATGTATTGAATTCATAGGGGCTATCTCCTGAGCGTTGGTTTAAGTTAAAAAAAATCAAGCGTTCTTGAGATATAGCCACCTGAAAATTATATATTTTAAGTACAAATTGCAATATATCTCAAGAACTAATCTTTTGATTCTTAAAATTGAGTCTTCATTTTAATGGCGAGGATAAGTGTCTTTAAATTTATATTTTAATGGCAGAAACTGAAAGACTAGTTTTTGAGTTTATAGTAGTTTTTGAAAATAATATACATTGAAAAGTTTTTGTTTTTAAGTTTTGTTTTGAGAAAAACTTCATTGTTTCGAATTGAATTTCAATATCTCAACTTTTTTTGCCAATCAACTGATAAATGTGAATGTTTTTTATAAAATAAATACTATTGCTAAGTTGTTGATATTTTTTCGGATTTTAAGTTTTTATATTAATTGTTATTACAATACCTTAGAATATGAATAAAAAACATCATTTGTTGAAATTTTATTTTGTTATTATTGTTGTTGTGTAGATTGCTATTGATTTATTTGTTGTTTTATCTATTACTTTTGTTGTAAACTATTGTATTTTGCTTTTATTTTATTATGTTTTTTTTTAAGTACTGTGACTGCAAACTGTGAGAAAAAGTAGTAGACAAAGTAGTAGTTTTCTATTGAATGCATGTTGTATGTATGTATGTTATGTATGACTGATTGATTGATTGGTTGATTTCTTTTACATATACAATATAATTTTATATTATGAAATATTTAAATATATTTGTAATATTAATTATATTGAAAGGAAAAAAGAAAAAAACAATCGACTGTCGGCTTTGATTGGTTTCTTTTGGGGGAGGGGGGAGCGGATTTATGTATTTTGGTTTTGCTTTTTATTAAATATCTGTTTAATTTAATTTTCTGTTGTTGTTGTGGTTTAGTATTTGGGGTTTAGGAGGAATTGAAAATATTTTTATATATTTCACAACTAGTTATATACAAAATAAGTTTATTTCGTTTATGACTTTGCATATTTGTATTTTGCGCAAATATATATAAGATATTTTCTGGCTGTTGCTATTGTATGTTTGTTTGTTGTTCTTTCTTCTTCTGTTCGCTGTTGCAGTGTTATGGTTTGGTTTTATTTTCGGCTATTGTTGTTGTTGTTGTTTTTGACTATTGTTGTTATGTATTTTATTCATTATTCCTGGTATCTTATTATTTATATTTCATTTAAATTTTATTTCTATAAAAATTTAGTGAAAAAGAAAAAAATTAAATTATTTTTGTCAAATAAATTTAAAATTGAAATTAAAAAATTAGCAGTTTTTTTAGCAGTTATTGATCTATACATAGCCTGTTGAGCTTGACATATAAGATAACGCTCCTACTGCTGAGTACGCATAAGCACAATTATTGGCTAATAACTATCGAGTTGTAGCCAATTAAAAATGATATATTACTAATACAAAAATCAATATAGTTTAAAAACTAATTATATGATTTTCATCATTAAACTTTTATTTTAATAATCATGCTTTTAAATGATAGCTTAATGGCTCAGATCGAGTAAGCAGTTTTTAAGTTATATGAGGTTTCATATATAACGCGTGATTTTTAATTTGCCTACATTGCGCTTTCTACCCATTCAGAGCATATTTTCTTCGTTTTTTAGACACTTTATGTGACGACAATAACTGCTATTTAAAATTAGTTTTTAATCCTTATTATCGGCAATTGTTTGTGAAAATTTTGTTTCTCGTTTTTTTATGTGTAAATTTAGTTGTTGGTTTTGTTTTAAAGTTTTGGAATTTTAAAATTATATTCTGTTTTGAAAATCAATAAGGTGGTTTTTGAATTTATTGTTTTTTTTTTTTGCTTTACAAATAAGGTATAGCTAACATATTATGTTTTATGTGTTTTTTTTTATAAATACAATATACAAATAGAATTTTCATTTTACCACGTTTTTATTGACATAAAAATCAAAAAAAAGTTTTTATTTAAAAATAAAATTAAAATATCGAATTTACTCGTATAATATGTTAATGTTCTATAAATGATAATAATTACTAGATTTGGTACCAGAGGTCATTGCAACGATTTTTTTTTTGTTTAGTTTAGTTTTAGTTTTGTAAGGATTTCTTAGAAGACATAGAATAGAAAAATGTTTTGTGTATAAAATATAATGTAATATAATATTGTAGAAGGTATCTGGGTGAATGTATATAAAAAAGTATACTTTTAGTATATATTTTTTAAAAATTATTTTTTTATTTTTTGTTGATTTGTTTTTGATTTCATTTGAACATTTTATGCACTTGTTGTTTTTAAAAAGTTCCTTATTATTATTAATTTTATCATTTTACATTCAAACATATTGTGGTAAAAGTTTTGTTAGAAAATATCAATTAATTTATATTTCAGGAATTTTTTTTTCGATTGGTTTAAGTAATGCGAATTAAAAAATATTGTTTCAATCTAAATACTGGAAAAACTCTTTTTCAAAATACATTTTTTTTCTAAATTTTATATAAAGTTTTTCCAAAGAAATGATATTTTCGCTTTCTGAACTGAATTGAGCATTTTCAAACTTTTTAAATTTATAATAATACGCTGTATAATTATTACAGCAAAAGTTAAAAGATATTCCATATAATGAATTTTTGTTGTAATAAGCTTGGAATATGTGTTACATAAAATATTGTCGATTTAAAATCCGCTAACAAAACTTTTCCCAAAAATGTTTCTTTATTTTTATCTTTCAACATAAAATTAAAAATCAAGCAACATTTCAATAGAGTATAATAAAATAAAATGTATGATACTTTTACTTTCAAATAATTGCACTATTCATTCAATTGGAACTATATATACAAAGTAGTAGCAGATATTACAGACATTCAATGCAATTTATTCCCAAAGTCAAAACAGTTAGTTGATTACCACTGATCACTTACTGAATTTTGTTTGGAATATATTGCACATATGATGAATGCACTATAACTACTACAAGTAAGAATCTAAGGTTACGCTTTAACTTAGCAGTATACCTGCTATATATTACAGGAAAATATTATTTATTCAAAAATTGAAAAATAAAAAAAAAATTACAAATCCGTTTTACATAATTAATGTTGTTTTTTACTACGTCTTCATCATATCATATTATTTTTTTTATATCATTCGTATTATTTTGCATTTATATTATGTACTTGCCTATTTCTACTAACATTGTTACATACATACGCGTATTTGTAATTATTTTTTATCATTATTATTATAATATTTGTATTTGTAGTCAATCTTTTTTCTCTCCGAAAATAAAACACATACCTGAGGGATTATACACTCTATACATCTCTATATATCTGCTGGTTCTTAACATCTGACTTGAAAATTATCAATG
The DNA here is from genome assembly GCA_963662105.1 of Meiosimyza platycephala. Taxonomy (NCBI): domain Eukaryota; kingdom Metazoa; phylum Arthropoda; class Insecta; order Diptera; family Lauxaniidae; genus Meiosimyza; species Meiosimyza platycephala. The sequence goes on along the minus strand of OY759209.1, from coordinate 90,829,352 downwards.
TCTGTCTGTTTTACATTACAATTTCTATTCACTTTGTAAGCAAATCTATGCGGCATGCTTTCTTTCTTTCCTTCTTCTTTCACAATAGTTACGAGCACAATATTGTGAATATATGCTGTCTTATGTATATAAGCGGCATATTCACAATGTTGTTTGGAATACCTTAACTATTTTGTTTAATGTATTGTCTTAAACAAATTATTCTGTTTCACCTCCTCCTCCTCCTCCTTGCTGTACGATGAGTGTAACACAATGAAAGATATTTTTGGTATTACATATTGTTAAAAAATTTTCAATATTTTGAAAAAAAGTGAATACATATATGTATGTAGGTACATATATATTATGTTCAGGAAGCTGAATATACTATATATATATTTCTAACCGAATAATGTCACATTTTTCGTAAATATATAAAAATTTAACAATTTGTTTTTATGCTGTAGTTAGTGCTTCTAGAGTTGGGAATGCTATCACTTTCTCATGAAATTTGATATGTATATGTTAAAGTTTTTGAATTGCCGTCATGCAAACCCTTATAAATTGTAGTTTTAACAATTTCTTAAAAAAATCGAGTTTTCGAGCTTGCAAGCGTAGGTAATATTTGCGGTCAGTGGTTTCGGTGGTTGGTACGCCTATTAGGTATAGTCATCAACCTTTTTTTGTGGTTTGAAGTCAGATATTTCCTGAATCCGAATAGGGGGGCTTGAACCACCAAAACCTCCCTGCTCACAAGCCTGCCTTTCATTGCAACTATTTTCTCTGCGAGATTTTCCGAAAATATTTTTTAAGGGTTCCGAAATTTTTCCAGATATTTTTCTTGCAAGAACTTTCGTGAGCTTATAAACGTCAATGGGAAAAATAAAATTTTTTTTCGCAAGAAATTTGGTTGGCAACGTTACATTTTAGTATGATAGAGCTTTAGCTATCTTAAGTGCTCTTAAAATATTCGAAGTTGAAACTTTTTTGTGGGGAAATTTTGTTACACAGATATAAAAAAAATTTCACATGAATTGTTATATACATACGGTCATGGCCAAATAATAAGAAACACATACATTTAGTTTGAATAGTACAGGTTCTCTCTAAAACTTCGCATTTAGAGCTACTGCAAAGCTTCTGCGGAAAAATTTCCAATGAAACACCAGAGCTTGCTTATGTGAATAAAAATATACCATTTGGCACAGATTTATTTTGAGAACATATCGAAGTATCCACAGTTAGACTGGGATGTTCATATATTTAGGCCATTGAAAAGTTGAACAAACAATTTTCATGTTATTTTTTATGACGTAAATATAAGGTCGTAACTAAGTTAAGTATACATTTTAATATTTGATAAAACAAAATGTAATAATTTTAATGAATAGCTGTGCTATTAAAACTAAATGCATGAGTCTCTAATTGTCTGGCCACCACTGTAGCTACACTCCAACTTAAAATGATTATTCCATAACGTGCGTATATCAAGTGAAAGTATTTTGAGAAAAGTGATAACTTTGATCCAAAATCCAAAAATTACCAAACTTTCTTTGTGTTCTATCTCTAGAATTTTCCGGTTACCCTCTATTCTTAAGTATAGCAGTAATAGTTCTTGTTGTAGTAGCTGTTGTGGTTGTTGTCTTTTTTTTTTTTGTTATCTTGGACTTTATTATTTATATTATTATATTTTTTATTTGAATTGCATTATTCCATACGTCTGTCTTGAAATTGAAATTATCGTATTATATTTCTTTTTTTCGAAATAAGAGTACTGCAAAAAAGTGAACTTGATAAAAAGGAATTAATTACTTTAAAAGCAAATTATAACGAATCTGAAAAATTTTAATATTTTTGCTATAATTTTTTTTAAACAATTAAATTTTCATTATTATTGTTTCAAATTTAATATAAATATTATTTAATTTTATTTTATTAATTTATTTTCTTCTTTTCATGTTTTTAATTTAGTTTTTTTTTTGTGTAATTTGGTTTTAAATTTTTAATATTTTTTTAATTTTCCCTATTTCAATTTTATTATATTTAACGAACATGTTTCACCATTTTTTCCACATAATTGCACTTTTAATTTTGTTGCTTTTTTACTATAATAATTTTTTAATTTCTTTTATTTTTTTTAAAAGTTTTTATTGGTATTTAAAAATAAGTGTTTTTTTGTTTTATTTATTTTTGTTTGTTCTCCGCAAAGTTAACTGTTACAGTATCTCTGTTAGTTTTTTCTAGCATATCCTTTCAAAATGCTTTAACATTTATTTTTGTTGTTCTCCTTGTTGTTGTTGAAAAATTAATCAATGTGCGGACAATATCTAGCGCTGTTTAATTGTGTTTGATCAATATATAGTACATAGAATGTTTTCTGTTACCTTTTAATGACTAACGCCTGTTTTTGAAAGATTTAAAAAGAAAAATTATTTGATTGCATAGTCCTCATAGAATTTTCTATAGTTTCATATAGTTTCCGCGAGAAAATGTGAACCCGGAATAAAATTATTTTAAATCATGCTAAGCTTTCCATATCGTTTACGGTGAAATTTATTTGTTTTTGAAACTAAAAAATATCAAAACAAATTGTTGTACGACTTCTTAAGTAACCCAAAAATCAATAAAAAACTGCACTTAATACATAAAAAGTTCAGCATAAATGTAACAAATTTTTATTCAATTCAAATTTGGACAAATTAGAGTGACACTTGCCAAAACTTGGTCATATTCTTGAATTTATTAGAAAAGCTGAACAGTAAGTATTCTATTAAAACATCAGACGTCGGAATGTTTTCGCTACAGTTGAGAAATTGTGTGTCTGTACTTCTTACATATAAAGCATATAATAATGTTTAGAAAACATTACTTTTACTTTACTTAAAGATTTTAAAAAGAACGTGACAATCTAAGGCTCGAAGGCGTTTTAGGAAGTGGTCAAAAATATTTTGTTTATAATTTTATTTCAAAACCACTTTTACGTTTTCAACTCAAACAGACTGATTTCAAATATCATGTTTTGTATGTGCGCTTTGTTTCGACACAAAGCTTATCGAAATAAAACAAAAATCGTCACATTGAGCTGAGATTTTCATATGAACTGGCATTCTTGATTTAAAGTCTGGAGCATGTTTTTGTTGTTTGAAAAATTTCAAGTTATTTTATTTAAATTTATTTTATTAAATAAAGAAATATTTTTCAACACTTTTTCGCTCACAAGCGATTGGAAATGTTTTAAAAAAAGAGAACTTTTGCATTGCATTCAATTAAATCTTTCAATGGCACAGGCGTTCCGTAACTATTTGCACCCGATTTTTCCTTATAATTTTTTTTATAATCATCATCACTTTTGTTAAGCATTTTTTAAATTATAATGAATATTTTTTTATATATATAAGTTACTTAATAATTTTTACCAAGCATTTTGCTATCCGATCATAATTTATTTATTTTGTTTTTTTAAATTCTATACTAAATACATTTCCAGTCGTTTTTTTAATATTTTTACTAAATATTTAATAATTTTTTTTTGTTTTTAATATTATTTAAATTTTTTCCTTTTGTTTTCAGAAAATATACATCAAAATTTTGGATTATAAATCACAGATAGTGTTTAATATATATAATAAATATGTTTTTGTGTTTTTGATTTTGCTTAATATATGTTTTATTTAAATTAAATTGTTTTTTTTATGCATCAATAATGTAAAATTATTATGTTTACGCTTTAAATTTATGCATTTTCCCAAAATGATGTATGGTTGTTTTTTTCATTTAAATGTGTCTTATAATTTTTTAATTTTAATTTAGCAACTTATTTCTTAAAAATCGAATAATTAATAAAGATCATGTGACTAAAACTATGCAACGTAAACAACTGTTGATAGCGTTTGAGGTTGTTAATAATTTTTGCATGAACTTCATATATTGCATACTTTTAGACACTTTTTTTGTATACGTTTTACCGAAAATGAGTTGCCAGTAACGATTTCAATTTCAAGCATTTTGTGTAAAATTTGCAAGCCTCAAAAGAATATTTAACTTAATTGGCATTAACATAATTTATTTTCTCCAGCAAAGACCATATTGTTACAAGATTTTGATTTTTTAACCAACTGATTTAAGAATTCTTATATTATTTTTTGTTTTTTTTTTACAAATTTCTTGTGATGTAAACTAAAAATGACACATATGTTTTACTTGTATTGTTTACAATTTTGACGTTTTTATTAAAACTATGACCAAAAAATTTTTTTTTGATTTAGAGTTTTTTTTTTTAAATTTTTGACACTTACTCGCACACAAAATTTTTATTTATTAGGTACATTTAATGTTAATTTATAATTTTATAAATATGCAAAATGGCTTTAATAGGTTTCTTAAAAATATTTTTTAATTAAAAAAAAGAAACGTTAATAGAATTAAAAAAAATAAAAAAATAGTAACAAAACCATTTATACACACACTTGTCTCAACTGTTATTAAAGCGTTTGCCTGAAACTATGCTATGTTACTTTTCTCTATTGGTTGCTTTTTGGCTAGCGAAAATTCTTAGTATACTACATTGCATAGTTTTAGGGCGCTCATTATTATTAATGTAACAATTAATACATGTGCCTATATAAAGTAGAAATTTTTTAATTTTTTTCTTAATATTTTTTTGTATAATTTTGTATAAATCGAAAGTTTTTGTTTCATAATTCTGCTTATGTTTTTCTTACTTTTTTTCTGACTCTATTTGATGATGTTGTATTTCTTTTCTTGAGGTATACGAGACGTAAAGACACACACATACATACATAAATAGATTAAAAAATGTATAAGTATACGTTTATTTCACAATATAAAAAGTGTTGTTATTATTTTGTTTTGTTGTGTTTTGTCCAAGATTTAAGTTTATCTAAAAAATGTGTTACTATAATTTTGCCAAACATTTAATTTTGCTTAAGGATTTTTTTTTCAAACATCAAAACATTTATGTATTTTATGTAATTTTGAGTAAAGTATATGTATATGTTAGTGTAAATTTTTTTTTTGCTAAATTATTATTTTAGTCTAAATTGGTATGGTCACGAGTTGTTTTTTCATAATCTATAATTTTTTTAAATATTTTTGAACACCGAATATATGTTTTTTAATTTAATTTATACATTTAAATTTGTTTTATATGTTGTTGTCGTCTAAATTTTAGTTATTTTTTTAAATAAAAAAACCCCAATTTAGTCAGTAAGAACTCAAAACTACTTTGAAAAACATTAAAAGTTGTGAAAGAAGTAATTTTTTTTAAAATTAAAATGCAGTATCAATGTATCATGTGGTTGAGTGTTTTTAGGCAGAATTTGCTTAAGGTTTGAAATGGGAATCAGAAAAATACATAGAAAATCAGTTTAAGTTTACCGTCCTTATGTACATATACTGGTTATATATATCTGATGATATTTCACTAAACAACCTCTTTCGATCTACGGTAATACTTCAATATAGCGTAAGGCTTGCGTTGAAGCAAAGACAAAAATTTAAAACTGTCAAATTGTAATAATTCAGAGAATATATGGTGAAATTTCTCTGACCCAGTTGAATCACTACAACGTCCGCTCGAACACGACGATGGGATAAAAGGAAAACTGTCAAGAAAGTGCTCAGGAAGGAAGGACATTTATTTTCAATCGCCTATAAAAACTTAGTCTGCAGTATCGTTGCTTACGATTTTGGCAGTCTCCAAGCTTTAGCCACAAGAAAATTGTCTGGGTGAAAAATAAATTTTTATTTGGAGGGGAGTGATCAGCTGTTTTCAACTCTTAATCTCTCTCTCTTGAGTCTAACTGGTATCGGCGTGAATTAACCATAAATATCATTCCATTCCGAAGTGTGATGTTAATTTTTCAAATATTAATTAAAGCCATATATGCAAATATGGGATATGATATACCGATCGGACTGAAACTATTCATAGCTATGAGTTTGGTAGTAACTCTATACTGAATATTTTCCTTCATGAAAAATGTTGACGGGTAGGTGACTTAGGCTGAATACTTGTCTGGTCATAAAATGCTTTGCGAAAAGCTGACCAATCATTCCTCACACAATCTCCTATTGAATATTTTTAGTTTTATTAAAGAATCCTTTATTTTATATTTCTATCCTCTAAATTTTGCAAAATTTGGACAAAATTCGAAACGAAAATGACTTGAAATGACCTTCAGACTTTTTTGATATAAATTTGTCAGAAATTCAAATATTTTTGCTGTACTCTTAAGATCAACCACATGATAAATTTAAAAAAAACAGTTGAATTTTTCAAATTTTTACCAATGTTTTTCATTATAGTTTTAAAAAAATATTGAAATTAGAAAACTCAAATTTTGTTAAATATTTGAAATGCATAACTATAAAATCTTGTGTGCAAATTTTTACCATGGTTTTCTTTAATTTTCGAGAATGTGATGTTTTTTTTTTTCAAACAAATTTATTTTCTATTTTATCAACTGTTTTAGTTTTCACTAAAATATGAAGGCAGCTTCGTTCAATTATTAAATTTATATATTTTTTTTTGTATGTATGTTGCAGTTTTTATTTACTTTAATTCAGAAATTTTTTTAAGAAAAAAAAAGTATTAATTTTATTTCATGAGAAATTTAATAAAAAACTTAACTTTGCATATTTCCTGGTTATTGTAGTTATAGATGTTTTATTGTTGTTGTTGTTCTGGTTGTATTATATTTTGATCGGATTTTGGTAAGTTTATTGTTGTTGCGGTTGTTGTTGCTATTGCAAGTTGTAACAAATTATTATTTTGTAACTATTGTTGTTGCTGGTGTACTTGTTGTAGTTGCTATTACAATTGACTGACTGTATTGCGGCTGTTATAAATTATTTACTGTATTATCGGTTTTATTGCGGATTATTATTTTCATGAGTATAATTTTTTTATTAAAATTAAATTTAAAAAATTATAATTTTGAAATTAAACAATAAGTTTAATAAAACTAAAATAAAATTTAGATATTTCGTTTCTGTTACAGTTTATTTATTTTTTGTTTTTTGTGTAAAGTTTTCTATATTGTTAACAACGTATTTAGTTTTACTGTTATTTAGTTTAATTAGATTTATTGTTTTTGTATTATTTTTGCTTTTAAATTATTGTTGTTTGGTATACGTAAGCTTCAGTGATAAATGCATAGTTTGAAAATTTTTTAAATTGTATGTAATGTATTCTTGCTTGTTGACTTGTTCTTTTGTGTCACACAGTTTTCTTCAAAAAATTTCTTTAGGTCTAATTGACTGAAATATCAGTGTGCTGCAGTTTATGTCATCCAGATCAATAGTCATGTGGACACAATAGCATTTATACCTTAGCCTAGGAGTTGTGTGGGGTCACATATCAATGAATTCAAGTTTTGAACCAGCATATATTTTAAAACGTCCTTAACACTGTCTTATGCTCATATAGATTTATGCTCAAGACGACGCATTACGAGAACATACAAAAATCTTAGCCAATTTGACCAATTTCGACAAAAAATGTTCGAATATTTTGTCTCGCAAAAATTTTTATTGACTGAGACATCCAAATTTCCAACTCTTTTAATGATGTACTCAGACTTTTCTGAGACACAAACAGAACATTGCAAGATATGATCATTTCAAAAACATTCATGATTTTAAGATTTAAAAATTTTTCAAATTGTTGCACCCTAAACTTCTTGACCTTTACATATATGCATTTATATATGTTGTTGTTGTTGTATTTATTGTTTTTGTACAAGTGCCTATTTGTCGATTGTCAAAAAACGAAACAAAAATACTTTGATATATGTATGTATATATCTATATCTTTTCAGACTATTATATACTACATACAAATGTATTATGTATTTTTGCATATAAATGAAATGAAATGTATGTTTTTTTTTTTTGTATGCAGAAATTTTGTTTGTTTTCCTATAGCTTTACACATACACATAAATATACAGATGTGTATATACTATATGAATATAGCATGTCTGCTATCGTATATAAATTTTTGTTTTTTTATTATGTACAGATCTTTCTAAGCATGCTAGTTTTAGATAAAAATAATTTTTTCTTCCTTCTTGCATTTTGCTATATGTATATTAACGTGAGTTTTCTCTTATGAATTATATAGCATTTAATGAAGTGGTTGAATTTTGTATACTCGTGTTATAAATCAGATAATTTGTTTTACCTCAATATGTTTTCATTTTGCCAATCACCACATTTCTTTTGATTTTTATGTTTTATTTTTTACTGGTGTTTATTTTGTTTGTTTGTTTATGTTTGAATTTTCATGTAAATTTTTACTATATGATAATGCGGCAATGCCTACATATAACATCACACTCGATACCTTGCTAATCTTTACTCGAAACTTGTATATTAACATTTTGCATGAGCGTACCAATATATCAATAACATCGTGGAAATTTTATATGGGTGACTAGAGAGTTTTGCTTCTTTTGCAAGTTTTCCAGAATGCGAATTTTCAATCATATGTTCTCGACCTATACGCAAATAAAGACATGAATTCCTCACCTCTAGACACCAGCATACTTATGAACACTAACATTATATTTCCCGCATTGATAAAAAAATGTTTCTTATTTATGTACACTTATGTGTTATATACTATCAATAACTCAGATTGTGTAACAATCCCCCAAAATTGTCCAATACAAAATGACTGCCTTGACAATTGTACAATGTCGACTGGTTTATTGACGTTGTGTCACTACTGCCGCCGCCCGACCAAATCATTTGCTCTCTTTCTCTCCACTCCATTGTGTCCACTCTCATTTGTCTCTATAAATTCTCTTCACTTTCTTGTTCGGCTTTGATTTGATCAAGTTTCTCTTGCAATATCGACATTGCTCCAATTTGTTCAGCTTTCAGTAAACCAATACCGCTACCATTAATGTCGCTACTATTGTTGTTGTAGTGTTGACTAGAAAGCTGCTCATTGGTTAAGCTGATACCGCCACTTTTTAAGCTGCCACCATTACTACTGCCACCATCTGTATCAGAATCACGTGACGTCATGCGACTTCGCTCCAAAGCGTGTCGTTCTCTCCTTTCAAATTTGTCACTATTCAAAAGTGCCTTATTGTTGTTGTGTTCGGTGTGCTCATCTGTCTCACTAACGGACGCATCGCCATCACCCTCCATATCACTGTGCATTGGACTGCCACGTTCTCGCTTGATATCAACGCTGCCATATGGTGGAAGCGGGCTGCCAGATCGCTTTAATTGCGTTGCACAGGCGGATGAGGTGGACGATGCTGCCAAGATATTAGGCGTTATATAGTCTGTACTGCCTCGGTTATTGGTGAATGGTAGCGGCGTCTTCTTTGTTAGCAGCTGACCCAGCAGTGCATCGCTCACGGGCGGTGGTGCCACATCGTTGCTCTTTCGATCAAGCCCTTGGCGGATAATGCCTTCGAGGAAACCACCACCATTTTCAGCGGCTAAATCATGTGAACTTTTATAGTTCAACGTATGATGATTCTGTCCAGGCATTGGACTAGCAATAGGACTGGGTCTGCTGGACTTAATTGAGCTACCAGCCGTACCTGACGTACTTCGCATTGATTTCTCTTGATAGCGTTGCATGTGTGACTTTAGAATTTCAGCACTGACATAGGGCAGTGCCGAGCTGGCAGCACTCGCAGATGCACCTGCACTGACACCGCTGGCACCACTTTGCGTTGCCGCCCGATTAAAGTCCATTTGCAGTGGACCAAAGGCGGAGTGTTGCCAAAAGAGATGGGGAGCATATTGCAATTGTGCCGCTGTAACACTTTGATCGAACATTGAGAGCTTCATACCATTTGATGAATTGCTTGGGAACGCTGCTGGGTTCGCGTTATTTTTGGGCGCTCCGCTATTTTTGGAAGCACCCGCACTTGGGTTCGCCTTTGACAATTTGTCTAGATTGTTCGCGGTTCTGTCAAGACCTGGAATGTTTGAGTTGGCTTTCGACACAGACGACGATGTACCACTTCCATCGAGTGGTTGTGGTTTGGGTTCACGCTTGCGCGGTCGCATCAAATGGCGTTCCTTGACTTTGTACTCTAGTGTGGAATGCGGTACACCATAGTAACTGCCCGCACGATGCACCGACATTTCACCACGTTGCACGGCTTTAACAGCTTCAACGAGACTATCGCGATCGTAGTTACGGTACTTGCCGCGTTTTGGACGTGTGCCCTTGCCAGCGGCAAGCGCGGCGGCTTCTTGACGACTTAGGTGATGCGATGAGTGATGGTGATGATGCCCTGGATGTTGCAAATGCGGGTGATGGTGGTGGTGATGAGAGTTGTGAGGGCCACCAACGCCGGTCAACAGATTGGGTGCTTCACCAAAACGAGACGTATCCGTTCCACCAATGTTTTTCACTACCGATATGCTGGGTTTCTTGTAGTCACTGGAAGCGTTACGCTCTGACTCAACACCTAGACCCAGCATAGATGCATGAGCATCTTTGTTGGCTTGTTCGTTCATGGTGCGCTGAATACTGTTGGCGAACACTTCACGCAGTGAGAAAGAAGGTGGTGACTGCGAGTCAGTTCCCATTAGTGGTGGCGAGATAACTGAGATATTGTTGCTCTGATGATGTGCTGCAGTATTGTTTTTACTCCCACTGGCTGCAGCCACAGCAGCTGCCAGCATGGAAGTGGCAATGCGCGGAGATTGCGCCGAATGATGAGAGTGCGGACTATCGCCGTTCCGATTCGAGTTGGAATTATTGCTGCAATGCATCGAAGGCGAAATCGCCGAACTTGAGGTTGTCGCCTGACTTAATTGCGCAGCGGCGGCGGATGTCGAAGATCCAGCTACTGGTTTGTAGGACGGAATTTTCAAGATTACCGAAGGATCATCACTAATTTCGTTTAGGTCCAACGATGAAGTAGTTTCAGGCGTGTCAGACTTTGGCAAACGGTGTGAATAGTGGGCTGATGTCGCAGGGGATGACTGCTGGTGTTGACCACTTATGGGTTGTTGTTGTTGGTGTAGTTGTTGCAATAACAAACGCTGATCGTTTAGGTTATTTGACTTGCCACTACCATTATTTAGAGTATCACCTGTATTGGAGGGAGGATTGGCTGCACTTGCACTTGCCAAAATATCCTTCAGGTTTATACCCGAATTGAGAAGAATCGCACCAAAGAGATCCCGCAGCGTCACTGTCTCATCGAGTTTGGGTTGCAAGGCGGCAGGATTCTGCAAAGCACCAGTTGATAGTAAGAGCGTTTGCAGAAAAACATTGGGGTCGATCATAATTGGCGGTATTTGGGGCTGCGGTGATGGTGCAGATTGTGGAGGTTGTGTACCTCCAGATGATGGTTTTCGCTTAAGTTGTTCACTTAGCGCAGATACAAGAGTTGTTGCTGCAATTTTTGGAGATCCGGTGGCACCGCTTTCCCCACCTACATCTTCCGATCGCGTATTGTTCTCACAAAGTTTACGTAGTGTTGCCGTGGCAAGATCATCATATGTCTCAGGTTGTGGTGTAGAAGCGTTACTTTCTTCACCCTCATCACCAGAGAGATCTTTCTCCAGTTCGAGTGCCTGCTGCAGATGAAGCAGTTCGGCTGGGGCGGTGACATTGGCTCTTTTTGCGTCCGTGGTCAATTTGTAAACTTTGTTCCGTAGCGTGGAACGTGGTATGTTATAGCAAACTGATGCTTTTCGAGTACCCAGCTTCCCGCTGATTATGTCTTGCAGAGCGCTGTTCAAATCATCGTCAGTGTACGTGCGACGGCCGACTGCTGGGAGGATGGGTGTCGATCGTGATGTCTTTGATCTGAAATTAAAAAAAATAAAGTTTTTAATTTATAATGTTTTCGTTTGTTAATTAATATGGACTAAAATGACGAGCTTAAACAAAAACCGCATTGTGTGTTGAAACTATCTAATTAGATCGGATTTCTCGTGCGAGACGATAACATATTTTTTAATTATCGTTTCGTTCTCGTGTCGGTTCTCAAATCGCAAAGTTGAATAAAGAAAAACTATATATTTCTAAGCAATTAATTAATTTGCTGACAAAAAGCACATGTGGCACATTCCGAAAACCTATTAAAATAGAAGTTTCAATAAAACGCCAGACTAACGCCAAAGCTCTTTATGTTGTTCCCAATTTAAACATTTCAGACTAACGCACACATACTCATCCAGAAAGGGAAGCTAAGAGCGTAGCTTGCTTGATTATTTCATAATGTGTAATGGCAAGGATGTTGCTTTGTCTTCTCAACATTTTCACCAGTAGAGACGACTTTTTACTCCCATTCATTTTCAACTGCTGCAAGTAACTTGCATGCTACGCTAGTTTTAGGGGACACCATTTACATGCATCTACTTTTTTCCGTACTCAAGTCGGGCGCTATCATCATTCATTCTTCTTGTCAATTTGTGAGACAAGACGTTGGCTGCAAGGACAAGGGTTTTTTTTAGTTCTTACTTTATGGAACATAAAAATGAGAATATCCTTAAAAAAATAAGAAAAATGCAAAGAAAATAAAACTTAAAAAAATGTGACAAAAAAAAGTTTTCAAACGCAAGCGCATATTGTAATGCAGCATGCAACAGGCTGCTAATCTATGCAAGCAAGTAGTGCTGTCTAGTTTGCACTCACCCAACTACCCACACTTGACACATCTTCTTTGATGCATCCACCTGCAGTTTTGGTGTTGGTTCGCATTATACGATACATACATAGCCCATACTTTTCTTGGTTTTTAATTTTTTATTTTTTTTTTGGAAACCACATTGGGGGTGACCTCAAGTGAGGCTGAGTAGTATAGGTTTATTTCTGGTTGAGAAGGGGGTTAATGTGCTGCTGCTGCTGGTCCATTTGAAGGACGTACGTACGTGTGAGTGTGCGTGCTTGTGACTTTGTTGGCAATTTTTCTTAACATATGTTTAGTTTAATGTATCCTTGTGTGATTTTCTTTTAATTTTTGAATTGTAACCCAATGGGCGCCATATGCCAAAATGCGATAGACAACGTTTGAAAAATTGCTGACTTGGCGACAATGTAGTTATCATTGTGGCTATGGCTCCGATCTGCTTTAAGTATTTTGATTAAAGCAAATTTTTTATTCCGCTATTTAAGAGTTTAATATATGAGAAAAATTCCTTAAATACATATACCATAGTTGATGAAAATTTGCTTGATTTTGGTAAGTGCCTTAGCGAGATGCGACTTTTTGCAAATATCCTTTCAATGGGTATGGTAAAAGCTTATATATAAGTTTTTTTTTTTGGCTCCATATACCAATTTTTGCAATTTCATATAAGTACCAAGAATAGCAATTTAAGTATTTTTGTTGGATGTATGGGAAGAACCACGTCATACATCCTCTTATCAAGTTTCACATTTTTTGCTGCTGTAGATGCCAATATATAGCATCTTAAGTGTTATTTTTGTATGCATGGTGCCACGCCCCTTTGTATAATCTCGTTTACATTTGGTGAAGTGCTTAGCATAGACAATATATGACCTAGTATCTAATTTTGAAACGCTTGCTGTCATAGGTGGCAAGATATAGTGTTTTAAGTGTTATTTTGTTGTATGAAAAGTATAACGCCCCAATGTCTAAAAAAGTTGAAACTATATTCGAAATCTTTCCGACATCAAAGCAAATATTTCGTCTATAATTGAGCTCAGTTGGCTCAGTAGTTTCAAGTCTTTAGATAACATACAGACAGACTGATGAAATACGAAGCTGAGCTCAAACTTTGATTAGATCACAAAATGCGTTAAATTTTCGCGAAGAAACTGATCTTAAGAGATAAAAGACGTGCATATATAGCTGATCCGTCGCACAGTGGTAAAATATATACATTTTTCCGAAAATGTTTCCTTGTAAAAAACATTCCGCAGTACAATAATTCTTATAGTTTTCAAAACTGCAATAAATGGCGAAATTTGCATTAAAATACTTTCAATAAAAATTATTTTTTTTTATGCGCTACTATAAATTTACGGCTCATGCACTTTTTACGGCACATATGCGTTCTTGTTCGAATACCCTTAGTATTTATTTTCATTGCGAGTTGATGAGAAATTGCAAGATATTGTAACTTTATGGCAATAATTTGGTACTTTTCTACACTATAGCTCATTGTAAGGCAGATATGGAGATCAGCATTTTATCTAACCAAAAGTATATTTCCAAATGTAAATCACTTAACAATTCTGCAAAAATTAAGCAACAGCAGCTGTAAATCGAAAACAATATTACCCTAACCGCAATATTTTAAATGATTCACATATAAAACATACATATATTCATGCTAATGACCGATATGGGTTAGTACTATAAACATGACAAAAATTTCTTTTATCAAACCATATGTTAAAATATAAGAAAGCCCACAAAAAAAAGACAGCTGATAAGTGCCAAAATTTAAAAAGAATACACCAAAATTAATCAGTTTATATTCTTTTTATTGAGGTTGCAGTGAGTAAAACAGCACTGATTCAGCGCTAAAATTTCTAAATACGGAATATGAACTTTCATCACACATATGGTGGTGATATCGATAAACAACAAAAAAAAAAAAAAAGAAGGGAATTAATCAGCTATCAAAATTGAGTTGTCACAATTATGGCATTGCTTAATTTTTAATTGTAATTTATAAATTTCATACGTTTTTCGTTTCGTTTCGCAAATTAACTGATAACACGTTAATGTTATGATGAATCGAGGCAACTTCAGTGATGGTCGCAATGTTGGTTCATTGTGCCATTTTTTTATGATTTTCGTCACACATTTTGACATGACTTTGATAAGCTGAAGGCATTAATAAACGTTTTTTTTTTTTGTTTTTTATTTTTTATTGAAAATGATTTCATAACAGAAAGTCAACCCACATGATATTGTGTATTTTTAAAACATTGACATTTTTATTGAATTTCAGAATAATTATTTATTTTTAATTGCAAATTATTATAAGACTTTAATTATTTTTAAGTTAATAAATCGAAGAATCGAACTATTTCGGTTATATGTTATTTCGGGAAAAATGGAAATTGGTCTTCAAAACAGTACCAAAATTGCCACACTTATAAAGTTTTTCAATTTTAAATTTAACTTTGGATATGGGTTCGGAATATGTGTACTAAAAACTAGTATAGTATAGTATGAAAAGTATAGCACTCTAAAAAAAAACTTCTACAAATGTTTCAAGTTATACTACAATACATATCTATCGTTATTTCAATAGTTTTCTAAAAGACGCGTGCATTGCGCATTGTCCATTATTTGCTTTATTGCAATTCTCATTTTGTCATCATTTTATTTATTCATCTGTTTGTTTTCATATTTTGCCATTTAAAGCGGTTTTGATAAACTAATCTAAAAATCAATACGGGGTGACCTCAATAAAAATAATTGAAATTTTATATTTATATCTTGTGCTCTTAGTTCGCCTTTGCCGTTGTCTCGTGTTCTTAAATTGTCTCTTTCTTTCGCAGAAAGCTGTAAGAAAAGCCACATGCATTAATTTATTTCATGATAAAATGGTTTTTTAAATAAAATTTTTTTGGCTTTTTTTTTGCTTAGTTAACGCATTTGTCTATTCATTTTCATTTTGCTATTATAAGGGGATATTTTTGACCCTTTCAATTTGCTTCGAGAAAATGCGTTGACATTCAAATGTGGAACTTTTTTTTTGAATCAATTATCTGGAGTAATATCTTTTTTTGCACGAAACAATATATTGAGCCGTAATAATAAAAAGAGAGTTATCTTCCGTTGATTAACTTAAACCCTGATTAGGAAGTTAGGCACCAACTAATTTTTTGATAAACAAAAAAGTTAGTTAAAGTCTACTTAAAAAAAAATTTTTAAAAATATGTCCAATATGGCATAAGATATTATTTGTACTTTCGGTGATTTAAATCAAGTTTTTAAAGTTATCCGTGTTTTTTATTTTTTATTTATTTGTGATAATATTGTGTAAATAAATGAGTTTAACAAATAACACGCTAGTCACGCTAGGAGGCTTGAATAGCCTCCTTAAATGTCAAATATTTCTTATAATTGTTTATTAATCAGAATATTGCTTAGTCAGCCGCTCAAAGTTAGGCGCTTGGTAGTCATCGTTTATAAATATGGCCATATATGATTGATAAACACTAACTCTGTTTGATACTTAAAGAGCTTCCAAATATTTAGACAATGTCCCAAAGCTCTACTGACTGTCTTTGTTTGATATTTAAAGGGCGTCAAAATAGTTAGACAGTGACCAAAGACACTTTAACGAAAGAATAAAATGGAAAAAAATCTGGCTATATATTTTTATGATTTAAATGTATAGTATGGATATTGTTGGGCTTTAAAAGTTTTCGAAAAATTTGCTGTTTTTGTGTTAGTGATAAAAACGGTTTTGATCAAAATTTCAACTTTTATCAGTTTTTTCTTCTAAACTATCAATTTTAAGTAAAAATCGTACTGAGTTAAAAGTTCTTGTAATTGGTATTCAAATATTCAGAAGAATATTCTTTTTAATGTAACAGATTTTTTTCTGTGACGTCATACATTTTTTCGTCAAAGAGTAAATTTCAAAAGAAGTCGCTATGAGTAAAAATACAAAATGCTTAAAATCTGTCAAAAGCACTCAAACAATTTTTTTTTATTTTAAGGGAAAATAAAAAAGTATGACGTCATAAAAAAAAATGTTGCAATAAAAACAAAATATTTTTCTGAACGTTTTGATCAATTGTAAGAATATTTTTTTTTCCAATATTTTACAATAATTTTATATGACTTCGGCTAGGCCTTTTTATCTAAAAAACTGTGATGTTCGGGTGGTGGTCAATTTGACAAAGAATGACCCTTATAAATTATTTATTTGTTCCAAACTAAAACATAACAAATTCTTTATAAAACTGGTTAAAATGGATTGAAAATGCAAAAAAATTGTTATTTTATGCTGTGAAGTGGTGTTGCCATATTTTTTTAATTAATTAAACTAAATTTTTTTATTAATCAGATAACTCAAGCGTTGCCTAACTTCTTAATCATTATTTTTAGCTAATCAGTTGCATTACGTATGATTAGGCATATTTTATTAATGACGCTGTTAATGTACTTTTCACCCTGTGTTAAGTAGCTGCAGATTGCAAATGTCGCTCATGACAAAGTTAAACAAAAATCAAAAAATGCAAAATCAAAAAATAAAAAATTTCGGCAAAGAACATTCTATTTTTTGAATCTATTATGAATGCATATGAACAAAGGACACGAAGTCCTTTTATATCGTGTTCCTTTTTTTTTTTTGCTGCTCCTCGTTGACTTCCTGGATGAGTGCTTTCAACTGTCTGCTGCAGTTAGAGTCAACATTCTGTTGCAGACAAAAGATGACAAGCGACAAGACATCTAGCGTGTTTTTGAAGTTCATTAGACGAATTTCAAAATCATTTTCACTTAAGAAGGAGACGTAGCATTTTTTGTGCCTGTGATTTTTTTCCGAGTGTTTTTCGTTTTCTTTTTTTAACTGACAAAATTTTTTCGTCATATCCTTTGTGTAAACACATGCACAGAGAAATGAGTAGTGGGGGGATAAATTCAACGAAATCAAGTGAAGATGAGAAGCTGAAAAAAAAACTGCAGACCAAGCCAAGTCGGTTTGAAAGTTGTAGCAATGAAACTTCAGTTGCTTTATGCAAACCAACCGGAAAGGGACCATTTTTCTCGAGCTTTGTTTTTGTCTGGAAAATGTCTAAAAAATAAAAGTGAAGCATGCAAAAATGAATAGAGCAAAAAGGTGTATATGAATAGCGTTACCATCGTGAAAGAAAAATTATACGTGGAATAATTTTCGAGTAAATTTTTTGATCAAAAAATTTTGTTTCGAATTGATGGCAACGCTAGCTCAAGCACGCAGCGAGTAGACCAAAAAAACAAAAAAGAGGACAGGAGCAAAGGATTGTGAAAGAACAGAGACGTTTAGGAGAAGGAAATCCTAGATGTGACGTTAATGACAGCCAGGTGTGCATCTTCGTCGGCTCGCAGTTGGACAGACACTCAGACGGTTTTTTTTGTATTTGCTTGCCAAACCTGCAGTATGATGCATTTAGAATTCGCTGGCAGTGTTGCATTTCCCTTTACATTTTTTTCGTCATTAAAAATTTTTATGCGCTTTATTTTGTTTTTTTCTCTTCTTTTTGTCCTTAAAGCGAAGTGCAACATTGCAGTTTGCATTTTATGTTTTTTTTTTGTAATTTCAAGCGCGTGTCTGTCAAAAATACTCGCGTATAATTGATCAAAATGTTGAAATGGTAAATTTAGCAAAAAGCCAAAATTTTACAAAAAAAAAAACGAAAAGTCCCAACTCATTTGTGCATCTTTTGCAATTGCATTTGCATTGCAATTGTGCATGTTGCTGCTGCTGCTGCTGCAATCGATGTTGCATTTTATGGCATGTATTATGAGTACCTATGTTGTTGCTATTGTTTTAACTCTTGTTGTTGGCATTAAAAAGCACGCATTGGGGATTTTATTTTGTAATTTTTTGTTGTGGTACATTTTCTGACATTTTTGTTTTAAAAATTTATACAAAAACTGGGGTTGATTTTTCGTTTATTTTTACTTGCATTCATTTGGGTTGCATTTTTTTTGACGATGCAATTGCAAACTTTGCGCCCCATACCTTTATTAGTCCGCATGAAACGAAAAAAAAAAACACAGTGTAGAGAAAATAGCGCAGAAAATTGGTAGAGGGAGCCTTAAGTGGGGGAATGGTTAGGGAAAATTTTTATGCTTTGGAGTGGGATTGAGAAATAATTTGGCATTTAATATTTTTTGCTTACCGTAAAAGCTTTGTACATTGCTCATGTCAAATACTGTATGTTTCCCAAATAAAAAAAAGAGAGTACCTACAAATATTTTGGTTCAATAGGACTAGCATTTCTCACCGCTCTCCTAATTTGTAGTTAATTTTATACAGATAGTGGGCACCGGTAGTGAGCCCGATTTGAACGACAAAGTTGCATTCTGATTTGAAGTTTTATCAGCTCTGAGGTTCGAGTACGGGCGAACAGGCCGTTGGGATACTCCAGTGAAATAGAGTATATGGTATTCAAATAAGTAAATAGATTTCCGATTTCCTCCGATATTAGATGCTCCCCCTAATTTTTGATACCGTACTCACTCTAAGCAATGGAATTCATGTCAGAAAAAGTATATTTTATAAAAAAAGAGAGGAGTACCTAAAACACACTTTAAGAAAATTATAAAACTTGAAGTCAAGATGCGCTGGTCAAAGATGTAATCAGAGTTGCCTAATTAAAACTCCTTGACTACGTGTGAACGCATAATCCACCTTAAATACAATTTTGATCAAAAGGTTTTTTATTTATTTCAGACGTATTTTTCTAGCAAATTGATATAGGCTGAAAAAATGCCGTTTTTTTCGAATTCAAAAGGCTATATTGAATCGTATTAAATTGAATCAAGCATGCTGTTATTTTAAAAAATTACTTAATGCTAAAAAAAGAACTTCGAAGTAACAAACAGCACTTTGTTCTAGACATTGAATTTTCCCCGTAAGAACTTTATTTGGCTGCACTCTGCGCTGCTGTTCCGCCCTCTAAGCGGTATACCTACAGCATTGCGATTAGACGATCATTCGCAATTTAGTTAGTTTTTGTGAGGCTACCACCCAGGTATAATATGAATGTATCATTTTCCAGATTAGATATCAGAAGTAGGAGGCATGAAATTCTGAGTTTGGCAATAATGCCGAAAGGTTTTGACGTTGAATTCTTTTGATTACAATTTAAAGTGGGCAACAACCAGAATCAGAACCAGCATCGGTTCAGTACCAGAATCATTCTTTCTTCCTTCGATTTTAACTTCTCCGGCTGTGTTGCATAAGCTCCGTAGGAAGTCTACTCAATGTTTATCATTTCCATTTCAAAAATGACCTTTATCTTACATAAGTCGAAGCTATAATTTTATACTCATATTCAGCATTTTTTTAAACTTTTTAATCTATGCACTTTATCGGCACCCTTTGACCTGATACGGCGGCAGTGCTACTTTAAATAACTATGAAAAATGCCATTTTTTTGGAGCCAGAAAAATGAATGCAATTTCTTTGTTCCACAAAAATACATAAACCTTCGTGTCTTTGTACACATGCATACATAGTTATGTTCACATGTGTTTGTAAAGGTGGCCTTTAAAAACAAGCGCAACT
Organism: Meiosimyza platycephala; assembly: GCA_963662105.1. Taxonomy (NCBI): domain Eukaryota; kingdom Metazoa; phylum Arthropoda; class Insecta; order Diptera; family Lauxaniidae; genus Meiosimyza; species Meiosimyza platycephala. The sequence goes on along the minus strand of OY759209.1, from coordinate 90,809,144 downwards.
ATACTGACCAAATTTTGCTGAATTTTTGGAAATAAACTAGTAAATTTTCAAAATAGTGTTTTAAGAAATTTATTTTTGATATATGATATTTTTCAAATATTAATCCAATTATATCTTTTAACATCCTAGACCTATATAACATACATTTTTTCATTTGATATGATTCAATGCTCATTTTGGCCAAGTTCTAAGCTGGTAATCTCAGTAGTATTGAAATATTGTGTGGAAACTATACTTATTAAAAAATGTCCGATCTACCGAAGAATGTTGAAAAGTAATTTGTTTTACGATACACCCTAAAATGAGTGTGCATGTAAAGTACATGTGAGTATTTATTGCTGCATTTTTTTATTTTAAATGCAATTTTTTAAATACCTTCTCTTGTTTTTCTATCTCACTCTTTTTGGCTGTTTTCTTTTTTTTTTTTGCTGTCATTTTAGGGCCATATATATTTCACTTACCCATACCGCAAAAGCATAATGCAATGACAAAAATACCATTCCATAAAAAATTATAAAATTATTTGAAAATAAGTGAATTGTTGAAGGATTTTTACTGTCAACGATTTTTTTTCGGTAGGTTTTTTCCTTCTCTTTTTCGGTTTACGTTTATATTTTCGCACGAAAGCCAAAACGTGTGGAAATGAAAAATGAAAAAAAAAAATTGTGAAAAGTGCAGTGGAAAAATGTGTAAAAAAAAGTAAAAAAAGCGATCGATATGATGCACTCATTTCTGTCTGGTGCGCAGTTAAAAAAAGTGCGACACTTCGACCACCCCTAAAAGCTAACAAACGTCTCCCACTTTTCTCCGGCGAGCCCGTACACGTCCTTCACTCCCCATAAGCTTCTGTGGCAATGTGGTATGTTTGGTGCGGCAGAGCGGCGTGTGTTGCAGTTTGGGACATGAAGCACAAGGCGGTACTCAACATTGTTTTTGTCAGAGAAGAGGCACAAAATAAAAAAAAAAAAAACCCAAAATTGCAACGTCAGATTTTTTGTGAAGGGTTTTTTTTCGATTGTGTCCTCATGTAATTTTCAGCTATAAAAGCGCTTGAGTCAGCGTGGGGTAGGAAGCAGGACATTATTGCAATAGGGGTATATGAATGTTAGAGGTGAAAATAGGGGACAGCTGGCGTTTTAATTGGTGAAAAAAAAAAAAATAATAAAACATTAATGCATGTGAGGAAATGTTAATGGACATTTTTCTATGGATATTAAAAATATAAAATTAAAAAAAAAAACACAAATTAACAAAACATAAAGTTTGAAGATTTTTTAGCGGAAAATATTTCAAGTTAGAAAGAGCCACAACGCTGAAGCAAAATATAGTTCGTGAAGAATAATGTTAGAAAACATTGTTTAAACACTTTAATGGAAAATTAAGAGAGATTTTATGCATGCGACTTTCTGCCTTGACTGTTGTTATGGTTCCTAATACGTTTATGCAAAAAGAAATCATGGAATTCGACAATGGAATATTTGGCTATAGGTTTTCATTTAATAATTTCTTCAAAAAAGTGATGCATATTGTTGATTAACACCCAACCATTTTCTTGATTTTCAAGGTCGAATAACTTAAGGCATTGTTTTTTTCGATATCACACCGTTGGACATTACTAATGTTAAGAACAATGACTCAATTGATGTGTCGAGTTACCTGAGTAGTAAAAATTGAATATGCAGAAATAGCATCCTTTTCAGGCTTAAACTAGTACGAAGAATAACCTTATATGTGGAACTAAACGTTTACTAAAAAATAAATCTCCAAAACTAAGTCTTTGAGTGACGGAGCTGAGTCTTGATTGAATGTTTAGGACCTGATATGAAAAGTAGCTTTCAGGATGATTTCTCGGTAGTTGGTAGCGATCGGTTATCGGTTGCTACGGCACGTTTTTTAAAACTCAAACCTCATATGAACTCTGTGGGGTGACGGGCCATTATTGCATTGAGAAATAAAAACAAGCTTAAGAGTTTGTTCGGAGAGGGGCAGAGATGTTATTAACGTGAGCTTGCGATCACCACTACAAGAATTCTATGCAGATAAAGACTTAGGATCCTTTACAGTTTAACGATAGAATGATTTGCATTAGTAAATTATCACCGCTACCTCGGTGATAACGCGTTTCAAGACTTGGTCATGATAGCAAAAATACCATTAGGGGACTTTCCCAGATTCATTTGAAGCTTTGGGTAGTATAAATCATCCCAGAAACCTAAAAGTGTGGTATCTAAAAGTTTTAATTACAAAAAAAAGTTCTAAACCATTGTTATACCCTACACTTCAGAGTGTGTTCACTTTGTTGATCCATTTGTAATTCATGGCGAGGCGTGGATATTCAGCGTCAGCATCTGAGTCGATAACTGAATGAGCTTTGGTACACAGGCTATACCTTAAACCATGGAATTTAGGATCGAAATGATCAAAATTGCTTCACGGACAGGCCAATTGCCCATACAAATAAAACATTTAAAGCATTATATTTAGAGAGTTATTTGATGCAATGTAACCGAATTTCTTACAAATACTAGGAATAACTAAAAAAGTTGTCGAATTTCGAAAAAAGACATTCCGCCTTCTTTGGCATTTCCCATACAAGAGAAAACTTCAAAACACTTTACCGACAGAGTTTTAAATGATCTGTATACGCTAGAATGCTGATATGCTCCGGACAAAAAACTTAAGAATTTCGATTAGAAGACGTGGAACTTTCCACACATGCAATGAATTTAAAATGATATACTTAGAGAAATACTAAAGGTTATGTTACCTAAATCCATATAAATACAAAATATAGTTCGATCTGACACCAGACTAAAAGTGGGAATGCAATGTAGGCAGGTCCGGATTTACCTTACAGGCACACTAGGCCAGTGCCTTAGGCAGCAAGTATTTAGGGGCGGAAAATTTTGGGAACTTTGAAAATTTTTTTGAGTGTGATGGGTGATGGTGAGAGTTACACAGGGGGAAAAAATGTAAATATGTTGACAAGCAAAAAAAGAAAAAAAAAAGGTCGTTACTTTTGTTTCACTCACTGCAAAAATACATAATATGATCACCATAATCATATCAAATATGAATAAGTTTTCTATGGTGGTATTTATTGCATTTGTGTGCAAGGCATAAACACCCTGTATAGGTGCAAATTAATGCATATTTTTGTGACTTTATGCATTTCCATAGCATACAATAAAACAGAATACGTTCCGACGCGACGACAGTGAAATTAATGCATATTTCATATACAACAATTTAACGAGTGTGCCGAACATATACTCACACTTTAGCCAGACAGACAGGCACATACATACCTACACCAACACACTCAACAAGGATCAAGGTGTGATTTTACAACACAAAAAAAAAGTGTTGCAAAAGCTAAATATGAAGCTGCAATAAAACACTCGCTCATATTGCCAAAATAAAAGAAGAGCTGGAATTAAAAAAGTGCAAAAGGCAAAAAAGTGAGAATGCTAAAAAATTGTGCAGAACAAAAACGTAGCACTAAATGCATAAAAGGTAGGTAGTAAAGAAAAAAAAAAAAAACAAAAAAGAGAAGCAGCAGCAGCAGTTAAAAGCGCAGACATACGTACATTGAAAAATGAAACACAACGAACATGAAACGGAAGTGTTTACATTGGAAGCAAACATCCGCTGAAATGCGGGATTAAAAGTGGATGCTGCACATTTAAACAAATTGAAATGCAACACTCGACACTCGACGCAGATACAACGAAATAAAAGAAAAAAACAGAAAAAATGAGGAACAAACAAACAAAAAAGAAGTTGCTCCCAAAATTGCAACAAAACATTGCGCAATTTTTGTTTTTTTTTTTTGGTTTTTGTTTACTCGTATTTCCGAAGAATGAGAGGAGCGCTGGTATTGGGGGGGAATGGGGTTAAATAATGAATCTGTATGTTAATGGCTTTGGCTTTGTTTAAAATAAAATTTTTATTTTCATTTTTATTGTAAGAATACATATTTGTATTTCCTATACAAATATTTGCATTTTCTTTTTTGGTAGGATTTCGCATCAAGGTTCTTAGGGATCAACGGAATGTGTTTCTTTGAAGCGGCTTAAAAATTAAGCTCTGTTTTTACATGAGCTCCTGCCAGAAATTCACTTGTGTTATTATACCCTATGGATGTGTATTTGTGTTTATATATATTTTTTAAAATTTAATGTTTTGATTAAAAGTTCGGTTGCCATGTTGGAGAGAATTTCTTAAAAGTCTTAAGCTGAAATTATTTTCATTGGAAGGGATTTTAAACTGACAATGAGTAAGCAAAGGTGGTTTCTCTTATGGTATTTTTGATTCTACAAAACATTTGCATTTTTCTAGAAAAACTGCTTGAATGATGAAAGGATGACAATAAATAATTCGTTGAGTTCTCAGAAATCTGCCGTTCTAAAGACGTAAAATTTTGTTACTGTAACAAACAGCTGAATTTAAGCTTTTCGCTAAAATGAACTTTAAGTCTGAGCTTAAAATAAATATTCCGCATTTTTCTATTTTACTGACTTTTGTCATTATTTAATTTGATATTTTAAAGATTTTTTTTTTTGTAATAAAAGCAAATATTTAATGCACTCACCTAACAGTTGATAATTTCAAGTCACCGCTTATTGAAGAATTTGGTGATGGTTTTGAACTTAGATCTAAAGGTTGTTCACCGGTTGCATCACTGGGACTGGGTGAGTCCTTTGGTGTGGGACTAACTGCGGCAGCCGATGTATCTGAGGTAGTTGGTGTGGCCGAATTGTTTTGTTGCTGTTGTTGTTGCTGCTGCAATTGTTGTAGCCAATGAAAATCTGTAAAGAGTTTTCGAAATGATGAAATTTATTTGGATTTTCTAAACATTATGCATTTTATATTTGAAACATTGGTTCGATTACTTACTTGGATACAATTGTCCCGATATACTTTGGATAGCAGCAAATTGTGCTGCCATCGGATTCATTGAGGTCATATTCGCTGGCAAGTCTCTTAAACGTGATGCCAATAGCTTGTTTACATTGACACGTTGATTACCGGCTGTTCCGCCCGTACCGCTTTGCACTGACAGCGAATTTGCTGACGTTGAGTTGTTGGCGCCGATACGACTATCGTTTGAGTCGCTATCACTGTCAATTAATTGCTGCAAAGAGGAATTAAAAATATTGTGACTCAATTTTGACATGTTTATGTTCGTAGGTTTGTATGCATGCAATTGAGACGCTATTATCCGAAAATTTGATTTCCGCAGTTCTTCAAAATCGAATTTGAAAATGCGATTCTTTTCAAAACTTTTTGATAAGAAATTATTTACAGAATTTATATAATAGATATAGCACCTTTTGGAAATAAACATTTAAATGCAAATATAGTTTTCAGTTAAGAATTATTTAAAAAACGTAAGTATTTTATCGAATAAAAATTCTACTAAGCAAACAGACAAATTCTCTCAACACAATATAATTTTCTAAAAAACTTAAGCAGCAAACTTTATTGTTTTGGCTCTCTTCATGTGTTATGATTATGATAGAGAAATTTTGAACAATATAGTATTTTAAGGAGTATTTTTAACATTTTACGAAACTTACTCTTTGGGCGTGGTCTGCCTCGGACAATGCCGGGCCCGACTCTGCCACTAATTCTCCTTTGGAGTTCACCGTGAGCAGTTTACCGTCTACACAGAAGTAACACTTCTCATTCGGTTTCCAATCGATGGGCTCGGGCGGTGGCGGCGTTAATGCCGTTAATTCTTCCTCGTCTGGATGCGTTGCCAATCTTCTTAAATTTGTAATTTTATCACAATTTTTAGAATCGGCACTTACGACAAGGGTCGACGACTTAAGGTTCTCGTTTGTGATGCTGTTGTTGTTTTTTAATTTAACTGATGTGTTGTTGTTGTTGTTGTAAATATGTATATGTGATGTTGTTGTTGTTGTTGAGTTATTATTACCTGAAAGATCGCATTTGAAAAAAATTTTTTATGAAATAAATTTAGTTGCCTAACCTTCTTCCTCTTCCCCTTTGATTGTTAGTGATTTTAGTGCAGTGTCGACTTTGTTTTCTTGTTTTTGATTTACTTTGATTGCTACTGCTTGATCTAAATGATCCACTTCTTCTTTCTCTTCTACTTCCCTTTGGCGGTGGTTTTCTTCGTAAAATTGTTGTTTTTGCTGCGTTGCTATTTGCTCCTTGATCGCTTCTAATCCTTCGAATTGTTGCTCCGTTTTTATACTGCAATTTAATTTGTTGTCGTTTACGCTTGTCGTCTTTTGCGGCTCGATATTGAGCTGATCGATGGTTGCTGTCAATTGGTCGGTACTTAAGTGGGTTCGCGTTAATGAATCTTGATAATGCTTCCATTTCCTGCGCCCCATCAACTCCTCAGCGACCCGCTCTAAGCCTGTAAATGTAAGCAAATGTTTAATATTAATTGATGTTTATAAATGGAAAGCAAAGAATGTTTTAATACTTATGAACGGGTTGCTATTTCTTATACTATATTCAGGATTATATAATTCAGTACTTATTTTCTTTATCGATTCACAATAACTATGAGATTATTAGTGATAAAAGAGTTTTAGCAATAATAATTTTAATTATGAAGTTCTGAACCCACCGTAGTTCAATTCTGATACCAATATTATTATTATGAGTCAAAAAACTCAAACCAAATATTCTGTGTACTCACTTTTTTTTTCTGTGTCACGCATTAAAAACTAATCGAAATAATTAATAAGTTGAGTAGCAAATGAAACCATTTATAAATGTCACTCAGAAGGTGTATATTTAGTTCTGGAATTATTTACAAGCAACGCATTCTTCTAGTGCAAGGCACTGTTTAATGACATATATTTGTGAAATAATATCTTAGAGACGTGGTATTAAAAATATATTCTGAAATGCGATACAACTTGGCATGCACTCGAGTTATTTAATATGTAAGCAAAGGTACCAATTTTGTGTATTGTATGCGGCAAACATGTGCAAAAAAACTTTTAAGTCCAATGAGTTTGAGCACAACAATTTGATTTCTTGTGATTTCATTAACCACTTCGATATTTACAGTGTGAGGATTTTTTCTTGAGAAACATAATACCAGTTAGCATAGATATTTATAGATGATATGTTGAATAATTGGAATTTATTCTAGATTGTAAACTACGCAGTGAAGCACCTACATCATTTTTTTTTTCTTGTAGAAAATTTAAAGTAAATCTTAAAGCTTAAGACATTATTATCTGGGAGCCACTGGCATCATTCGATCTCGGACTGCCGAACTTAGCGATTGAATTGAGTTGAGTGGACCTCTGGCAAACGAGGTCAATCAACGATCAATATTTGGTCAATATCTCGTTCTCGGCGATAATGTAGAATTTATCGTACGATATATATATATATATATATATAAAAATACATTCCTATAAGAATAAATGCCTGTATATTATCTATAGAACTGATAACTACTGAGCCGATTGAGCTCAAATTTTCAGGCTAATTTTGCATTGGTATCGGAAAAGTTTAGAACATAGTTTAAAGTGCTTTAGGTGTGACACATTTCATACAGAACTCTTCATTTAAAAATCTATTGATTATTCGGTAAAAAAACATTTTGCGGGCTTTATCCAATTGCAAAGAAAATGTAAGCTTTTGTGTGAAATCCACCACAAAGAATTCCCACAGACAACACTATTAATCTACAATCAAAAATATTTATTAAAGGGGGGGGGGGCTTATTCTCTTATTAAGCAAAAACAAAAACAAATCGAAAAATACAAACTAAAACTTCATGTGTATGGTATAAAATGACATGCAGCCATTAACCGGGAGACCTACAATATGGCAATGCATATAACCTAGTTGCGTCGAATACGACAACGGTGCGTTGCATTGAATGAATGCCACCACGGCTGCCACCATCATTAGACATTTTTGTTTAACTTGGGCTTTCTGCAGCAGATTTTCTCAGTCTACATACTTTCTTTTCCGACATAACTGAATTCAACTGGCGCACTAAAAACTAACGTGAATATAGTTGTCTATAACTGTAAATATATACCATTTTCACAAATGAAAAAAAAAAAATATTGGCGGTTAAAACTTTAAACTTTCCTACCTCCTACTTCCTCAAACTTGTACGAGCGTTAGAACCCTATTTTCAACTCTGCTAAAGTCACTATTTTGCAGCTTAAGGAGGGTAAAACTTAATTTTTTTTTTATATTTCATAGCATACATATAGGTGCAACAAAATAATGCACAAATGTAGGGTGCAGTATTTGCCATGTTGTTGTCGTTGTTGTTGGGGGCTTGGTATGAAAGTTGTTAGTGCAAAAAAAAAGAAATGAATGTTCATACGTATGTACGTATGTATGTGCGTTTGTTTGCAGTACATGCGTGTGTTTTTTTGAATGCAGGTCCGTCTGTGTGTGCGTGTGTGTGTGTGCGTAAATCAACCCCCATTCAAAATGCGTTGCCTATATGTATGCAAGTTGCATTGCAATGCGTTATGTTGCGTTGTACTACACTGCACTGCATTGCATTCCATGCAGGTTTTAACACAAAAATTTCTGAAGTTTGAGTTTCGACGAAAGTCTCTCGAGGCCGTTCACCTTTTTATGCAACGCGCGCGCCATGCTGCTGTTGCTATCACCGTTACCGCTGCTGGTGTTTTTAAGTTTGTTTAACAAACCTTCTTTTTTTTCAATGTGTTTCTGTCAAGTTGGACTGAAAAAATGTTGAAAATTCTTTTTTTCGCCAGTTGCATTCATTACAAACTGGTACAAAATATGAAAAAATGCCTCAAACTTTTTCTGCCGTCAGGAATGAGCAGCAGCAGTAGCAGCAGCAACGCAATGTGGCGCCATTGTTTTTTAATTTTGCCAGCTTTTCAAGCCAAATATGGACGCACGCACATATTGGGCTGACGCACAGTGATTCGGGGCGGGAAGAAAAATTAGGCAGAAAATTATAAAGAAGTGTCGAGCGATTTGCGTGTATCGCTTGAAACTTCATCGTCATTGTTATATTTTTGTTTCAAAAGCGTCGTACAAAAATATCAATGAGCGTAAGAGCTTTCACACTGGCATCAAAAGCAGCCCGTTTTTCACTTATTTCGTTTTTGAGCCGAACGACCGCCGAAAACGGCTCGATATTCAAACGTCAAACAGAAACCGCTCTGTTCGCGTTTCGAGAAAATTCAATATCTTTTCCACAAAAACCTTTGCTATTGTGAATGATATATCAGAACTGTTCAATAATTCCTAAAAAAAATTATATCGTGTTAGTGTGAAAAGAGTTTTCAAAAACGCGATGCAAAAATTGGATGATGCCAGTGTTAAAGTTATACTAGGGGGCACTGATCAAAAGTTTCCGTATACCAATGCTCTATAATCTATCTCATATAAAAGATTATTTCAAAAACTAGAACTTTCACTCAAAAAATATTGTATTATATAGCCACAAAATACTGTGCGCCACATGGTGGGCGTTTGTGCGTGTAAGGAAGTTCCATATGATTCTATACATATTCCCTGTTTGCGTAACCAAGGGTGTGTGTATGATAGTGTGCCTGTGCGTGCGCCTATTAAAATGAAAAAAATAACCGGACTTTTGCAGGTGGGGTTGTGGGTAGTTTCGTACTAATGGGTGTTACCAATCTGTTTTATGTAAAAAACTAGTTAGCTTTCTCAACAGTTGCAACTTTTGCTAGACGAATAAACTTTCTGCTGGTGAATTTGAACTGAAAATTAAATACGAAAAATTCTCTCTACAACAACAGCAGCAGCAGCAGCAACTAATATAAAATTAACAACTCAACCTCTTCGTCTTTAGCTTTTTGTTGCATTGGTACTGGTGTAATGCATCAGAGTTTTAACTTGTATGTGTGTGTGTGCGTGTGGCTTATGCGTTTGCATGATGCGTAAGAGAATTTTTTTTTTCTCTAAATTTGCAGTTGAAAACATTTACTTTTTGATTATGTTAGCAGTTTTATATAATTTTGCAAAATTTTAGCCCCCTTCAACTTTTGCATGTGGATTAAAGCTTAAAATTCAGTGGCCTGTTATTAATAATAATTTCAGAAATTTCTGGTTTCTCTTTGATCGAAGGAATTTAAGTTGGATTATTAGTTTTAACTGTATTATTACGTATGTATGTATAATATAAGGTATATAATCAAAAATAATTTCTAAGTTTTGTTATTTTATGTAAATTATATGCCGATCGTAGTATATGTCCTTAGAATTAATTGCAATTAATGTTGGGAGTTATTGACGTGTTGTCGAAACTAAGTCATTTTCCGAGCTCTTTTAGTTGGACTTAGTATTTTTTTTTTGTCGTTTAAGCTTTTGCTCCTTTTTTATGTAACGGAGAAAACTAAAATAATCGTTATAGTTTTTGACGCATTTTTGAAATTAAATAAATCGCAAATTGTAAGAACTTTTGTGTTATTCTAGTATATATAAACTTTTAAAAAGTGGAGCTGATATTTTAAAGTACTAACATAATGTTGACAAGCTTACAGCGTTTGAAGTTAGACATGTATGTACGCAGATAAATAAATTCATTTAAGACCTTACATTTTTGGTGGTAGGTATGATATGTGCAGCTCATTTGTGTGCCTTAAACACATGAACATACGTACATATCTACATTAGGGTGGTTCAGAAATTTTTTGCATATTTTAAACCCAATAAAATAATAAGACGTAGATATTTCTATAATAAAAGAAATCAGCATTCTTAGAGGAAAGTTTAAATTTAAATTTTGTTTTTGCATTTTTTTATTCTAACCAATTTAATGTGCAAAAAAGCTATATTTTGTTGATTTTATTAGTGTTAAAGGCATTACTTCAACCAGGGGAGTGATACATATATTAACTTTATTACTGAGGAATCGTTGAAGAAAAGCAATTTTTCTACGTTGGCTGCCAAGTTGTCAAAAAAGGGGCCGTAAATGAGCCTATATGATTGGGAGAAGTTTTTTGACATATTGGGATTAATTTGTATTGGGATTAATTTGTTTTCTGTAGCTCCCAGGCATAGCCCTTCGAAATACATAATTTGGTACTTTGAGGAATTCCGTGACATTCCTTGAGCCAAAATAAACTCTTTGACATGACGCTGGTATCTCCAATGGCGTATTACAGTACCAGGGAATATTCCAGTGTAGGAAAAGTTAGAAAATTAGAGACAGCAAAAATTTTCGTATGTATTAAGCAAATCAACATGTGGACTGATGCTTCTATCCGTTCTTTCAATACATCTAATGTTCCTTTTTCGGATGCTTATACTGACTGTTTTATCGTTCCCTATGCGCAGAAATCTAAGGCTGTTAGTTCTGATGATCTGACAGGCCAATGTATTGTACCATTCTTTCTAATTCATTTATTTGGAATTTTCCATTCAAGAAGTTCATCGCAATTCGGCCATAGTGGCTCAGGACTTCTTCTAAGTGAAAGGACCATTTTATTGTAGGAGTACTGAAAGTTCATGTCGCAAGAATTTCAAATAATTTGCAGTGTCTAACCTTTGTGAAAAATTCATTGAGTATGTAATTAAAAAGTCACTTTAGTGTTAATATAAATTCATGCCTGCAAAAGTGTACAACTCAAGTGTAAACTTTGTATACACAGAAGGAAAAGAAAATTGATTTTTTTAAACGGACGGCTGGTTAATTTATTTTTAGTAGATTTTTTTGAGTTTCAATTTGTTTTTGCAAGGATATTTACAAATTTAACAGGGAATAACTACAACGCTAGTAAACATTGAGTTTTTTTTTATAGAAATTTATCTTAATTGATGTCGTATATATATAATTCTGAAAACAAAAAAGTAATAACGAATCATAAAACTTTATTTAGATTTCATGGTAATGAAAATGTTGCATATTTTCGGCGTATGTTTTGAATGAAATGTTAATGATGTTTTATGATTCGTTATTACTTTTTTACTTTCAGAATTGTATATACACGACATGATATGCAGATACATAGTAAAGATGTGTGAATGTTGCCAGGCTGGCTCTCTGGCGCCTATGTGTGGCGCACTAGTACAGGCTGATAAAGGAATTTAAAGCAAATATGGGAATATAGGAAATTAAAGTTGGTCCCAAGTGGTGTGTCATCGGTGATGGGGTAGGTCCTAGTAATGGTTATAGAATCGGGGCCAATAAATAAAATGAGTAACCTTTGGACTTCCGAGCTGTCCAAGAAAAAGTGAATATTCCATATGAAAAAGCGCTTTATAGGTGGAAACTAAAGTTGGTCCGATCTGGACAAAGACAGGTGTCAATCGATGGGTCCCTAGGAGAATGGTCATAGAAACAGCCAGTAAAATAAAAGTGGCTTTGTTTTATTTTTTGAAATATATTCTTGGTCAATTTAATAGATCTTATTTTTAATCAAATTTCTGGTTGATATAACAACATTTTAACTTGGCGCCAAAACATTACAACTCCTAGTTGAATTAACCAGGTCCTAGTTTATTTTTTTCTCAGTGTAGTAAGTTCGTACGAAGTATAATACTTGCATTAAAATTTGGATAAGATAATCACATTTTATCACGGTATTTTAGGAAACAGTTGCAGTGAAAAAAAAAAAAATTTAAACATTTTTTATTTAGTTTACTATGAAAAGCGATAAATCTGAACTAAAAACACGGCTAGCAATAATGGTACCACTTAAATTATCTGAGTTAATTATCTAATGAACTATATCCATTTTAGTGCGTTAACCTTGTTACTTAGAAAGCTTTGAGATAATCTTTCTTTGGAAGTACTACTCTAAAGTTGTTAGCAACGCTGTAACTTAGAGAGTGTTTAAGATGTACCTCTCCTTCGTTACAAAGTTTTACTCAAAATATACCACGAATTGAGTTTTAGAACCGGACCGCCTTGCTTAAAAAATATGGTTTTTTTCGGACTTTTTGCTTAAGTATTTATTAAATTTAACAACATTTAAGTGCACGACGCATTGTCATTATCCTAAATGACGCCACTATCTATTTTGAACAGAAATTTTTAGTATTTGAAAAAAAAAATATTAAAAATACAAATGTAAGCTATTAGTTTTGATCGTAAAGAACAAAAATCAATAAATAACAACAACGCCGCAAATTTTATTTTAAAAGTTGATTAAATTTATGAAACACCCAAAAGCTGCAACGTCATTTAAGTTTGTGTTGGTGTGAGCTTTTTTTTTTATTTGTAGTATTAAAATGCCATGTCAGCAGAGCGAAGGACTTAAACAGAAGGACGACAAGCAGACATTTTTTTTTTAAATTTTTCATTTAACTGGCAGATATTGAAAATTTGAAGGAAGCAAGAAATTAAGCTCAGTTATTTTTTTTTTTTTTAAAATACGAGTATTTTATGAATGCATTTCCAATAACAAGAGCAGCAACAACAATATAAATGATAATGCAATAAATATATGTACACTTAATGTAGTGTGTGAGTGTGTGTGTGCATTTGAATGAACGCATTAATCGATAATCGATTTTATTTTAAACAGGCTTTTTGCTATTGTGGGCTGCGTGTTTAATGCATTTTTTTTTTTTTTTTGTAAACTGTCGAATTTTCCATTTTATTTTTGATGTTTTATTTAAGTGCAAAATTAATCCATTCCCATTTCATGAAGTGCAAAATTTCGTTTCACTTTAGCTTTGCATTATAAAATTATGCTTTTGAGTTGCACGTTGTATATGGAATATTAATTTTTAATTTTTGTAAGCAGGTTTATTTTAATTGACTTTTCAATTTTAACCTTTAAGCGATACACCTGATAATATTGAAAGCATATTTAGTGGAAGAAAGGAAAAATGTTGATAATTAGTTTTTTTTACAAAAAAGTTTGACTACAAATAGAATATTCAAAATTATATTGGAAGTTAAAATTTTTATTTTTAAAAAGTTGGCAAAAACACTTTAAAGGACTTTTGAGAGAACTCTCAAAATATTTGATTTACTTTTCCAAAAATATTTTAAGTGATCTTATGATTCATTTTTGCAATAATTTTGTGGAAAAATGTATTTTCGTCTTGAAGCGGTTTTTCTTACAAATCGGAACAAGTTTCCAGAGATGCGTTAATTGATATTAGAAAGGATGGTCCAGTAACCAAAAGCTTAGTTTCAACTTTTGATTTTTAGCGTTAAATTAAAATTTACAAGGATTTGTGAATTCATTTGATTCGTGAATAAAGTTCTAATTACTTTTAGACATTATAAACTGTGTTTTGATTGCAAACACAGATCATCAGATTTGTTATAAGTAGCAGTCTTTAATTTAAAAAGTAAATTTATTAATACTAAAAGCAACATTTAGTGCAAAATAATTAAAAAAACAAAAAAATTCTTATTAAATTTATCTATCCACTCAACAAGTACGCAATGTATCGTATAATCCATACATCTAAGGAAATGCATTTGCAATTCTTGTAACCATTTCGGTGTTTTTGAGTTTTTCTGTTTCGTTAAGTCATCAACTGATTCATCGTTCGTTAAATTTCTTTCTTTCTTTTTTTTTGTAATAAAAAATTCAACGCACATACCACACACGCATACACAGAAACCTGTGAATATTCTGCAAAAGGATTTCGTCCACGTAGTCATTTTTTCGTTGTCGTCGTCGACGCTCTTGTTATCGTCATGTCCTGACACAACAACAAATTACTTAGGAAGGAAAGTCATTTAAAAATAGCAAACGAAAAAAAAAAATGCAACAGCAACAAACTTTAGAAATATAAGAACGTACAGTAGATAAGAAGGTGGAGAAAGCAGATTGAATAAGTAAAAGGAGGACAAAAAGAAAAGGCAATAGAAATCCTTTTCGCATGCGAAGCATGAAACCGAATGAAAGGAATTCCTTTCAAAAGCTAAAAAATGTTAGTGCAGTTTTTTTCGTGACTTTGCTGTTGTAAGGATACGAATGTGTTTTAAATGTGTGTGCGTGTATGCATTTTGATTGCAATGACCAAGTGTCCAACTTCAAAAGGAAACACATGCGAAAGAGTCACAAACAAAAGTGCGATCCACGCAATTGGAAAGCAGTGCTGCCAGGTTTAAGGTCTCAGGCGTATGTTTGAAAACCACAACAAAACACAATTTTGATTAATATTTATTACACTAAAAAAAATGCAACACAATGAAAGTGGCTTAAGGCTCAACACATCTTTTGATTTGTTTAGGATTTGTTCCTTTTAATTTTGCAAAATTAAGATAGTGCTGAGTAATCGATGGAGCTTCCAAGTATTCTTTGATTTAAAATAATTTATTTCAAAGATTTTTAGAGCGTTTTTTTGGATTCAACACGAGAGAGTTCTGTTGGTTTCGTTCTCCTAGTAATTTAAAGGATATTTGGCGACTAAATCACAAAATAAGAAATATAGTCTCTTTGGTCAGGCGACTGAAAGCTGCCGCTAGCAAGAGTCCAAGCAAACAAGCAAAATGTTAGAAAATTCCAATTTTTCATTGAAAAGCTTCCAGGTATTTTATTGTAGTGTGGTCTCTATTAAGTACGATGCAAGCATCGAACCATTTTGGTGCCTTGCTATTCAGCTAAAAGGTAGTTGCGTACCACCCTCTGAACAAGAAACACTGTATGAAAAGTATATAAGTACGAAATAGCAGAACAAAGAAGACAAATTAAGAGCGCAGAAACACAACGCCGGAAAAGTCTTTAATACCTTTAATAAGGATAGCAGACGCTAGTGCAGACAGGACTAAAAGAAATTGTCTGATGATCTTGCAAGCGCAGTGGAAAGCACCACAGAGTCTTATGACATCAGTTACCTAAACAAAATTACTCGGAAGCTTTCAAAGAACTCCAATAGAATTGCTAGATTAAAAACTGGAAGTGGAATATTTTAACATTTGCTGAAGATCAATTAAAGCGATGGGTGTAGCATTTTTTAATTCTAGAATTTCATCAACATTCACATCTCCATTGGTCGCTGTCGATCGATAAAATAGTGCAAACAGTAGAGCTTCAATCAGCAATAATTCTGCCAGCATTGGTAAAATAATAGTCAAACAGCAAAAGCATTTCCATTGAAATCAGTCAAAATTTTAGGTTCGCTCCTTACCTTATCTTAACGAAGAACACTTACCGGAGACGATCCTTTCCACGTTGACTTTTGGCTTACCATATTACCCAAACATCGTAAAAATTATGTTTGTTAGAAAACTAAAGCTGTTGATGTTATCGATATCATTAATAGCAACCATCAAGATTCAGGAAAGTAGAAAGAAAGGACATTAAAGTCATCGCTAAGGGCGACCGAGCACGATGTAGACGCATAATTTTGATGCAATGTTTCTCCATTGGAGTTCCAGGACATAAGAAGTATGGACACGAGTAACAAATGAGAAACAAATAGATACAAAAGAAAAAAAAATAAAAATAGGAGAACGAATGAAAGATAGAACAAACGACGAGTATAAATGAGTTATCAGATAGAAACAGCCAAAAATAATGTCTTGAAATATTCTAGTCGAGGAACTTTATAGTATAAATATATTCGTGACTTACTGAGCTAACGCCCTTTATTAAATTAAACGACGTTTCAAACTTAAAGTATTTTCTCAATACTTGTGAATTATTGTAAAGAATAAATAAAGCATAACCATCCCCAAATTGGTGTCTGATTACAATACAACCCAGTAGTTGAGTTTGATATGAGATTTAAAAAAGGTAGTTACTTGCAAAATATTTTTAAAAGTAACTCTAGAATTAAAGTGCGACAAACGTTTTCTTTTCACTTTTTCACTTTGGAAAAGCGATAGAAATTTGATGAATAATTTATTGCAAACATTAGAAACCAAATTTTATAGGAAATTTTTGGACAGTTTTGTGAATTTTTAATTTAAAATAGGCGCCTTGATTTCAACGTAATTAAATTTTCATTACAAGGCGGCAACCGTACAATTAAAGAGGCGTCAACAGCTTCAGAGAAGCCAAAATACATAACCTTAAATGCTGCATTAAACTGAGGAAACATGCCACATTATTAAATACTTATGAATACATATGTATGTATGTATACATTTATACGTACATTTTAGCATATGTTTGTTTACCAACGAATGAAGTCATCAGCAATGACAACGTCAAACAAACGAATGTTTAACAAAACAAAGAAAATGCACAAAGTTCTATGCAAAAAGAAACAATTCCCTTTTTTTTGTAATCTTTGTTGTTGTTGTTGCAAGTACATACACACAATTGTGCAACAACAAACTATTTGTATATCCACCATAATTTTAATATGAATCCCAACCCATTCATGCATTTCTCCTTCATTGAGGAATAGCCAATGCCGCCGCTATCGTTGCACATGAAAAATTTAGTTTCTGCCACTTGTTGCTGCCGTTGATGTCCCAACAACGCAGCTCATTCTATTATTGTAGTTGTTTCGATGCAAACACCAGTGCTGCCAAACTCTAACAACTAAAACGATTTAGTTTATGCTTTTGGATTTTTATTTTCCCCACTAGGAAAGCAAGCGCCAATTCAAGTTAAAATTTACATAACGAAAATATAAAACTACGAAGTTCTTACTTAATGTTGCTCATACGTCGAGGTCAACTTGATGCAATTCTTCACATAAGATGTTGTATGTTGTGGTTTTTTTTTACAAAACAAATTTAATAACATTACTCATTCTGCGTAAGTCACTAAAAATTCGAATTCCTATTGAGACATCATTTCAGTTGGGCACTTGCAACGTTTTTAAAATCATTTGTTTGTCTGTCTGTCTCTCTCGTATGTATGCATGTCTGATTGCTGCTGTTAGCGCTTAGCGCACTTCGTTTAAATCAGGCAACTAAAAGGGCTTCCCACCGATTCCCGTTGGTCTTAAATGCTCAGCCTCTATATAAGTTTTCACCATAGCCCGCTTTTATAGCATCACACAAAAATCTATTTCATGAATGAATTGTGTGCAGCAATAGCAATAGCATTGCAGCAAATCGTCAGTTAGCTAAGCAGACAGGCGGGCAGGCAGGCAGGCTTTTTAAAGCAACACTTGGCAGCATGTGCACATTGAAATGGAGCATTGGTGCTGGCGCTTTTGGTGATGGTGTCAGGAATTTAGAATTGTGCTACTACATATAACTGTTGCTTGCCAACCAACCAACACCGACAGGACAGAAATAATCACGTTTAGTAAATTGAATTTCCGAATTCAATGAATGAATTGGGATAGTTTTAGTTTTTATGTTGCATGCTTTTAGGATTTTGCTGCCTGTTGCATCTCACTGAATGTTGTTTGTGTGTGAAATTATGTTTACGTAGTTTAAGCATTTGTGTTTGTGTGACGTTTTTTGGTATCAATTTAACTTGTTGGTTTTATAGCTATCATTGCTAGGTTTCATTGCTAATCGTATGAAAAATTTTAATGGTTAAAGATTTTGCAATTGATTAAACTAAAGATATATTAAAGATCACAGTCTTTATTAAAGTTATTAAAAATATTCTCTTTTTAAATTTTTATATTAATATTGTAAAGGTTTTTTTTTATAAAATATTTTCTATAGACTATAGAATCCATTTCAAACCATGCAATGGGACTGAATTCAAATTGTGGAATTGGTTGCCGATTAAATATGTTGTTTTTCAAGGAATTAAGGGAATATGTATTCCCCCGATTTGATTGAAAAACATTTCTTTCGAAGTTATGCCCATTTAAAGTTTTAGTGTCAATACTTGAAAGGCAGCTGAAAATTTTTTCAAAATAATCGCATTTTATTCCAAATTAAAATAACTAATTTTTGCTTTGGCGGAGTTATTGCGCTTTTTGTGAAAAAGAAACAAGGCTGATTATCTCAAAAACTCTAATTCTTTTAAAGCTTAAAATTATATTGTGGAATTGTAATAATATGAGAGAGGTCAGGAGATTTTTTTTTCCAAAATGTAAATTTTTTTTTTCATCATTGTCAAGCCACTCTACGGTACTAATTTCAAAGCAAATAACAAAAGCAACATTCCAATTTACTTTCTGCAAATCGT
Organism: Meiosimyza platycephala; assembly: GCA_963662105.1. Classification (NCBI taxonomy): domain Eukaryota; kingdom Metazoa; phylum Arthropoda; class Insecta; order Diptera; family Lauxaniidae; genus Meiosimyza; species Meiosimyza platycephala. The sequence continues at coordinate 90,790,149 of OY759209.1, read as the reverse complement.
GCTAGCATTCTGCATACTTGTGGCCATTATTTTCGTTATAACTTGTTATCATGGGAAATATATAAAAACATTGTACGCACATATAGCTTTTTCGCTGACTGTACTTCTGTGGATTGTGAGTGTTTGTTTGCTTGACTTTGTCAGCGAAAATCAGTCGATTGTATGAAAATTAAATGTTACTCATACGCCATGTTAAAGGAATTCAATAATATTTTTTAATGTCAATGCACGAGTGGAAAATGTATAAAAATGGGGAGGCAACAGATTTTTAGACAAGGTAGGAGTGATAGTCAGTTTAAGAATTGAACAAATGTTGATTTGAGATACCACATGATATTTAACTGAACTGTTTCGTGGAATTAACTTGATTTCGAAACGAAACTAAGTCGCTGAGCAATATCAAAATGTTCTAGGTCATTAAATTAGAACGAATTAAGTGTTTTGTGTTGTTTTTAAGCAAGGACAGGGCAGGTTGCAAAGAAAATCTTCAGTGCGTTTTTGCTTTCAATTTCCCTAAGACTGCTACAAAAGTCTAAGGACTGAACTCCTCATTTCTCCACACATTTACCGATGAGGCAATATCAAGTTATGATAGCTCACTAATGTTTTTTCTATTTTCATTACTAATACAAATCTTGTTCATCAACTTTATATTTTCCCATTTGAAAATGCACAAAAAAAATTTTGTATTGTGCAATGCCTACTTAACCAGCTTCGTACACTTTTTCTTCAATGATAAATCGTTTTATCCTATATGTCAATGTTTCGTCAAGTTTCTATTTTAAGCCATAGCGCATTTTTCTTGAATTGGAGGTGCCACGCTCTCATGCTTAAATTTTTTTGTCACATGTATTGTTAAATGATTATGTGTTTCAAAATTATTATTTATTAAGTTGATTACTTTCTAAGCATTCAGAGTTTTCCGTTTTTTAGTTCATTTCTTCATCCTATTGAAAAGGCGGAATTTTGGATCTTAGCTTACTTATTATTACTATATGTAATGTCAAAATATTATTTTTTAAGTTTGAGGTCAAATATGTCATACATAAATATGCCTATATAAAGCATCTAAGCGGCGTCTGTGACGTATGATTAATACTGAATTCTGTTCAGATGAAAAATTTCAAAGAATTTTAAGTAATTTTTTTTTAATTAAAAATAATAACTACTATAATCCTCACTTAAATTTACCCAAGATAGCGAGATAACAAAGAGACAATGAAAAATTATCAAAAATAAAAGCACTTAATTTTACACTTTCCCCAAATGGCGCCAAAATGTCATTCTCAGACAACCAACCAACCAACCACTTAACACGACCCGAACATAAGCAACCAAATAACAGAAACAAAATATCTTCTTTCAATGGCTATTCAGATGATTACCATATGAATAGCAACATGCAAAGCAAAAACTGCAATCAAAGTGCAGCGCATGAGAGAACCTTAAACGAGCTTCATCAAATACTGAGGACAACGATGCCATAACCCCCAAAAAAATGGAAAGCTGGAACATAAAAAACCACACTGATGAAACAAACAACAAACTCCAGCGTAAAGTTGGCAACACTACTAAAAGTCAAGTTGAGTTGAAAATGATTTAACTAATTGAGCTACAACAGCAACTACAACAAGGGAACAGCAGCAACACATATGGCAACATCAACAACAACTGCCTTTACTCCAGCACAGTTGATAGCAATGCTGCTATCCTGCCATATCATGATGCAACTTGTGCAACAGCAACAGAAACACCACCACCACAACGCACCGAATAATGAAGTGAAAGGATAACCAGCCACAGATCGCCTTAATCCTTTTAAACGACTTAAACAGCCCAAAACCCATTCCATCCCACATATGTACATATGATCTGACCTTACCACACATTTGCCAATTACTTTGGCCAAACATACTCGTACAATCGAACACAAACAAAAAAAGTGCATGCAACGACCGCAAAAGAGGACGAAAATGCGCTGTTGGTAAAAGACTCATGGGTGCATTGCCGAAAATTTAAGTATTCACACTGATTGTGAGTTCAGTTCCCAAAAAAGAAAAACAAAAAAAAAAAAAAATTCTGTGAGTGGAAAAAGTGCACTTCACGCTGGTGAAAGACACAAAAAAAGTGATGCAAAAACTGTTACCAAAGTGCCGAAAGTGTTGCCTATAAAAATCAAAATTCACACACAAGTGTTGCCCACTTAAGCCATCGTTTGCGTGTCGTGTCTGTTTTTCTGTCTGTCTGTCTGCTGCTGCTCTGCAAATCTGAATGCATTGAATGCGTCGTGTGAGCCGTGTCTACGGTTGACGCTGCATCCAAATTATTCAACCGCAAGTCGCACTCGGTAGTCTTTATTTTTTTTTTTCAGTATGCTAGTAGGAAATAACGAAGAGGTGACTTGATGCTGTTGTTTTTTTATAATGCTTCAAAGTGTGTGGGCAATTAATGAACAATACCACATTTCGGCTTAAATCACAGTAATTATTCCAATATTTGCATTTCTCTTAATATTGATTTTGGACAATCGTCTCGTCTTTGCGGTTTATATTTCTGTTAATAAGCATTTCTGCTATGAACATTTCTATTATGTATATTTCTGTACATTAACTTTTTTATGAGTTTTACAATATTCGCTTCCCAAATTTCTTATACTTTCCGGAAGATACTTTCATAAATACTCGTCACATTTTGTTCACCCACACTATCATATTTCCTACTTGCATTTGTCTGTAGTAGTAAAGCAAGCCAATTTGCACATATGCCCACATTCTCAAATCCAGCGTGTTGATGGTGCTTAAACGAGATTTCACAGACACGTCGCGTTTTTTTGTTTTTCTGTTGTAGTTAGTTGTTGCCATTGCAAGGATCACACTTGTGCAGCAGCAACAGTGAATGTGTTGCCGAAAAAAAAGTAAACTGCAAAAACTACGCATGAATTTGCATGTGTCAAAATATGCATTGCCAATTCCGAAGTTTTTTTGACCGACGAGTGAAAAATCTGGAATTCCTCATGTTGTGCTTTTTTTTCGCAGATTTCACAGTCGAATTCACTTGGGATGAGAGAAGAACTTTGCTGGCAGGTATGAAAGAAAATCTATACTGCAGTGAATTGGCTGAATGCATTATGTAACAATGACGCTAATGTTACATTTTAGACTTTTATCTTAAAATTTGTCTTCACATTGAGTAAACTTTTCCTTATTTCAAAGCAGCAACATTTACTTGTACTAAGGAATCCAACTTACTTATTTTGAGGAACCCAGGGCTTTAGCTCGTATTGAAGGACATTTTTTCCTTACATTTAAGCATTTTTCCTTAAACTGAGTAAGTTTTTTTTTTCGGTGTAGGAAGGAAAAATTGACTTCTTTATTTTGCAATTTCAAGTTTTTATATTAAATTATAATAGGCCAAATCCAGTTTTTAACTCCGGACTTAATCCGAAAACCAAGTTCAAATTCTTTGAGTCAGTTTTCTAAAGTACTGTGAAACTTGTTTATCAAACAGCGCTCTGTTAAACAATTTGCAAGTGTTCACCGGGACTTATCTTTACCAAACTCTGGCCCAGGGCTATCTCCAATATCAAATGGGTCACCAGATGTCGTCAAGATCCGATTTCCATTCAAATCTATTTGAATCAAACTGTAACAATGAAAATGGATGATTGGACACATGTTGCAGAAATCACCAATTGAAGTCTGTTGGCAAGCATTGGAGTGGAACCTTCAGAGAATTCGGAATAGTAACCTCCTATCGTCCTAAATCATTGTTTGAAACCTCCATTGGAAAAGGAAACACGTGAAATGTTGGAGAGGACTGAAGTCACTCACTGCTGGTCTATTATCTCCAGTTGTACTCATCCGATCAATATCGGATTTTTTTTTATATAATACTTTATAACGTTGGCTTTCGAAATAAATTTAAAACAAAGTTTTATATTGTCAACAAATAAAAAAAAATAATAACAAATTAAATGTTTAAATACTTTTAACATGCTGTGCCCTCAACTAGAATTAATTAAAAAGAATATAATTTTATTCTTAATTCAGGATTTAAGTAGCTGTTGCAACATTTGCAGCATATACCAATGCTTTATGCTTAAGCGCTGTAATTCATCAAAGCGCTTAACTTTGCTATACGGTTCCATTGCTAACTGAAGCTTCAATTGCAAAAATATTGCGTTTAGCAAATGTCAAAGTTAAAGCAAATTAAATGAGAGCCGATTGAAAATCGATTCACTCTCACGCTCTCAAAATGGCTTCAATTTCAGCACACATGGCTCTCCCTAATTACTTCGCCTTAAATATTAAATAATGCTTTGATGCTAATGTTTTAAGACACAATGCTCTTTTCAGTCTATTAAAGCCTTAATTAAAAGTAATTTTTGATCAGGCAATTTTATATGTGGACATATAAAATCTCTAGTTCATTAGCAAACATTTTAAACAAATTAATTACTTTTATTATCTCAAAGTAATCTCTATGTGTGCGCAGTTTAAATTCCAAAGGTGCAAAGGCTCAATGAGGAAATCGCCAACAGTGCAAAAACTTAATGATCCGAATTAAAGTTGTATTTTTCTAATAAAATATAATTAAATTGTCGCAGTTTTATTTCTCTTTCGCAAAGTTAAACAGCTCATACGTTTTGCTTCTTTTGGAAAAAAAAATATATAAAAAAATAGAAATTATTAAGAATTTTTTATTGTAGTTGTGAACATTTTTGTGCAAAAACAAAAAACCGGTTTTAATGCATTTCAATAATTTATTTCGTTTTTTGTGCGGCAACGAACAATTAGAGGCAATTTGAAAAATGAATACAAAATGAAAAAAAGTTTGCGAATGCTAAATAATCCAGTTTAATAAATTTTACGTCAACTCTCGTCGTCGCAATGTTAGTGCGCCACCACATACACCCTACTATACCCTATGCGAACGAACGGCAGCACTGCATGATATCTGGCAGGGGTGCAACATGCAACGTTCTGATTGGCTACGCCACGTATGCGGAATTGCCAACTAGCGCGTTGCCATTGCCATTTATGGAGCCATGCTTGTTTAAATTTGTTGTTGTTTTTGCTTTTGTTGTTGTTTAGCTGTTTTAGTGTTTTTGGTTGATGTTGTTGTTGTTGTTGTTGGATTCATTTAAAATTTGCATTTTTCTCAATTTCAAATCAATTCCATTCGATTTCAAGGTTTTTCGCTAAGTGTCTTAATATGTGTGTGGTTTTTTTGTTGTTGTTTATACTTTGTACGTATGTGTGGAATATAGTTTTTTTGTTTAGTAAATTCCATGAAAAAAATGGAAATTAATTGTAAAAAATTGCATTTAATTTATTGTTATTTTTTTATCATTTGTTTTGCTTTTTCCAATTTGTGACTAAAGTGTTCTTGCACTTACTGTAGTGTTGAAGAAGAGGCTGAGCCGGTTGAGAAATCAGTGTGACGCAATTTTAACTGAAATTGCTCTTTGAAAACTTTTTAACAGCAAAATTTAAATTTCAATGGGTTCCTACAATCAATAATTAAATTAAAGTTAAAGAAGAAGTTAGATAAACTTGTTTGGTTGGACTTTGCGCCGGATTTACACAATTTCAAAGTATGATCGATGTTAGTTGGCTGCAAATGTCCTTGGTGACTTCTCACAAATTTATTTTGAAAACAGGAAAAGAGATTCTAACAAAAATCCTTCTAACCAAAATCAGCGATAAGCTATAGCCACTTATCTGGAATCAACTAATAGATTTTTTCCTGAAAAAAAATCTTGCATTGATCAAGTAATTACTCTACAAATGGAGCATTTATATGAGTGGTAAGCTTCATTATATCTATTCAATATACAGTACATTTTTTAATGACAAAGCCTGGGATTGTAGCTGCTATGGATTGAACGATCGAGATGCAGCACTTGGGCAAACTCAACGATGGCTTCAAATGTTGAGTCTTATATAAAGAGAACCTTCAAATTCTCTTAAGTTCATCTCAGTAGTACGCTGAGGTTACAGAGACTGCCATCAACTTGTTTTTTTGTAAAAGTAGATTATCTTTAGCAGAGCCTTAAACTATTATCCTTAGTCTTGTCATTCAATAAATACAGACATACTCTCTCCAGCAAGCATTCTGATATGCAATAGGACTATCCGACTTCAAATCTGTTTTGGGAGAATGAGTTAAGGGGACCAACTTAATAAAACAAAAAGCAGGTCTTTTCTTTCAACGCGTACCAACAGTAGTTTCTTGGGGCTGTATCCATAATCGCCCAAAAAAAAAAGTGCTCAGCAGCCAATAATTTTGGGTGAATACGCATAATATATTATTGCCCATTGAATAAACATCCAACTATTATTTCTTACCTTAGGCGAATGTTCATAATGAATAATTACCCAAAAAAACAATCGCCCGAAAATAGTTTCATATTTTGGATGAATGTTCATAACGACCAATCCTACAAAAATTACTACTTACATATTTTAATCGATTGTTCGTTATAAGCAATTACACAAATGAACAATCGCCCAAAACCAATTTTTTTAATTTTGGGCTCTTCTTCATTTTGGGCAATTTTTCACAATAAGAGTTTTTTTTCCAAAAAATTCGAAACACCATGAACTTCTCCGAAAAAAATGGCATTTTTAAAGAATTTAACATGATCTATATAATTTGAAAAGGGTGCGGGAGAAACGCTCGCACTTTAGAGCCTTTTTCAAAATGTACAATAGCCGAAATGCTTGGATGGCTAAGTATTTGGGTTTTTTATTTTTTTGCTCTACAGCAACCACATTATTGTTGACCTAGGCTTGCGAAAAAAGTTGAAGACTTTTTTTTTTTTGCTCTGGCGGTAATATGGCCCTGCATGTGTCTGTGATAAGTTCAGCCCCATAATATTTTAGTCCACAAAAGAGTCAAAGTAAAGCCAAACCGCAATCTTGTTTTCTACAAAGTAAAGGCATCACACCTCAGGTGCAAGAAAGCTGAGCCAGTGTACTGCAACAATGTTGTTAGTCTAACGACCAATTAATTAATTTAATTTAATAAGAAAAATTAAAACAAAATTGTATGCTATAAATTATCGTAAGATAATTTAATTGATCGGCTGATTTTTAAAAGTGCAACAAATTCAAATTGCTTGTCATTTTCAATTGATATTGACATTTGCTCTGAATTGTTCATGTGTTAACAGCCTATATTAAAATGAATTTGGCATAGATTTTCTACGTTTAACGTTATATAGCAAATTAACGAAATTCGGATTTTTTTTTTAGAAAAAAATAAAATTCAATAGTATATTAATTAAAACAAATTAATTTTAATTAAGCAAAAAAAAAAAATATAAATGATTATTATATGTTTATTGAGTGTGGAAAAACCTGTTGCCGACATGTGAAATTACCAACACTTAGTTTTATTTGCATTACATTTTTCACCGCTGATATTTGCATTTCTATCACTGTGATAGTGTGATTAGTTCAAAGATCGACTACACTTTTTTGCCAAATAATTAAGTGTTTTTTTTTTTTTTGTAACTATTTCAAAAATATTAATTCCATTTAAATGCTGCTGTTTTGCACACAAACGTAATTACTTAATGCAATTAGAATTCACCTTGAATTTAGTGCATTCATTAGTTACCAGTCGAAGAAAACTGGTTGCTACGAATGTGATAAAAGTCATATTACAATTATTTATTAATTGTTTTCATTGATCAAATTTTTATCACATCTAAAAGGAGCTCAGTCTTTTTAAAACTTTGTAATAAGTTCATAATTTCCCTTTGCTTTTTTCCGATTACATTGAAATAGGGGAATAACTACTGAGTGTGGCTTGATGCATTCATGAATTTAATGATTTTTCCGTTCAGTATTGAAAGTAATCAAAAAGTTGAAAACTATCAAATAGTATTGAATGATTTTAAAAAAAGCTTTAATAGCTAAAAAGTGACAACAGTACTAAAAAGTTGATAAAATCCGGAGAGTATCGAAATTATAGAAAAGAGCACATGAGTATTAAAAAAACATCAAAATATCAGTTAAAGTCGTCGGTAATATAAAAAAAGCCGTATTATTTGAATAGTATGGAATAGCTATAAAAAGGTTAAAGTTCATTGAGAAACATCTAGTAGCACAATGAAATTTGAACTGAACGATATATCGAAAAAGTCATTGAAGTTCAAAAAGCTTTGAAGAATATTGCATAAGTCGTCAAAAGTTGAATATTATCGAACGGTCTGGGGAAACATTGAAAAAGTCAATTTCGGTCGAATAGTATCAAAGTCTAAAAACAAACCGATACGAACTGAATCGTGTCAATATGTTGATATAACACGGAAGATATCGGATAAGTTTATAGATGTCGAAAAGTATCGAAAAATAACGAAAGCGACAGAGGTGTCTAACACAAGTCTAAACAGTATTATATAGTAACGATTAACATAGAAAAAGTTCTTGCAATAGCAAAAATATCGAATAGTATATGAAGAAATTGATATTAGTCGAGGAGTTTCGAAAAATAGCAAAAAAGTTGATAAAAAACGAATAATAACGCAGAGAAGTTCCACTACAGTAGCAAGACAAGACATCCATCCAAATATTGAAATGTCACAATGTTTCGACATATTATTATCGATATTTTAATGCATCGATATTTGACGTATCGATATTGTGCATTTTTTTTTGCATCAGCCGCCAAACTAAAAATATATTCGATGAGCTAAGCTAAATTTCAACAACAGTTTTAAGTTTTACACAGTAATGTCTAAAGGTAATATTGAAAATCGCTAAATAACTCAAAAAAGTTTCAAATATCGAAATATTTTTAAAAAATCGAAGAGTCTGGGAAAAGTCGATGAATGTCTGAAATATCGAAAGAAGTCTAAAATTTAGATATTGTACAGACTATAATTACTAGTGCAAGAGTTAGCGTTGCATTTTTCATGGTCATTCCATTCCGCTTATTTTGTCGTGTAATTTAAATTTTTTAATATGACTAAGAATCGTATTAAATGGGGTGAAAAATGACCACGAAAAATCCAAAACCAAGAAATCTTGACAAACATTAAGAAGTAAAAAAATTAAATGATTTCAACAAAAAAGGCCGAAAAGAAATCATAATAACGATAGCTAAAAAAATGAATAAAAATTGTAAAAATAAAGTGGAGCAATTTGTTGTTGCTGTTTTCGCATTTATACGGGTACTTGCAGACACATAGAAGAACGGTTTTAATCAAAATAAAAAATTATTATTATTATTTTTGTAGAAATAAAAAATTGTGAATATATGCAAAAGCAACAACATCAGTAAAGGCAACAATTGTAAATGCTTCCTAAATACCAAAATGGAAAATTATTCATTCGTTCGCTTTTCAATTTCAGTTTTATAACTATTCTTCTTCTTCTTGTTGCTGTTGCTGTTGTCGTTTCTCCTACAATTTTGATTGTTGGCAATCGTGCAATTTGTTGCTGCTGCTGTTGCTGCCATCATAGCTACTATTGTTGGTTATGCATTTAAATGCGATTCCATTATTTTTGTTGTTGTTGCTGTTAACTGAGAGTATATTTACTTAGAAACTAATTCGGAACATGTTTCGCGTTGTAAATTCTTTTTGCTGACTTTATTTGCCATTTTTTGTGCATAGTCACCTAAATAGTAATCTCTGTTTTTTTTTTTTAAATAATAATACCTAATTTAAATACAGAATAAAAACTGGTTTGTCTTAGTGTAGTATATACCATATTATATACTTTATGTTGTTTGATATGTATTTGTTGTTGTTATACATTTTCATTAACAACATTCGCGCATAAATGTAAATCATTTGTTTGATTTCTGTGCTGTTCTACGCTTTAGTTTTGGATGTTTTTTCTTGCGTTTGTTCTGCGTTTCTACAATTTTTCGCAATTTAAAATTTTTTTTTATTTTAAGAAATACTTTAATACTACAATCAACCGCATTTGTTTTAAAAATTAGTAGCTTTTTTCAATTAGGAATGAAAAAATGTTACTGCTAGTTTTGTTTGTAAGAGCGTTGTATGCTAATTTTAACACCTTTCTCAGTATTTTCGTTTTGTCGCCTTTGCTTTTCACATAAATGTACTCAGAAATTGGTATGCTATGTCAAATAATTATTAGCAAATCTATTTAATATGCTTCTCGTAAGTGTGATCACCCGGATAACAATTTGAGTCAATTTAAATTCAGAAATAAGTTTACGCCACTGCTAAATCAGATTTTCGAAATTCAAAAGCATATCTTTGGTAATTAACCTTAACTGATGTTCATTTGCTCATGTATTTCAAACTTTCGAAATTTGAGTTTGTAATGAATTTAAGTTTTTAGTCCGGAAAACAACCAGTTAGTTAATGCACAAAAAATTTCGAACGATTTTCCAATTTTTCTGTTTCTGCTTCTGCCTAAGAAGCTTGAATGCGAATGAGAATGAACTTGTAATTTGTAGCTGTCCAGCCTTTGCCAGAACTAGGCTTATAAAAAATGTAAGTGTCTCTGGACATTGATGGATTGCAAAAGAAGTTAGCTAACTAATGATTCAGGAAGTGGTATAGACCAAATCCTATTTCAAAAATTTCGATGAGATACAAAAGCATGCGTAGCATGGCATAACTGGAGAAATTCGTAGCATACTACAAGCAGATTTAGAAATTTTATTATATACATATTCCAGCAAAAGATGTTTATGTATATAATGTATGTAAATTAATATTATAACTTTTTTAGCGATTCTTATAGAAGATGTTATGCTCTTTTCAATGCAATAAACCAAAGCTTTCTGGTTGCATTAGTTTTTTCACAAATTCACTTCAAGCATGGATACATTGACAAAAAAAATCCAATGTGACAAACTTCTCTGAAATTGATCGAATTCGCTTGAAACTTGTTACTTGGGGGTTTTCAGGGTATTACGAATCAGGTATCAAATTTTAAAAATTCAAAATGGCAGATTCAATAAACTCGTCTGCCATATTTGTCCCGCCATTTTGAGTTTTGAAAATCTGACATTAAATTCATAATCAGCGACCCTAAAAACCGCTGAGTAACGAGTTTCAAGCGAATCCGTTCAATTTTCAAAAAACTCGTCTGCCATATCGGATCCGCCATTTTGAATTTTGATCTGATACCGAATTCGTATTCAGCGATCCCAAAAACCCCCGAGTAAGGAGTTTCAAGCCATAAAAACGTTCAAACGCATCAAAATCCACTTTTTAACTTCAAAGTCATTTTTCTCGAAAATTTATTTTCGTACCGTAGGTCCCTTTCAACTTTCCCTGTCACATATGTACTTCCATTGTCCTTGGTCTTATAACTTAAATGCCAATGTCGAACTTGAAGCAGACAAAAATCTCTACATTTTTGTGAGCCTTACCTTTGTATTGTAAAATATTTTTCAAAATTTATGGTAATCACTAAAAAAAAATAATTAAGGATATCATTGAAAATTTCTGGAGGCTTTCAAAAGAGAGTAATGTTAATCACTGGTTAAGTCCCAAATTTATCATTTTTGAAAAAATATTTTGGAAAGTTAATCAATTTTGTTAATGTTTTAGGAAAATTTCAATAACTTAAGAGATTCAATTTTAGAAAATAAGAAATCGTAAGATCGTATTGGTATATCAACAGTATACAGACTTATCATATGACCTCTTGTCGACTATACTGTTCGTTTTTTCCTTCATACATTTAAAACAAAATGTAGAGACAACTTTAATTGGCGGAATGGGATATGACCCTTGTATGTATATACTACCCATTATATGTGATTTTTTATTGTATGAGCGTGTTCGTCAAAGATTGTAATAAATCACTGTGATAAAAAGAAAACAAAACATTTTTATTACGACAATTGCGGCGAAATAATGAAATTTGTGGTTAAACTAAGCCGATGTACAAATTTCTTTATCCAGATAAATAATTCTACATGAATAATATTGACGCGAATATCCTTGAATTTATTGAAGTACACTAAGAAGATTTTAAATTTTCAATTTACTTATGATAATAATAACAAAAATAAAAAAGGCATTTTATAAAAATATCGGTCTTAAAACAATTTCTTTATATAAGAGTTCGTATCTAGATACCATAATGCATGCTGAATCTAAACTGCTTTTTCGAAAACAATATCATTCTCAAATAGCATTTTTCACAAATGGGTTACAGCTCAACAGCTTTTCGTTTTACTCTCTGTAGTCAATGCTGAAAATGCTCATTTATTTCTAATTTATTTTAAAAAGCTAAGACTAAAAAAAACAAAGTTTATTACATCCGACTGCCATGCAAAAGACATTTAATTAGAACGAAAAAATTTCTGCATATACACACATGCATACATATGTACATATGTTTATGCAGTTTTAAGTGCATGCATGCATGTAAGTGTGTGAATGTTGCATATTCGCATAACTAATTTACTGTAATAAATGAGAGCAACAATGAAACGCAGAATGAAGCAACACAGTAGCGGCAATATATGTTATACCTATCATAGGAAATTACATTAAAAACGCACACAAATTGAACAAAAAGAATGTTGTACTTTTTTAATTTAGTTGCAGGTAAATTGAGAGAAAAAACAACAAACGAACGCAGCATAAGCAACTTTTCTTTTATTTTTTTTTTTGTTTCATTAATTTTATGCTGTTTATAAAAGCAAAAACTAATTAACAAAATCAAATTCTTCTTCTGTTTTTAATAACAACTTTTAATTTAACGTAAGTTATAAAAAAAAGGTAATACAACAACAACCACTTAATATAGACTCAAAAAACAAATCAAAGCATGAAGAGAGTGCAGCATACGGTGGGACAAATCTTACTATTATGAGATAGAAATTAATGTGACTTTACAATAATTATTATTTTAATAAAAAAAACTTTTTACACATCGGTTAGTAAGTGAAACTTCACAAAAAACGTAATGCTTTTTTCGACACTCGTAACACTGCAAATAATCATGTCGATAGTTGTCTCTCCATAAACTTTTGAAAACGAAAAATTTGGTTCTTTGAGTATTAACGAACATGTATTTAAAGAACTGCTTTTTGAAACATAACTTCATTTTATATAGAGCAAAAATTGTAGAATGTATATATGTACATAGTATATTTTAAAAAAATAAATTTTTTAAAATAAAAAAACTTTTTCCTATACAAAAATTTTAGATATTTGCAGCTCTAAGTCTAAATACAACCTCAAAAACCTATGGGCTCAGAAAGCTCAAATTAGTTTCATAAATATTTTTCAATTTTATTGCAGCTTTTTATCCCACTATGCAGTCGCAGTTGAAGGATGCGTAACAAAGATGCGTTTTTTTTTTGCTGCACAAGCAATGGCAACAAAGAGCTACAATACACCTGTTGGGTGAGGGAGGAGAAGATACAAGTCGCATGCATAGAGAATAAGAGCAGATAGAAAGGTAGAATATAAAGCGCCAGAAAAAAATTGGCTTAGAAAAAAGTGCATATAATGCTGCGTTTGTTTGGTGCGAAACAGTGCCAGTCCGTATAAAAAAAAGGGTCATCAACGAAGTATGGGGGTGCTTTGGGCAACATAGTCTGGAATTCTCTAAACAATGACATGCAAGTACAGACAAAGATAACAGACATACTTATACATACACGCATGGTATATACGTATTAGATTTGAAAACATGCCTGTATTAGCTTATTCCATAATTAGAGTAAACTGCATGTTACTGTCATAAATGTGACGCAGAGATGGGTGATCTTGTCGTGGTTGTAAAGACGCTAGCTAATTGTCTGCAGCAACACTCTCATGTATTTAAATCTTCAAAGCCAATTAAATTTCATTAACATTTGACGTGCAAAGAAGTCTGGCTTTACTATTGCGAAAAAAATCTCCATAAGTGGGATATGAGTCAAGATCTATGCAAGAATAAATCATTAACACTGCCCTACAAAATGTATAAGTTACCCAAAGATTTTTTCAAAAATGTGATTTTCCTAAATATGCATGCACAAACATTTTTTTTAAAACATTTGGTTCCAATTCTCTATTTTATAAGATAATATATTTCTTGAAGTTTTTGGGGCACTGAATCAAAGTCATGGGACCATTTTGTCACTTCAACACCAACGAGTAAGTAATTCTGAAGAGCTTATTGGAATTTCTCTATCCGGACTCACAAAGAAAAACTTTATTTAAAAATGGCTTTATTGTTTTTCAAAGTGTTTCCCGCGATACTCGATTCACATTTGCATTTCCACTTTTTACTTTCGTTGCACTTTTGCCATTTCAATTGATGTATCTTAAAAAGATGGTTCTTGAGCACATCAACCGCTTCTCCTGGCGTCAAAAATCGCTGGCCACGTAGCTTTCTCTGACGGTCTGTCATGTAAAGATGTCGTTAGGTGCCTAATTTGGGCTGCATGGAGGATGACCCAATATTACACTGTTTTAATATATCGAATATTAAGTTGTTTTGTGCGCTGTGTAAGAACTTGCATTGTCATGAGAAGGATGATTCTACGTCGCTTGTTGGTTTACAAATGACTCTCTTATGAGTTTCAAGCGGCACAGTAGCTTCATTCCGAAAAAAGTCGACTGCTTTTTAGTTTCTGGTTCATACCCAGGATTCGTCACCGTGTGGCTTTTCTTGCACAACGATTGTATTTTTTGACAACTTCCTACCATCCAAGGTTACCAAGTCGTATCGAAGAGATTCCCGACCTTCTGAAAAATAAAAAGATTATTTTGCCCTCAAATAGTAAAGAGTAAAAAACTCTTTTGGGAAAAACTTCACAAGTTTTTGAATTCTTATTAAGCCCTCGGCATTGACATGACATTCCGGGTCAATATTGGTCACTTGGCAGCCCTGCTAGCACCAATCAGCGTAGACCTTTTTTGGACAATTGTAATATTATTTGGAATTCAAGGCGCAAATCTTTCCGCAAATATGTTCATGTTAAGTCTTATGTAGGTATACTCATCATACTAGTGCCTACGGCTGCTTCTATTTATTATGTGATCCGGTTTAGTTACTAGACACACTACTTTAATATTATCTGACACAACAAACGATTTTGGATAACCTTCGTTAAGTCCAATAGTCATCCGCGAAAGATAAACTGCCCATCTATTCTTCACTCCTGTAAAAACAAATTTCTTAGAAACGTAAACTTGGTACCACAAAAAATTAGGCAGATGTGATGCGATTAGATTGTCCGTTAAATATCAATGTTTTTTCAGCCTTTTTTAACGTTTGTACATCCTCAGTTAAAGAGATATTAATAAACAAAATAGTACTTGGCTTCCACAAAAATTTAAAAAAAAAAATGGGAGAAGCAAAGTTCACAAAAAATCATTATAAAAAATGAAAAATTGGACATGTGTCGTTTTGATCGTTCACTTTTTACATAATGTAAGCGCTATAGTTTGCATAAGTTATTTTACTTTAGTAAATATCCAATTCCGTCATTAAGGATATAGAGATGACTACGCCTAATATCCAAAACTCCTAGAAATATTTCAATCATTGTCTTATGATGTGTCAGTTCCATCGAACTTTTGACACATCATATTCTATAATTTTTCGCCACAAAGTTTTGCTCTGTATGAGTCACCAAAACTCTGAGAGATTTCCTTGCGGTGGTCATTTACAAATATGAGGGAAACAAAATCTTTTTGTGCAATGTCGTTAACTCAAATTATAAATGATGTTTTAAAAGAAATATTTGTTTAAATCTTAAGCCAAACTGTTTATTAAAATTGCATTCAATATCTGCGTGGATATTGTGAAAACATTCCATAAGAAATTTACGTAAAACATCAATTCGCTGAAATATCGAATAACATCGATTAAATTTAAAGAGAGAATATTCAAGAACAAAATGTGGCATTTTCACATAACTTTTTGTTTGAAAAATTGCATCTATTTATAAGATACGAATAATCGCATTCGTAACCATTGACGTGCATTGCAGTTTTTGAGTACTCTGCACCAAGTTATTGTTGTTGTTGTTGTTCTTGCTGTTACTGTTGCTGCTGTAACATTTATTGTGGTCTATGTTGTAATTGCAGTTGTTCTGCTGTTGGCGCTGTTACGCCGAACATAGACATGCATTTGAAATTGCATCCATCAAACGTAGAGTTGTATTTGAAGCAGCCGCAGCAGCAGCTACAGCAACAAGCAGCTTTTTTTCAAGGTTTTCCAGTTCATGGATGCATTTGCAAGGCGACGGTCGCTGACGACGACGACGACGACGACAACGACAACGACAACGACAACGATTGAATGCACGTGAATTGCTTTGTTGTTGTTACTCTGTATTATTGTTGTTGCTGCTGCTGCTGCTTTTCATGCATATATTTTTATTTCTTTTTAATTCTTTTTGTCTTTTTGTCTTGTTGTTTTTTTTTTTTTTTTTTTTTGTATATTTTGTATCAATTCGTGCAAACAAACGCTAAATGGCGCTCCCCATATTTTAATTTTTTTTTTCGCTTTGTCATTTTTTTTTCTATTATGTTTAGTATCTATGCATGTTTTCTTTTGTTTTAGATATTTTTCTTAATTTTTAAATTTATAAAGTTTTTACGTTTTTTTTTGTTGTTTGGTATTAACGTGTCGAGAATTTGATTTGTTGCTATTTGTTATTTTCTGTGCTATTAGCTACTGTATGTATTTTTCTCCTCCATTTTAATTTATTTATTTGTTTTCTTATTAATTTATTTTTTATTGCATTGCGTTTTCGCTCATACGTTGTTGTCAGTTTTAATTTAAATAAATAAAACGATTTACACAATTTATTAATTTTATACGAAATTCTATTAGTTACAAATATGAAATTGGCTTTTTGTAAAAATTCACTAACTATCGTATTTGTTATTCTATTGAAAGCTGTGGAAATTACTATAATTATCTTGGTAATGCATCATAAAACCTGAAAACTTTTTTTTTGCATTCAATAACTACGATCTTAAATGCATTATATTTAAGTACCTTAAAGTCATAAGACTGTTTTTAAAGTCAATTTGTTTGCATTAAGCCTTTTTTATTAGACATTTTGACTCATTACTTATATGTATGTGGCTGTATTTCATAACCATTTTGAAAGTAGTCTTGTAACAATGGAAAATAGCAGAAAAAAGTCATAAGTTGCAGAACACTAGCAGCGCAGAATATATGTCTTCATTATGGTTTTTTTTTTTTGAAATCTTCATGCCATTTGTATATCTCTAAAACTTAAGCAGCACTGAGCGAATCGGTCGCTAAGTTTATCATCATGTCTTCAACATCCTTTAGAAACACGTTATACTGAATATACATTTTCACAATTATTACATTTAAAATATCTATTAACCCTCCGATGGGCGATAACGTGCGAGGCGGTAAGTGGAGCGCATGGGTCTGGCCAGACCCATATATATTAGGGTAGTTTAAAATATTAAAGTTGCTTCAAACTTTGCATTCCCGGACACAAAAAGTTTCGTATTAATGCCAATAAGAACCACGTAAAATTTGGTCCATTTCAGAAAACATTTGGTGAACCCACCACCGTTTTGAAAACTAGAAAATGGTCCTTAATCTACCGAAAATCATTAACATCTCCTAGAAGCTTCCCCCTAGAGGGATGATATGTGTGACAAGGTCCCATTATTTTTTCTTCCCCAACATTTTTTCCCAACATACTTACCCCCTATCACCAACCCTAAGGGAGATTCCCTGCAAAAATGACATTCTTGTGAAATTATGAAATTGACTCCCCCTCTTGTCAGACGCCTCTGGAGGGGAAAAATGTTAGATCAACTTCTATTAGTTTTTCTCTCTTAAACTTTTCTCATGACTCATCCACCCCCTATCAGCCACCCTTTTGGGGGTCCCCATACAAAAAACAAAAAAAATTTCGAAAATTTGGAAAAATAATTCATAGCTCCCCGGAGTGACCCGTAGAAGGTTCATGTGTATCAGCAGTTCCTATTATATTTTCTTCTCCAATATATTTTCCGAACTTAATTACATTCAGTCTGTCACCCTTTAGGGGCGCTCCCCTGCAAAAATTACATTCTTGTGAAATTATAAAATTGACTCCCCGTCTTCTTAGATGCCTCGAAGCACCTACCCCTTATCTGCCACCCTTTTGGGGGTCCCCCTACAAAAACACTAAACATTTCGAAAAATAGTTCCTAGCTCTCCCCCACCAGTTCCTATTATATTTTCTTCTCCAATATATTTTTCGAACATACTTACCCTCTATCTGCCACCCTTTTGGAAGTCCCCCTACAAAAAACACAAAAAATGGAGAAAATGTCGAAAACAATTCATAGCTTTCCTGGAGTGACCCGTTGAGCAGTCAAATGTATTACCAGGTCCTCTCTACATTTTTTTCGGACATACTTACCCCCTATCGCAACACCTCTTTCAGCGGTGTTATTTACGAAAGCTAAACCTTTGCAAAAAGAGAGCACATTTTTGAAATCATCATCAGGTTCCCATGTAGATGGATTATTGAGAAATTCTGTATTCAATCCAAAGAAAACAAATCTTCTGTGTAAAGTTCCTACATTGTCATCATCGTAATAATCCAAAACAACCTCTTACTCAATATTTTTTTCAATATCATGTGATAAAATTTGTTGGGTCTGCTCAGACCCATATGCACTTGTCTAGTGCGGGATATCAGTTCTTGAGAGCGCTTCATCCTGCTACGTCCACACTTGCCTTCTTATTTGGCAAGTTGACCCATCTGGTGCTAGCCATTATCTCTCAGTTTGAAGTTACTTGAAACTTTTTATTTGACATGAGTTTTCTGTTTGAAATTAGCTGATTCCTTTTCGTTTGACATTTAAAACAGTCCTGACAATCCACACACAATAGTACGCGGTTTTGTATTTTTTTGTATATTTTTGGCCAGAAAGAAGGGATGCAGTATCAAAAAACCTACTTTTTTTTAAGAAAGCTGTAATTTTTGCAACAATAAGAATAAATAAATAAAATTTTTGTCTCAGTCCTTTTCAAAACAAAGTTCCTAGGAATCGTTTACTGCGAAATTATAGAAAAAAAAATTTTATTTTTGAACCATTCTAATGTCATAGTAAGTTAAATAAAATAAGACAATAATTGTGCAGAATTATTCTATCATATAAACAAACTTAAAGAAACGTCGAAGCGCTTCAGATATTTTTATAATTTTTAATTTGTAAAAAAAATAGGGTACACAGGAGGGTTTTTCAATTATTACTCATTTCAGCCTGCTGTCAAATCGTTCCTAATATATCTCTCAAATTAGACTATTCTGCTCATAAGCAAAGTCGCCTTTCATTCGTTCATTAAAATTATAACAGAACCATTTTTACAGTGTATGTTTTCTTTTTTTGCAGCGTAAAATTTTAATTGTAATTTAATTATCATAACCAGTTCCTAATTTGAAATTAAAAGGTTATTTAGATAAAAAAAGTAAATATATTTAAAATTAGTAATTTATTTATACAATTAGTAATATGAATTGCGATTTGTTTCGTTTGCCATTTAAAAACCAAAAATGTATTTTTATTTTTTTTTTTGGTTACCAATTTATTTCAGAGAATTTAATTGCCATAAGATTTGTCACGCTTCGCGAAAATCAACAATGAACACCTTAAAAAAAATATACAGAAATTTGACATTCTTTCCATAAACAATTGGTGTAAACAACGCAGAGGCACTGAATGCATTTTTGTATCCATATTAGATTGCATTCGCAATATTACACTGTTTGGCAATGAAAGAATACTTTGAGATGTTGCCACTGTTGGCTGATGACTTTTTGACAAAAAAAAAACAATGCTTCAGAAATGGGAACCAAAAAAAGAATTTCAACGACTTTTGCGAAAAAGATTTTTACATAAAAATAATGTTATTTTCAAGAATTTATTTTTTAGTATCTTTATGTAATTTTGCATTTTCTTTTATTGTGTAATTTTCAATAATATTAAAAATTTAATATATTCGAAGTTGCAAAGTATATTTTTTGTACTACTGCGACATCTCTAGACAGTGACAGTACCGTTCCTAAGTCGTTACTGTAACTCTGATAATTTATAAAAATTTGTTGCATAGTATAATATATACCGTTTCCGCGTAGTTACAACAATTTTTACAGTGTATACAATAGCACCAATGAAATATATCAATTTTTTTTTTGCAATATTTTGTAAAATTAGTATTTTCCTTTGCAATTAATTTTATATTTATTTACTTTTTTAATTGCTTTCGTGCGTTTTTTGCAATTTTCTTATGATATCGAATTTTTGAATTCTTGAAAACTAAAAATAAAAAAATTATAAAAATAATAACCATAAAAACAATCGACGACGACAACGAGAACGACGATGGCCCTGAGTGTTGTTATTTGCTATTTCTGAAAATGAAACTTTTGTATGCATTTTGTTTTTGCCTCTTTTATTAAATTTTTGTTATGAAATGTTGATGTTGTTGTTAGTAAATTGATAACGCATTCACTTAAAACTGAGTGTTTAAACAATGAATTTGTTTTTATTTTTCTGTATAGTATCTTAACAATACTATATATCATATTTATTTACACAATTAATTGGAATTTCTTAAACTTTCTTTCATATTTTCCTATTGAATTTTTGGGTTTAATATTTCCATTACATTTGGTTGTTTACGTTAATTTATGAAAAAGACTGTATTGAAGAGAAAAATCGGAACTTTTTTGTGGGCCCTTCAATTCTTTCACCAACCAAAACTTTCATTTGATTTATCTCGAAAACCAAAAATGGTATTCTAAATAAGATAATCAAACTATTTACCTTTTAAGAAAAAAGACCTTAGTTTAAGAAAAATCTTCTGCTTGGATTCAAAAATGTTCCTGAAGTAGCTGTACCTAATCTGAAAAATCGAATTTTTGTTTTTATATCCTACACATAGGCATAGAGGAGGCGTGGCTTTTTCGGTGGAAATCACGATTATGGAAAAACCATGCGAAATGATTTGATGAAATTCGGTACACTGACTACACTTTCAAACATAAGTAGTTCGTGGAATTGAAAATGGGTAAAAGCGGTTGCCAGACACGCCTATTTTTGTTATAACTACTAATTATAAGATTGAAAAAACCATGCTCTATATCAAAGCAGCAACATTTTGCTATGAGAAAGCAACTAATTTTGCTTTATGATTTGCATTTTGGCTTTATGATTTATGAATTCTTTCTTAAATGAAGATAATTCTTGTTTTCAGTATATACATATATTATATAAGTCGATATGTAAAATTTACATATATATTGATAAATATGTTTTCGAAACTCCATCAACTAAATACCGAGCAAGGACTCTCTCGCAAATTTTATAATTTATACTGAGAAACTTTTAATTAATAAACTTTATACTGTAATGACTTTTTCATGCAATCACTAATTTTGAAGGATTTGAATTTTTTGAAATATTGAACCAGACAGCAGCTATGAACTTAAAGACAGCATGAGAGAGAGCGAGAGATCACTTAATAAATTTTCAATTCAGCTATTAATTGTATCCATTTTATTCCAAATTATGGTATACTGTCAGCTATCAGTAATTACAACTTGGTTACACTCTGTCTTGATCATATTACCAAGATACTGAACGTAGAACATGGAGTATAAGTACAATTGGAATATAAACTGACTGTCATTTTAATTGCCACTTGAGTGATAATTCTTTTCAAATAATTGTTGTTGTTGTTATGATGCAATGATGACAGCGCAAAAAACTAAAATAAAATAAACTAACGTTTCATGACACGCAGCATTGTTTATTTTGAATCATTTGGACTCTAAAGTTTCTACTTATTTATTCTTCCAGAGTATTTTTCAAGCTACATAGTGTTATTGTCGTTGTTACTGCACATAAGTTAAATGCACTTTGGGGCAAAAAAAATTGCTATTTAAATAATTAAAAATAAAACAAATAAAAAATTGTACGCTGCAAATACTCTTGATGATTAAATTGCAATTAGAAATACGACCATTGCTGAGGGTATAATAAAATTGTAAAGAAATTGTCGTAAATTCTAAATTCTCAACAGCAAAAGGGTATAACTTCTGCAATTTTGTTTATGACTTAAGAAGCGCATATCAGATAAAGCAACGACAAAAAAAAAAAGAAAGAAATTTACAAAAACAAAAAAAAAATTGGAGGACACGTTACCATGGGTTTTGAGCTTTAGAAGTAACTACAACTATTAATCGTAGCAAATGGAACAACAATTCTTGTAATTGTTGGAGTAAGTCGGCAACATAATATATTGGGCTATGTTGAACAATAACGCATTTATTTTGGGAGAATTTGTATGTTCTATTACACTGTGGAACAAAATTCTTTTTGCAAAAGTCTACTCGGATCTGACGCTGCAAGGTGAAAACATAGGCCAAAACAAGAAATCATTTGGCTTAGTTTGTTCAAGTTGGCTCAAATTTTCGAGAAATGAACATTTGAATTTGGCACCTATATTCATGTGGTTTTTTTGATATATCTCGAAAGCAAACTGAGTTTTATTACATCTGATCCTGGGGTTTTGTTCATCTCTTCAATATCTACAACTTTCACCAACAAATCAGATCTTTTGGATGCATTTTCGGCAAGTTAGAGCACAAAATTCTCAAACAAAGTAACATTTTTTCGGTTAGAAAGGGTTAATGTCAAAAATTTTAGTTTAAATGTTATATTATTTTAAAGGGGAAAAATTAAGCTTTACAAATATATTAATAAGACTGTAGACTAATAACGATTTTTTAAGGAAAAATAACGGTTTTTTTGAAAAAAAATCGGTCCAAATTCCGAAAAAGTCGTAATATCTCGAAAATTACGAGCCGGATTTCAAAAATTTTGAAATCAATATCGTAACTTATTATATTACCTTTCATATGACACCCCTATTTTGGAAATCAATGTAGCCTTTTTTGACTTATATGAATTTTTAGAAAAGCTATATGCGCAAGTCTCCGAAACTAGATCCGAACGTCACTTTTTGATTTCATATTCATTCTTAGAATTCAGGGAGGAAATCGGGTACCTGGAAAATAAGAAAGGGTTTTTTGCATAATGGAAAAAGATCGTTTGGGGCGGTACGGCCATTCATCAACATCAACGGCCAAGCCAAAATGGTTTCGATTTAAAAAAAATTTACATTTTATTCAGCTATGATTACACAGGCGCAGGATATCTTGGTGAAAAAAAAACAATGTTTGAGCAAGCTCAATGGCATTTGAAAGCGGACTTATACCTTAAGATCCCGCAAATATTCTTTTGAGAAAAAAAAATTTGCCGTGCTCAAAAAACGGTCTTTTTTGTACTTTAAGTTAGAATATCTCAAAAGCCTGATGTGCTAGAGGAATTTTGATCTTGGATTCGGTTTCAGCGGGAAAAAAATACATATTGGCATCCAAATTACGGAGTAAAAAAATTCTTATTGTGTTATTTTTTTTTATTTGATTATAACAAGAAAAAATTACATAAAAAAAGACAATATATTCTTAATGCGCATTACTTTCTAATATATATCAACAGATTTTTCTCAAATTAGATTTAAACCCTTGGAAGAGTTCGAACTTTATAATAAGCGAAACAATATGCTGGTTACCTGACATTTTCTTAATTTTTCAAGCACTGAAATAAAAAAAACAAGTTTCTAAAAAGTCGTATATATTTCCTAAAATCACTACTTGGTTTAACAAGTAGGTTAAAACTTAGTTTAAGCTTAGTTTAAACAAAATTTAAACCTATAAAACCGTAAAAGATTTGAAGTCACAAATTACTATTCCAGTGATTACTAATATGTTACCATCCTAACGCTTTTTAAATTTGATTATTTTTTATTATTATATTATTTTTATTATTTAATCTCATATTCTTGACAATAACTCGAATTTACCCTAGCAAAAAAAAAAAAAAAAAACAGGAAGCTATGCTCAATACGATATACAAAACGAAAACTAGTTAGCTTGCCGACGGCGATTTCTAAGTATGCGATGCGCAGCGGTGCATTTTTTGCGATTATTGTTGTTGCAGTTGCCGCTGTGTTTTAGCGTGAAATATGAATGCAATTTGGAAAATTATTTTCCTTTTAAGTGATTATTAAGGTGCGGTCCATCCATCCATCCATCCATCTACTATCTATTCGTTCAACCATTCATTCAACCTTTCGACCATTCATCCATTGTTAAATGTGCGTTTTAAGTTCGCTTTTCGTTGTTGTTGTTTGGGTCTTGCTTTTGTGTTGTTTTCTGTTGCTTTACTTATTGTTATTAGTGATAGTGTTGTTGTTGATGGATTTGCTGTTGTTGTTGTTGTTTCAATTTTCATTTTCATCATTTCAAATTTATCCATCTATTATCTAATGGTTAATAATATTGTTTCAACAACAATGGCTAAAAGGCGCGCGCACTTGAATTATCAAAAGTGATATTTAGTCATCAACAGCAGCAGCAGCAGCAACAGTAACAACAACAACAACAACAATGTTGTTCTTCAATATAAACGTCTATGTCGTTATTAACATCATCATCAACTTTAGTGTTAGTGTTAACAACAACAACAACAAAAACATTTACACCGCAATAAGTGTGGCAGTCGTTTAATAGAGCAACAACAGCAGCAGCTGTTGGCGACCTGTTGTTACTTTTGTATTTCCGGACGTAAAAAGTTTTTAGTTAAATTAATTTTTGTTGCACCTCTTTGTGGCACGTATAGGGTGGATGCAGTATGGTATTACTATGGCAGTATAATTGTTTGGTTTAAGTCTTGCTGCCATCATTTAAGTGTGCTGGTGTTGCAGCAGCAGTAGCAGCATATTTTATTGCTTGATTTAAGACATTTTTTTGAGAAAATTTTATAATACAGTTTATTGTGCAATATAATCAAAAATAATGAAATACTTTAAGATTTTAGCAGACATAAGACATATACATAGATAGATAGCTCATCTTAAACAATCTATTTTGATTTTTTGAGACGCCATAAAATTTGAAATCTGCAAACCTAAAAACCATTTCAGACCAAAAGAACCTTATAGCTTTCGCGCAGCGTGGGACCAGTGCAAAAACGTTTTTTTGATTGAATTTCAAATGTATAGAAATCTTTGTGTTATTGAAAATTATTTCTAAAGCTCACAAATAAGGAGGTACAAAGCACTCGGGACGTAGAAGAAAGCTAAATGTGTATACTGAAAAGCGTTTCCAACGCAAAGCTAGCCATGATTTTTTCTGCCACATGATACATGAGTAACGCTTAAAACTTAAGACTTCTGACTAAAAATCATTTTTGCACTTACAAATAAAGTGTGACAAGAATTATTAAGATTGACATAAGAAAATAAATAATGTAATAAAAAAATTAAAATATCACAAACTTGAAAAACCGTCACTCATGTTACACTGTTGTGTGTGTGTGTAACATAAAAGCCTAAACTCACACGTAGACATTTCTGAAATGCTGCCTGCAAAATTGTTGTTGAACAAATTGCTGCAATATTGCAATTACATGCAAACGCCCTATTTAAGTGTTGCCAACCAGTGGCAATCAGTGTTGTCATAAGGCAGTGCAGCAAAAGCAGCTAAAGATTATCCGCCGACATGCAGCAGTGTCAGCTAGAACCGACTAACTTGTATAGAAGATGAAGAAGAAAGAAAACATTTATTAAGCGCACTTGCATCACTTTACATCAAAGGCACTTGAAATGCAGTCAGCCGGGCAACGAGACACAACGACTCACGAGCAGCGAGTAAGACATTGCAGCATTGCATTTTGTTGCTTCTGTTGGCTGGCACACGCTACATTTTACAGCTGTGAGCGACGACACACAGAATTGCAGCCCGCAATTTCTTTGGATGCAGCAGTTGCAGATGTTGTTGCAATGTGATGGTGTAATGGTGCTGCTGTAGCATGAAGGTGGTGATGGTGGTTGCTGATTGTTGTGTTGCAGGTGAATTGCACGATTTTCAATGCAAAAGTCAAGATCGACATAAAAAATCGTTGTTAGCTATGGTTGTTGTTTTTTTTTCATCTTTCTTTCTTTCTTTTGACAGCAATGAATGCAGCTTCCTTTTGGCAGCAGGTTGCTGCTGCCGCAGTTAGAAACTATGAGTGGAAAAGTGCACCAACAACAACAACAACAACAATAATAATCATACTAGACAGATGTTTCCGTTTGTAAAAATCTTTTGGTGTTTTCAAAGGATTGAGTGCTGAATGGAAGAAGGCAGCAGTATGAGTTTTTGGTTAGAAGTTGAAGTTGAAAGTTTGGTTTGTTGCCGATAATAAAAAAAGAGCAACTTAAATCTGTTGAACAGATGTTACAGTGACGTTCTTTAAATTGATAGTCTTGAGTTTCAATTGAATTGGAGTGATTTCTTTGCTTTTGGATGTTCATGATTTTTAGAAAATTACCATAGTGATATTGATGTAAATTGGATATTCAGAGATATTGCGAAATATCTCAGTTTATTCTTTCAATTTAATTCATTTTTCCGTTTCTAATAATATACAATTTATTTTTCAAGGTAATTTTAAGTATGTAGATTTTCAACCAGAAATTAAGGACGTTGTTTCAATACACCACTTTATACGTTAAAATAATTTGATTTCATCGAACATTTTGCTTAAAGTTTCATTGAAATCTCATGCAACAAAAATATCAAGAACTAGAAATTCAAAAAGGAAAATACTTTAGGTTTTATATTCAAACCATTACATTCAATATTCATAAATCCAAATATTTTAATTTTATTTCATCAAAAATTCCAGATAAAATATTGTAGGACTGAGGTTTGCTAAGATAAAAATCTCACGTGACAACATTTTTTTTTATTAAAAAATAACACATTGAAATCATAAAAAATATTTTGCATGTAACATTTTCATTTGATTTCATTAAAATTTTGAAATAATAATCACAAGTGAGAAAAAATTACTTTAAATAAAATGCTTTAAATTAAAAACATATGAAACAAAAGAGTCATGGGAGAAAAATTTTATGTTATAAAAGTCTAATAATACTTTTTTATATACAAAAATATAGAAATTTTAAGCACAAAATGTTTCAAAATTATACAAATTGTGATGTAGTTAGCACAATGCTCATTGTAATATCACTAATATATAATTTTGTCATAACGTCTAAGATAGCTTACATCGCCTTAAACTTATTCAATTTATGACTTAGTGTTTGCTAAAAGTTCAACTGCGCTTGGCTTGGATAATATAAATTTAGCTGAATTTACCTTTAAATTTGAGCATTTCATCTTTTTACTAAGATGCTTGATCTTCGAGATAACACATTTATAATTAATTCAGAAATATCAATTTCAATTGAGTCAAAAAATCTTTATTATAAATTGCAAAGTTTTGGACAGACAGCCACTGAACAAACCACACAAAAAATTATTGCCAACTAAATTTTGAGTAACTAAAACTCAAATCCTATGAAATTAAAAAAAATATATATCTTAAAAAATGCAATATCTCACCAATCGTCTCTTAAATTTCGTATTTTCCGCAACCACACTTGCCTAAAAATGTTTTGACACTAAACTGAAAGTCATATTGCGAATTCGATTCAATTACTCTAAATAATTTATTCATTCTGAAAAAACGTCAACCGAAGTGCAATATTTCGAGCAGAAATTTGCATTGACAAAAAGAAAATGCACAAAAACTGCATTGCAATACAGCAAATTTAATCAACAAAAAACACATTTTATTTGTTGTTATTTCAGTTTAATTTACAAAATGTCCCCTTCGTTCGAATGTTTGTACAGTGTCAAAAATGGCTTAAAATAAACAAATAGAAGTAATAGTTTATTAAATGACAAAGGTAAAATTGCAATAACAAAAACCTTTTAAGCAGAGAAAAAACAAATTTATTTAAAATAACAATGCGAACGAATATTTACTTATATTTTATTTCTTATGATATTAATTTTGACGTTTAACACCGCCCGCTTATTGTTTACACATTTGGTTTAGTGCGAAAATGTACGGGTATTTGTTTCTTTTGATACAAAATAATAAAACATATTCCTAAGTATGGCAATACAATAACATGGTTTTCATTCAAATATTAATATCTAATTTGTTTGCATAATGAAAAACAAAGAAAAAATTAACACATTTTAACGAATAAGGGGTTTATTGGAAAAATAGAAAACTGAGGCTAAACAAAAACACTTCTATTCAAAATTATTATAGTTCAGTAATTAAAACTTTTTCTTTGAACAAGGTCGATTCCAACATCTATATGCTATTGGAGTGAAAATGTATGTGAAAAGTTAAAGTTTTCGAAAGTGCCCAACACTGGTTTTTCTTCCATTTTTACTATATCTCCAAAACTGACAATCCTATTAAAAATATGAATATAGCAAACTTGAATAAGGGAACAATCTTCTAAGGCTATTTTTTTAAGCAAAATAGAAGTTGTGAGACAATAGCAAATAAACGAACGTTTGCTCTCGTTACCACTGCTTTGATATTTAACCCAAAATGCTACCCTAAGCTTTTTGTTGGCCAAACAGCTGTTACGACGAATAGTGACGATTTAAAGTTCGGT
The DNA here is from genome assembly GCA_963662105.1 of Meiosimyza platycephala. Classification (NCBI taxonomy): domain Eukaryota; kingdom Metazoa; phylum Arthropoda; class Insecta; order Diptera; family Lauxaniidae; genus Meiosimyza; species Meiosimyza platycephala. Next base: position 90,761,602 of record OY759209.1, on the reverse strand, counting down.
TCGTACAAAATGTTTTGTTCACTTTCGATCACTTATGTACGTTGATTTTATTTATGGACATTGGTTGAAATATACTCTTTACGTCTCGTCACGTCTATTTTAGTTTAGGCTTGAATTTGTAAAAATTGCTGAAGAATACTAAAAAAGGGTTAACTTCGGTCGCATTCACCATTGGATCCATTTGTTGGATACTTTCCAGTTCGCGAACAATTTTCAGCAGATGTTTCTCAACGGATAATAAATGGATCGCTTATTTATATGAAAGCTGTGATTACTAATGTATCAAAATCTCCAATCAAATCTTTGCAGCAAAACTGAGCTGATTTTTATTTATATTAGTAATTCACTAGGTGTTGTAAAGTCATAACTCGAAAATCCTATTATTGAAAAAATATCACATGTGTGATACGACTCCTTTTTATCATTCTCTTTCTCTATACCAGTGGTGGGCACGGAAATCTAGCAAAAGGGCACAACAACAACATCAAGCAACAAAAAACTAAATTTTAAAGTTTTTTTGCTTTCATTTCCAAATTCGCCAACAGCAAAAAAAAAAAAACCATGTTTTCATGCCCATCGCTGCTCTATAAGTTTCTCTCATAAAAATAGAAAATTGAATACAACACTCAAAAAACATAGGGTGCAGAGCTGTATCGTCTTCTCTTATTTTCATATGGAAATCAACTAGTATATTTTTACAACAGTTGTACTCGTAAGTTTATGTGACTTACGACTAATGCGACATATTATGACATCTTGTGAATTCCCTAATTATTTACACGTCGTATAAGGGCAATGATCGGGAGACAATTGTAATGTTTGTGTATCATCAAAGGTTAAAATAAAATTCATAGAAAAAGAATAACGAATATGTGCTATATAGCTAATTCAAGAAAGCACTCCAGCCAAATTTGAGGATTATTGAATTAGCTGTTTTCGTATGGAAAAAACTCAGAGAAGTTTTTTCAAAATGAAACAGACACGATAGGACATCATTAAACCAACATAATAGCACAGCTGTTTTTGTAATTGGTGTTGGTACCAGGTCCCATACATTTTTTCCCATTCTTGTTGATAACTTTTCTACGAGAGTTTGGATATTAAGATGGCTTACCAGATGTGTATCAAACTTTGGGGAGTTGCCCAGTCTCGTATATTAGCAAATAGGCTATCTGCATCAAATGGGGTGCAGCGCCTTCATACAAAAAAAAATTAAATACATCGGCATCTATGGCAGCTACGATATTTTGGTATATTGTTTGTACTGAGAATTGATCAAAATGTAGACGGAAGTGATAGTAGGCGTACGAGGGCGGAGTTGCAGGTACAGCTAGTATGATGAAAACGTTTCCTTTTGGCGCATATTTTGTAAAAAATTTAAATTTTTATGTCGTTTTTGCAGCAATTTTATATAATGAAAATGATTCGTTTTGATAGACGTTGTTGGAATTATGCCGCTTTGACAGAATTGCCCTTAGTTTTTTTTTTTGAATTTAAAAGTGTCATCACGTGTAATTCAATGATGTCAGTGAGATAAAATAAAAAAAAAAAACTTGCAAAATGGAAATGTGCTGTTTTGATTGGCCACTCCTTTCCCGCTTTTGTAACTTTTACGAAAAATATTTATAAAAAAAAACCACAATTTACAAAACAGCGAAATTGTGCAAAAAATAACATTTTTGATAAGAAAATAAATTTCCGCTTATTTTGTGATATTTCAGTTTTTGTTGTTGTAAATTTTTTTTTTCGTTCGTTGTAATTTTGTGCGCAATAAATTTTTCATAATTTTTTGTGCAATATATATGGTATATGTATATGTTTTTTTCACAACAAATTACAACAAAAAATACTTAATTTTCTTTATCAAAAAACAGAAAAAAAATGTTGTTACTCAGTTTGTTTGCAGCTATTTATGTTGTTGTTGTTGTTGTTTTTGCAATTTGGGTCATTATTGCACACATGGCTGATAATAAATATTTGAATCACTGGTGAATTTTTATTGAAAAATCAGCAAAATTTCAGTGCTGTTTAGAGTAGACAAATAGTAGGCGGCGACTATGGTGGTCAATGTAACTGCTGGCGGTGATCAAACAAATTCTTGTTATGAGAGAAAATATTGCAAAAAGATGAAGAAAAAAAAAACAAAAGCAACAACAACAACAAACACTGCAACAATATGAAAAGGGCAGCAGCAGTAGCAGTAGCCGCAGCAGACAGTAGTAATAAGTGCAATGTTCTACCTTGATTTGCCTTCAGTTGTTGTTGCTGTTGTTGTCATTGCTTCTCATTAACTCGACAACTATGTGAGCTTTCAATGATGACGTCGATTTTTTGTTGTTCCGTTTTTTTTTTCTCTTTACATTTCTTCCCCTCCCTGCCTTACAATAACAAATACATATATTGCTGATCTTTATATATAGGTTTTTATGCAGCAATTATGGTATTGTTGTTGTTATTGTTGTTGTATGTAATTGCAAACATTCGAGTTTTTTGAACTGTATCTTGTCCTTTAGTGTGGCAAATATTTGCCGCAGATTTTGTGTTGATCTCTCTGTAATCATTGCCACTGTGCTACGCTGTGTGTGCCCGCGCTGTGTTTATTATCATAAATCTTAAGGTTGTGTTTAATATTGCGTCTGCTATGCAAACGTTTACCTCATAAATTTTGATCTTGGCACATTTTGAAGGACACACAAAGATGCGTTCACTGGACTGACTCATTGTTAAAATTGTTGGCTTTATAATATTTGTAAGGTGAAAAGTTGTTCCAAAAATAAAACTTCATCGCTGATACGATGAGTTCTTTTTTGCTCTTGAATGAATATTTTTTTTTTTTCTTTTCAACTTTAAATGTTGGCCTGAAAGCAATATATTTTTTGTTGTTTAAATGGAATGATATTATTGTTATAACTAAAAAAAAAAACAGTTTTTCGTTATCTGTCTCAAGGCTCTATGTTGCTTCTATTCCAGGAATTAATCATACAGGCATACATACATAGTGCACAAAGTTCACACTAGATATGTCCAAACAATTTTGCGCACTTTACTTGACCTCATTTTTAATTTATTGAGAATGCTAAAAATGCTGGTTTGAGGCATAATCAAAAATATGTTTTACCTACAAGAGACTGCTTAACTGAGAAGATTGGATAGCACTAACCTATCTCTTCTAATATTTTCTTTTGATCAATTCATTAGAGTATTTCCAAACCGATATATTGTCCATTGAAATGAAAGCATTCAGTCAGCAGTCATAATCTATAGCATCTACTCCAAATGAGCGTTGAAACATAAAGGTTGAACGCGTTTTCATGGAGAAAGTCTCGTTTCAATACGGGCCGTTGTAATGATTTTCTATGTTTATACGTAATGCCGTCGGCATTAGGTTTGCAAGACATAATGACTTTCATCCTAATTTTGAAGAAAATGCTTTGAACTTTGAGGTAGAAACCTTTAAATAATTCCATAGTGATCTATATATGTAGATGGGTTAAAAATGGAAACGACACTGGTTCAGGAGTTCACTGGGAAACGTTACGCCAGAGCGAATCATATAGACTAGCTGATTTTTGTAATGTTTTTCTAATTATAAATCCGTACAATCAGATGTCAAAATAGTGATATATATTGGCCAAACGACAAGCAAAGCTATTAACTCAAACTTAATTAAATCTGAATTAGTTTTGAAATGTAATTTTGCCGGCAACGAAAATGTTGACGACAAGGGAAGGCTCAATTATGAGCAGTAGAACTTTTGATCTATCTACTCGTATAAAATGGCCAATATACAATGTTAAAATGAACATTAATTTTCAGTGTCTTCGCGAGGTCTCAATTGTCGACGTGTATGATATCAAGATTAATTTGGCCAAACGAACGTATATTGCGATTTCACTAGGTTGGGCTCATCTTAGAATCCTAAATGATGTAATAACTGGACACTGTTTTATTGGCAAACTGTTTTTCATTTTCTCTGCCAATGCCTTTCGTTGGCGCAACGACGCTTTAAGGCTACAACACCGGTTGGATATGGCTGATATCGAGAGGAATAAATCTTCTTGTAATAAGACTCAAGGGTTTTCAACAAACTGCTGTTTAAATAAAACGCTAAGTCAATAGTATATGACTAAGAAATCTTATCTATAGATCTCATTCTGCTGCGCAAAAAAAATACACTTTCCTAATAAACACCGTATAGTTCTAGAAATATTTGGTTTTGACTTTCAAAAAATATAAGCTAGGGAAAGTTTGCAAAAATGTTTCTTCCTAAATTGAAATTTCGAAGCTCAACATATCAAGGACCGAACAAGCTATGTTTTCTTAAACTATATTTTCAACCGATTGAATTCTATAAACTCCAGCAAACTGACTTAGTGGTTATAATAAAATTTCAACAAATTAGTACTTAATTTTAGTATCCGGCAATATAAATTAAAATGAAGCAAAATTATTGTATCAACAAAATTAAATTTGTCACCTTCGAAAGGAAAATATGGAATATTATTTAGACGCAACGAAGCGCTTAGTGCCAGAAATGTGAATGGAAAACTCATGAATATGCATGATAAAGCATAAAGCCATCATTGCGCTAGAGTTGTTTCCTACAAATTCATAGAATGTCATCAGCTAACCATCATATTACTTTTTTCTTTCCCGAAGCTAAAACTACCAACTGTGAGGAACGTGCTTTGAGTCGTTTGAATCCATAAAAGCAAATTCGCTAAATGAGCTGAAGGATATTCTTTAAAGAGTTTACAAAAAATGTATGGACGACTGGATCAAGCGCTGTCGTAGTTGTATTGGGTCCTACTGTATAGGCGACAAAATAAATTTTGATCACTAAATAATTTTGTTTCCTTTCATTTAATAATTTTGGATACTTTTTTGACAGAATATAATAAGTATTTTTTAAAAAGGGTCGGAGATAAGTTATTGAAATATAGAACATTTCTCTGAAATACACCATGAATTGCCACAGTAGTGAGACATAGCATAATTTTAAAAGTTAATATTTTGTTTTAAAAATAATACAGATATGTAACCATATGTTACTTATGTATTTAATATTATATACATAATTTTTGGGATAAGGAACTACGAATTTAAAATACAAAAGCTTAAATGAAAGCATAAAATGAAACAATGCATAAATTAAAAAAAATGTTATATAAAATTTCAATAAAAAACTTCCGAGTATATAGTATAAATGCAAAGTGTAAATAAATGCTGCGGAATTTCCATACATGAGTTAAATTAAAATATATGTATGTGTTTGTTTTTTTTGCTATTAATATAAGTATATGTATGTATATATATTTGCATATAAATATAAATAAAATTTTACGTACATACTTCATAGACGCTGATGAGCATAGCATTATATAATTTTTATTCAATAAATTCCGTTAAAAACTGAAGAGTATGAGGAAATAAGCGAGCACACCAAAAGGATAAAAAAATCCTTTTTTTTTCGTGAATCTTTTTTTATTGTTGTTGTTGCTGTATATTTACAAACCCAGTAAATAATGTTGCATAATGCGCATATAGTTATGCAAGTATGTTGTTGTTGTATAAATACATATATATTAATGATTAATATATGCATATACGTATATGCATTTGTATATGCATAAGCATTTGTGTATGTAGTGCGTTGATGCAGTTGTGTTGCAGTTATTACAGATTGGCGGCGTTTGTTTTTAAATTTTGTGTAATGAAAAATTAAAAACGTGTTGGCGGCAACACTTGACAGACATTGTTGTTGTAATTATTATTTTTTTATTTTTGAATGCGTTTGTTGTAAATCATTAATATTTTTATTTTAATAGTTCAGTGGCTGTTTTTAATTTTTTTTGCTTTTGCTGTTGTTGTTTTGATATGCGTTTTGTATTTTATTTTTTTGAATTTTTTCTTTTTTCAATAACTTTTTGTAAATTTTTATTTTCTGTTGTAATTTACATACTTGCAAAATAATTCAAAAGTAAAAAATCACTTTTTTAATTATTTTATTTTGACTATTTTTTGTAAATAATTTCAAATTATTTTCTTAATTTTTTCAATTATTATGATTGCACTTTTTGTTTAACGTGTTTTTTTTTAGAACTTTTTATTTTCTTTCATGCAAAATTCAACAAAAATATTTCAAACAAGAATTTTTTTTTGCTGTAAAATTTTATTTTTAGTTAAGAAAACCTGCAAATGTTGAGAGAAAAAAAAGCGTTAAAATTATTTGAATTCCACACGCACTTCTATGGTGATTTTTAAATTTTTTTTTTCATAAAACGCAAATTAATCACGTTATTTTTTGCGTTTTCAAAAAAATATGCGTAAATTTTGTCAGAAATTTAGCAAAACACACGTTTTTCTGATAACACTCGCATGCAGTTTATGTGAAAAAGTTAAAAAAAAATTGCTAACAAACGCAAAATTTAAGTACTTTAATTTTTAATGTCACGTTACGTTTATATACAATATAACTGTGGTATGAATGCAATTAAACTGCTAAAAAAAATGTTTTCCAGACATTTGTTGTATTTCTTATGCTTTGTACAGCTTATCCACCGCACGCACCCAATTGCATGCAACTCTCTATTTTGTTGTTTTTTTTTTCTTGTAAAAACCTTTTGCGAACAGAAATCTCCAAAAAGCTGGACCAACAGCTTTAGTTGTTTTCTACCCAAAAAAAAGAAAACAGTAAAAATTATCAGCTCTCAAAAGGGGAGAAAAGTAATTTACCTTAAAAAAAAATCTACGAAAAAATGAGAAATGGCCAAAATGGTAAAAAAAAGCAGCGTTTTTTTCTTATACTTTTTCGGTTATTAACGTAAAAGACTATGCTCGAAATTTCCCGTCGGTAAAAAGTAAAAAATACAAAAGAGTAGACGAAAAGTTGCAAAAATAATAGTGAAAAAAAGAATAGAAATAAAAATTGATGAATTTCCGTCGGTGCTTTTGTCTTTTCTCTCTCTTTTTTTTTTTTTTTGTTATAGCAATTTTTCTCATTTTGCAAGTTTTTATCTGTTGCAAAGACAAATTTATTTTTTTCCTGCTTCTTAGTTTTATTTCTTTTTAATTAAATTTTAGCCTTGTTTTTTTCCGTCCTTTTCCAATTCATTATGTGGTTTCTAAGGTATGCGAATATTTAATTAAAAGCATGAGAAGCGCATAAGTATCTATCGAGTATGAAATCTATTCAAATTTTCCCAAAAATTTAATTTTTTTACTTTTGATTGAGGATTTGACCAATCAAATGCCAAATATCAGTTCGTTTACTGTTTTTTTTGCGATCTGAAGCGGACCTTAGATTATTTGAACCCAATTTCATTGTCATTTAGTACTTTAACTGGATAAAAAGCCCTTTGAATGTGCTTATTTAAAATCAGCAAGAGACAAGGACATATTGGTGAAACAATATCTTAAGTTCATTAAACATTAAGTTCTTAGGAATTTAGAAAATATCTGAATGCATCGAAGTTAGACAAATATATATTTGCAAATTAATAAAAAATTGATCAATTGCTGTATCGAGAAATTGCATTATTGTACACAAAACACTATATAACTACATCACAATTACACCGGCCAGTTAGAAACCACTTTTGATCATAAGTCGATATCACCCGAGTTAGATTTGCTAGGTTTTTATTTGGAGCTACGAAGACATTATTTCAGATAGGAAGCATTATATTGAAAAGATCAAAATGCAAAATTTGATTTGGCCACAACTATAACATTTCATAAAAAGAAATTAGAAATAATCTGCATTGTGTGAATATTAATTGAGGTTTGAAAGGTTTTACAATAGGGTGCATAACAATAATATATATTATTTTATATTATTCGAAAAGAAGGAATTATGTACATGAGCATTTTATACATCTTGTTGTGGCATTCGGGAGTACATATCATAAGAAATTTTTAGAATCATCATGTGGAGAGAAGATATTTCACAGAAAAATGAAACACGAAAAAAAGGCAGCCTGTGAAATTGTTGTGTGCAAGTATCTAAGAATATTTCTCAAGTAAAATTATAGAAATTTCGGCTAACATTTCTTAAACAAAAAGTTTAACACCTATTTTACAGAATATTTTTCAAAGTAGAAATATTTTTGGAGAATTATGGGCTATATAACATTTCCGCATTCCTATCCATTCTAACAAGGGTTTAAAAGTGCTTTTTCTTGGGATATTCTTTTTTCTGATCGTAGAGTCTACAATTTAGCATTATTAGAAAACTAAAGCTCTTCATTGAAGCATGTCTATCCAATATGAGCCATATCCAACCGGTGTGGTAGCTTCAAAGCGTCGTTACGAACGACCAACGAAAGGCATTGACACAGAAAGTGAAAAACAGTTTTTTTAATATCTGAACCTCTACAACCCCTGCAAAGGTCTCCGATGTTGGGCGGACTGAGCTTGGCAAATAAAATAGTGTTCATATATACCATTTAGGATTCTGAGATGAGCCCTGCCTAGAGAAATCGTCCCTTCAGATCGCTCAGCCGGCATGCAATGACATTTTCATTATATAAAATTGCTTTTTTCGGACTTAAGCCATTCGATGAGGAGTAGTAGCTTTGAAATACTCAAAAATAAGAAGTTATATGTTCCAGGTTCCAAGTTTACAAATATCGCTCACTTACTTCAAGACTGGCATAGCTCAAAAAAATATAAAGTGGAAGAAAAACGCATTTAAAAATTTGAAGTGAGTGAGTGATCAAATGATATTCAAATTCAGCGAACTAAATACAATTTCTTGTTTTAAAAAAAAATTTCTAAAAAACATTTTTTGAAAAATTTTGCTTTGGTCTAGGAATTTCAAAATTTCGTTTTGTGTATTCAAATAATATTCAAAATGGAAATAATATTAAAATAATTGGAGGCAAAAAATAACTTAGGGTGACTACTTTACATTTTTTTGAATTGAGATGAATCAATCTAGTTATGTATACATATTTTGTTTCGATAAAATGCATAAGTACTCTGAATATAAAATTATTCAAGATTTCGAAAAATTTAGTTAATTGTTGTCGAACCTATTATTTTCCAGAAGAACTAAATGTTAAGTAAATGATACCAGTTATCTAAATAATACAACTTTTATATTAAGAAAACATATTAAAACTTAACAAATGTGCTATGGTGGTTAAGAAATATAATTAAAAATTTAAAATTGGTAATAAATTTTGTTTTTCGATTTATGATTCATACTGTATACTGTACATTTGGATAGTTTTTTCGATGCATAGTTTTTATAAATTTAATTCCTTGGGAAATTAAAAATTAAGGAATAAAAAAGATTCTTAATGAATATCACATGATAAAGTTTAAATATATTTTTTTTCGGTGAAATTTCTAAGAAAATGGACTTCATGCGAAGCGAAAGGATTAAATTTTTTCCAACTTTTTCAAAATCTTCAAAATAAAACGACAAAAATTGTGGCTTAAAGTGAGTTTTCTGCGATAAATAGTAAAAATAGAGTTAAAACTTTTCATTTTGTCTACGATCCTTGAACACTACTAAAGAGTGTTTATGAATTTGAATAAAATTGGCCAATGGAAACAGCTACTTTCTATAAGCTCGAAGAATGAAAATCGTATCCGAGGACTGAGTGAAAAATTACAGCGAAATCAATGTCTAAACTTTTTCAGTTACGAAATATTCTACAGTGGCAAAACATCAAATATAAAATTTTAGAATATAATATGTGTCACACATAAATTCGTATAGGGACTTTGGTTCCAGGATCAAACATTTCAAATCCATAGAAAAATACCTTAGCATCTCCTTGGCGGAAGTATTTAACATAAGGATATGTATACAGCTTAATATGAATAGAAGGAACTTTATGGCAACTATTACAATAAAAGCTTCAGGAAATAAATCGAACTCCAAAGGAATAACTTAAGAATTATTGTAAGTTCAAAAATAGGCCATTGAACTATCAATTAAAAAATATAGGTGTAGTCGCGAAAATTACCTGCAAATATTATCTGGAGAACGAGAAATCATTCGAACATGTCTTTGGTAACTGTCGTGCTCTTGTGTGTAATAGAATGAAGTTTTTGGGAAAACAGCACTTAGATGCATGGGATGTGGATATACAAAGCTTATGAGCTTAGAATATTAGAACAATTTTAAACTTCCTGAACAGGTTGGAATACCCGGAAATCAATAAACAAGTCTGTTATATGGGAACCATTAGCCCTTAAATTTTAAAATTCCTGAATTATGCTGAGCTAAGTGAGCTAATTTTATAATTCCCCACAGATATCTATAACACTATAACTTAGATGATGTGCAATAGATCGATGTCCCTATCTTGGATCAGATTCAGGTCTGCGTAAGGCAAATCTCGTTATCATATCATATAATCTTATACACGCCGTTCTTCTGCGGTCACCTTTTGAACTATAAGGACATACTAAAAATTTGATATTAATATTACGGGGTACTCCTGAAGTAACTTCACTATGCAATTAACAGAATATAGCAAATAGAGCAAAAAATTTGAGAATACTTTGAAAGTGTCCCTAACTTTTTCGTGCGAATTGTGAAAGATTCTGACGATATACCATGAGTGGATACAGCTTTTGTATACATAATTTTTGATTGTCCTTAGCAATTGTTGGGATTAAGTTATATTTTTGAAATAATTTATATTTCGGTTCTTCTATTTCACTTCTCCTTCAACATATATTAAAAACTTTGAAAATCGAACTTTATCATAGACCCGAAATTTGCGCACATCAAAAATATTTTTGAAAAACTAAAAAAAATAATATTTGCTTATTAAAAATAATTTTTGTTTAACAAATTATTTAGAGTTTAGTTTTCAAGTTTACTTATTTTTGGAGATATTTTTTCACTAATACATTTTTTTTGGTCACAAATATTTTAATTATTTAATTTATAAACAAATACTTTATTATATTTTCTATCAATTAGTTTTGTTATGGTTTATTTATGTTTTGATAAATTAAAATTCTAAAATTTTGTTTTTAATGTTGTTCTGATTTTTAGTTTTTATTGCTTTATTTATATTTTTATTTTAAGTTTGAAAACATACACTTTTTTCAAAAACGCAATTTTTTATTTAACACTTCCGCTTCCGTTTTAAAAAATTTGTTACTTATTTTGGTTTTTATTTAAAATTTAATTCTTTTGATGAAAATTATTTTGCACAAAACTCAAAGAAAAACAGAAATTATATATCTAATTTTTTTTTTTATAAAAATACAAAAATTTAAATGAAATTTCAAAGAAATTCACACGAAAATACGAAAAATCCAAAAATGGAAATCAACGCAATTTAACGATTTTCTTCCGCGACGCTTACGTTACGTCGTTGCATGCGGTCGCGTTTTAACAATGTTGTCAATAAAAGTTCTACCAAAACGACGTTTGACAAACGAACGAACGACTGACTACCAACAGCAGCAGCAGCCGTAGCCGTAGCCGCAGCAGCAGTAGCAGCAACAGCAGAAATGTTGCCGACCCGCGCGCGTTTAACGCTGTCAAATAACAACGAAAAATTATTGTTTTTGTTTTTAATTTACTTTTTTTTTTTTTTGCACATGCAACGCAACGTAACGCAGCGTAATGCAATCAATGTAACGAAAATTATTGTTCTTGCTATTGTTGTTGTTGCTGCAATTTTTAATCACAACAAAAACAAAATTTTTTTAATCATAGTAGATGATTAATAATACAACAAAATATAAACAATTTGCTGTTGTTGTTTTTACTGTTGGCGGACGCGATCGGACGCTACTCGGATCGACTCGGGCCGCGTCCGAAAATGCGTTCCGTTGCATATCGGATGCGTTGTGTTTATGCGACTGTGGAGCGCGACTGCAAAATTGAAGCGCAACGAAATTCAAATTGCAAGAGAGCGCCGCCAACCAACATAGCTGTGACAGCACAATCGACAGAGAGAGCGAGCGAGAGCGTGTGCATGAGGAATGCAAGTGTGAAAGGATGAGCGCGCAGTGCATGGACGCAAAGGATAGCAGCGCAGTAGAAACGGTGTAAATTAATAAAATAGCAATAAGCGAGCGAAAAAAGAAAATGTGAAAAAATGGGGTGGATGGAGGTTAAATCACACGACAACGACGACGACATGTTGTTGCTATTGTTGTCAGACAAAATTTTTTGTGAAAAACTTGGCGCCTTTCAGCGCTGAAAAGGACGCAAAAGGAAAGAGCACAAAACGGCAGAGAATAAAAAAAAAGATTTCATCTAACGACAATGCTTGCATTACAAGAACGAAAACTTTAAATTCTGATTACAAAGTGTTGTAAATTATATGTGTGAAAGAGCGCGCAATATCCATAGCTCATGTGCGAGAGTGAGATGCTAATGTTGCTCGAAATATAAGCGCGATTTTTGAGTGATTTTTTTGAAATTTTTTATGATTTTTTTAAGGATTTTTAAAGTATTGCGCATGTATTAGTGCATTCGACATAACAACAAGAGCAGCAGCAGCAACAACAGAAGTCAACAACACCTTTGAGCGCAAATGAGTAAAAAGTTTTTCACCACATTTGGTACTCGCTGTAAGTGCGATTAAATGCATTTTTTTCGCAAAAAACAACAACAAGCATTCTCATTAACCACTTTTTGTTTTTGTATTGTCGCTAACAAATTTGCATTGACATGAAATAACTCACACCAACATACAATCAACACGAAGCAGCAACTCAAGAACTCACTCACTAACACACTCATTTACCTATAGAAGCTTCTAAGTGAGCGAAGCAACAATTGCTGCTGTTGTCTTCTTAAAAAAAACTGTTTTTTAAGAGAACATAGACAGAGACTTATACTTCAGGCTATACCAACCACCACCACCACCCTTTTCTATTCCCATGGTCACCTCTTCCACATTATTCACTCACACATTTTTTTTCACCAATATCATTGACGAAGACTCAGCGCGCGACATTTTGTGGCTGATTTTCACGTCAAGCTGCAGTTCTTCACATTACTCTTGGCTACATTCATTTATTCGAAAGAGAGTGCTTGCTGGAGCATAAGGCGCCTAAGTGGCATGAGTAAGGTTCTTAAAACTTTATTTATGTTTGCGATTGTGTAATTAATACAAATTGTGAATGTGTGTTAACGTCGGAAGGGATTTTTATTTTGCGCTCTGTGGATTTTTTTTTTGGCATGCGAAAGCTCAGAAAACCTTTGTTCTCAAATGAGAACTGTAGCAGTACTTACTTTTTTTTTTACTTTTTCACAAAAGTAGCTAAAAATATTAGATTTACGGATCAGTAAATTGATGCCAAAATGTAGTGAATATTAAGTAAAGTCTTGAAGAAGTAGCAACAATTTGGTGGTGCATTTTCTAATCTTGATTACGATATATGAAAGTGTTTTTAAAAATGCTTGGAACTTACTTCAAGACTGGCATAACTCAAAAAACCTAAAGTGGGAGAAAAAAGCATTTAAAGTTTTCAATAAGTTACTTTTTATATGAAAATGATGAAAAGTATGTCTAGTTAAACTCTTCTCACAAGACAAGTTTATGAGATAAACTTCTGATTTTTTCACACAAAATAAAATTACAAATATTTCTGTATCATTAACTCAAAAATCACGTTTTTTGAGTAATGCCAATCTTGAAGTAAGTGAGCGATAGGTATACATACATATATTTATTATATTGTATTATGCTTAAATATGGTAATTTAAATTGTTTTGTAAAAAAATTCCAAGTGAATTAATTCCGGTGCTATATGAGCAATTAGTAGAGTAATAAAAAACTTCAGTATTAACAACTCGTATAACTACTTTTGGCCTTGTCAAAATTTCGACAAGAAGACGGGCAACAATTTTGTTGCTTTTTGGACTTATTTATGTTCTTCATACAAAGTGAAGTTTGTGAAAAATACCAATATAGGATTCGATTTATAGTATAAGAATAATACATTTTGATTTTTCATACAGCCGTCTGACACAAATGAAATTGGTAGTATGGCAAGCCAATATATAAAATAATTTATCAACTTGTCAAGCTGTAAAATAATATATTATTTGTATGGATAGCATTAAATAAACATAACATTTTCGTAAGCAATAATATACTTATTCCCTATAAATGGCAACACTGTATGTTTGCTACTATCAATGCAACGCAACAAAAACAAGTCAAAATAATTTTTAACAAAACGCTACTCAAAAATGTACTTCACTAGACCAGCCAAATAAAAACACACACACACACGCGCACTTCATTATCACTCAAAGTTTTTTCGCGCGCCTAAAATAAACGCAGCGTAGAAGAAAAAAGAGCTCAACTCGCGCAAAAATGCATTTCCTGCATTGAGTGCGCGTAGAGTTGTGCAAGAGTGTGTGTACGTATTCATGTGAGCGCATAAGGAGCGTCAGCGTTTGAGTGAGAATTTAATTATGAGCAGTTATTCATTCTTTCTTCTCATATTCTTCTTCTCTTCTCCTACTTAAGCCACGCGAAAGAAAACTTATATTAAGCCAGCCGTAGCTGAGAGAATAAGAACAACTAATACAATGACAAATATTTTATATTAAAAATGTATTTAATTTGTTCTTTTCATAGAAGAGCGTTTCTACTCTTTTGAATTGTGCGCTCGTGTGTATGTGCGCCGCTCTCTGCTCTTTTTTTTTTTTGCAATTACAAATTTAAAAAATGGAATACTCGCAGTTCATATATATATGTATGTATTTTAATATGGGTTAAAAAAATTGTGTAAGTGTGTACTATATGTGTATGATGGCATTCTGTATGTATGCGTGTGTAGCGGCGCACTCATACCAATTCAAAATACACTTGTGGCTCCAAAAAGTTGGCGTTGTTTACGTCGCGCCATTTGTTCTGTCTTTTAAATGAGTGGCTGCTCTGCCGGTTAAAACGAAAAACTGTCGCTGTCGTTTTAATAATTTTGTCTGCTGATGCACGAGCGAATGTGAGAGTGTGTGTGTGCGTACTAAAGACTTTAATTAATTATTTTCCAAAAATTGATTAAAATCTGTTTTAAATATTGAAAATAAAATGGTGGATTTTATTTTGCGGATAACAAAATTGAGAGACTGAATCGATTTTAATTCAAGGGAGTTTTCAATTTTAGTGTCACAACCGTAATACAAAAAAAAAAAAGACAAAAATGTTGGGATGGGGGAAAGTGTAATTTACCCCGCAACAGAAATTTTAAGGCAGGGCGCGTTATATTTTCGAATAGTTTATTTATGTATGAGTAAGAATCTTGTGTTTGTTAATCAGACGAATTAATCAACGGCAATTCATCTCTTTGAGGTACCTTAAAAATGAGAGAATTAAGTCTTTATACTTTTAAAACTTTTTGAAAGGCAGACTATCGAAGTAATCATTTAGAATATTGCTGATAAGCGCGCCGAAAGAAACCGCTAAGTCAAAACATGTGGAAACGTTACCAATGGGCGTGGTACTTCCAATACAAGCAATATACCTTAAATGTTATGTACATATTTAAGTGTTGTATGAGAGTGATCTTAATAAAATTTGGTGAGGAGATTTTGGTTTTAAAAGAAATAAGATGGCATGAGTAGGCGTGGCACCTTCCATATACACAAAAAATTGTAAATGTTACTTTAAGAGAACCTTTGCGGTTCTTATGAAATTCAATATAGAAGGTCTATTTGCTATAAGCTATCGTTGAATTTTAAACAGTCATACAAACATAGAACATTATGGTAAATGTTATTTTAAAAGTACTACATAAGCGATAGCCATCAAATTTAGTACGAAGATATCGGTTACTATTGTATCATAATCAGGCCCGGATTTACAAATCTGCCGCCCTTAGGCCAGTCAGAAATTGCCGCCCCCCTTCACTAGTAAATATACAAAAAAAATTTTGTAATATTAAAAGTGAGGACCTTTCTTTTTTATTTTGCTTGTTAACATTTTTAGGTAATCCATTGCAAACAATCCCCGTATTTGCACTTTTTTTCCCCCTGTGTAAATAAATTTAAAAAATTGCAAAAAAAAAAATTTCAAAGTTCCCAATATTTGCCGCCCCCAAAATCGTGCCGCCCTAGGCACTGGCCTAGTGTGCCTCTAAGGTAAATCCGGCCCTGATCATAATTATAATGCATTACCATACTTAATAAAATTTTCAAAGTTCCCAAGATTTGCCATCCCTAAATACTTGCCGCCTTAGGCACTGGGCTAGTGTGCCTGTAAGGTAAATCCGGGCCTGACGTTATGTGGTGAAGTGCTATGAAATTTAATAAAATCTTAACTATCGATCGCAGAATTATTAAATTTTATTGAAAAGGTTAAGTCTAATTGTGTTATCATTATGCAGATTGTAAACTTTTTCAAAAAAAAAAAAAAAAATCTTATAGTATTAGAAAAAATTTCACAATTTCTTTAAAGACTTACAATCAAAAAAAACCTTTTTTATTTCTTGATCAAATTAATTTATAAAAATTATGTCATTCCAACGGAATATACATAGATTTCAGTAAATTTTGTTGAAAAATTTTATTAAAGAACAATGCTCTTAAATGCACAACCTTAAAAAGTTCATTCATATCTGTTTATAACTTTTTATCAGCGAATTTCCTTATTTTTTTTTTTTTTTGAAATTCATTTTAAAGGTGTTCAAAAATTAAAAACAAAAAAAAAAAAGTTAAATGACTTTGACCTGCCTGTTGCAATTTCAAGGTATTTTCAACAATTTCTTTTTCGTTGTTTATATTTTTTTGTTTTGTTTTAACAGCAAAACGATACAACTCATATCAAGCGATAACAACAGGCAATAATCAATCCTATACGGTAGGGTAGGCACCCAATAAGATCACAATTTGAAGTGCCCCTTGAGTTATCGCTATATTTAAACGATAAGCGTAATTGCGATTGCGATCGTCATACGATCGTTGACATATGAAAATGAATTTGTTATTTGCAATTTTCCATTTTCAGAAAAAACCCTTAGATACTGAAATCCCATAACATTAGACAACAACTCTAATGACTCATAATCAAATTTGCGCTAAAAAGCTGAGATTTTTTGCTATTGTAACAACACCTGTTAAGCATTGAGCATTGTAGAACATTGTTGATTTATCATCATATGCATTTTGAACAAATTAATTAGTTCTACCGAATAGTAGGTAGTGATTATTTTTACTAAAACAATAGACAATATCAAATAAAAGATTTTTATAGTTAACTAGCGTTACTAATTGAACATTTTAAAAATGTATTAGCCATAGTTAAAAACAAATTAAGAAAAAATTATTAATTTTTAAATTTATAGGGTCACAAATGAAACAAGCAATGATTAATTAAATATTTTTATATAAAACTTTTAAAATATATAAGTACCTCAAAAAAATTGCTGCTACTTTTATGTCAAGATTTTTTCGTTTTTGCTTGGTTTTTGTGCCTTTTTATTTGAGGCTTATATTCATGGCCAACTGACGACAAGTGCAATGAAACTTTCTTGAGAAGCCATATAATCGTTACAAGTTTTAGCTACAAAATGAAATGATTGCAAATGCGTCACTTCCATTGGTTGACTGTAAGGCGTTGCTCTTATATTGTTAGTCGGTCTGTGATTTTCAAAACTTATTCACACATACATATACGTATGTACATATATATAGTTTCGTTTTTAAATTAATTTTGTTTTAATTATTTCATATTAAATTGAAACATTGATCTATAAGTGTACTAACTGATAGCGAATTGTAGTTTTTTTCCGCTCCTCTGCCCAGTAGGAAATTAATTAGTGCTGAAAAGTTTCATATGAAGCATATTAGTCACTGTGAAATGTACTTTTTAGAGGCTGAATGTACTTTTTTTTTGTCTTCAATGCAAAAATGAACGAAATTTTTCTAATAATTACTAAAAAAAAGGTTCTTACTTGTGCCGTCTCAAAAACCCTAGCAAAAGGAGATAAATTTCACAATAAATTACAAAATCTACATATTGCGATTTATTTTCATTTTCCAAAAAAAAGCTAATTACTATAAAAGGTTTCTTATAAATATACACATTATTATATATTATAAATTATTCAAATAAACCAAAAATATACTAAAAAAGTGATGAAAAATTGCCAAATGTACCAAATATTCGGAAAATGCAATGTACTGACGACAATTTTCAGGATGCAAATATACCGAAAAAAATAAAAATGTACCAAAAATGTCATCTTTGATGTAACTTGATGCTGTTAATGTATTTAATTTTTTTAATCACAAAATATAGTTCCATCAGCTTTACATCTTCATTTGCAGTTAAGGCCGCAGAGAGAAAATCCGAACCTTCATATCGCATATAAATATTGGCGCATATTCACGATTTGGTGTAATTTATTCTCTATTTTTGAAAAATTTCAGATGGCTACAATATTGCTACATAATTTTTTTTTCTTAAAGATCTTTTTAAGTTCTAAGAAAATTAAAGTAAATTTGTTATATGGTAGCACTGCGAATTCAAGCAAATACAGTCGTGTCTGGATTTAGTGAACACCAAAATGCTTACATTGAGTTTTGTTTTTTGAAAGACACTTCAAGCTGAAAGCCATAAAAAAACACAAAAAAGCTGACTACTGAAACACTACGCGGGAAAGCGGTCCAAATGTCAATTTCTGAACGCAAAAAGCAAACATCTATTCGCGAATTCTTTCAATAAACATACATATGTACATTTCTATTTTCCTCCAAATTTATTCTAATTAACTCATTAACATATACAAATGTGTATTTTAAGCAAATTAAGCTTTTTTCACCAAATCAAAGTTTTTGAACAAAAATGTCAACCTTGATATAGTGAACAACCTGGATGCTGTGAACAGGCCTTGCAAAAATTAGTTCAATATTTCCAGACACGACTGTATCATAAATACAAAAAGCGTTATAAGAACGTTCACAGTCTTCATTAAAAATTGTAAGAACAAAAAATACTACAAAAACTAATGATCGTAAATACGCCTATTATTTATGTAATGACAAGTGCGAGAATTAATTTATTTAGTTTTTACTTAAAGCAGCAAAAAAGTATGCTACTGCCATTTCCAAAAATTTCAAAAGTTTACTTTGAATGTAATTTGTAATTGGTTTTTTAAGTTTTACAGAGAAAGTATTTTTAGAGTGGAATATAAATAGAGTCCAGCTGATTTCACGCTTAAAACAGCAAGTTATTTACTAACGATTTACTTAATGTTAACCCAAAACATACATTTCTTTTTGGAAGCTTTTATTCTTTTTTTTTTTTGTACTATTTCGTCAAAATTTCCATCTGAGCAACTTTTCGTTCTTTATTTAGGTCTCTTTTCATGACGTCCCATACATTGTGCGATTCCGCCTACAACAAATTCCTACTGGGATTGCATTTGTATTTCGCATTGTTCTTCTATTTACTGCTACAAATTGTATGCGTTAATCGTTCGTTAACTAATGTTGCCGTCGTTTAGAAGTCGATGGTGAGATCGTTTTAATTCGCAACTCAATCGGCCGTATGATAAATACAATATAATTTTTTTTTGCCATATTTTATTATGATCGTGTAATAAGTTGTTGTTGCTGCTGCTGTTACGCTGCTTTAGTGAGATAAAAGAACAAAAAATAAAAATGAATTAAAACAGATGCGCGTTCTCTTTTTATTTTACTTTTAATTTGCTTCCGCGTAAGTGTCGCACAAGTCAACAAGTTGTTGTTGCTGTTGCTATTGTTGTTGTTACTGGCACAATAGTTGCGCTCGCTGCTTTACAGCAACTGCAGTTTTGGTTCTAGTTGCTGCTGCCGTTGTTGTTGTTGTTGCCATAGCTGCCATTTACAAGGCAAACGTGTGGCAGTTTACATTTTTATTACGATTACAGTTGAAAACGACGTAAATGGTCAGATTGAGACATTTATTACGTACGACGTAACATTTGCCGCTAAAATTATTTTACAGTTAATTTGTTGTTAACAAGGTAAACGAGAAAGAAAGGCAATGCAGCAACAACAAATTTGATTTATTTGGAAAACCATAGAAGTACATATGGTACTTACACAGAGATCCGAGTTAGTAGCTCCAAGAGATTCTTGAATATTAGAGAAGCGAATTCAATCTTACTACTTACTAGTTAGTACAAATCTTGCACCATAGTCGCAGTTTTCACATCCAGTAGTGTACTTAGGGGTGTCGAGGGGCGGCAAAATGGTCGTGAAATATATCTCATTTTGCTAGAGTTTTTGAAAGTCTAAAGTGTCTCTCCACACTAGAATATCTCGGAAACATAGTTGAAGTTCGGGTAAAAGTCTTAGATCTTCTTAAAATAGTATTTTTACTGCTGGCTGCTTTTTACCAAATGATGAAATATTTAGATTAGCAACACTTACTTAAATAGCACTCAGCATAGGATTTTAAGCTTTCGATTGTAGGAGAGGTTTAACGCCCTCATGTCAAAATGCAAACACTGGTGCCTGGCTGATCTAAGTCTTGTATTTTATAAAATTTGGTAACAAGCTAAGTACTCTAAGTACATACTTTAAAAATTATTGTTCATATCGAAGGTGCCACGCCCTCTTGTTGCAATTTGCTTACTTATTTGTCCAAAACTTATTATTGAATCATTTTTGCTGCTTGTGTGAAATTTGGTTTCTTTACCTTGAAGAACATAGCGTCTTGAAGTTTTTGCTTACATAGGAGGTGCCACGCCCTTCTTTCGAAATTCGCCAATTTTTTTGCAAAGCTTTCCCGAGTTATTTCTAGCATTTGTGAAAATTTGGTTTGCAAACAACAATTTGTATTACAAACAACTCTATTCATATAGCATATATTATATAACTGTTTTGTATAGGTGATAGGCGTGGTCGTCAACCAATTTTGCTTATTTTCAATCTCACAAGCTATGTTTTCAGGTGTAGACAAATTTCATACAATTGTCGCTTTTGGTTTTCCTCGAATCTTGATTTCACAGACCGACGGACGGACGGAAATGGCTAAATCGACTCAGGTCGCTGATCAAGACCTGTCATGACCTGTACTATGCGTTACAAACGGATTGATAAAGTGAATATACGCTGAGTGTAGGGTATAAAAACCAAAAGAATGCAATAGAAAAAGGACAAAAATAAATGACAATAAAATTGAATTTTTTATGGTTCAGTTCAGTGGAAAATTTTGTTTTTCTTTCAAAGTATAGAAAAAATTTGGGTGTGGCAGCTAAAAAATTAAAATCTGAAAACAAAGGAAGTAGGAGCGGAGAAATTCAACATTATTTTTTGGCTTCCTTTATTTACGCGTATTGAAAAATCTTATTCATATAACATAAGACTTTAAATTACAACATATTTCGCAGCCATATGTTAGTGAAAAAACCTTTAACAAGTGACGTCATCGCTGGCGCAAAATGAAGTTGTTGCTGATGCTGTTCTTGTTGTTGTTGCATCAAAACCGAAAACACTTGTTGAGTGCGCTATTGAGGCAGGACTTGAATTTTAGAAAATGACGTCGAATTGCATACAAAATTAGATACACACGTACTTACATACAATAACAAATACTACAATAACTACACAACAAATACATAAAACATTTATATAAGCATTTTCACTTATATATTAATACATACATACATACATACGAACATTGAGTACATGGCGCATTCTATGGGGCGTTGCATCCCCAATTTCAGGGTAATTGGAAGCTGCAACTGATACTGCTGCTGCTGCTGTGCGATGTGTATCTATGCTTTGTGTATATATGTGTGTGTGTAACTATGTGTGTATATATAAGCGTGCAGCTAAAAACACACCTGTTGCACAACAAATTAGAAAACTAAACCATTTTGTGTTGCATTCAAATGCCGAAAAAGCTATAGTGCGTTAGTGTTATCTGCGTGTGTGTGTGTATGCGCGCGTGGCTACACATGTGAGTTGGCAGCATGTGTTGGCGCTGTGTGAGTTCTTGCAAATTGCTTATACCACTTTCAATTTCACTTTTTAAACATTTTACAAAATATTTGCAACAGTTCTCACCAAACAGTTTTAGCTACATAGATTTCCACAATTGTCAACAAAATTGTATAGCATATGTTTAGGCGCCTTACATTTGAATTGCACTTGTAGTTTCAACTTCCCTTTGGCGTAAGGAGTTTGTGTGTGTATCTGCATTTGTGTGCAATGGAGGAAGCTGTTTGCATCTGTTGTTGTTGTTACTGTTTTTGTTAACACAAATGCAAACACTTTACGCAGCAGCCACCCAAAACTAAAATGAAAACTTGTGGCATTTGAAAAAGTTTTCACTGTTTTTTCGTTGGCTCCGTGTATTTGCACGTTAGTATTCCGTAAGTGTTTTTTCGTGCTGCGCTGACAACTTGTTGCACGTTTTCTATGTCATTGTCTGCACTTTGTGTGGAGTTATGCTTGATAAAATATTTAATTTATTTTTTTATTTTTTAAAGATATATTTTTCTTTAAAGTAACATTTCGTGGTAAACTTATGGTACATATGCTTAATTTCAAAAGATTTTTCTTTTTAAATGTCCATTTTAAGGTAAGAATTCAAAAGTGTTGTTACAATTTTGTCAAAAGTCTAATTTCTAAAGATAACGTGGCAAAAAATCAGATACATATATTGACAGCAGATAATTTTAAAAAAAAAACATCTAAGCTCAAAAAAATACACTAAAGATATCAGTTTAATTAGCATCATTTATTGCAAAAAAATCAAATTTTTTTTAAAAATCTAAAATCAATTCCATCTCAATTAGAGTCCATTTGATTTGATTTATTTTTTGATATTTTAACTGCAGATGAATTACATACCTTTTTAGAGATTTCCCCATGTTTTGAATAGCAGAGCTATTGTAGTATTGTATATTTGTAGTATTTAATATACATATTTTGAATAAAATACAGTTATTAATATCAAAACTCTTCTTAAGACAAATATTTTCTATTTATAGTATACATAAATAGGCCATGTATTTTGTAGAGAATTTTTCTGATTTCCAATTAACATTTATGGAATTTTAAAGGAGCTGAAGAAAAATTAAAGCATGAATTTCTCATACATAAAATACGAAGCGAAGGTTCTTTACTAAACATGTTATATTATAAAACAGAAAGCATTGTGGCTTAGGCAGTTAATTCAATAGTAATTAACATATTATAAAGCGGATTCAACTAAAATACGCGTTGTAGTTAAATTTTCGAAATTTTTGTCAAACAAAAAAAAAAAACAGTAATACCTTTTTATGAATCTTGTGCCCAAGCATATATGTACTGCATTTGAACCGAATTGGTGAGAGGAGGATCATGTTCGAGAATGTTTGCTTTTGCCTCGATCGAAGACTTCTTGGCCCAATAAATGATTAACAAGTTAGGCCCTTTTTAACTGAACAATAACAAATATTGTCGCTAATTTTTTAAAATTCTTTCCATTTAAAATAAATAAATAAATTAAATAACAAAAAAAAAAAAATGCAAATACTTTTATTTTATTTGTATGTTACGTCAGTTGTTAAAACACTGATTAAAGTTAGGCGCCTGACAGTAGTCGTTTATTCATACTACCATTGTAGTTTAAATTTTATGCGAGCATGTCCTAGTTTCTTCTTTTTTCAGAATTGCAACAAAGAAAGCTGAACAAAGCTACAGTGTAAGCTATATTTTGGCATACCCAGTAGGAAATAATACTATAGACCAAATCCATTTCAAACCATGCAGTCGGAGTGACTATAAATTGCGGAATTGGTTGCCGATTAAATATGTTGTTTTTCAAGGAAATTAAGGGAATATATCATCCCCCGATTTGAATGAAAATATTTTTTACGAAGTTATGCCCATTTAAAGTTGTAGTTTCAGAGCTTGAAAAACTGCTGAAAATTTTTTCAAAACTATTCGCATTTTCATCCAAATCAATATAATTAATTTTTGTCTTTTGATTCTAATAGAACTTCTGATTCTCTATCAGAATCTTTAAGAAATTTGGAAAATTGTTGAAAATTGGCGGAGTTATAGCGCTTTTTATGAAAAAAAAAACCAGGCTGATTTGCTCAAAAATCCCAATTTTTTTACGCTTAAGATTTTATTGTGGATTTGTATTAATATGAGAGAGAAATGACTTGAGTTTAATGCTTGTTGAAACACATTTTAGGTCGGGAGATTTTTTTTCCCAAAATCAAAATGTCAAATTTTTGTTTTCATCATTGCCAAGCCACTCCACGCGGTACTATTTTCAAAGCAAATAACAAAAGCAACATTTCAAATTACTTTCTGCATATCCTGCATACTTTTTTTACCGTTATTTTCGTAATAACATTTTATCATAGGAAATATAAAAAAACATTTTACGCACATATAGCTTTTACGCTGACTGTACTTTGTGAGTTTTAAAGGTTTTGTTTTTGAATGAATGTTTTTGACTTTCTCAGCGAAAAAGCTATATGTGCGTACAATGTTTTTGGTCTATGGAAGCTTTCTTTCGAAATTCTAGCCAATTGCATACAAAAACAAATTTAGACATTTTTCAAAATTTTTTACTGTACTACTAAATAGTTACTAAAACAAATAATTTTCTGTAGAGCGTACGTTTGACCTTAAATTTCTTATTAACGAACCGATGAGCATTTTTTAGTTGTTATTAAAAATTAGAAAGTAAGAAGTAAGTTATTGGCTGAATTTGCCAATAATAAAATAATAAGATATATTGAATGAAAAAGATACCTTTGATAATCTATATCTTGGTAAGCTTCCAACTGATTCATATATTAGTGGTGGGTTGGAAAAAATTTGTGACAAATTTTCAGCAAAATTACATAAGAGTAGCGAATTTTCTAAATTTTTTCTTAAATACCTTTCCATAATGCTATTAAAGAGACTCTGTTTATTAAAATTTAATTATTTTTTGTATTCAATATGCAAATTCATAGGCTATGATATCTTCATCAATGATGTAAGTATCTATAGAAATTGATGCTGTAACATGTGGTAGTTATAAGTAATACCCTATTTAAGGTTATACTCGTTTCCAAAATTGAAAACGAAAACCGAGCGAACCGTCTTGTTTTGGTGTTTAAATATTCAGAAACTTCGTTTTTTAAATTGGGTTAGATCGTTTTTTCAATATATATTAAACAAATTAGATATTGATTAGTGTTCGATACCAATATGTTTATTATTTGAAAAATTATCCTCAGTTTAATAATTTTTAGTTATCAGCTGACTTAAAATGTCCTATATGAGAGGCTCCACAGGTCAAAATATGTTCAAAAATAGCTGTAACTTAAAGCTTTTCAAAGTATATTTTTTATTCACTAAATCTAAAAATGAGCGATATTTTGACAATTTTACTTTTAGGAATTCAAGGAACAAAAATGGATATATTTTGTGCAGGTAATTTTTTTGTGGTTTTTGCACAAAAAGTACTGAACATAAAAAGTTCAGCAAAAATAAGATAATTAAATTTTGTTCCAAAAGCACCAATAGAGTTGCTTGAATCATTGGATCAATTATTTCTTAGTCGTTAGCACTTAAATTTATTGATTCGAATTTTTGGAAATTTTGGCATATTCAGATTTCTATGTTACGCAATATTCATAATCTGTACTTTAGTGAATTTTTGCTTGGAAATATCTGTTAATTTTAAGGAGAGAAAAATCAACAGCTGTTAATATTGAAAAGTCTTGTGGCGCACAAATTGGGGTTTTTATTTCAAAAATCTTAAATTATGATAACATACCTGGCTGCAAATGATAAATCGTGAAGCATTCTTTCTAAATATCGCGTACTTTAATTAACTCAATAAATTCTATGCTCTGCACATGCATTTTCTGCATTCCACAATTTGTCGCTTATATGCTAAACCACCAACAATTTTAATTCACTTAACACTACACTCAAATGTTTCAATGTACAAATAACATCCTTTTCTTATATCACCAACCACAACAACTAAACAGCATTTAACGCATTTCAAAATTGTTCAACACTAAAGAAGCAACAGTTGTCCAGAGTAACAGACAGCAACAGTTTAATTTGATGCACATGCACAGCAGTCACATGAACACACTTAAGTATTACACTAACACACTGCAGTGCACCGAAATGATATCACCAAAAATTCAAAGTCCTACTTTAACCACGAAGCTAAGGATTCCTCTTTCGTAGCCAATCGCACAAAATTGTTGTCTTTTGAATCCTTCAAAATAGGAATTTTTTGGAGTGCGCGTTTTTTGTGCTCAAAAAATTAGTTGTCGTCCTGGTCGCAGTTGCTGCCAAACTCACTTGTTGCACAATTCGAATAGCACCAGCACCGTACACTACGAAATATACTATGCTGCGTTGCTGCTGCTGCTTCTACTGTTGTTGCTTTTACTTGTCCTCCTTATTTTCGTCGAAAAATGGCATCGCCCCCCCAAAAGGCTGCAACAGAAAAGTCCACAGTTCGCATCCGCACAACTCAGCCCACGAAAAAAGTAGTGGCAGCACCCTACTGAATTGCATGCCGCTTCATTTCTTTTCAACCTACCGCCCATTTAACTTTCTCCCGTTCCATAGTCGACAAAACTTTTTTGAGCACACGAAACTTTTTCAAAAACTTTTATATAGTTTTTGCGCCATGTTGATTTTTTTATCGTTTTCATCTTTTTCGTCGTGCCATTTTTATTTTTCACACACACACACATACACACACACATGCAGGATCTGTAATAAACACACACACACAGAGACTAACACAATTCTTTTTTATTTTACAGTGTGTTGCATTTTTTCGCCTCTGCATTCTAACGCTGATACCAGCAGCATGAAGTTGCTTCCCCCCTGCTACCCTAAATTTATACAAAGCCGGCTGGTTTCGACCAACAACTGGCCACCCAATTTTTTTTTTCAGTTGTTGCTGGATTTTGTGCGCTTCCTCTTTAAACATTTTTAGCTTCCTCATTCGGGTTTTTTATTTTTCTTTTCTTTTTTCCCTCAATTTTCTTTTTTTTTTTACTTAAATAGTTTTCGACGTCCACTGCATTTTTTTTAGTGTGTATGTAGGTATGTCTAAGTATGTGTTCGTGTGTGCGTTTTGTCATTTGCTTTATCCTGTCTTACCTTCTGTTTATGATTTTGGTTTTCTTTCTTTCTTTCTTTTGTCGCCATACACAATTTTTACGTAAGTTGCGTTATCACCTTTCTACATTTTCGTCTTCTTCAACTTAATGTAAAGAAACTACACACACACACACACACTGACGTTAACGACAAAAAAAAAAACACTTTTGCACACCAATACCATCGTCAGCTCTAATGTCTCAAAATTACAAAAATTTGCAACCACCCCACTACACTACAGTGTAGTGCTACCAAAAAGCCAAAGTTAAACGTTCGGCAATGCACCGAAAACCGATCCGATCGTTTCCAATATGCTGAGTGGCGGTCACACTGACTTACTTCACCTCACCTCACCTCAACTAAACTCTCTGCAGCATACCTCACTCACCATCTCACTCTCACTCTACAAGCGACCCTGATATTTCAGTGAAAAATTGGAACGAGAGCACAAAGTGCAAATAAAAATGCAACCATAAAAAACCATGGCAAAAGAAAAACCACCCAAAATTTTCCAATTTCTGCACCGAAATCCGCACACTAAAAAGAACCGACAAGCACAACGACTACGACTACGACGACGTCGTCGGCATCCTAGTTGTGCACCAGACCAAACGCCCACTTGTGGCTCAACAAGGCGTCGTCGACTGGGTCGCCGTCATGGTTTACAGTGGTACGAAATTTATTGGAAGCGAACAAACTTTATATTTATTTTCAACATTAAAAGAATTTTAAAGATAATTTAATTGAATTGAATTCAGGGCCGCATTTAAGAAAGGGCCATCTTTTAAAAAAAAGGTCGTCACTACAAGCAAAAAATAGTGTAGGTATAATTTTTTCTTTGCTTCAAGGTTGAAAAGTGTTGTAAAAATGCAGTTGCTCTCTTGGGGGAGGGGAGATAACGAAGGGGGTAGCCATATGAAACATGCGTCACGAATGCCCGATGACACTTTTATTTTCTTAGGAAATTTTCAAATTTTTCTATGAAAAGGTGAAAAAACTATTGAAGAGTATTGAAAAGTTTTCGCAAGTATCGACAAATTTAATCGATAAGTATAAAGTAAAACGAAAAATGTTAAATAGTTTCGAAAGGGTGTCGAAAAATGTAGTACCGAGTATTACGACAAAGTCTATTGAAGTCGAATTGTTTCGAAATCGAAGCATCGTAAAGTCAATGAAAGCGGAAAATATTCAGTTCAATGGAAAAGTATCGATATTGATAAAAAGTGAAAATTATGGCATACTCCCCAAACTCGCTGCTTAGTCAAATGTTACTTTAATTTTAATGCAAATGAGCGCTGATTACTAAATTTTAGAGATATTAAAAAAATTTCGTGCTTATTTCTATTTTCCCACTTTTTACTCAAGTTTTATCCACTATGCTATTGCTCCTTCACATTTTAGGAGCCAAACTTGCAGTTTTAGTTTTTCAGCTCCTACTGCTCCTTCTTCGTTTTTTCTTTGCACTACTTCCTTCTTATGGCATATCACCACTGTTGCTGCTGCCTTGGTTGGTTGGTTGGCAAGAAGCAGAGTGCGAAAAACATATAAAAAACTTTTTTTTTGTTTTAATTTTTTTCTTTCTTTTCCTCTTTAAAAAAAATGTAACCTAAAAACCAACTGAAAAAATTCGTGGCGCTCAGATGCAAAAAAAAAAAACGTAGAAGAAGCAAAAATGGACGTAGAAACTTTATATAGCCAATACAAGCATCTACCACACCTCCTAAGGCAATGCAGTCCAAACAAACCACCCACTCCATTCGTCACCCAATCGTTCTGATGATGTTTGGGGGGGGGGGGGTGGTGCGGGGGGTAACAGTATTGTGCGGTGTTGGACGATGCGCTTATTGCATCGCACCGCAACGATTCTAAAGCAAAATGAAGCCGAAAGCCCAAAAATAAGGAAGAAGATGAGATAATGTTGGTGGCAACAAAAACAAAAAACAAAAACAAGGGCAGCTGCCGTAATCGCTCTTTCGCTCCTGCCGTAGTCGTCGTCGTAGAATGTCGTCGTCGTCGTTGCCGTTGTCGCCAGTCGTTTTCGTCCTCGAAAGCGCAATTTTTTAGTGCTACTAAACTATGGAACCGTTCTTTTTTTTTGTGAGTTTTTTCCTTGCATTTCTTCTTCTTTTTCATATTTCTGGCTATACCAAAAAGTACTAAAGTAGTTCGTTGCAAGGATATCGTCCTAAAGTCGATGGTATTGGTGGTTGTTTGCAGTGGCGTTTGAAATTAAGAGTTTTTCTAATTTTCAAATGTTCTAATGAATAGTGGACTTTGTCAAATAAAGTTTTGGAAATATGTTTGTAATTAATGTTTATCAGCTTCTTCGTAAATCAAGAAATTCGGCGTCTAGTTGAGAGTGCGTAAGTAGCCGGATGTGTATATACCATGCGAAACGGTTTCCTTCGTATAGCCGCATCGAGCATATTTATGTGAACTAATGTTGATATCCAAAAGGATCGTACGTAACTGATCAAAAGTGAGTGAAAAATTTTGACAAGACGTGTTGTTCCATAAGAACCGAACTTCAAACCATGACTACTCGTCATAACAGCTGTTGGGTGGGCACGCTAACGTAACATTTTGGGATAAATTTTTAAACAGACGTAACGAGTGACTTAACAGTAACAGAAGACTTATTTTTTCTTGTTTATTTTTCAATTTTTTTGTAATTACTGATGGATTAATAAAAAATTAATTTAAAATTTTATTGAATTTCAAAACATAGCACGCGTGCCCACAATCATGCTTATTCGTTTTGTCGAAGATAAATTGATTTCACACGCTATAGGCTAATAAAAATGAACTGGATCTGCTGCTGGTGGCGGCTGACAGACTTCGTTTAGCGTGCAAATTTCAAATCACGTATTTTTTGTGTAAACTATGTGACAACTAAAGTTAATTGGATTCTTATAAGCTGACGCGTGTGACGTCACGTAACATATTTTGTTCCTAATTAAAATCAACAAATTTTTATATGATTTTATCGTGCAACAGAGGTTAAATATCAGAATGTTCTAAGTTATATAAATAATACGCCTTGCCTTGAATTTGCTTTATTAATTGAGGACGCTTTAAAACTGTAGGAAATGGTATTCTAAACGATTCCATTGCGTCTGTCTTTTATTTTATAAAATATGTCTTTCCACAAAACCAGATAAATGCAAGAGGCAGACGTTTGTGTTGCTGCGTTTAAGAGTAACACAATTTTTTTTTTTAATTTTTCGATGTATTCAAATTTAAGTGATTTTATCGTCAGCCAGTTTGTGAAATATTACAAATTTATAAATAAAAAAATTGAGTATAAAATCATTTTATCGCGTCTGCCTCTTGTCTAATTTATTGTTTTGCTAATAAAAGTTATAAAACAAGAGATGGCAGACGATTCCGACGCTGATTTTTCAAAGGCAGACGGTTTTGGTGCATACTATTAAGGATATATTTTGTTTTTGCATCTTTAATTTTTTTTGAAAATCTTTTATTTTTTAGGATAGCCTCTATATTTTTTTTCTTTTTTGTTTTACTTAAGTTTACGATATTTCGGAGAAAAAGAAAGATATTGATATAATTCAAAATGAGTTTTAAAGAAAAGAGATTAAGCTTGGAAAAGTTTGGTGTCCCTGAAATAAATATATGAAGTTGCCAAAAGCGATGATTTTGTTGTACACAACACCATATAATTTGAAATAGCATTGACGGAGACGTTTGCCTCTTGCATTTTCAGCTTTTTGGGGAAATACTGTAGACAACAAAGTTCTGGAAAAAAACAAACGTCTGCCTTTTATATTTTAGTTATATATTCTATGCCATTAATTCAATATATATAGAGGCAGACGTTATAGAATTGTTTCATAAAGTTTTTTTTTGCAATTTCAAAATTCATTTATTAAAAAAAGTGGCGATATCTCCATTTTAGTTTTTCTAATTCGCATAAATGTGAACTACATTGCATATCAATACCAATGACGATAAAACCGGCTCTCTAACTACTAGCAGCTATGTTCGTCAGCAATTTCTTTTAAAAATTAATTACTGACTTAATTACTTTAAAGTTGCAACTGTTGTGAGTTGATACAATTTTGGTTTCTGGTGCACTCGCAATAAGAGTTGGATTCACATTTGCCTGTATCCAGTTAAAACATATGTTAAATTAAAATCTAGATACTAACCGACACTGCAGTTGCCAATATTGAACTCAAACCTACATTGGCCCATTATAAACGAACCCACATTTTAACACTGAGAAGCTACAAGTGGGTGCTTGTTTTGGTTAAAGACCTGCGACAACGACAACGACATTCACATTGTTGTATCAGCGAAAATACGGTTTTTTTCTGCTTCTTCCTATTATATGCAACACCCGCCGAAAAACAAACGCAAAATAGAAAAAGAAAAATGAAAAAATATTGCGCTTTCCTGGCGCAACGGATCCTTTTGGCCATTCCACCACTACTACCAATGTATTTGATTTTCGACTCCCAATATTCGTAGTACGTATACTAATGCAAAACTCACACCTAGACATAATTTTCTTATATATTTATAAGTGTGTAAGTGCATGTGTAAGTATGTCAATGTATTTGTCTCAACACTTTCATACTTGAACACATTTTTTTTAAGTATAACGAAAATTGTCCTTTGGAAAAATGTGTTTGTTGCCGCCAAAGGTTTGAGTCAATGGTGGGGCTAAGCAGTGCAGGGTCCGGAGCTACTACGGTATTAACGACGAAAACGACGACGACGACGACGATGATGATGATGATGATGAAGGGTCATACGGAGTGAGGCACGAACACAAATAACGACAATGACGACGGCAACGAAGACTATGAGGACAACAACGCACAAGGACGATAAGCATTATTGAGGAAGTAGTTTAGAGTAGAGAATCACAAAAAAAAAAAAAACTAAAGCGTCATACAGAAAGTGGGAGAGAGAAGAAAAAAAAAACAAGAAGACTAGGAAGAAGCAACCGTAAGAGAAAAGCACGAAAATAAGTACGAAGTTTTTCTACCAAATCTGTACGTAAAAAAATGCACATTTCGGTGGAGAGCAGCAGGCGTAAAAAAGGTAGAGGTGGCGAAGGTGTTGCACCTAAATTGGTTTGAGTATGAGCTAGGTTAGTTTTACAAAATCATGCTCAAAACCGAAAAAAATATTGAGAGCACATGCTGAGAAAATGCGCTTCTAAAGATACAACGAGAGAAATTTGTACGTACGCGTATAGTAAAATCTCCTGCCTGAGTGACTGGTTGGATGTGGATGTGGCTGTGGATATGGCAAGTGAAAAAGAAAATTACAAAATTTGTTAAATTTACGTTGAACTTTGTAAGGTGGGGTAAAGAAGGTAGGTCGGTATTTAGGTAAAAGATAGGTAGCTGTTTCGTATGGCGTTTTTCTTAGGATGCAGAATTTCTATTTTGGTTTATTTATCAAATGAGCGTGCACTTTTTTTCGCATTGTTTCTATTATTGTTATTGTAATTGTAATGAGAATTTATGCTAACCAAAGCTACACCCCGTCTATCTGTAAGGTACAGCGAACGGGCTCATTTAATTTAATTTTTTTATTCTTCCTTTACGAACCATAGTTACTATTTAGTAGTTTCATTTAAATTGTAGATCAGGGTTTTGCATAGCACATCCATATTTCACTGACATGCGGCGGGCGTTTAAATTAAAATTGCGAAAATGCATTGCAAATAAATTTTACACAACCGCAGTTGGTCGTTGCAAATGGTGGGAGTGTCAGTAATTAGGTGGGGTGTTTGTTGCAATTGTAAATTAAATTTTGTCTGTGGGAGACCTAAAACCTTATATAAATGAAATAACATCAAGGATATCAATTATTCAAAATATAATTTTATACTCGTATAAGGTTCATTTTGAATTCATTTAGAGTCTGCAGGTCTTAATTGAGTATTTTTAAAGTGAAATATAAAGGAGTTTGCTTGTTCTAAAACCACTTTATCAGACTGTAACTAGCTTTGACTAAATAATATAAAGAATTATACTCAATGTTTTTTGTAAATACGGACATAAAAATAGTTCAGACCTCTTCTTCAGTAATAAGTATATTGAAAACTCCACAAGCGACGACAAGTAGTTAAACAAGAGGTTCTTAGGCTCTTGAGAAAGTACTGGACCATTACGAAATCAGAAATCTAGCTCGGAGTATATGGAATTTTAATACGAAAACTTTAAAACGTGAACAGTTAAATTATGCAATATCGGACGGATAACTCAAATCTGATTGATATCAACTCACACAAACGATTTACATCAAGTGCTTCTCTCACGAGGCATTGTTGCGGAATGATAGTGCATTGCGATTTCTATCCAGAGGTGCTGAGCTTACCTCTTGTGTAGGCACATTAATATATCTGCTTAATTATTTTTTTTGACCTACTGTATCCAAATTAAACCGTATTAAGGGTTTTGAATAATTTTTCCATATAATTTTCTAAGTATTTTTTTAAAAAGAAAATATTTTGTTGAGTTTTGCGTAGAGATGTCCTGCTTTTTTAAAAGTTTTTCTTTTTTTTTCTTTTTTTGATGTAGTTTTAATGTTTTTATTTTTATTTCTGGTCCTGCTTATAGTAATGATTTTGTTTTAATTTTTTTTTACTGCTTTTGTTCTTATGACTTAC
Source organism: Meiosimyza platycephala (assembly GCA_963662105.1). Lineage (NCBI taxonomy): Eukaryota > Metazoa > Arthropoda > Insecta > Diptera > Lauxaniidae > Meiosimyza > Meiosimyza platycephala. The sequence continues at coordinate 90,727,886 of OY759209.1, read as the reverse complement.
ACCTTTGATTATATTTTAATTTTTGCTTATGTCTTATTTTTTGTTGCATGTTTTTTTATATTTGTGTTTGTGTTTATTTATGTTTATTTTTGTTTGTTTTTATAGTTTTTGGTTATTGTTTTTGTCATTGTTTCTGATTTTGTTTTCGCTTTTGTTTCATACTTTTTTCTTGTTTTATTTTTTGTTTTTGCTGTTGTACTGTATTTTTTTTATTTTTGTGTTTGCTTATGGCTATGTTTTTTTGTTTTTATAGTTTTTTGTTGTTGTTTTTGCCTTTGTTTCTGATTTTGTTTTCGCTTTTGTTGTTGCAAAGTAAGTCTTTATTTTTATTTCTGTTTTTTTATGATTATGTTTCTGTTTTTGGTTATTTTTATTGTTTTTGCCTCCATTTCTAGTTTTGTTTTTATTTTATTTATTTTGTTTTTGTTACTATTTTTGTTTCTTATTTGTTCCAAGTTTTGTTTTTTCATTTTTAAAATAATTCCTTGAGCTCCACTTAAATCACGTGGCAAAATTTTATTAAAGTTGTCACAAATATCAAAAATTTTTCTTGTTAAGTGTAGTAAAACTAAACCGTCTGTAGGCAAAAATACTCTAAAGTTTTACACAAAAATTGATGCTGCATTTATTCAAAAGCATTTCAAATTTTAAATTTTGCATTAATATTAAACCTAAAAGGGTTTTCCATAACGTTTTTACTAACCTTTTACTTTTGGATGAAATATCTCTGAACGAAAACATTTAAGTTCTGGGGTTCAATTTACATTAGTTGAGTTATGATCGATTCTTATATATATTTTTGCTTTAATTTTTGCTTAGCTTTGTGTAAATTTTGAACCAATTTTTTCATGCAATTTTTTGATCAAATTTTATTGAGCAATTTAGCAGAAAAGAAAGCCAATATACACTAAATATATGCAGCTTAGTCATAACTTTGTCATTAATTAATAGCGACTGACACTATCAAGATTTTTACTAATTATTATTATTAGTATTATAATATTTTTTTAAAAATGAGCCTTAAAAAATTTTTATAATTTGAAGCCTTTAAAATCTTTGCATGCATTTTTAGTTCATCGTTATAATAATTTTAAATCTATGCCTTAAAGTAAATCAGCTCTGAGAAAGCTCATTAAAAACGTATCTGATATAATCAGTTTTTTATTGAATTTGTTTGCAACGTTCGGCTGACATCTACCTCATTGCCAGAGCTTGCAAAATTTATAGTCATCTCATTACTCCGTATTTTTTTTCTGCAAGCCTTCCCACCTACTGCTCGTCCCTTATACAACCTACTACTTAGCCCTAACAGCAAGAGCATAATCAAAATGGCGTGGCGTTTATTGCTACTTTTCTACACCTTCATTATACCTCTACTCATCGATATATGCTCAATATTTCTTAATTTTCTTTACTTCTATATATAGGGGTTGCCATCATAGCGTCATATAATTCAAATAAAATGGAAAAAAAATCACTAAAAAGTAAATTAAAAAAAAATATATATCTTGGAAAAAAACATTAAAATCAAAATATAAAAAATTACATGCATGAAAAAAAATAAAAAAATTTTCCTTAGCGTCCTTCCATTTCCAGGATATAAACGGACATCTTTGTCGCCATCTTTTGCTTCGTATCGAATTTATTTTTTTGTATTCGCTATTTTTTTATCTTTTGCCACGTAGATGTGGGATACAACAGCGTCTCTCAACGCTTTGCTTTAAATTGCATTAGTGTAAGTGCATTTTTTTTCTATTGCCTCTTATATTTATATTCGTGAAATAAAAAATTCTCTGCAAAAAAATTGTGTATTTTTCTCTCTATATTTTACAAACTCAAACCATAGAAAGGACCGAACTAACATGGCTAAGAGGGGGACATTCAACACCCTACTGACTCAAACCAAAGCCGGGCAAAATTTTAATGTTTAAAAAAATATATGTTAAAAGAAGAAGAAGAAGAAGATTGTTTCGTTGTATAGGATTTTTTCCTTTCGATAAAAAAATATAGAATATCTACAAGAGCAACAACAATAACGATGATATTTAATACTCTCGTATATATACGTGGAGTTATCTATTAAGCTGTATGGGAGTAGGAAAGATGGTTGCATCTTTGGTTAGGGTCTGCAGCGTAATATAATTTTTTATTCTATGAATTTTCGAGAGTTGGCACTTTTTTTTTACTGTTGCAATATGTTATAACCCACAGAGCCAATGAGTAGGATTTTGCTATGAGATTTTCACAAAAAATGAGTAGTGATTCTTAAAAGTCCAAAAGGTTTAACCTCCAAAATTGTTTTCAACGGCTTATAAAATCAACTCAATCGAATACGCAATCATAGTTACAGAAACATCAGTAAATAAAATAAAGTAAAGAAGTTTTTTCTCCTATGTCACGCTCATTATAACAATTATTTTTAAAATTTTGTTTAATTGTCAAAAAATTTCAAAGTTTTATCTTTGAAATGTTAATTAAATTATTAATTTGTCACAATTTCTAACCGTTTATATATCAAGCAATTTATAGACAACATGTCGTATGAGTAACCAGTAATTTGTATTGAAAATAAAAGTCAAGATGAAAGGAAAGAAATTTTGAATGACTAAGTATAAGTTCCTTAAAAATAATAACAAATTAATGAAATTTTTGAAATACATCTTTAAGGACTTAGGCAATTTTACTATGTAAGTTTCAAAAAACTTCCAGTGGATGTAATAAAATATCCAGTAACGAGTTTTTAACGAAAACAAGTACTCAGTTAATCGTTTGTCTAAAAAGAAAAAGTCGTAAGTCGCTAAGTAAAGTATTTTAGCTCTCACCTTTTATTATTTTCGAAGAAGTACAACAGAATGCATTACTTGCATATTCCTGGAGAAAAAGGTCTCGGAAAGTTATGAATGACGCAAGTAGGCATTAAGATCTTCTTACACTTTGAACTTAAACTAACAACATAATAAGCGTTTATTGCTTAATTATAGATAAATGAAGCTATAGTACACGCATAATTTTTTTCTTCACTTACCAACAATATGCAGCATATCCTTTGACCATTTCATTAATTCGCGTTTGATAAGACGACGTTCCTGTAGGCACCTGGCATATGCACATTCCGCCATTTTCTATTGCTATCACACACATGTACCAAAAAAACACATACACTTTAATATATTTATTCTTTTTTTTTGCTTTTTTTACAAAAATTTATTTTGTTTCATTTTCAGAGATAAATAAATGAGTAAATAGTAAAAGTTTTAATTTTTTTTTGCAAAATAATTAGTAAAAATCACAAGGAGAACATTTTTCAAAGTATCGTAATTAAATTTAATTTTCATAGTTCTAATAAACAAAAAAGACAGCACACAGTAAATGCAAAAAGTTTGAATACAGTTTCGCATATATAATATATTTGCACTTTCATTTATTAAAAAACTTATTTGCTATAATTTTTTTTTTTTTTTTTTTTTATTAATTATCGTTGAACACAGTGATGTTTCGGTTTCATAAAATTTATTCAAAACGTTTTCTATTTTGTATCAAAAATAAATACGGAACGTTAAGTTGGAATGTTTGTTATTGTTGTTGCTGCAATTGTTATGTTAATTGATAACAGTTTCAGAAAATGTGCAATTGTTTTTGTTGTTGCTGTTGGCATATTATTTTCACTGCAAAGAAAATGAGAAAAAGTTTTTGATTAGCTCTATGAAAAGAAACAAATAAAAAAAATATATTTATTTAATTGAAAAATTATTTTTGTGTACAAAAGATTTTATTATATGTATGAAAAAAAAATATAGGTTTTGCATTCGGCTATGCCCACATAAATTCTCGTTTAATGAAGTTTATAGCACACTTGCTATTAGAATTCGAACATAAATAGAATACATCTATCAAGACCTGATTTCACTTAGGTTAAAAATACGTGTTTATTATTCAAAAGCTATTAATATTTCTAGCATTTTAACTTTAAGAAAACTAATTGAAACACTTTACGAATACGTAAGATTATTCGTTTATTTTGGTTGTCTTTTCCAAATAATTATTATTAATCTTGACGCCAATTTTTAAATTTTAACTAAACGAAAAATAATATCAAAAATGGATACTTCAAAAATTGGCTATCAAAATTCAGCTAAAATACGTAAACAATCTTTGTTTTTGAGAAACAAATTCGAAGTTACATTTTTCGAAAATTTTTTGAGAAAAAAAATCCTAAGGAAAATGTCAAAGAACCGGTCTGGTATTATTTTCTAAGTTTTAGAACGAAAAATAATAAAGTGAAAGCTTCCATAGCTAAGCATAATTAGAAAAACACGATGCAAAACTATTAATTTATTATTATTTTTTTTTTCAAAATTTGTAGTCATTTAAAAGCTACTTATAATTTGTTTTTGGTGCATAAGCATATGTGTAACGTCTAATTACTACAAAAAGTTATGGATACTCATGTCTATTATGAAAGGGTTTTAATTTTTAAACGACCATAACTATTGCAATAACAACAATATATCTATAATTCAAGCACTTTTTGACAAACAAAGCTATATAATTTAAAAAAATTTATTTGTTGCGGTAGCTTTGCAGTGAAATTGTAAATAAAAACACGAGCAAAATTTATTGTTTTACATTTTATGCCAAGTTTTCAACAGCCCCTTTAATTTTTAATTATTGTAAGAGTAAAATAATTTGAGGAAGTTCCAAAACCTGCAGTAGAAACAAAACCGATTTTGATTTTCAGGCTCTATGGTCATAGACGCGCGTATATGTAGCACATTTCCAGCTATTTTTTGCTATTATAACTTGCGTGCTGTTTCCTCTAAAGCCCCGCAGCAGATTATCTGTCTTTTTATTGGGTCTATAACTTAATTCGTGCGGTTTGTTAAGAGAAGGCGTAAATTGTACTGCTGCCGAAATTCATCGTATTTCGGTGAACATGCTCTAGCTGAGCGAACGTGCCAAAAGTGTTTTGCACGATTTAAAAGTGGTGATTTTGGCTTGGAAGACGATGAACGTCCTGGGCAGCCAAAAAAAATTGAAGACTAAGAACTGAAGTGTGTGCTGTATTATGAGCTGCTAAAACCGAGTGAAACCATCAATGGAGAACGCTATCGAACACAATTAATCTGTTTGAAGAGAGCAGTAGCCGAAAAACGCCCGGAGTATGTGACCAGACACGAGGCAATAATTTTCCATTATGACAACGCTCGGCCTCACGTTGCTATTCCGGTTAAGAACTATTTGGAAAACAGCTGATGGGAAGTTTTAACCCACCCGCCTTATAGCCGTTATATAAAAAGCGATTTGAAATGCGCTAAGTAACTTCAGTCATAATTTTAATTACAAATTGTGTTTTATCTATAGAACGAAAATGGTGCGGATGTAAAATTTTTATTTATATAAAATATAATTCTTGGTCAGTTTGCGTTTAGGTTCAAAGAGGAATCATTTTGGGCTTAGTATTGTGACAGAAATGCCTAAGCTGAAAGACTTCGGATTGGGGCTAGAAATGCAAAGAAGAATACATAACCCACTACTACTTATGGGGTGAGAAATCAGATATCTACGTCTATTCAAACTCTCTTAATGATCGATAAGATTATCTTCCAGTTGGTAAGATCAGCCAATGTACTTAGTACTAGTATTGGCTTAACTAGTATGCAATATATTTAAATTTTCTTGTATTTGAGACAATTTTCGACCATGTTGACATGTTCAGCTAGTTCCCAGATGCAGACAGGCAAGAAAGTCTAAGAAATTTTCGTTTTGAACTATTTTTTAGCCAAGAAGGTTTTCGGAGAATTATTTCTTCTGGAGAATTGATGGTGTTCCTCACTGCAAAAGTCAAATTTTTATGACCTTCTCTATGGTTACTGTTCTCAATATTTTGAATGCCTTTGATCCGAAATGGCGTAGTGCATTCATATTCAAACTAATTGCTTGAAGAATCTTAAGTTTGCTGTCCAATTGGAGTTTACATTTTATTAGAGATAGTTTTTTTTTTAATTTAGCAAACAGGATAGTATCACAGAATGAAGGTGTGCTCCTAGGTTTGGTTCTATCACCCATTAATAATGATAATGGGTGATAGAAGCTGCGGAATCTAAAGCTTTTAACTTTGTGGACATACTGATCCAATGTTGAAAGAAATTTTCAATTATGTTTTTTGAAACGGTCTATTTGTATTCAGAACCCCGTAAGATCTGTTGAATCGAATTAAAGATATGCTGGCTGCAAAACACCTGTTCGTCATTGCTACAATATGCAGTTTTAAGTATTGAAATATGCTACTAATTACCAAGCATTTTACCCGATAACTACTCTATCTAGCTCCTTTTCCAATATAATAGTAAACACACGCGTCATATTTTGAAAGTGTTGAAAATTTTGAAACAAGTCGAATTATGTTGAACAATATAGAAGCAATTGTTGAAAATATATAGAAAAAATTTAATCAAATTGAAGAAGTCGTAAAACATTGACAGATTCAAAGAATTTTGAAAATGTTCTGAAAAATCGCGGACAACTCGAAAATGATGAAAAAAACTGAAAATATTGAAAAATTCGATCAACACTCTCTTTGAAAATTTCGTAAAATATTGTCAAATTCGAATAATAAGCAAGCAGCCGAAAAATTTCTGAAAAGGTGGAAAATTTTGGCAAGTCAAGAGATGCTGAAAAAAATGATATATTGAAAAAGTCTAAAAGCGTCGAAAATGTAGCACGTAGCACGTAAACGTAACATTTCTGCCAATTCACTCGAGTGTAGATTTTCTTTCATACACGCCAATCTCTATTGGCGTTCGCATATCAAAAACTTCGAACGGACATACAAAAATTTTCGTTTTGACTTCACTGATATATTCTGCATTTTCCTATTTAATTTATTATAAATATCTTGTTTTGATTTCTTTTCTATTATTTACTTGTTGTGTTAATAAATAAATGACAGTTTTTTTTTTTTTTTTAAAAAAAAGAATAATTGCACAAGATTTATTCAAGGTGAGTGCAAAAATATCAAAAGTTGTAATTGCATTATAATTTTGCTGCTGTTGTGGTTGCTTTGCTGGATTTTATTATTCCGTCAGTTTCTGGTTTTGATTTAGCAACAACAACAACAACAAATTTCTTCCTTAATAAATAGCATTAGCTTTAGTTGTTTTTGTGCATTTTTTTCGCTATTCCATTATAAATTCTTAATTTTTTAACATTTTGTTTAAATTAATTTATGCTAACTAAATGCAATATCATTTGTTTGTGTGTGTATGTGTGTCTGTGTCTGTGATTTTTATATATTTCAATAGAACGTAGGTATTCAGTGATTTTTTAGACTCAGTTTTTGCTGTGGTTTTCGTGTGTGTTATTTTGTTATTTTTTTTTTTTAGCAACCAGTTTTTGCAATTAGTTTTTCTAGAATTTCCGCATTTCACTAGAAGCCGACGTTTATCAATTCAAAATTTAACCTTGACAAATTTGTTGCTGTTGCTGTAAAGAATAAAATGTTGTTTTTTTTTAGATTTACAATAAATTTGTTCGCAATTTACATTTCCAAAGAATTATAAAATTTTGCATTAGACGAATAAAAAGAAGCTGGTTGATAGCATTTACATATACACATAAGTATTTGGTAAAAGTTACAAAATGGTACTTGAGTTTGAGGCAAGTTTATTATAAGTATTACCATTGTTTTCGAAAGCTGTGACTCATAATGATGAGGTGCTATGAGTTGCAATTATTATTTTCAATTTACTAATTATTATAAATAGTACAATAAAAGCTATTGATGTTTATTATTGGAATTAATCGATATTTAATGGAAATTCGCAAAAATTGAATTATTTCGTTTCGTTTGTTAATAGTCAAAAAATGCCTCCGATTCTCTTTTCTATATAGAAGCGAAAACGACAGGCTCGCAATTTTTCTTTGCTTTTGAAAGTTTTGTGAATGATTTTCGCTTAAAAAAGAATCAATACTCTCTACCACCAGTATCAATGCGCCCTACCACTTTAATATAGCCCCACTACTCAATATTCACATGATTTTAGTAATTATGAAGTCAACTTCTTGACACGCCTAAATCATGTGATATCACACCTGGACTTTTTTCTTTATGGTTATGTGAAGTCAAAAGTTTTTCGTCGATAAGCCAGCTATGATTCAACACCCAGTTCAAAATGATTCACCCTATAGTTATTGGAAAAATTGATGAAAAATGAGTCCAGGGCTATTCCAAATGATGTTAAAAATCCATCTTAGCCTTCTTCATCGATTGTTGTATGCATTTATTGTTTGAAAATTTGTCTAAAACAATCTCTACTGTCCAGGACCGTCCCAAATTATGTTAAAAATCCATTTTCGATCTTTCTCACCGATTGATGGAAACATTTTTTTTTTCGAACGAAAATTGGCCCAAAAACCTATTCCTTCCATTTTAAACATTTCCCAATCGAATGATGCTACAATCATTGATTTTTGCGTACCATTTTTATTTGTGGCTCCCAGAATTCAAAATATTCTGGTTGTAGCCATTCAAAGCAAGCGACGGTGCTTCGTAACTTATCGATGCTTGTTTCGCACTACGCAAAATCGCCTTGCCATGCTTTTATTTGATGGACTGTAGTGACAAGCTGTAGTGAACCGCGAAATCTTTAAACGCAACCTTAATTTCCGACTCTTTGTCTAAAAAGTTCGAAAACTAATTTAAAAAATTTAAATTTCATTAAAATATTTTGTTTACGATAAGTTCAACCTCATGAGCTAAATAATTGGTAACGTAGCCTTATATCTGGAAATTTCCAGACTTTAAGCAAAAGTGTGGATATCTAATATACGTTTATTAGAAAAAGCTTAATTGGCCTAGTTATTCGATTTCATAAAATTTTCTATGAGGAGGACTTATCTGCTTATATGTACATATCGCTCATTTACTTCAAGAGTGGCATAACTCAAAAAACATAAAGTGGGAGAAAAACGCATTTAAAGTTTTCAATAAGTTACTTTTATATGAAAATTCAAAAAAGTATGTTTACATAAACTCTTCTCACAAAGCGAGTTTAAGAGATACCTTTCTGATTTTTTGACAAAAAATAAAATACAAAATGGTGGATATTTCTGCATCATTAAGTCAAAAATCACGTTTTTTGAGTTATGCCAGTCTTGAAGTAAATGAGCGATATGTACACTAAAACATATCATGAAACTTAAAAAAAAAATTACAAACAAAAAAATTCCAAATAATAGTGAAGTAATTTTAAATGAGAAATTTTTCTGCCTGTGGCAATTAAACGTATCCACTAGAATCAAAACTACAAGTATAAAAGTTGCAAGACTTATTAGATTAAGAAAAATGCGCAAGAAAGTCTTAATTAATTACAACTTCGAAAGCGTTTCTCCACAATATAGCTCAAATGATAACTCTTAAAAAATAGCAACAAATGTATATCCCTTTATTATGGAAACACACATACAAATATTGAATACTCAGTAGCTTACGTTTGGAGCAATAGCAACATTGAAATGCAAAAGAGTGCCATACCGTAATAACAACAATATTGTGTCAGCATACAAACACATATGCACACGTGATGGTGCAAACTTACAACACAAATACAAAAAAAAAATACAAAGAAGATAAAAATGTGCACATCGCACGGGATGAGTTTGATTCGTTAAAGATTTTCATTTCATGCAACAGGTTGCTGTGATACCTGCAGAAAGAAATTGAACGCATAAAGGAAGTTACAAGGATATGGAAATTTTATTGTGTCAATAAGCGAGTAGCAGCTAAGCAACTTTTCTTTCAGAATCTAGATGTTATTTAAATGCAGTTTTTATATTTTTCATCGTATAGTAGTCACTTGTGAAAAGGTAATAAAGCTTTAGTTTCAAAGACTCGCTGTATTAATTTGAATGATTAATTGCCATTAAACTTGATATTTTAAACTTAAACTGCTTTATATGTATTAACCATGTGACAGGACTTTCCATAATAATTTATAATACATATAATAATTTCCAACTTAGAAGCTTAAAATATCAACAGCTGTCAACGTTTTGAGAAGTTCATTAAATAAAAAATTATTCAATATGGTGGATGGTATCTGAACTCCTGAAAATCGTAAGGATGTGATGCGCAGCTAAAACTTTTAAAACTTTGAAAAAAGAATCAAGAATTCGGTTAATTATTACATTGCCATATTTTGAAAAATAACAGACTTTCATAATGATATTAGAATGGTAAGAAGTATTTGAAGTTTTGAACGCTTCGTATCAGCATTAGTAAGTTGTTCCAAACAATAATATTAAGAAGAAGCCATATCTCGTAGACAACTTTCCAGGAAGATTTTTCTAATTAACTTGTTTCAAAAATTTTTCTTGTCGCCCTTCTATGACAAATTGAATAGGTACACCTTGTGCATAAGTTATTAAAAAAAAGCAGTTCTTTCATATAATTTGTTGGTTGTTTTAAATGCCTTGCTCGCATTCTTAAATAAAAAAAACCACATCGAAATTTTGTTTATATAATCCTTAAGCAAAGGATAATATAAATAGCTATAAATTCATAACCTCACAAGAATTTCTAAGAAATTGTTCCGTAAAACATTCAATAACAAAAATGTTCGGGTTAATCTGCTGCAATCAGTATCATGTCACGTTTCCAAAAATATAACACATAACAAGAACCATAAGAGCCAAAGGAACGTAAGCGCTTTCCAAATGTTTCAGCTCCTTCTAAATGCAACCACCCTGCAAACCCCACAATAAAAGGAAAAAATAAGTAACAATTCCGTGCAATGCGCAACAAGTCGTTGCCCTCGAAATAAAAGCCACTACCGATGACGATAACGACATCGAAATCGACAAAAAAAAAAAAAAAACGAAGCAATACGAAGCTACCACGAATACAATGATGATGAAAACTACATACAATAACAAAGTATATATGTATAGAATGAAAAAAGGAAGCCAAATAACATCATAAAAAATGGGAAAACTATAGCAGACTGTAGCGTCAGGAACCACAATGAAATGCAGCGTTTTTTTTTTGTTTTTTGAGTTTCCAACTCAAAAATGAATTCTCCACTTCAAGCAACCCAGTTGTCAGCCACCCATTTGAAAAATCCTTGCAGGAGCCATACGCGTCCATTAAACACGAAGCTTACTGGTACGAAACGAACAAAAGTTACCAAACGATTTTCACATTTCCTCCTTATGTCAGCACCAACGTGCAGTGACGACGATGACGACAGCTAAAAGGCAACAGCCGGTAGACAACAGCTAACGGGCAGCAGGCAACAGGCAACATTTTGGGTTCATTTTGCTTGTGTTGCCAAAAAAGAAGAAGAAGCTGCAAAAAGACGAAATTACAAAACTACGATTGTGTGGAACATACACAAAACATTCAACAGTTTTGTAGACAATAAATGATGCAATGAATAAACGACGCAAAGTGAAGAGCAACAGCAGCAGTTGTGATAAACGGGTAAATGACGACAGTGGACAGTGATTTAAAGGATCATTTATAAATGGACCTTATTCAAATGACAAAAAAATTAAATTTGTGTTAGCCAACATTTTAAGTAACGGAAACCCATAATGTAAGCATTTTGACTATGACTTCCAATTCATAGTTTGGGCAATATTTTATATAACAATAAAGTACAAAGAAGTGTTCCTTTTATTTTTGAGAAAACTGCTTATGGTTTGTTGATAGCTTAACACCAACGCTTCAGTGGAATTTTATTTTCGAATTAAGGCTACATTTCCAATAATATAAGAAGCTAGCAGACCTAGCAGACGTCTGCCCTTACTGGTAGGTGGGGCGATAAGTTTAAACTGGTAATAGTCCTTGTGTTTTATATGTGTACCACGTATCATTCATTCTCAAATAGTTTATCAGATATAATTGATTAAAATTGTCTATTGTATGGTGGACGTGGCCCCTCCCTTTATTTCAAACCAAACCATGCCAAGAACCTTCCACAAACCATTCGAGTATATGTACAAAATCTTATTCATCTGCGTCAAATCTGTTGCTGAAATATAAAAAGTTTTGATTTTTTCCTATGTGGCAGGCGTGGCATCGCCCCATTTTTCATTTAAAATTAATTTTTCCCGTAATTTTTATGTAGTATGTACCGAGACTCATTCATTTGCGTAAAAAAGTTGATAGATTTTATTTTTTTCTTACATAGAGGGCGTGGCAATGACCATTTTTTCAAATAAAACTATGCAAAGACTTTATTACAAACCTTAAGAACATATGTATGTATGTACAAAATTTTGTCCATCTGCGTCAAATAGTTGCTGGGATAAAAAAAGAATATGGGAGGCGTGGTACCGCCCATTTTTTTTTAAATTGAGCTTCTATTGGACGTATCTTTTATATATGTGTCAAGTTTCATACAACTGCTTCAAATGGTTGATGAGATATGATGAGTTTGATTTTAAGAGGCGTGTCATCGTCCATTTTTCTAGAAAATCCGTTGAGTAGTTCACGTGTTTATATTCAACCGACGAACCGATTTCGGTTTTTCTCTATTTTTTTTTATTTAAACTTACTTATGCTCGTACCTTTTATATATGTAGCACTACTGGACGTGTCATAGCCCATTTTTTTCCAAGCTAATTTCAAGCTAAAGTCAAGCCTTAGAAGAGTCTAAGTAGAGTTAAAGCTTTTTTCCATTTACTTTTTAAGAGAGTTCCTTTTCCAAAATTCCATATCTTAATTTTGAATCCAGTCAATATGAACAATTTTCTAAATGCTTTTCCGATAGTTTCATTTTTAGTTTGAATATATTCGAAACATTTGCTTGACAGCGATGTTTTAGATAGAAGATATAAAAAAAAATTAAATCTGTTACGGTGCGTATGAGTAACATTTAATTACAACTCCTCCCGTGCAGTCAAACGTTTAAACTTCAATAATTGCAAAATTAGTAAACCGATTTTAACAAAATTTGCTTAAGAAATGCTTCAGATATTTCGCCCAGTGTTTGCATATAAAAAGCTCACAAGTTTACACACAAAGAGCGCTATATCAACGCAAGAGACTTTGTTATAAAGGTTTTAAAAATCTAAATTTTATTATCAAATCACTGTGCAGCGCAGCAGTGCTATAAAGATTGACTGTTAGCATACAAAGTTGCTGAAAGTTGTTGGCGTTATAACAAACGAGCAGCAACATTTTGGTGTCGCAACCAAAATAGTGATATCCAAATAATGGATGCCAGTAGCACACCTACATATACATACGAACATACGACATGTGTAAGTACGTGCATGTGTTCAACATCCTGTTGCTGCTGTCGTCTGTCTGTTGAGCTGTCGGTCTGCGTGTCTATTTGCATCCTCTTGCGCCATTTGGTTGCAGAATCCTTTCAGTTCTTTTTTTTTTTTTTGTTTTGTTATTTTCAGTTAAGTTTTTCATTTGATTTTCGTTCAATTCGTTTGTTCTGAGTTCTAGTTTCGTTTCGTTTCGTTTGAGTTCATATTGTCCTTATTGTAAGTATTGTTGTTGTTGTTGCTGCCTCGTGTTATTATTGTAGTAGCGCTTAGTTGTTGCTGTTGTTTTTGTACTTGTTGATGCTTAAATGGCAGTCATTGCAAGCACGATGACGTAGACGACAACACGAAGGATGATATCCTTTTGCTGCCATTTTACTAAAACGAGTTGTTTTTTTTTTTGCCACCACTTGTAGCAGAACAAACGAACTTGCAGCACAATCGCAGCCACTTTTAGGTTAATTCAGAGCAGCAATAAGAACCTGTGTTTTTGTTGTTTTTGCTGTGGGATAACTTTTTCCAAAACTGAAATATTCAGCAAGTGGTGTATAGTGCCCATTTTTGCACAATCAAAAATTGAATAGCTTTTATATGATTCTAAAAGTTGCAGCAACTGTTATTTTAGCAGTAGCTGCACCAAATAGAGAACACGTAATCAAATGTTTTTTGCAGCGACTTGCATTTGTAATATGTACTTTGTTTTTCGGTGTAGCCAAAAAATTATGTCTTATATTGAAATTTAAGTTCATCCAGTTCAATAAAAATTTGGAAGTTTTAAGTAATTTATTTGTCAAAAACAAGTCAAAATACTGAAAAAGTTCGCAAATACTGAAAGTCAAACAATTCCAATGTTTGCAAACTATTAAAAAAATCAGAGAAAGGGAAAAGCAAAAGCAAATACTTATGTATCAAAAAATTTAATATAGCACATATATTTCGTAATATGTTAACAAACAATGAAGTTAATTTGGTAAAATCTATAAAAATCCATAATTACAATTATTTTTGGTCTAAAACATAAAAATTCATTAAAACAATTACTTTTGATCTAAATAACACAAAAATCTATAATAGCGATCATTTTTTGATCGAAAAAAATAGAAATTAAAAGAAACGATTATTTGTGTTCGAAAAAAAAAGACATCCAAAATAACGATTATTTCTGATCGAAATGAAAAGAAGTCCAAAATAACGATTATTTTTGATCAAAAAGAATAGAAATCTAATGTAACGATAGAAAAAATAGAAATTAAAAATAACGATTATTTTTGATCGAAAAAAAAAGAAATCAAAAAAACGATTATTTCTGATCGAAATGAATACAAGTCCAAAATAACGATTATTTTTGGATCAAAAAAATAGAAATCTAATGTACGATTTTTTTTGATCGAAAAAAATAGAAATGTAAAATAACTATTATTTTTGATCGAAAAAAATAGAAATCCAAAATAACGATTATTTATGGTCGAAAAAATAAAAGTCCAATATAACGATTATTTTTGATCGAAAAAATAGAAATCCAAAATAATGATTATGTTTTATCGAAAAGGATAGAAACTCAAAATAACGATTATTTATGACGGAAAAGAATAGAAATCCGAAATAGCGATTACTTTCGATCGAAAAAAATATAAATCACCATTTATAACGATTACGCAGTGGTTTCAATCATAAAATTCATAATCGTTACGGTCCCTGAAAGCTTTTCTTTTTCTTATGTGGTCACTCTGTATGTTCGATTTTTGGTAAAAACTAAATTTTAACTTAGAGCGCTCTTAATTTGCTACTATAATTACGGACCATTGAGTTTAAGAAATATTTGTTTAAAAAAAAAATAGAGAAACCATAAGTGAAATTTGAGCTTAATATTTCTGCTTAAAAAAAAACTTTGAAATCAGAAAAAATCGATATAATATCAAAATTCTTAAATACCATTTTCAAAAAACATCGAGAAGTATTTAAAACCGGAAAAAATCGAAGGTGTCGAAAAAATCGAAAGTATTGAAAATATCAATGTGAATGACACATCGAACAGAATCAGTAACAAAGAGGTCTTAGTATATTAAAAATATAGTATTAAAAATCGATGCATGAATATTATTTTTTTGTTCAATTTTTTTCTAAGCTCAATTTTATTATGCTTTTTTATCTGTTTTGTTAAAAATCACTCTTAAGAGTTACAAAATATCACAATATAAATATTGGTCGGGTATACATATATTTTTTCATGTAATGAAAAGAAAAGCCGATGGAACGAATAGTAGATACTAACAATCAGCACACAAACACATCCATCTTAAATGTATCGTTAATAAATGTTTCAAAACATCCAAAGTCAAAGACGGAAATCTACAGCAGAAGTAGTAGCAAAAGTAACTGCATTGAATATTCTCAGCAGACGTATTGTTTTATATTGGAAATGTAAAATCTCTTCACTAGAAAAGGTTAAAGCAACCTATTGAGCTAGCAACATAAAAAAGATCAACAAAATGATCAAAGACAATGGCAGGGCAACATGCAGCGGCAGCAGCATCTACAAAAATACTTTTGTTTCGGAAAAAGAATCACTTAGAATCTTGATCCCACCAACGCAACTTAAAAAGCTGTAGCTCATTCATAGCAGCTATTGCTTAGGTAATAGTAACAACACCTGCAGCAATGATCGCACCGCCTGTGTTGCATTTATGGCGCGCAATGTTGTTGAATTTTGTTTTACAGCACCATCTACCGCTGACATAACTAAGTACATGCAGAAAACAACAACAATAACAACAGCAATATCATTGCGCATGGCTTTGCCACCACCAGCATGTGCCTCAAAGATCCAGTAACACACATTTCTCTGCTGCATCACCATTTCCATTTCTAAGTTTGATGACGAACGCACGGCGCTCCACTCTAGTAAGTAGTAGCAATGGCAGCCAATTGCAATAAAACCAAATAGTATAATAACAGCAACAATTGTGGAAAAAAAGTTTTGTTGTTGTTACTGCTGCTGCTGCTGCTGTTGGTTGGTGACTTATAGCCACAATTTTCATGAAAATTTTTTAATATTGGTCTTATTTTCGTACAGAAGGTCGCATGTTAATGTTTTCCACTTTTCATTGGGATTAAAAAAAAAGGTAACTTGAGGCTTTTTGTCGCTTTCTTATAGCGCATTTTAGTTTGGAAAAATATGTAAAAAAATTAAAGTAATTCAAGCTTTTTTGGTGTGTGAGCATTTTTTCTGGAAGCATACTAAAGTGTTTTTTTTTTGTTAAATTTAACACTAGCGTAATGCTCTTTTGCACAAGTACTTTCCTTTACTTGCTTTTTTATCTGTTAAGGGATAGAGGGTCAAAAATATTACATTTTTATAAACTGCGCAATATTTTGCCAGCAGATATTGAAAGAAGGTTTATCATTCCCCTACCTACCGAGCTCGGCTTGCTAAAAATACTTCTCAAATGATTTTATTTAAAAAAACTGTTTGTACAGTAACTCTGTTATGACTTAAGTGTGCTAAGAGAATACAAACATTCATCTATTCTTTATTGTATAGAATAGTCCATCATTTTAAAGGAAAGTCCTTTATTGTATTTAACTATATTTATTCGATTAGTCCAAATTTAAGAAAATTACTTGAGAAAAAATTTATTTGGAGAATATTTTTTATTATTTTCCTTGTACTTTATTTTACTTTTTATAAAATAGTCACACATAAAATTTTAAAGCCATAACTCTTATATTATTTCTGTTACAGCTCAAGAAGCCTGACCTCCAAAATAACAGCAGAGGATGTTGTTGCCATTGCTGCTGCTGCCCGCTGCAGGTAAATTGCTGAAGGTTAATTGTAGCTGACGTTACTGTTGGCGCGGGAAGTAATTTTTCAAATGTCGAAAAATTATTACAACGTTACGTATTACCTTCCCATCATCAATCACGTGTGTTCGATCATGGATCATGGTGAAAATGGTAAAATTTTACTGGCAAAATTGCTAAATTAACAAAAAATTATGCGCAAATTATTCGAAAATGTTCAACAAATCAGACACCAGAATACCAAACAGCAACAGACATTAGTGAAGTCAAGTTAAAAGTCAAGTCAAACTTCATGCGATACGTTGCCACATTCCATAGCAGCAAATTTGTTAACACTCAAAGTCAGAAGCAGCAACAGCAGCAGCAGCAGCAATAAAAATCCAGCTGAAATAGAAAAAAATTGCTAGTTACAGGCCATGCCCGAGAAAATCTTTGCAAAGACCTTGACTCTAAAACATTCACACAGCCGCCAGCTTAGCCTACAAATACAAACATCCACGAAAAATAAAAAAAAAAATTGGTTGCTGCTGCTGCCAATTTTCAGCACAATTTATGTACAAAAAAGCAAAAATAAAAACAACAACGAATTGTTGCTGCTAAACTGTGTAGCTGCAGCTTAGAAAATTTGTGACAGTGTTAGACAAACAAATAGAGTTTTCTATGTATGTACTATGTCAGTAACGAAATTGGAAGATCATTGTAGGAAGAAAGCACTGGATTTTTTCTTTAATTAGCAGTTTACTTTTATTCAATCAACTGTGCAAATTGTCGACGAAATTTGGCTATCAAACTCATCTGTCTAGTCTTTTCAAATAGTTTAATGGAGTTTAGATCAAGCGAGTGTTGCAGATAGTTGTTGTCTATTTTTTTTGGCTTCTTTCACTTCATGAAGCTCCCAACTTAAATTCATGATATGCCTGGCAGCAGATCATGCTTTTCTGAGATACCTTTGCGGCATTATTCTTCATCGTATTTTCGATATATCTTAACAGCATAGATTTTTCTGCGCTGCGTCGCAACGTATCATAAAAGTGCCCGGCATGAACGTTTTATAAAGTGCATATGTGACACATAATAAAAAGGACATTATCTTCCATATGTTAAGTTATATGGAAGACGCATTCTCGTAGTAACTGTCTTTCTTAACATAATGATGATTTTTAATTTTTTCTAGCCCCATTTTTTGATATTTGAAGCTCTGAGGTTTTACAATGTTTCGATTATTTCTCGAAAAATATCGAAAAACATGATCATTGATAATGCCTTACGGTAGTTTGGATGAATGAACGGTATAATATATAAAGCTGAACTGTTCATACGAACTAATTTTGATATTTAGTGCTATGAAGTTTTACAAGATCCCAAGAAAAAACAAATGCTATAATCAGGGAAAAATACCATTGAAGAGATTTTTGTTTCTTTTCTATTTAATATTGTTTGTTTACTTAATGCTAACAAACAGTTCAATTAACTTAATAATTAAATGAAATTTAGACATTTATTCGAAATTAATTTTGATTCAATGTTACACATTACTCATACGACATGCGTTTCCGACGCAACTAATATATGTACAGTGGAGTCTCGATTATTCGTCAGGCACGGGAACAGCGGCCTGACATATAATCGAATATATGGCAAAATTTTGTTTTGATTCTTTATAGTGACGCTAGAATAGAAGATATTGAATATACATACATATATGTATATGTATATATGTACTGTAACACAAAAACGCAAGAAAAAAGGAAACTTAACAAATAGTGTTGATTTGTCATTTTCGTATTTTCATTTTCGTCATTTTCGTATTTTCGTATGGTACATACATACATAAACAGAATCGAAACAAAACGAAAAAAAAATTTGCTGACAAAATGTGACGGTTAATCGGAGTGACGGTTAATCGGATAATCGAGTCTGTACTTTATATAACTAAGAAATAAATTCTCGAAAATAAGTTATGAAAAGTTGGTAGCTCGTACAACACACCAAACAATGTTTCGAATAATCAATGTATTTGAAGCAATGTTTGTAAACAAAGTTAATGAACATTGTTTGAAAACAATGTTATTCACAATATTTCATTGATTGTTGTTTTATTTTATTTTTTTAAAATTACACTCGCATACTTTGTATTTATCTATCGAATAGTGTAACTAGGCAGCAAGCCGTTTGTTTGGTGCATGAGATACCAAATTTTGCACACTCACACACACAAATACACAAATACTCAAACGCCTAAACACCGCTATGCATTTTTGAATCGCATCGTTGCACTTATCAACCGTTGACGTTAGATGGCGCTGTTTTTCATTCTTGTTTTGTACAAAGTGTTTGATTGCAATTTTTTTTCGTGCATAGATATTATTTTGTTGTTGTGTTTTTTATTTTTCTAAGGCTTTTGTTTTATCTGTTGTTGTTGTTGTTTTCTTTTGACTGCAACGAATTGAGTGACCTCCACTTTTTTATGCCGCCTTTTGTGCAATAAAACGAAAATGTTGTTAAAAGTCGAGGTTTGCGTTAGAATTTATTGCTGTTGTTGTTGTTGTTTCTGATATTTGTTGTCAATTTGAGTCTTGTTTTTCTTCTATTTCTTTTTGTTATTTGAAATTGCATTTACCGCTGGTGTTGTTGTTGTTGTTGTTTTTGTTGTAGCTGCAGTTTTGTTATTGCTGCCACTGTGAGTTTTTGTGCGCGCCTGAAAAATTTAATTTTTTATGGTTTTACCTCGAACTTTATATTCGTTCGTTATTTAGCAGTGATTATGAGAGCGTGTCGAATTTGTATCTGAAAATCGCTTTTGGAAAAAATAACACAAGCAAAGAGAATCTCGATTTATGCAGTTTAAAAGCGATTTTATTCTACTTTACATTCATTGAATGTCATGTAGGTGTCGTTTGTTAATTTCAGCACAATTTGGTTAAAAGTTTAGCTTCGAAGTTGAACTTTTTTCGTTTGCAATTATGGTAAGTAGGTGCATTTTTGGTACATCAAGTAAATGAGACTCTTCACATTTGTAAAAAAAAATTTCCAACTTTGGGAAGGACTCTTATCGACTTCTTCATAATATTTCCACTTGTTCGAAATTCTTCTGATTTTTTAATCTTTTTCAACTTGATATTTAGCGTTTTCAACGACATTATTATTTCCAAAATTGTTTGATTTGTTTTGAAAATTTTTCTGCTCTCTTAATATTTTTCAAATTTCTCAATATTTTTCGATACAATATTCCATTCAGGGCCGGATTTACCTTAGAGGCACACTAGGCCAGAAATTTTTTTTTTGTAATTTTTAAAATTTATTAACACAGGGGGAAAAAAGTGCAAATACTGGGATTGTATGCACTAAATGTTAACAAGCAAAAAAAAAAAAAAAGGGGGGCGACAATTTCTGACTGACCTAAGAGCGGCAGATTTCTAAATCTGATTCTATTCCATGTTCAACATAATGACCAGAAGCAGAGCTAAGGAGGATGAAGGGGACAGTCGCACGGGTGGCTTGAAGGCGGCAATATGAGCTCCGGTTTTAATTGAGATGTGGCAATAATATTGAATGATAAATTTTTATTGATCAAAAATTGAAAATATGATCTGAGGTTTTTGTTCTTATTGCTAGTATTTTTTTTTATGAAAACTTAAGAAATTTGCCTATGGAATTGGGCAGCCAATGTGTCGTTTAGCCCCAGGTGCCAATTATCCTAGTTCCGACACTGATAGCAATAATACAATTTTTCGTTATTAAATTTATCAAAATTTGTCCACTTTTCCAAATTTTTCGATTATTGCAACATTTTTGAACTTATGAACTTTTCAATTCCTGCAACATTTTTGAACTTTATTGACGTGTCTTGTTTTTTTTTGGTATCTAAATACACATTTTTCAACTTTATTTTGATTTAAACCTTTTGTGACATTTTCAAAATATTTCGACGGTTTCAACATTTCCCAACTTTGTCAATGATTTTCGATATTTTCATAATATTTTTTTTGGATAGTTCGACATACCTTTCAGTAAGGGATATTGGGGTATAGTGAAAGATGTGCAGTTGTAAGATACATCAATTTTTTAACAAATTTGAAAATTTTTACACTTATAAATGGCTGACATCTATGTATGTATGACTATTAGGGTGGTTCACACATATATGGAAAAAAATAAAGTTGCTCCGATCTTCGCTCCCCTGGCACCAAAAGTTTCGTATTTGTACCAATAAGAACCACGTAAAATTTGGTTCACTTCAGAAAACATTTGATGGACCCGCGACCGTTTTGAAAACTGGAAAATGGTCCTTAACCTATCGAAAATCATTAGTATCTCCCCGAAGCTTCCTCGTAGAAGGATCAAATGTATGACAAGGCCTCATTATTTTTTCTTCTCCAACGTTCCTAACATACTTACCCCCTATCACCACCCCTTAGGGGGGCTCCCCTGCAAAAATTACATTCTTGCGAAATTAAACTGTTAATTTTGGCTGCACCGAGACTCTTTTTATTTACTTTGGATTGAATACAGAATCTCTCAATAATCATCTATCTACATGGGAATCTTATGATGATTTCAAAGATGTGCTCTCTTTTCGCTAAGGCTTAGATGTCGGAAATGACACCGCTGAAAGAGGTATTGCGTTTATGAAAGACTACAACCAATATAAACAATATTAATTATTGTTTTGAAAATTTCTTCATTTTTTCAAAGGGATCCCCTCAAAGGGGTTGAAATGGAGGGTAAGTATGTTCGGAAAAAATGTAGGAAGGACCTGGTAATACATTTGACCCCTCTACGGGCCACTCCGGGAAAGCTATGAATTCTTTTTCGAAATTCTCCTAATTTTTTGTGTTTTTTGTAGGGGGAACCACAAAAGGGTGGCAGTTAGAGGGTAAATATCTTCGAGAAAAATATTGAAAAAGAAAACATATGAACCCTGTACGGGTCACTCCGGGGGAGCTATGAACTCTTTTTCTAAGTTTTTTATGTTTTTGTAGGAAATCGTTAAACATTTTACCCCTCCAGAGGCGTCTGAGAAGAGGGGGAGTCATTTTCATGATTTCGCAAGAATGTAATTTTTGCAGGGATGTTTGGAAAAAATATTGGAAAAGAAAAAATAATGGGGCTTTATCATACATTTGATCCTTCCACGAGGTAGCTTCGGGGAGATATTAATGATTTTCGATAGATTAAGGTCCATTTTCCAGTTTTCAGAACGGTCGCGGTTCCATCAAATGTTTTCTGAAATAGACCAAATTTTACGTGGTTCTTATTGGCACAAATACGAAACTTTTGGTGCCCGGGGAGCGAAGATCGGAGCAACTTTAATATTTTGAACCACCCTAATGACTATGTTTAAAAATAAAAACTTTTTTTATTAAAAAACTCTATTTCATTCAAAAAAGCATGGATTTATTGATCCACCCTCGTATGCCGAAGAATTTGAATCGGAACAGTTCCAGTACTGAATGCTCACATTACGAATCCGAATAATTTCAATTTTTTTTTGTTTTAAAAAACTGATCCTCATATAACTTACAATCATTTAATAAACATTTTACAATGATATTTTTCGTCTGTTACTTAATTGAGGTGGTGTCTCACAATTCCCAAACATTTTTGAAAATCTCCAAATAGTTTTCAGCAGCAAATCAATTGAAGTAACAGTTTTTGCTAAAGTTAGGGTTTTCTTCCTAGTAATACATACCATATTTCCCAAATCCCAGGATTTCCCCTACATTATTCAACATTTCAATATTTAAAGTTTGTCGACTTTTTTAAGCTATTTTAACGTTTTTCGAGTTGAAGCATTATCTGTACTAGCGTAATATAATAAAACATCATCATTGATTTCACAACGAACGCCACAAGTGTTTGCACTCATCTAACTATTTATTAAGTGCTGTAGAACTTCTTTATGATTTTTGCTTGCAATTTGCTTTAAGAGCGTAAGAATAATCAGTATAAACAAAATATATAAATTATAGCATAAAGAAATTTAAGTACGATAGGATATTAAAGAGGTTCACCAAAAAAAAACTCCTCGTAAAAATTAAATTTTTATTAAAAACAATCTCATACCTTACATTGCACCAAAATTCTAATGCACCCACAGCACGAAGTAAATTATAATTAATTTGTCTCTATTTAAAAACGCAGATATGTACATGTGCAGTGCGTGAAATTGAATATGAATTAATCACTGATTTCCGCATTGAATACATAATCAGCTGCGCCATGAAAAAAAACTTGAACTGAGAAAATGTTTTAATGCAATAAATTTAGTTAAATTGAATAATAAAAGAGCGTTTAGAATATGCAATTAGTAGTATTTTATTTTCCTAATAAAATAATGCAAAAATCCGATAATCGTAAGCATTGAGAACAAGTTTAGTTAATTTATAATATGTATTAACAAAAAAAAAAAAAAAAACAAATAGCAAAAAGCTTCATTTATTATGTATGAATAATAATAAAAATGGTCAACTAATGAAACCGTAAAAATACTGCCACATGTAATGGTTGATAATAAAAAAAAAAAAAACACAAAAAATATGGATATTTTGTAATGCGCACCAAATGTGTGCACAAACAAAAGGTCCAACTGGAGGAGGCACAATTCTGTGCATGCGGGGCACACGCGGACATGCGGAGGGATCTCGCACTGCGGCAACAGCAACAGCTACAGCAACAACGGATAGAAAACGAGATTTCAAGGTAAACGTAATTTAACTGGTTGTACTTGAAATTAAATTTCGATTTGGAAAAATCGTTCTGACAGTGCGACGGCGGCGCTTGCTTGTTGCTCGTGGCTGGCGGTTCTAAGTGCATCGATGCAGTTGTGTGTGTTTGTGTGTGTGTGTGTGTGTGGTGTACTTATTGATATGGTGATTTCAGTGGAGTGCAACTTAATATTTAAATTTTATCGTAATTTGGATTTTAATTTTTTCTACATTTCATGTTCTCGTACGAGTAGCTTTTTATTACTTGAGGCGTTGTTGCATGCGGACAATCTACATGGTCAGTTGCCGAATCGGAATGGAAATGCCTAATTGTTCGAAGTAGACTTTTTTTATAATTATGTTCCATTGTTACGATCCAAATCCTTTTAACTGATATCCAGTTGTTGGTACATCAAACAAACTTTTTGTATTTATTAAAAATAAAATAAAGGTAATACTAAAACAAAAAAAATAATTTGATAATAAATTGTTTTATTGCTCTCGGGATGATTTTATAAGATATGTCAAAGGTACAAAGAAACGATATCACTCTTTATAAGGTACAGCGCACATTACTTTCAATTACATATTTAACAGGCTTACTTCAGGTATTTTTGAGAAAAGTGAATACTTTTGACCAAATCCATTGCAAACCATGCAGTCGGAGTGACTTCAAATTGTGCAATTGGTTGCCGATTAAATATGTTGTTTTTCAAAGGAAATATACCGTTCCCCGATTTGATTGAAAACTATTTTTTACGAAGTTATGCCCATATAAAGTTTTACTGTCAGAGCTTGGAAAACCGCTGAAAATTGGTTCAAAATAGTCGCATTTTCATCCAAATCGAAATAATTAACTTTTGATTCTAATAGAACTTTTGATTTTCTGTCAGAATCTGTAAGAAATTTGGAATAAATTGAAAAAGTCATGCAAACTAAACATTCAAAACCAACAGAAGTACAGTCAGCGAAATAGCTATATGTGCGTGGAATGTTTTTATATATTTCCTATGATAAAATGTTATTTCGAAAATAGCGGTAAAAAAAGTATGCAGAAAGCAAGCAGGATTTGCAAAAAGTAATTTGGAATGTTGCAAATCGGGGTATGATATATTTCCTTCATTACTTTGAAAAACAACATATCTAATCGGCAACTAATTCCGCAATTCGAAGTCAGTCCGAATGCATGGTTTGAAATGGATTTGGTCTCTTTAAAATATCTTCTTTTTTATTTACTGAAATTGAATTTCGTTATCAGCATTCCTTTAACAGGACTTACATTAATTTCTGACTTATCAACGTTCCACAAACTGAGTTTTTTTGAAATAAGACCCAATCGAGAACTCTTGCTTCCAAAATTCGAAATTTCAATTGCAAATATATGTATTTACAAAACGTTAGATTTCGGAGCATCGAGTCTAGAACCGTAAGTTCTCTATTAATGTTAGGTATTTCGAAGAAATTCTATATTCACTTCTTTCTGCTAATTTCTTGAGCATGATATGAACTAGAGAGATAGCTAGTGCACCCAGAAGGATAGCTTTTGGACTCTATTCAGCCTTGCTATGGCAGATTTCTATTGATCCTTAGAACATCAAAAGAAAAACGCACATTATATAAGGAAGCATACATATACATATACATATAAAAAATCATTTTTGGGTACAGGCTCCGAAAAGATGGCGACAGTTACGTTCTACTGAGTGCAAAAATATGAACTATGTACCTTTTAGTACAAAATCGAGCACGAATCTGCCATCAAAATTTGGTCTGTTAGTCAGAATTTCGAGATAACGATAAACTAACCGGTTATTGACATGGCTATTAACGCTCTTCTGTGACTTTTCTTTTGCTTCAAGTCTGAGAGGTTTGGTATTTGAGGCAAAGTTGTTCCTCATGAAAAGATAAACAATAAACATTATTCTAAATGATATTTAGTTTTAATATCTCTACCATTAAATGCTAATTAGAATAATCTCTAACTCTACGAATCTATCAAATTTCAATTCATTAAATGCAACTGCTGATCGCTTGCTGTTCAAAGTACATCTACGGACGTCCATTTTGTTTTTGTAGCATTTTTTAGATGAATTAATTTAACTAAAATGCAAATAACATTTTAAGCTGAATCGAAAAAATGAAATAAATTACAAGTCTTGTTGTTGCACTTTGTTCTTTTTCATATTTAATTACTAGCATTTAATTAGCTGCTGCTGTAGTTCATAGATACTTTTGTATCTTATAAATGTGTATTTTTTTTCTTTTAATTTTTTAGCAATTCGCGTTTTTTTTCTGATTTATTAGTTTTTGCTCAATTGTGAAATAGAAAATAGCAATGGAGCAGAGCAGAGCAACGAAAACAACGACAACAACAACAACGAAAATTGTATCTAATAGAAACGTGTACATGGCCTTGATATTTGCAAAAATTATTTATGAAATTAAATACAATTCGCTCAATTCGCAGATACAGTTTGTTGTTATTGTTGTTGTTGTCGCACTTTAAAATGCAGCAGCAGCAACAGCGTTTCGTACACTTAGTCGCGTATCTATGCGATACAGGAAGAAATAGACAATTGCTGTTGTTGTGTATTTTAACTAAAAAGAATTGCTTGCGTTGCAGTTGATTTGATGTCTCTAAATACTTTTTGTGTGTCCGTGTATGTGTGTGTGTGCATTTGATTGTTTGTTGGTTATTTGTTACGAATTCGATTTCTCAATTTATTTTTTGGGTTCGGTTCGAGATACTATGCACACACACATATACAGTTGCACTCACGCACACGTAGATTTGATTGTATGCAGCAATTGCCATTTCTGAATGCTAATATTTTTTTGACGTTGTTGTTTTTTCTAATGCATTTTTATTGCGCTGCAGTTTTTTTTTTTAATTTTTTTTTTTTTTAATTTCATTTTGTGCAAATTTAGTTTTTTATTTATTTGACTTTGCAATTTTCGTTCATTTTTTGTTTGTCAATTTTTAGCTGCAAATAGAAAAGATAATAAAAAACTTAGAGATAAGGGTAGACAGACAGTTGTTCAAAATAATTAGATTCGTTGGAAGCAAAGTGTTCATTTTGTGGGCTGATTTTATTTTTTTTTTCAAACTTTATCAACAGAATGAAAAAATATTTAAATAATTTAAAAATTTTAACTTTAAATTTGGAGCGTTTCGCTGATTTTATTTTGGAATTAGATTTTATAATGTGTTTGATGTTTCAACCGTAAGCACTTTTTTTTGATTTTTTTTTAGAATAAAATGGTCCCCATTCCACTTACTAAATTTGTATAAGAATGGATGTGAAATTTATGAGTAGATTTTAAGTTTAAAAATACTTTTAAATATGACAACAAAATTCCGAGTAAATCTGACGTATTTATTGATAGCGTTCGCTATAAAAGAAATTGATGGTTTTTGGCTTTAAAAATAAAAAAATAGCTATTTCTGTGATCGTTTTCTAAAAGAACCGAATTTCGAAAGTATCAAAAAACTTAAAAATTTTAAAATCACGTCACCCATGCACAGAATGGAATGGTCCAAAGTTAAGGTTGCACAAGCAAGAGTGCTTCTCAGCCCCAGGGACTGCCAAAAAAGATCATATCTGATGGGATGAAGTTCATGAGATCTTGCAAAATAATCAAAAAGTGAAAATTTAAAAAAACTTTAGATTACATATTGACAACCAAGCTTTCGAGGCAATAACATCAAGGTCTTGTGCAGGACACTGACAAATAACATCGAAACATTAGAGACTAGTGAAAGACCTCAATCAATGCGTTTGAGCAAGTTTTTAATTTGTGTATTATAGTAGATCGTCCGTAGTATAACATGTAGTACTTCAAATATACCTTTTCAAGCCATTTAGTCTGTTCTCTTATTCGAGATGAAGTTTGTCTGCAAAATTTCATATAACACTCTGAAGGCACCTCAACACTCTGAAGGCACCAGTCAGAGTATTTGGTATAGTAATTTAAAGACACCTTCTTGTCAGTCTTGAACGGTAGTTAGTCTGGTGTACTTATTTGAAAAATTATTCTCAAAGTCCTTGTTTGACTCTTCAATTAGATAATCAGGAGTATTTTTTATAGTAACCCATTTAGTATCTCTTAAAAACTTTAGTGTATTATGGCTACTTTTTTGAACTATAATTAGTCAACATTATTCAAAAAGCACTATAATTTCACACACAGTATTTTTTATGTACCCGCTTGATACCTGTAACCACTTTGACACCTCTATATCTAGAAGTCTTTAAGCGAACTATATTGTGAAATTTAATCTCTAATTTAATCTAATTTAATTTAAACTTTCCTCGTTTATGCAAAATAAGCTACATACAATTTTCCACATCTTTCATTTGGAATTTTGAGAATGCAATTGCTGGAAGACTGCTCTGTTCTTTAAAATTCGCACAGAATGCAGTTTTTTTTTCTCTTAAATTTAATGCTACCAATTGAAGTTTTATATCAAATTAATGGATCGCATATTGAAAAATTATGACTAATTCTCAAATCTTGATTAAAATGGCAAACAAAAAAAAAAACTTAACAGCATTATACCACAGCATCATGCACACAAAGTTTTAAAAAAAATAGATGTAAAAAAAAAAAAATCAACATGAATTTTAAGGTTTTGATAGATATGTTAAGCTTATACATTAAGGTGGTTTAAAAATACGTAGTAATGTTAAGGCGTACTGGCAATTCCTGTTTCTTTTTGGAAGAAAAAAAAATCCGTATAAAATTTTAATCTAATTAGATGACGTCTTGCAAAGATTAAACGGCGCAAGCAGTTTGTTTCCTTATAAAAATCTTAATCAATCATAAGCCTATGTTTAAGTATTAAAGAGAAATTCTAGGGAAAATGCTACCAAAATTTCATATTCCTAGTTTAAACCTATAAACGGCGTAAACAGAGATTGGTTTCCCATATAATTAACATGGGAAAAAAAGTGTCTCTTAGAAAAAGTTTGAATATACTTTTTATCCAAGTTGCTATATTGAGAATTTTGTTTAGGTTTAATGTTTAAGCATGGGCCTATGTGGCCAAAAAAAAAACATTTTTTCAATGGAAACAAACTGCATGCGCCGTTTGACCTTAGATCTCGATGAGGCAGTGCAAAACGTCAACCGATTGGATTGAAGTTTTTTACGGGCTTCCATTTTTTCAAAAAGAAATAAGAATTTCGAGTATGCCAAAGCATTTTCCAAGCATTGTGATTTTTAAACCACACTTTAATACATAGTTGTTATATTTAAATATATGACTAGCTATTTTTAATTTTTTAGATTTTCTTAAACGCAGACTGAATACGCTCATGCTACACCATAAGTTTTTCGCATTAACAAAATGAGTTGCCACCTCTCAAAGCGACAGCAATCATTCTGTTGTTGAAAACTGGTAGCCATTCCACTGATTTTCTTAGCTGATTTTGAAGATTTCCATCAAAATAGCGTTGGAAAACATTCAAGTGTTATGTACGAGAAGAAAAAAGAAGCTGCATAGAGTTGGAAAAAAACAAACAACAACAACAACGTCAACAATGTCTTCAAGGTAATACTTGATGGTATTGGTTATTACATTTAATGCATGTAATATAGCTGCTGTATGGCTGCAATATCATTTTATATATAATTTAAGTTAAGTACCATATGCGATAATTTAAGACAACAAAAAATGATTTGATTTAATTGAAAACATTAATCGACAAAAATTGTTTGTAACGATTTGGCGCAAAATATAGCGAACCGATTTTGATAGTTTTTTGATAAAATAACATATTTATACTGAAGATGGTTATGGCATACTTTTTTTTAAAGTTAAATATCCTTTTTTTATCATTAAGTCCTTGCAAAACCCCACACAAAAATTATCGTTTGATTGAAAAAAAAAAGACAAAAGAAGGGAGTGTCAAAAAAAGCAGATCACATAAGCAAAACGTCCATTTTCAGCCGTGAAATCAGCATTGAAGTTATCTCAACAAAAAGACATCCAGAGAATTGTTCTTTGTAAAGGTCAACAAAGTAAGATGTAAATTTCAAAGCGCTAACATTTTCTATCCCCAAAATAAACTATTCATATCGTAAGTACAATCTCCGTAAAATAGAAGAGTGGTTGTACGACTGACGTATACACGTAAAGGAAAGTAACTCCTGCCGCAACTTAAGCCTTAATCACTGGTCTTTCTTACTTCACTTCTTCCTTTAACTTACTATTACTTCATTAACAGCTGCATACTTCTTCTTTGTCAATGATTTTCCAACACATTCGCTAGCTAAAATCTGCTGTTTCATGAATTTATGATTTGGATGAAGCATCTTTTGGCAGATGGACAAATTTAATGCAGTTTTGTGATTTGTCGCATTAAACGTTTATCTTTATGACTTTTAACATTTTATTGCATAGTGACAGCGCCAACAACACCAACACCATCAACAACAACAAGTACAACAGCAACAACTACAATATTATACAACAGCTAAAATCTTACACTTGATCTTGTGCGCTGCTACCAAAGTTATCTGCGAGAGTGGTCACCAATGGTGGTCTTGACCAGACCAAATCAGCACTACAACAACATCAAAATATAAAAAAGAGAAAAAAAAAATTCAAAAAACGGTTAACAAAATTGTACGGAAATTCAAGCATGAAAATGATGCAGCTCACAAAATCAGTTAAGTTCGTTCGACTTGTTTGCTGCTGCTGCTGCTGTTGTTGCTTTTACATTGTGGTTGCTGCTATAATTCGCTTTAGGCCAGTAAGCAGCGTTTGCATGGTTGTTGTTGTTGTTGTTGTTATTGTTGTTGTTAACGAATAGCTATTGCTGTCTTGTGCTCGCGCGTATCTGGGCCACGATCAATGGTAACATCGTGACTACGCTGACACTGTGCGGAATTCATTGCAATTCATGCAACATGTTGCGGTGCAACAACGAAATGTTGCTCAGTGCCATATTGGTGTATGGTGCAACGTGTGTTCCAGTGTAGTGTTGTGGCCAGAGCATAAAACAGCACACTTGTTAAGCGACAGATATACGTGCTTTCGGCGGGGAGTCTATCTAAAGTTGGGTGCTACTGACACAGCAAAGACTTTTTATTTTTATTTTTTCTTTTGTAGCAATGCAACGCTTAAGTGATTCAGCGAGTGACTGACTGATTGTGGGAGTGGGCAATGTTATCGAATATACATTATTAAATGGCAAATAGATGAAAAAAAAAGTTTTATTATATATTTTATTATTCAACTAATTAATTTTTTTAAATTTGTAGCTGCAGAAAACTGTTTTTAAGCATGGTCATGAGAAAAGATAACTAATAGCTAACTTACTTAAATTTTTCTAAAACTTTTGTGTTCGTTTTTTGGAACCAAAATTGTCAAGAAATTTTAAAAAGAAGCAAATATCGCATTAAAAAAATGTATTAAAATAAATGTCACAAACTTGGAATAAATTTTTCTATCAAAATATTGCCCAAACACAGGTATTTTGCTGGATATGATTTATCTTTATATAACTATTGAGTCACTAATTTAATTTTTTAACATAGTTCAGAAATGCTGTGACATTAGGTAAAAATAATCATTAACAACTTCATATGGGTTTCCATGCGAAATGTTATTATGAAGCATGTAACTTTCTCAAACAAAAATTAGACTACACAAATCCATATGTGTATAAAAGTTAACATGCGACTGTGTGTGCGCATATGTGTGTATGTGTGTGAGGGTATGTGTGTGTATTATAGATGGACTCCTAAGCCGTTTGCCAAAGATTTAGTACATACATACATATATGTTTCTTATGGCCTCTGGAACGTTCTTAGCATAGTTTGGTTTGAAAAAAATGGTCGATGGCACGCCCCCTATACAAAAAAATGCATTATATTTCATCAACTATTTGACGCAGATGAAAGAGATATGTGAAGAAAGCTCAAACAAAACTAAGTTTCAATATAAAAATAGTCGTTGACAGTGAGATAAAACCATATCTCAACAACTATTTGACGCAGATGGATAACGCTTTGTACCTAAATTTGTTTTTATGATTTGTGGAAGGTTCTTAGCATAGTTTGGTTAAGAAAAAATAGGCGATGTCACGCCCACATATCAGACCTACTATTTGACGTAGATTAATGAGGCTTGGCACATACATAAAAGGTACGGGTAAAAGTAAGTTTCAATGAAAACATGATCGGTGACAAGCCTCCCATATTAGAAACAACATGCATTTTTCATATCTTCTTATATGTATTTTAATCCAGGATTTTATTTTCTATATTCAATATACGGATTTTCATTTTGAGTTGAAATTCCCAATGTTCAATTTAAAACAACAAGTGATTTAATTTTTCTTCATTCAAAAAACCTTCTGTAATTGATCATTGGCGCGTAAATTTTTCCATCCCCTTGCCTACCCTTCAAACACACCAACGATCACTTCTGTCCATAATTTTGTATACAGAGACTACATATAATTAAATTAAACTCATCGCGCTACCTACTGATAAGAGCAGAATAACGGATGAACAGTCAAAGTAGTTCGCCAAAGACATGATAGCTCGAGCTTCCACGGACTCTGTCTTCATAAAACGCAGTATAACTGGCGGCGATACCACAGGCTTACGAATACGACATGCGATCCACTCAATCATCTTCGGAATGGTGCCTCAGAATTGAGCTAAAACTAAAAACAAAATCGCTTCAAAGTTGCTCGAATATCAAGGCTATTCCCAGAGTTTCTTCGATTAACGTGGTATGGTATGCGATAAAGTCCTTCCACAAGGACACCCAAAAATAAGTAATATTATTGACGTGTCATAAAGAACTTGTGTGAAAACGAAAACGATCAAGTTTGTGGAATGAAAATTCATCAATTTTGCATCACGATAATGCACCAGCGAGCAAGAGTTTCTAGTCAAAAATTCAGCGAATATTATCGATCAAGCACCGTATTCATATGATAAGACCCCGTCTGATATTTTTCACTTCCCGAAGCATAAATTAACATCTCAAGGGAGGAAGGCGTTTTAAGTCGATTAAAGCCATAGAAGCACCTGAAGACTATTCTCCAATTAGGCTATGCAAAATGTATCGAGGACTTGATCTGATCTAGGCCTTTTTGAGAGAGACAAAATAAATTTTGATGAATAAATAATTTTATTTTGTTTGGATATTTTTTACACTAAAGTATATATGTATGTAGCTATCGAGAGTCACAAAAATTCCTTTAAAGGTCAAATTTGTATTGTAAATTTTGTCGCTTTCGGAAGCATATGCCATTTTAGGTACAACGACAACAAGAAAAGTCAATAGATTTTATTAATTTTTCACACTTACTTTTGAACCACACCTTAGCCAAAACAACGACCGAAAAACCCCAACAACAATAATAAGAAAAATCAATAATTTGCAGCTTGCAGTTGTAAACAATTAAGCAAATATTGCAGCAACAAAAAAAAAAGAAACACAACAAAATACAAAAACAACAAAACGCAAAAAAAAAATGGCGTGGCAACATTTTAACAAACGCAGCAGTGTTGCCACACTTGCTGCGTTGTGTCCTTGAGCTTATCACCCCTTGAATAGCAACAATATTTACAATAAATACATACACATACACACAGGCATTTGTACATACAAACGAATTGCACAAAAAATTCATTTTATTAATATTTGTTCGATTTTCGTTGGTTTTTCCAATTTTGTGTGTTTTTTTTATTTTTATTTTAAATTATCATTTATTTATAAAAAATGTGCACAAAACTATAAAAAAAAAAGAAATAAAAAATTAAATAACTAACACCAACGAAATTGTGCCCGTATTGTTAGGTAAATACAAAATGCATTTTGAAAGCGATTGAAAATGCGCAACAACTAAAAAACTGCAACAAATAAAACATATTGACGATGTTGATGACGCTCGGTGACACCAACAATTGTTAGCTTAAATATGAATTATTTTTGTATAACGTTGTTGTTTTTGGTGTTTTTGTTTATTTCTTTAATACTCAAATTTTCTATCGCTACTCATATTTTCGCAGAATATAGCGCAACCAACAAGCAGCTGCAATTTTTGTTTTTTTTTTGTGCACTAAAATTAAGAAAAAAGAAAAAAAAAACTTTAATTTTTTAGTCTGCCTTGCTGTCGCTCAATTGCAGTTTAAATTACTTTAGTTGTTTATTTTGTTGTAATTGATACGCGCGTTTTTTGCACTGCTGTTAGGTTGAGGTGGCCCCTTCTTTCTGGCGTTTTTGATAAGAAAAAATTTTCAAATTAAAAGTTTTTTCGTACACATTTGTAAACTTTAAGTGTTCGAAATGAGAAAAAAAAATTTGTCACACATATTGCATGGGAAATAAGGTTTTTTTTCCTCAAGCTATATCGAAAGAATACACCGAAATAGTTGCGCCTTGCATTGAAAGTAATTGCTCAATTGTATCAATTCAGCATGCATATCTTGAAAAATATTGTGATTAAAAAACGGCTATATTGATTGACAATAAAGCTCTCCAGATTTGACAGTACCGGGCTTTTCGAATTTTACTGGGAATTTTCGAAAATAAAGTTTATGCCAACAAGCCAAAGGCCATAGAAGAGCTGAAAGACATGGACCGATACAAATAGAAAATGTGAATGTATTTCATTTAACTATATTTCGATGTAAAATATAATTAAAGAAAACTAATTAACTTTCAGACAGGTTGCTTGTATCTATTCGGATAGACAAACATAGCTATGAATGTTAGCGTAATGCGATGAAGTTTAGAAAAATATTAAGTGTGGCCATACTGAAAGATTTATTATATGAATAATAAATGCTACTATCAAACTATATTTCTACATATGTATCTATGTATGTATGTATGGCTTAATTTACATTTTTATTAACCTTGCTTGGCTGCACAAAATTTAATATCAAAATAAAAGCTGCGGGACACTCTGAACACTTTTCGTGTATGCTGTTACTGTTTGTTCCAAAAAAAGCAAAAACAAAATGCAGCTCAATTTCGCTTATCTAATACCAGACAGTTTCAACGACGACAACAACAATAAAAACTAAATTTTTTTATGACAAAAATTATTGCTGTTGAAAATTTTTCTATCTTTTTTTTTATATTTTGTCGTTAAAATCAGGGCACTACTCACAAAAAAGATAAGCGCTTCAAACTAAATATTTGTATTTATTTTGATAAATTCTGAGTTGTTTGTTTTCGGTTAATCATTTATACTCGCAAAAAAAAATTAAAATTTGATATGCCATTACTGACCCAAATATTTTGAAAAATTAATGCGAAATTTGAACTGATAATTGATAATTTTGCGCTTATGCCATATTGCATATTTTTATGATTTCATTCCAAAGTTATAGAATAAACAGAACACAAGACAAGATTTGCGAAAAAAAAATATACAGCTTTAGTTAATGTAACCATAACTCTTTTGTTTTTGCTCAACTGTTACGGTAGTTTATGGATGAGCTGCAACAAGCGCTAGAATTATTTCAATAGAAGCAGCTATATTGATCACACAACATAAGACCTACTTGACCGTTGTATAAAATGATAGTGCTGGAAGAGCCTAGCACATCCCTATCTGACATGTAAGTACCTAAATAGTCTTCATATTTCTTTCTTGATCCTTAGATATCGTCAGAGTGAACCCAATGGCGATAAAATAGAAGCTAAAATATGGTTTCGTTAGCATCCTTAGCAAAAAAAAATCCGGTACCTCAAAAGGGAGTTGTGAAGCTTTCCTGTGACATACTTCACAACTCGCTATAGCTAAGGAAAGTTCTGTTTCCATGAAGAGGTAAA
The DNA here is from genome assembly GCA_963662105.1 of Meiosimyza platycephala. NCBI lineage: Eukaryota > Metazoa > Arthropoda > Insecta > Diptera > Lauxaniidae > Meiosimyza > Meiosimyza platycephala. The sequence goes on along the minus strand of OY759209.1, from coordinate 90,692,285 downwards.
GTACCAAATTAGTTATAGGCCAAACTAGTTCATTCGAAGTGTGTTAGAATGAACCAGTTTAGCCTAGGACTAACTAAAATTCTTATTATTTACATAAACGACCTCACTCCCGATTTTTTTGAAATTTTAGTATGTTAGGGTAAGTGGGACCTTCGACCACGGCTCAGGGCTTACATACTGAAATATGTGCAATGATGACTTCGCGAAGGCTTTCGGCCGCGGTTCACTATACTTACTATATCCACCACAGGCTTTGCCTATACACTGGCGCTGGAAATACTACAGTGAAACGCGGGCGAAGGTTGCCGCGAAGCCGATATTGGACATATTGGAGGACGTAAACCCTGAGTCGCAAACAAAGGCCACCCACTTACTCCAACACTCCAAAATTTTCCTAATCTAAACTGATTCATCCTAACACGTGTCGGACAAACTAATTTGGCATAGGAAAAACTAGTTTACCCTTATAACTAGTTTGGCCGGTAACATGTATAAAACTATATGCGAGTTTTATGTAATAAAGTCACGTAAGTTAACATTTTTCTCAACCAATTTAATAAAAATTTCTTTCCAGACTTTAAATATTCATTTTATATATAAAAGAAGAACGGCCATAGCCCCTAGACGTCCATAAGCAAAAGCAAAATAATAAAAAAATATTTATATCGTAGTATAACAAAAATAAGTGGTATAAACTAAAGTATATAAAGGTAATAAAGGCAGCAAAGCATACACAAATAATAAAAACCAGAAAAGAAAAGAATGGAAAATGAAAAATGAAAAAAGAAAAAGGAAATAAAAAACTTTAATAGTTCCAGCTCGCGTCCTCATAGAGAAGACGTGAATGAAAATTGCAACAGGTGCGCAGTTGGCTCATTTTTGTTTTCTTTTATTTTTCCACTGTTACTGCTGCTGGTGGTGATGTTGCTGCCACCATAACTACTCCTGCTGCTGCAATTGTTCTTGCTTCTATGCTGTTGTTGTTGTAGAATTTTCTTCCTTCACTGCTGGCTGCATCTTTAAATATGATAATAATCCTTCCTTCCGTTCGTTTATGTTGCTAGTAGTTATTGTTGTTGTTGTTCTTGTTACTGCCGGCACCATTATAGCAATAAATGGCTTAACAAAAATTTCCTCTAGTTGAGCGCAGCAGTAACAGCAATAGCAGCGACCATTATGTCGACCATCAGCGCCACCAGCAATGAAATGGTATAGGCAGCAACAACAACAAAACTGTAATCAACTTCAACACATTCAACAGTTGATTTTGCTGCTGCTGCTTCGGATGATGATGATGACGTTCGCCATTGGTTACTTTTTTAAATTATTGCTATGATAATTTGGTACTTCAAAGAAATGTTTACGAAATTTTCTAATAAATAATCAGAAAATATATTTCATAACTTGAGCAAAATTTACCTACTAAGGGAAAATTTGCGTTATCGTAGTTTTTTTACGTAAAAACTAAGAAGTTATTACTTTAAAAAATTTTTGGAGGCTCCGGCCCTAGCCACTGAAGTTCTGTATAACATACATATTCAAATTTGAGATGAATAGGATGAATGTTTTTTTTTCTATTTTTATTCCGCCGAGCAGAAAAAAGTAGTTTCGAGATAAATGAGATTAAAGTTTTAAGTATGATTATTTTCAGACACGGGCCAACGGTTCGCTACCTGCTATAAAGGCTGTATAACCTAAAATACTATCGATGTCATTACAAAAATTTAACGGTATATTTTCAAAAGATTGTACTAAAATTAGTCTAAAATTTTAGACCACCGGGTGGCCTTAAAAAAACTCAATTTATATTCCTTCAATATAATGGGAAAAACTTTAATAAGAACTCTAAAATTTTTTTTCTCAAATTTCTTATAATCTATAGCGCCGCATAATAAGGGGACGTACATTAATTATGTGAGTAAAAATAGGAGGGAGGGAGTCCGGCAAAATTTCACCAAATCACACCAAGGGGGAGGAGAGGGTCAAGGAAAACCTCACGTCAACTTCTTAATGCATAGAATTTACATTAAAAATTATAATATAGATCTCACTCAGAGTGAGGAGAGGGGTTAAGCCAGATCTCACCAATGGACGTCTCCGAACGGAAAATGGCAAGTTGAAGGATCTAAGTTTATAAAATCGAAATTATCATAGTCTTCACAAAAGCTTCATCGGTTTTTTCATGATCGTTTGAACAATATGCCGCCGATCTCCGCTCAGTTGGTGTAGTAGAACATGGTTGCAAAATAAGCCCAAACTAAGTATCCTGGAACAAAATTAATTACTCCGTTCAAAATTAAATATAGCTAACTGAAACTTCTTTGCCTAAAAAGTCTCTTAATGCAATATGGCGCTTGAATTCGAAGGCAGTCGTAATTTTTTCAGTTTTCATCAATATGTGTACTTTGAAAAATATGTATATTAACATGGATTTTTTATAAAAAAACACTACCTCTGCTATTATTTAATTAATTTATGAAGCTTTTCTCCATAAAAGACAGAACAATGTTTTTCAAATAGATTTAGGGACGTTGGATCACAATGAAGGCTTAAACTGGCATTTTGAAAATATTTCACATGAAGTTTTAAGCCAAGCCTTTGGCTTTTGAGTGAGTCTCTCGTTTATTCAATTTTTTAAATTAAAAATATTTATGATAATAACTAATAACTTAATATAAAACTGTTCAGATTAACTTCATAAGCCTCAGCTAAAGAAAAGTTCCATATCCGCTGTTTACCACTAAAGATAAAGAATTTTGATTTACATATGGCCAAATTAAAGCATCCACTCAATAATTTTGCAACACCGAACAGCCACAATTGTTGCACAAGAGCAATGGCAACAAGTTGTAGTACAACGTCTATCAAAGTATTGGCTTACAAATTGCTGCTGTTGTTGCTGCTGCTGCTTGCAATGTACAGCACAACTATTGAGGTTGCACTTTATGAATGAACTTCAATTCATTGCAAGGTAAATAAACCGGTTCATTAATGGCTGCTCATGTAGCATGCACATCGCTTACTGATTGTAGCGCGCGCAGTCAACGATCGCGTCGTCGTAGTAATGAAAAGTGCAATAGCAAAAGCAGATGCTGCAGCAGCGGCAAAAACAAATTGCAAGTGTTGTGCGAATATGCAAAAGTGCTCGAATATAATGCAATAAACAAACAGACAGACAGCACAGCAACATTTTTTGTTCAATGAATGCAACAACTGAGCGTTCAATTGTTGCTGCAAATGACGCAAAGCGCCGGGAGGAGCAGAAGCAGCAGCAGCAGCAGCACCCTGTTGAATGAAATTTTCTGTTGTAATTGAAAACTGATTTTTATTACGTATTAAAAAATGTTTATCTGTCCATACAACTAAATCTAATTGTACGAGTGTATTGCGCTGTCTGTGTGCCAATGCATAATTCATTTATTTAGTAATGCAGTCAACTTTCATCACTTACATAACATATATAAATCGGAAATATTTCCACTGAAAGCAATTGTTGCGAACTTATATTTTAGATCTGATATTAATGCAAGAACTTACATCTTCCCCAAACTTAAAGTCTGTATTTTGGAATTTTAGTTAAATATTTCAGTTATGTATGTATGTAGGTATGTACTTTGTGCTATATATAAAAGTTTTCGTTGGAATTTTCAACTGCCTTCTTTAGGTTCTTCCCTTATCTTTTACTTTCTGTATCCATTTACTACGCAACCGCCTGTTGCATCTCGTCTGCCTGTCATCTGTGCTACACAGACTCCCTCTATTTCTCCTACTTCAAAGCTTCTGCTTCTGCTTATGTATTTCGGTACACTCGACAGGTTGTTGTTGATTTTTGTTCTTTCAATTTTTCCTATTTTTATGTTGCACTCCTCCTTTTACCCAAACTATTTCACAATTTTTTGTCGCAAGCGCACAAGTGTGAGTCCAGCAACAAAGGCAACAACCACGAATTTTCCAACTAGTCGTGTTTTTTTTTTTCTAAATAAACATTTTACCAAAGAAGAAAACGAAAAATGCCAATGCTAAAAAAACTTGCGAAAGAAGCACAAAAAGATGACAGTAAAAAATATACCCTAAATTACCCTCTAGTACGGGTAATTTTGTTGTTGGATTACTTAACCCTATTTACACTGCGAGAAAAAAGTTCTCAAGGTTTTAGTAAGAGATGTTTAGATAAAAATTTTAATGTTTTAGTGCTAAAATGAAATAATGAATTGAAAAAACGCGAAAGAATTGATATAAATTAATTGGAAACTTTGAAAATATTGAACTCGATAAGTATCGAATACAATGGTAAAAGTTTATTGTAAGGAAAAATGTGAACATAGTCGTATGAAGTTTAATTAAAATTCAATACTTTATTTCAGAGATATTGACATAAGTTAATTTTTGCCTATAGCGATATCTGTGCTCTAAGTTTTGCGGCATTTATATCACATTATTAATATTCAAAATACTAAATGCAATTCATTAGCAAATTATTTTAGAGGTTATGGTCAAGCAACTTAGAAGTAATTCCTCTAAGCGCTGCTCCACCTTACTAATCTGTTTAGCAAACCAAAATATGTTTTTTTTAAATATAGGTTCAGTAGCTCAATATTAAAGTTTCACCCCAAAAATCACTTAGATCATTAGGCATAAATCAATCAAAAAGAATCCACTCCAAAGAACATTTTTCCGAGGAAACCATGCATCAAATAATGATGTCGCTTTTGGTTGTAAGCAAAATCATCTTGGCAAAGGCGAGAAAAAATCGTCCGAAGAAATCACATATAAACTTCAAAACGACATATAAACGCTATTCGAACTTGAAAAATAAATTATACTTTTATTGAAATCATTTTCTCATAACGGCCATCAGGCAATTTTTTCCAAGGAAGAAGGGTCCAAAGGTTTCTACTTTCTTTGATTTACAGCCCATTTCCGTTTTTATTTCTTAATTTTGAGCCCATTTTACAAGCGACATTATGTTGGGTTATACAAAGCCCCCAAAAATTCACGAACAATTCTCTTTCACATTGGATTCATTTTTCACCTTTATATCAGCGTTTGGTGCCTTCTCCTTCGTACGTGCGCGTGATCTAAGAAGATGAAATGCTACATGTCCGCTGTGTGCAAAAATGAGACCTAAATGCTGGAGGAATTTCAACTGATATCAAATTTGACTAAAATGCTCCATAGAGGGATGAAGGAGTAGCGCTCGAAGGATAGTGTAATTGGAAAAAAGTTTCGTCTTTTCATGAGCTCAACAATCCCATATTAACGAAGGTCAGCAGAGGTTTCTACAATTAATTACACGCAGTGTTATTATGGTAGCAACTATTAATGAGCTGTATGATGGCACGAGATTAAGTTTTAATTAAATGTCATTTACTTCATAAAGTTTATGCTTTTAAATTGTCTTGACTGGATATTAAAAAGCCAATAGTAAAATTCTCTCAATGTAAGTTGTCCCCCCAATGTGGCTCAAACTTCCATTTGCCGTTGTTGCTGCGCTTTATCTATCATTTGCAGTGTCGCTGCACTTTCATGTTTCTACTGCGCTGCTCTCTGCTACTTTTTTCCAATAAATTTTTTATGTTTTTTTTTTTTTTCTTTTGTATTTTTTTCTCCCCGTTTTTCTTTTTTACTGCACATTTTCTTATGATTGTTCCAATTTTTTTTACTTTTTTTTTGCATTATATTTTTTTTGTAATGTTAGCTCGTTGCCGCTTTTTATGATTTTTTTTTTTTCGCCAAACCATTTGCTGGTACCAAGCGCTCGGTGCGCAGTTTAGCACAGGGTTTCACATAAAATTATGTAGAAAATGTAATAAAAATAAAAAGGAATTACTTTGATAAAAAAGAAGAAGAAGAAATAATGGTTGTATCAAATAGAAAAGTCAAATTCATCAAAACAGATGCCAGCCAAGCAGTAGCTACCAAATCCTCGTCCCAGCACCAGCAACAGTTTACCGAAATGAGTGCAACGACAGTGTAGATTGCTGTTCAGGGTGGCAACACTGGCATACAAACGCATAAATGACACACACAATGTCAGTTTTTGTTTGCGTCAAAATGCACGCAAACTAAACGTAGGAAAAATTTAAAAAAATTAAGTTCAATCTAAATTGTTTTCATGTTTTAGTGTTTTAGATTTTTATTTTTTTTTTTTGAAGCATTTAAAATGACAAAAAATGTCGTGCTTAAATTATGACATCACGTGATAAATTTGTGTGTCTTAAATTTGGTTTAAAAATGTTTCAGTTGTACTGCTTACAGGGATATTTCAATTGTATGACAAAGTTTTTCCATTTTTTAGTTGAAAATTGATATTAAAAATCTTAAAAAAGCGCTCAAAATTAAACGACCCAAAAGTGAAAGGAGCTCTGGTTCGAGTATAAAGCAATTTTTTAAATATCTTATGACAAAATAACCACTTTATTCTAAAAATACTTTTTAATTCATTCAAGCCAAGCTAAATTTTTTCGGTACATAATTGTATGAATGAGTCCAAGTTCAGGATCCGTTTCGCACAATTAACTATGTCATTTATTACAAGAAAGTTAGAACATTATACAGCACAGTATACTTACTGAGTATTGCAAAAATATAAGAAATGAAAAGGTAAATCTGCCAGATGCACAACTCGTGAAAACCTCACCACCCCTCGAACGTTATTATCTATTAAAAGTTAGAAAGCTGCTCTCAAAAGAAGAAAAGAGGTAGGAATGCTCTTCCACTAGCTGAATCACAAAATATTTTTGGCCTCGTTTTGGGTAAATCACCTTTTTATTTTGGTCAGCAATATTAAAAAATTAATTCATAAAATGGTAAAAACTGAAATTTTTGTGTGGAAAAAACTTGATGACTTTTTTTACTCGTTAAACAAAAATTTGAAGTCCTAAAACTTTTTGAGTTCCTACCGAGCGTGCGGGCTTGACATTAAATTCCGAGCTTGGCCAGGTCAATCGCGGTTACTTGGTCAGCCTGACTCAGAGTGAATGCAGCTTATTAAACAGGGTTGTATCTGGTCAGTGCCTTATTGGGCATCATGCTTTAAGATTGGGTATAGTATAGTATATTGCACTATAAAAGGATCATAATTTACGAATAAGATTGAAGTAGAGAGTTTGTTGTATCACTATAGAACCCTGTGGTCTACGTGAGTCTATATGGCCGACACCCAAACTAATCTTATCATAGTAAATGTTTAGATGAAAATTTCAAATATAATTTCTTTAAATATTTTTATTTTAAATTTTGTATCATATCACCTTCATCCTCTCATGTAAAATGTTACATTAACTCAGAAACAGTTGAATTAACTAAGCATTTTGCAATGAGTGTCTCTTAGGCTGTTTTTGCTTCTAATTCATGTAACATAGGGATGGCCAACTGAGGTGCCCAAAAGTCGACAGCGTGCTGACGTTTACAACAAAAATTTCGCGCTAGTATGTGTATAAATGTGTGTAGGAATTCCAACGTAAAAAAACATGAGTATAAATGTGTTTTGTCTTTTCCAACTCATTTGCGCACATTTGTTTTGTTTTTGCACGTTTGATTCCGACTGGGTCTCTTGCATATTCTTCATTCAAACGAACCAACGCATAGAAATCAGCAACTGCACGGCGGGACAAATGATGGCACGTTTCATAGATTGTGACCGCGGGAGGGTAAATGGCCAACCCTAATGTAACATTTTCCATTACTTTTAGACAAATCACATGTTTTTGTTATAACTGGGCGTTTTTCTTTTTATGCGATATTGGAGCGATTTCTCTTAAAAAATTTTGATATCACAAAAGATTTTCTGGGATTATTTTGCCTTTTGTTCTTGGGCCATTCAAAAACTCTGAGTAAATTCTTAGAATACTAAGGTCCCTTATATCTTGATTTTTTTTTTTTAAATGGCATGGTTTCGGCTTACTGGTGGCGTCCGGCTTACTAAACGTTAGAAACCGTCAGGTGAGGAGCATCAAGCTATGACAGTTTACTCGCAATGCATACATATAAACCAAGTGACGAAAAGACAAAAAAAAAAAATTCGAGCGTGAGTCAAATTACACTTTTGATGATGATAAGCGTAGCGAATTGTATGCAGCGGACAATTGGGTGGGATGAGTTCGTATTCCTAAAATGTACTTTTCCGTTCGCCATGTTTTTCTATACATTGTTGGTGTTGTTGTTGTTGTTGTTGTCATTTTCGTGCACTCTTATTACTCATTGTCAGTGCTGTGTTGTTTTTGTTCATAAGCTTTTTTTTTGAATTGGGTTTTTTTTTCGCTGTTGCACTTTTCTTTGTTGCTACAATTTTTTGTCATGGTTGTTGCTGTAATTTTCCCCGCACTTTATATTGTTGTTGTTGTTGTTTTTTTTCTAATTTTTTTTATTTTCAGTTGCTTTTTTCGCTATTGCGTTTTTTATTTCGCTAGTATTTTTTCGACTTGTGGTCGTTGTAATTGCACTTGGCTGTTTTTGTTGTTGTTGTTGTTGTTTTGGCTAAAATTGATATCTGTAATTTACCCTGAATGCACGCTGCACTTGCATGTCAACCCCGCCAGACGCACCCCTTATACTTTATAGCGCACACCGCCTCTACCTCCCTCTTTTTATCGTATATTCTACGCCCACTCATTGTCAAATGGTTTTTCGTTGCTCGTATTTTTGTATGGTAGTTAAGATTTTTTTGTATCCACAAAATGCATTTTTCGTAGCTACTTTTTTGGAATTTATTTTATGCACTTTTTTTTGTGTCATTGTTTTGCCACGGTCGCGAGATTTTATAGTTGCAGGCGTGCAGAGTGAAGTGGGTGATTTTGTTTTTTTCGTCGTCGGACTCGGGTTAACGTACAAATTGTCACTGGCTTGCGTGGCTCTTATGAGGCCATGGATTTTGTCATTATTAGTATTTTTTTTTTTTTGTAGTTATGCATCGTTTGATGAAAAAAGCCCAATGAGTGCAAAAAGAACAATATAAACGAAAAAATTGCTATCATGAAGAAAATGGAAAATTTTTCGCAATTAAAATTTGTTTTATGTTAAAAAACAAAGTATCTACACTTTATTATTAAAATATCCCAAAATGAATGATATTAACGTGTACTTTTGAGAAATAAATAAACGTAATAATAACACAGGGTCACTATAAATGAAATTTGATGTACGGAGACCTAGAGCAGGGAATTATGGACTCATAATCGTTTCTATAATAAAATTGTCTATTCACTAGCGATGCTTTGGCTCTTGAGCCCAGATCGTTTGAGAGCAAACTTTGTAACAAGTAGTGCAATTTCTTTAATCCATTTTTTGCCTTATCCATTATTTTCATAATGAATAATATCGAAAATGTCGATAGAAGAAGAATAGTATCGAAATAGTCGATACATAACCAATAGTATCAAATTTTCTGCAAAATACATCAAAAAAATTGATAAAAATCGATAAAAATCAATTGATATCGAATAGTAAGGAAAACATCGAAAGGGTAGTCCCCAGTCACTTTCTGCATACAAGGCTTCAGGATTTCATCTTGGGTGGTTTTCAACACTAAAATGTGAAAAAATTTGAATACTCCAGATCTTCATTAAATTGTCAAAAAGGCTATTGCTTGACCCGAAAATTTCTTATTGATTTGTCACTGTTCTCATTAGTGATTAATTTTATTTATGGAATATATGTATTTCTTATGATAATGGAAAATCCCCAAACTTATATTAAACTAACAAATAGCACATGGAATTTTGAAATAAATTCTAAGCATACGATCACCCCAATTATTTGTGACTAATTTTAATTATTTTTTAATTTTCCAAATGAATCTGAGTCACTTATTTCTAAGGGCTCTCACAAATTCTTTATATTTTTCTTCCTAAACAGAAAAATGAAACCTGCTCACCGTCTGTCTGATTGACTCACAGTGTCGCAGTGTTACAAAAGCTTCCGCGGCGTCGATGAATACCAGAAAATTTAGTTCAGAGATTTAGCGCGGCATTTTGCATTCGCGGTTTGTTGCGGCGCAATGAATCTGATTACAATTGTTATTGTTGTTGTTTTAGCAATAACAACAATACAATGGCTTTCTCATACTATTCGTATGCTGTTTTATTTTGTTTTTTTTTTTCATTCTTGTTCCATTGTCTTTTCTTTAATCTCTGCCGTTACTGTTGCTGCTGCCGCTGCTGAAGAAGATTTTCATCAACATCGTTTCCCGGTTCCATATGGCATTCATACGCGCGCTACCTTTGAGAATTTGCACTCTTAATGTGATGTTGCTGTTGTTGTCGATATTATTGTTGCAATGATGGTCAAGGTCATGAACCTGTTTCAATAACATGTTTCTTGTTTTTTTTTACTCTTTTCTTCTTCAATCGCAAGCTGTAGGAACATTGTTGCTGTTGCATCGAGCATTGAATTTAATACGAGGACGAGTTTCAGGCAGCAGCAACTGTTGCAATTCACAATTTATATATTGCAATTGATATTGTTGCGCAGCTGATATTCCTCAATTTCTTCTTCTCATTTGCATCTCTATATATACTGGAATGCACGCACATAACTCTTAGTTCTCTATAATGTTCATTGTTCACTGTCTCTATTTATTAGCTGGAGTGCCAGGTGTCTGCTATATAAGCAAGATCCAGGCGAAAGTACTTCTCTGTCCTCTAATTTTATTAAATGGAAAAGTGTTTCTGTTCTCGATAAATACATTATAAGTATAATTAATAGTTGGAAAAAGTGAAAAAAACATTAGGGCCTGTTCTGATTCCGATTTAGTTTGGAAGTGGAATTGTCTAAAATTGAATGTCAATCTAATGGTCGGAATTGGGTTTGGTTTTTTTTTTTTTTTGAACTTGAGCTGCATTGTTCCAATAATTTGACAGACTTTCCTGTTCTGTATAATCCTGAAATAAACTTCCAATTTCAATTCCGTTTCCGAAGCAAATCGGAAACGGGATCAAAACACGTTTGATTGTTCGACAAAAAAAAAAATTATTTGACACGGCTTATCCAGAGAATACCTCACGCTTACGCTAGTATATGAAGCTATTGTATTTCCAAAAGTAATTATCCCTATTAAGTCAATTCTAATAATATGTAAATGATTGAATCTATTTTTTTTTTTTTGAATTTTCAAGGTTCATGTTTTAAGTTGTTTGTGTGAAAATATGTAATAATTATTTTTTCGATATTTTTTAACAAATATAACTCTTGAGAAAATTGATAAAAAAATTTTATGAAAACCAATTTATTTTTCTCTATCGCTTTTATATGAATTGTATGGATTTTTCGAGTAATAGAATGAAAAATTATTAAAGTGGCAAAATTGCAAACTTTGACAGAAAAGAAAAAAAAATTATGAAATTAATTACAGGTGCTGAAGTTAATAAGAGAATTCCCTTAAAGAGAGGGAAACAGGTAAGAGGTATTTGTTCCTTTCATCCTCTTGGAACAAAAGATATATGGTAAATTCAAAACAGAAGAGCTTAGCCTTCAAAACTGTTTTTCTCTAATAACTTTAAAACCATAAAAGATATCGTATAATTTTCAGCATTTTTGAAATGAGCATTGCCAAATTAAAGGAAATTGTTACCCACTTTCAAGAAAAATCATCAAGCACATATTCAACATTTGTATTGGAGGTAGACGTGTCCATCACCCGATTTTTTTCATATTCACAACTTTTTGTTATTTCAACCTAACAAATACAGTGGAACCTCTTTAAGTCGAACCTCGATAAGTCGAAATCCTCCCAAACTCGAAAAAAATGTTGTGTTCCCTTCCCTTCAAGCCCCAAAACCGCCATTGTTCGAAATCTGACCCCTCTATAAGTCGAAATAATTGTTGAGTCCCTACAAGTAAATTCGGTACATATTTTCCCTCTGTAACTCGAAGAAAAAAATTTGACCTCTGCATCTCGAACATAACAATGTTTGAGTTTACAACCTTTACAGCTCGATTATTTAAAACGAATTACCTCTATAGCTCGAAGAAAAATAAGATACCAACTTTAAGAATATGCCAACAATGTACATATTTAGTTGAAATAAATCTTAACCTCTACAAGTCGAATATTTCCTGACAAAATTCGCTTAAGGCGAAGTCCTCCATAAGTCGAAAACTCTATTACTCGGATTTTTTGGCGTTTCCCTTCAAGTTCGACTTACAGAGGATCTACTGTATATGTTCCGATTAAAATGAGTCTAGCGCTATTATTACTATATATGGCCACCGTTCCATACAAACCCTTCCACTGTGCGTCGTCAAGAATCACAATGGGGGTTCGAAAATTTATAAAAAAATGTCACGCGATTTATATACTACAATAGCGCGTACGCCAACTTTCACATGCCAGTATCCCTTTTGTTATTCCAGTAGCTTGACCTAATGGCTCCATGATGGTTTCCTGTTTCATCTTCTCAATTAGGTATGTCACTTTTTTTTCTCTTGACAAAACGAGTAACTGTTTCTAGTAGATTTTATATTGAGCTACAGTCAGCTCACTAACATTTTTGATTAAAACCCTGTTATGCACAAAACTTTCGTATTTCTAAAACAAACGTTCTAGTTCAATATTTTATATTAAAATTGAAAAATATTGTTATTTATTACTCACCCATACTATGATATATTGCACTCATCGACGCCATTAAGTTGCCGAAAATGTAACGAATTTCTCTCTGTCTGTTGTTGTTGTGGACAAATGACAACCAACAGCTTGAACCAAGACAACACTGAATAAAAAGCAAAAAAACAAAAGTGCACGACACGCAGCTCAGTTGTTTTCAACCGCGACCAACCTCAAAGCGAAATACATTGCCCTGTACAATGGGACGCACTGAAGACACAAAATAAAAAAAAGCCCGCAAAAACCTAAAATGTTCAGCAAAGAATCTCGCATTATTTATTTATTTTTATTTTTTATTTCATTTTTTGTGTTGTAATAAAACAAAGCAGCAGCAGCCGCTCAAAAAAAAAAACAAAAAAATATGTCCCGAAATTTAATACAACGGAAGAAGCAGCATGAAGAGGAGAGGCAGCGAAGACATTGAATGTTATAGAATTCACTTCACTTCAGGAGTGCAGTCGCTTTAACTTTTTTGGTGTTGCTCAAACTGCCGATGTCAATTCACATTTTGTGTACAATATTTATTTTTATTTTAAATTCTTTTATAATTTTTACATTTTAGTGTTTTTTGTTTTTTTTTTTTATGTCACCTAAAAACAGGAAGTAAAAATTCGCTTTTAATAAAAACGCCAAATGGAAAATTTCACAAATTATTAGTTTTGTTTTTTTCTTTTTTTTTCAAACGGTGACACACGCTACTGACAAGGACACGCGCCAGTTTGATTTGTATTTATTTATATCTTTCATTTTTGAAATAACATAAATTTCACGGAATTTGCTTAATTTATCTGATATGTATTTACAAAATCGTGCGCATTGTTTTTAAGTGCATTTGTGTGCAGTCTCAAAATAAACAAAGAAAATCTTTAGCAATTTTTTATTTTTTATGTAGTTTGTTTCGTTTGTAGACTTTTTGCAATCATAGATATTTTTTTGTTTTCTTGAAATTCCTCATCGCTGACTTAAGTGCGTAATTTTTATTTATTTCACCTTATGTAAGTAAATAAATTTACTTGCATAGCTTTCATCAGCGCTGTAAAAGTTCACATTCGAATTTTAAACTTTTAAGCATTTTATATTAGGCAAATTAAGCAAGCAATAGTATTACTAAAGTTGCATAAAATTTGAGTACATATATACTCGTATGTTACTGGCCAAATTAATCTTTAGAAAAAAATAATTCTTGCTAGGCCAAACTAGTTCATGTGAAGCGCGTTAGGATGAAACAGCTTAGCCAAGAATAAACTATTTACTTTAGAGTCTCACTCCCAATTTTTATAACGTCCAACAAGGGCTTTGCTAACACATCAGTATTCGATATACTATAGTAAACCGCGGTAGGAGGCCGCCGCGAAGCCAATGCTGGACATGGACATTTAATATGCATATTAAAGGATGTGAACCTTGAGGTTCATCCTAAAGCCGGTTCGAATGAACTAGTTTGGCTTAGAAAAAGCTAGCTTAGCCGGTTAGGAGACGTCCACTAATTACGTGAGGTGTTTTTTTGAAAATTCGGATCCCTCCCTCCCCTTGGTAAGATTTCGTGAGATCTGGCGGGTTCATATAAATATTAAATCATTAACGGACACAAATTGTAAAGCAGAAAACTTTTTGCTGACGGACACCCATATAGACTTAGATACAGGGTGAACCAAAAATAAAAACCAAATTAAATTTTACACGATTTCTTATATGTTGACCATCATTAAATTAACAATTCGGATTTTTTCTTAAATTTTGAAATTTTTATTTTAAAGTTCTAGCAATTTAAGAAATACATTGTAGGTACATCTCATATTAATTACGTACACAGTGCATTTTCGGAACATTTGTGCTTTTTTCGGTACATTTGCGTCCTGAAAAATCGTCGTCAATACATTCGGTACACTTGGCGCATTTTTAGTACGTTTGGCGAATTTTCAGTACATATTAATGACTTTCAGTCAATGCAAATAATCGCAATGTGTAGATTTTGTAATTTAATGTTTTTGAGATGAAAGAAGTGAGATTTTGTAGAAAAATTTCGTATATTTTAGTAAAATTGGGCGTTCAAGGCAAAAAGTATATTCGGCTAATGGTTTCTATGAGAAATTAATTATTGTCACTCATACGTCATGTTAATTGTATAAATAAGTACACTAATAGCATGAAAGCTAATTTTTACTTGGCTATTTAATCAATGAAAATCATGACAAATCAATGAAAAAAACATGAAGATTTTTGAAAATAAAATTGAAGTTAAAATATATTTTGTGATGCCAAAGAAATAAACTTATAAAACAGATTTAAGATAAAATATTTATGTATATTTTGGTTTTCGATTTTTGGTACACCTTATTAATTTTGTAATTTTTTTGTAGCGCCACATTTTTAAGCGTGGCATAAACTTTTAAGTAAAAAAATAGAAAATAGTCAGGTTGATCAGATTCACAAAACCCAATAACTAAAAAAGATTCGAGCTGTCCGTTACTTTGGGTTAAGGAAAGGTTCGCAATTGAAGCTTTAATAATATAACTATTTTAATTTTCTTTGTGCACCATTCTTCAATTAAGTTGAGAGGTAGAGATCAAAAACTTAAGAAATGACCCATACATTTAAATTTCTTAATTCTTCCACGGTAATATCATTCAACCTGATATATTTACTTATTTATCAATGCGATTTCAGTTTAAACATGGGTGAGTATTATGTTACGCCTAATTATTTCCGGTGCCATATTTGAACGCCATATTTTAAAATGTACAACAACCACACTGACAATACTCTCCTCAACTCAACTTCCCATTTTTGTCCACAAAATTAGTTAGTGCGAATTGTGGTTTTTGTTTCGTTTACTGCGCTTTAAATTTTTTTTATAAGAAATTTGTTTACTTTTTTATTCTTATATTCGTAAATAAAACGAAGCACAATCGTCAACCTTCGGAAATTGCATATTTTGGATACATTAGTTGCATTCGACCGACCATATAACCTTCTAATGTACGAGTGTACACAGTGGTTTGGACATACTTTTAAATGGCTAAAATGCCATTTTTTGTTAAAATTCAACAATTTATGCAAAAATCAAATATAAACAAAAGTACAATTTAATGAAATGTACATAAAAAAGAGCTAAATATTAAAAAAATAAATATTAAATTTTATATTTCGTAAAACTGCACAACAATAATGATATTGTTGTTGCTGTTGCTGTTGCTGTAGCGTAATTGCACTTGCAGAGGTGGGTTAAAATTATTTGTCGTTGGCATTGACGTAGAGGAGGGCGGCAGGGGTGACAGACCAACAAACGTGTATGTATATTTTTTTTTTGTTCATTCTTGTTGCTATCAGGCATAGTATAATGTACAGCGTGAATTGTTAATTAATTTGTCGTTGGTGTTAGTGCTGATTTATGTGTATTATCTTCAAAAAATTGCTGTTTTTATCAATGCATTTTTCGTAATTTTCTTGTTATGAAAATTTCATTTTGTAAAAGAAAGTTTCAATGTCAAAAAAATATGTAGAGGCGCATAAATTAAGCGAAAGTATGGCAATGATTTAAAACAAAAAAAAATTAGATTTCATACAAAATCTTTAAGAAACAATAGAAAAAATGGCAGTATCGATTATGGGGAAATATGAAGTTTGAAAGATAGCCAGCCGATCAAAAGAAATGAAAAGTACTTGATATTTTGTTTTACACTTTTTCTCTTAATTTCGATTAAAATAAGTAAATATGAAAAACTCTAAAGTGCCATTAAATGAAACTGATAAATAGCGTTCAGTGTTGCCACATTGATTTCAGATTGAGAAGAAATTTTGCACAAAGAGTTATGAACTACCGTCAGTACTTTTTATGGCGTTCAATGCCTTAGTTACATTAATTATGTATACGGTGGAACAGTGTTTTTAAGCCCGACAAACCACGATATATGTAATGCTGAAAGCGGACGTTATGCTGATCAATTTCGCTGAACTAAGTTCTAGTCAATCACAAGATGACATTTGCTTTTTTAGGCTACAATATATAAAAATTGATCAGAATTTAGAATTATAATACGGTTCCTTGAGCACAAGTGTACTCGCGGTGTAATATACTCCCAGGTTTTGAGTTTAAGGTGGCAAATATCACATCGAGTTTTTCCATCAATAGAATCGGCTGAACTCAAACTAGGTACTTCTAGAAGTACTCTAAGTCCTCGAAAACAAACTTCGTTTTGCTAAGGACATATCAACTATACGTTGCAAAATATCGTAGCACTTCTGTTTTTCTTTTTGAACTTCCTGATAGCAGGAGACAGCAGTTTTGTTCAGCTAACGACTTACACCTAAAGTTTTTTCATAGTTTTAGATTTACCAAATTTTCATGCTGAGACACTTTTAGATTCAGGCCTCACTACATTTGGAATCATGTTATGACTCTTTATGCACCAGATGCATTTTTATTAGTTGTAAAATCTACAGCAGAATACATATGTATAAGCTTTTTGGAATACAAACTCACTTCCGCAGAACGGCTTTATTCTTTGATAAATGTTTCTAAGACTAGTTCGAGAATATTTGGCGAGTCTACCCTATAAGGTTTTCTCTTTAACTTTGCACAACATTAAATAGACAATATCTGCTTTATGTATATTCGCATTCTTTTTATACATTTTTTATCTTTAAACCATTTTGTGCGAAGATTTTTCCAATATTAGGTTCAAAGTCGAGTTCACTTTGCTTTTTATTGAAAATGAAAGACATATGTATATACCGAGATGTCGTCTGCAAAGGAATGAATTGTGTAAGTGATCAAACATCGATAAGATTCAGAAGTATGATCGGGGATAAGATCTGTCAAAATGTAAAATTAACACGGGTATGCTCGGCATTGAACGAGCAAAGAAATCACTGACAATATATGAAACTAGTTTTGATACAAGGGCGGGAGGAAATGCACAAGCACACATTCATCGAGAAAGTGAAAAAATGGATTCGATATTTCGCTGAGAATTGTCATCAGTTTACAGGTAGAACGCTAAAGAAGAATGAAGGTTCTTTCATGCCCCTGCTGATAATCACTTTATATCGTGTTTCCGATCTGTATCAGTTTCTATAGATCATAATTTGGAAAAAAATATAAGCAAGTAGTAAGAAATTCGTTGCACACGATATAATTTACTATATGGATGCTTATGGCGATCTCTTATCTATAGCTCATAGGTTGGTTGACATCACCTGTTTTTGTAAGCCAGTTGGATATTGAAAGCCAACAAATGACAATGGAAAAGTTCCACTAGTATAGGATATGTAAGAAAGCCAAGTATAAGTATACTTCCTTTGTTGATATGCTATTACGCTCTTAGGCTTTGCTTATGTTGAGGATTGCAAGTATCTTCAAGGATCAAAAGAAAATGGTCAGTATTGTCGTATACTTACTCGCTATATATTAGCTGAGCATATAAATTTTTTACCAATATTGCTTTCTAGAAGAATAGCTTTACTCGTTTCAGCCGGTTCAGTGAATTGAGTATTCACTTTGAAAGATTGAATTGACGATGACATCTTATGTGTTATTCTCTATAACCGGAACTGTAGCCACCTTCGAGTTAGTACATTAAATTTGGAAATTGCTTGTCCAAAGCCAATATGGGACTGTGAAGAATAAAATCACCAACAACATAGGATCACTGCCTTGAAATAACTCCAAAATTTGAGAGATTGAAATCTTATCATAGGTTGAAATTCAGTCCAAATTCGAATTGTTACCGAAAGGAAATGAGACTGGACTGTAACCTTAACTCAGATGGAGTTAAGTTGAGGAGATAATAATGCCATAATGTGATTTCACGTATATGAAAATACAGTGCTTCCTCGCGTATCGGATTCTCAACCAATTATTTGTGGACTAAACTAGAAAATATGGCTGATATGCTTTGGATTGAAAAATTTCATACCAACATTTGTAAATCAAATTTAATTGCAGTGAAGTGGCAACGCTGCTAGCCAGTGAGAATATGTAAGAAAGAGAGGACAGTACATTTATGGAAGTGAGTGAAAAAAGAGAGGGAGAGAGAGGATAACATAGAACGAACGGAAAATAACATGGCAAAGGCTTAATTAAAGTACGGATTTTGTGTGGTTTTTACTTAAAATTCAATATAAAAATTTCAATAAAATTTATATAAAAAACTGTATTTAGTATTAAATTGAATGGTTCACATGTTGAGTCAAAAATTCGTAGAAAGAACAAATATTTTTGCACGTTTTGAAAAAATTGAAACTTTTTTAATTTAAAATTTTTGAATTTTGTAGATTTCTTATATTTTCATATAAACGTCACTAATTCACATTTCACTGTTTCAAACGCAACCAGCTCAACCACACACCGCTGTTTTTACAACCCTTTTGATATATAGCCCCCGCCCCCCTTTACTGCACACTCATTGCGCTCTTGCGCTGCGTTAACATGTATGGAGTGTCGTCATCAGTAGTTGTCGCCGTTTGAGGATTTTAAGTTTTAATTGATTTCACTTAGTATTTAAAAAAAAAAATTAATTTACAAAAAGAGATTTTCTTTAGAAAAAAGAATTAAATTAACTTGTGTTGGATTTTCGAAAAAAAAAACTTGGACAAAGCACTAAAAATTTGTTCACTACTTTTGACTATTTTTTTGTTTTAAAGTTGGTATATAATTTACACAATAATTTGTTGTTGTTTTCGAAAAGAAATCACTAAAATGTAGCAGCAACAGTATCGGTGGCCAAAGTGTAAAAAAATATCGCCGTTTTCTTGTGTTTTTTGTTATTGGAATTTTATTTTTTTTTTTTGTTGTTTTTGTTTTTCTTGTACCGCATCCACTGTCACTATGGACCGACGACGAACTACGAGCTACAGGCGACAGTCAGCGAGCGAGCGTACGATGGTGCGAGCGAGCTAGCGAGCACAAAAGCGCAAGCGAACCTAACGAATAGCGTCCGCAACGAATAAAAATTCCTCCATGTGCTGCACCAAACGAACGAACGAACGAATGTCAGAACGATGGATGGAGCGCGATGCTGTTGTTGCTGCTGTTCAAGTCAGTATTGTCATCGTTGTGGTGTTGGTGCCGCTCAAAAAAAAAAACATTGCCAAAGTATTGTGTCCAAAATGCAACAACAGTGGAGCACCACAGCAACAAATACCGCTGCAATTTTCTTACAACAAACGAAACTTTTTGAGAATCTTAGGAGAAAATGGCAATGGAAAAATTATGAGCGAAATTTTGAAAGAAAAAAAAAATTAGCCAAATATTGAAAATAAATAAAAAAATTCTCTCTCTCTGTCTCTCTTGTAAGTTATGTAAAAGAGCGTAAACATATGTTTTTCCTTACAAAGTGTACAAGAGAATGAATACGGAATGAGTGGATGAGCGCCAAAAGGGACAAATGCCGGTTAAATTCAACGTAACCTTCATTCATGCCAAATGCAACGCTACATTCATTTTTATTTTGCACCACACCCCCCGCCCCCCTTCACTTTTTTTTATCTCTTCGGTGTTTCACTGAACTGTGCTCTGGCTAGAATATTGTAAAAGAAAATTCTAAAAAAAAATTATTACATTGGGAAAATTTTAAAAATATGTCGTGCACAACTACCAGAATGGCAATGACGACAATACAGCGTAAGAGTAGCAGAAGTAACAGAAGAGCGATCTACCGACCACTAGCTACAAAATGCATTTTTCTCCAGCTGGGTTGGTTTTTTATTTTTACTTTTCTGCTTGTTTGAGTTAAGCTCCCTGTCAAGTCGAGTGGCTTTCAACGTGACTCGACAACAACATCAACCATTATGACGTTGCACAGTGTCATTTTTAGCAGTTTATTGAAACCTATGTACATACACAGAAACAAACTGGGTTGTCTATTTTAGGATTCAAAACATAACAGTTATAAGGAAAAATATAATACGTACTCCATTTTCAATTCTATGATTTTATTTTGCAGAGAATTCAAGTGTTGCTAAGTGGTAACAGCCGTTGTAAAGAATTCAATACTGAATTGTTTAATGTAACGAAACGAAATTATTAAATCATCTTAATTTATTTTGTCGCCTATAAAGCAGGTCCTACTAAGTACTTGCAATGCGACTATGCCAGCGCTTAATCCAGTCTTCCACACATTTTTCGTAGACAGATTGAGGAAATGCTTATAGGTTCTTCAGCTAATTTTATGGCTTCAATCGACTAAAAACATCTCCATCAAAGCGGTTATTTTAGCTTCAGGCACAGGTAAAAGTCAGAAGGGGCCATATAAGTTGGTTGTAATAATCGTTAAATTATTGACAAAAAGTCTGGCACAATGATAGCTTTATGCGATGGTGCATTGTCGTGGTACAAAATTCATGAGCTATCCGTCCACAGATCTAACCGTTTCTGGCGGACATTCTCAGGCAAGTGCTTCAGAACACCTAAACAATGTCCTTAATCATCGTTTCGAGGTAATAAAATAAATTTTTAAAAAAATAATTTTTTTCCGTTTTTCTTCGATATATTGTAGATTCTTAGTTTTATTGAAAGCTTTACGAAATTATTTGTTTTTTGACACTTAATTGTGTCCTGCATTTTAAATATTAAATTCAATCGTTCTTCTGAGACTTTCTAGTAAACTCGGCTGCAGACATTGAATTTATTTGATTTTTGTAGATTTTTTGGATAGGCTGGATTCCGTTCCTACACAAAAGTTTCACTGAAAGTCAACGTTGTCTCACAGCCATCGTGGTTTTTAAATTACTTGGTTCAAGTCGACCACTGCTATGCTTACTTCGTGCGTTAGGCTCTGAGTCAAAGTTATGGACCCTAAGCAGCAAGTTGTACACCCCTCAATTTCACTCGTGAAGAGACCACTTCAATGTACAATTAAAATTGGAGTTTCGGTTCCAATGGAAGTTTAACGCATAATTTAGCACAGTTGCACTAGGTCTACCAACTGAATATTCAACTTAATCAGGACCTACTGCAATAATTTGTATGATTTTACAAGCCTTTTTTACAGAGAAGAAAGTTTCAAAACCCAATTTGTGTTAGAGATAAGGACCCAATGCAAAACAAAATGTATTTTGAATTAGCTTAAACTGTAACGTGCTCATTCCCCATTTGATTACTTTCAGATAACTCATTCAAACTCTAATCTTGTATATCCTTTAATAGAGTACCCTACCGCTGAACTTACCTTGGTGTAACGCGCACTGACCCGGATGCTGTTGTGGAAACTTCTTTCGAATTACACCTTTTCGTTAACTAAGTTTGAATAACACATCTCCGTTAACTTCGTAACCACTTCTGAATCGTTTTAAAATCTGCTATCCACACTCAGTAGCAGTGTAAAAAAAATTTCTTGTCAAATCAATTCACATAACGGTACGATCGTTGTATATCGGCGATTTGGCTTTTAGCAAACAATTGATTCTCCTTCCATGGTCGATGTTTGTGTGTATGTTGAGATGCGGTTTTCAGGGCTGTTTCAGCATAAAAGGAAATTCTTTTGTCGCAGCAAAATTTTCAGCAGTGCGAAATATGTCGTCAAAGTATGCGAATTTAAGATTTCACTGAATTATGACACTGTATATCCTGCCACACAATATCCATTTAGTTTTATTTCATAATTCGCTATCAAGGGTCAATTTAAATGACAAAATAAATCAAGTTCCATATGCTTCAAGGCAATACATAGACTCTTGTTCCTCATAAATCGATTTTTTTGAACTCTGATGTCACTTAACGCAGATTTGAACACATTACAATTTAAATAAAATTTCATTCCCCCACGGATTGCTGATTATGTATGGCATGATATAAAAAAAGAGCTTCTAACGTTTGATTGACCGAATATTCATATTTGTTGTGAAATTTCATAATTTGAAAGCGTTACACAAGCCTAAACTTCAAAGCTTACAATGCAAATGTCAATAATAAGCTACTACTGAGACACCCTGTATTTATATTATCACATTTTTAATCATAGTTTTCTAAATATTTTGATGTTATTTGCATACATATACGCAATTGTCCCCTAAACAGGCAATTTCAACTACTGTGCAATAATGACAAGGGGAATATATAAAACTGCAAAAACAACAAAACTTTTTTTTTAACTCAAATATTGACAAAAGAGTGAAATAAAATGAGAGTGAGAGGAAAAACGAAAATTGCATAAAAATTGCAAGTAAAAATAAAAAGTTACCGTGGTGTGCGTAAAAACTCAAATACAAATATCACTATAAAAATTTAAAAAAGAGACTCGCACTCACAGTGGCACACACACGCATACAAATGCAAACAATAAGCAGACCGCATTAAGAGTTCTAAACTTTTTTTATTTCATTAAAATTTTTCGAAGCTTCAAGCCACAGTTCAACTCTTTGCTGTTGTTGTTGTTATTGTTACAATGCATTTCGCATGCAATTGCTGTGCCGCTGCCGCAAGTTGCACATTTTAAATGCGCCGCCAATGCAACAGTAACAACAACAGCAATACGTCCGACGCTTAAAACGCACTCCATTGCAATGCAACGATGACAACAACAACAACTTTTTCATTCACTTTTTACCAGGAACTTTTACGTTATTTTTCGGTATTCCACTATTGTTTGTGTTTTTTTTTCGTACGCAACAAAAAAGGAAGAAAGAAAAAAACAACCGTTTGCCGTCGCCAAACTGCAATTGCAATTGCAATTGCACTAGACACCAACAACGCACGCTAGTAGAAAAGAAGCGAAAAAATTACAACAACTAAAACCAACCGGCAGAACGTAACCGAATTCTCACTTTTTTTTGTGTGTTTCTGCTTGAGCTTCTCGTAACCGAAGCTCGAATGCAACTAAGCGATGACGGCGACGACAATAAACTGAAATTTTTGTTGTAAGCAACTAAATGCATTTTTCGGCTATGGCGATGACATACAGTGGGGCGGTGTAATGAAATAAATTGTGGAAAAGTAGGGTGCTTTAATTTATTACAAAAAAAAAAACAAAAATATGAAAAACCAACAATATTCCCAGACGGCCCCTTGCAACGAACTTAAAGTTCAACTTAAGTGACAGCAAAATTAGAGTGCCGCTGTTTTGTTGGATTGGAGTATAGTAAACCGCAAAATCGTACTTAACTGATTTTTCGAAAAAAATTATCAAAAATTTTAATAAATAATATAGTAAATGTTTTAAGCACTGGCAGATAAATCTACTATCAAAATAACCCTGATCCCTGACCCCTGATTTTTTTAAAATTTTTTTTCTGTTAGTATACAACAACAGGACCAAAATTTTTTTATCAAGCTATTTAAGCTACATAAATTTTTGAAAACTAACCCTTTTAACGTTTCTTTTTCGCGAATAACACTGGTCTACAGGAAAAAAATTTTTTTTGGCGCAAGGCTCACAATGTTTTCTTAGATATTTTGAAGTCGCTGGTTCTGAAAATGACCATAGTTTCCCCCCGCCTAGCTCTGGTTTTCGCGATATTCTAATCTAAAAGTGCAAATACCGCAGTTTTTCAAGGTTTTAAAGGGAGTATTACATCGACAAGTAATTTTTATTTATGAAACCATTAATTGAATCCGAAAGAACTACTCTTTCTCTTCAAAATACACTTTGAATTATATATAACGATATCTTTTTTTTCGCCGAGATACCATACATTAGGAACAGCCATTCATGCTGATAATGAAGCCATTCTGAGAGCGTGAGAGTAAATCGATTTTAAAAAAGAAATTCAATAAAGATTAACAGAATAGCCGATGAGAGAGCAAATTTTCTTATGACCTTACCTTATTGTTTTTTTTTTTGAGAATGCGAATGAAATTAAGGACAATTCTAATATTTAATAGCATTCATCCTCAAGAATGCTTTTTCATATTTATCCTTTATTGTGTAATTCGACCACTGTGCGACGATGTCTTTTTCATATTGTTGTTGTGGTCGAAATTTTTGCCATTGTGCGACCAACGATGAATGTCAAAAACAAAACAAAAACGCCAACAACAAAACTAAATGCAAAAAAAAAATTTATACGTATGCTTGTGTAAGTGTATTTTACACCAACACCAAATGCATTGCATTGCATGTCATCACAGTGTGTTCGTTTCTGTATATGTGCACTGAATGCACTTTTTTTTTTGGAAACTGCCATGAATCGTTGATTGATGTTAAGTACGTTAGAAAAAAAAATTGGGGTATGAAAGAAGGGGCGGAGGCATTTTGGGTGCCAAGTCGGATACCTGAAAATATCACATGTTTAAAAATACAACGCCACAATACCAACCCCTAAAATATGACACACAAAATTGCATGGCACGCAACTAAAACAGTGCATTTAAGGTTCGTTAATTAAAAACAAAAGGGAAAAAAGTTAAAAATTATAACTACTTTCGTGCAAAAAAAAAAAACAAAAAGAAAAAGAAGTAAAATATTTAGCTAATGCGATGATCAGAGTTGCCATGCGAACTTTTTGCATAATGCATTTTTTTTAAAATTATGATTAAGAATTTTTCGCCTAAAGAAAGTAGTAAATAAGCACAAATTTAATGAAAAAATCGATCAAAAATTAGAAGGTGAGCAAATATTACGCAAAAAATCTGCTGTAAAAGGGAAATCAGTTTTTGGGCGTTACTTACTCATGACGAATGGCTCAAACTTAGACATTCTTTTTACAGGTGAGGCTTACGTTTTATTCTTCATACTTACCTTTTGTGAAGTTTTTCTTTAAGTATATGTAATTGTCTTTTAGACCAAACCCACATTTTAGCTTCTGCGGACCAATTAGACCAGTAAAGATATTGTTTCTATATAATCAGAGTGGCTCAAGGATGCAACTTTGGGAAAATATTTAATTTATTTATGTCTTACATATGTGTTTGATGGAAATTCGCAATGGCGTAGGCTTAAAGAGGTCGAAAGACCATTTTTTGTCAGGGGTGTAACAAATATTTATTACGATCTAAAATAATTGTAATTAACGATTTCTATATCCTTAAATCAATATTAATCTTAATTTGACAGATTTCCACGTTTTTTATCACAAGCCATACTTTTTCGATGTTTTTTTTTTTTGAAAACATCATAAATGTCGATATACATACATATGCTGAAAATTATCAAAAAACACGATAAATGTCGGAAATTATCCAATAAAGCGGAAAATATCGAAAAAGTCGAAACTTATCGAAAAACATCGATAACGTCGAAAACTATTGAAGACAATTTAAAAACATCGATAAAGTCAAAAACCATCGAAAAAACGATTACAGTTGAAACCTTTTGGAAAGAATCGATAAAATCCGAAACTTATCGAAAAAATCATGTTAGCTCTAAACTTCTCGACAATTATTGGAAAAAATCGATTCATTTTAGAACTGATCAAAAAGCATCGAAAAAATCAATACGAGTTGAAAACTATTAAAAAAGTTGAAATGTATCGAAGTATGTTCTTCAAAAAGTGTCAATTCAACAATAGAAAGGTCAAAGAGTACCGCAGAGTCTGTTAGCGCTTCGCATAAGCCGTAGAGCAGTGTATAGTTAGGATTATTTTAATTCTAAAAAGTAGAAATACAAAATTACGATTATTTTTGATCAAAATATTCAAAATAACGAATATTTTTGAATTATAAAATAAAAATCAGTAAATTATAAGTTATGTCATATATTTATGCTTCTCGTTAACAGAAACTATATACTTAAACTCAAATTTCATGTTTTCCTTTATAGCGATTTTTTTGTCCTCAATTATTGGCAATAACGATTATTGGCTGTATACGATATAATTTGACCGAGTAACATACGTAGATTTAAGGTGTCACAAATTTTGTCAGTTTTGGTTTATTTACTCTAAGTTTTACTTTCAAAAAATGGCAATGAAAATAATCAAAAAAACATCATATACCGTAATCTTAGAGGCCAGAAGAAAAATTTGAATTTTTTGAGACTAATGAATTTTAAAAAAAATAAAAAACACTTTTCTGGCTTCTTAAAATGTATGAATTTTAAAAATTTCCCCTAAGAAACTGTATTAAAGCTCTGAAGGTGCAATGAGCCTTCCCACCATCCTCCACGTCAGCTTCAACTTTCGAAATGAAGAATTCCTTAACCATCTGACTACAAAAATCGCAATTCACCAATGTGGCATCCTTTGCTGAACTCAAACTTGTCGACACAATTTTTTACTGCTTCTAGAAGGAATTGGTTAACAGCACTTTCTGTTCGGTCCACACCACTTAATTTTTTAAGTAAAATGTTG
Source organism: Meiosimyza platycephala (assembly GCA_963662105.1). NCBI lineage: Eukaryota > Metazoa > Arthropoda > Insecta > Diptera > Lauxaniidae > Meiosimyza > Meiosimyza platycephala. Next base: position 90,665,455 of record OY759209.1, on the reverse strand, counting down.
CTTTTTGGAATTTGTTGGAATCAAAAATATTCCCATCACTTCATCTTATTTCAGTTCTGTTGAAATCTGAAAAAAAATATAAAAAAATAATTATTTATAATAAAAAGATTTTGGATTTATTTGTCGGAAATTTAATATTCGCCCATTTGAGAGATCCTTTTTAAAATCTTAAAAAAAAAATTATATGTTACATACTAAGCAATGGTTAAGAAATGATAATACTTAAAACGATTTTAAAAATACTACCCAAGTTTAAAAACAAAATAAACTTATTTAAATTATTGCTTTTTGAATGGATCAGGCCTACTTAACTTTTGAAATATTTTTTGCATAAAAATTGTTCGGTCAAAAAAAAAGTTTAAGTTTCCCATAGAAAAAAGTGCAATAACCAGTACTTTCAGTTGTTTTTGCCATCTATTTAGCAGAGTTTCAAAGTTGTCCTTTACAAAAAAAAAAAAAAAGCAAAAAGTTGAAGACAGGCCTCAACGGCAAAATTGAAAAAAAGAAGAACAAAACTCAAGGACTTTATTGGGTTAATTGTGAGCGATAAGAATCTCTGTGCGATCGACACAAACCACACAATCATAAAACCAGAATTGGTGACAACACTACAATTATTAATTTATGTAGCAAAGAATTTTGATAAAAAAAAAACATTCACATATCCACCCTAAAAAAAGGTTAAACAAAAAAATAAAACGCTAAAAAATGCATCACGTCTGGTCGAAAAAGGACGAGAATAAACAGAGAAAAAAACAACAAAATCCAAAAACTGCAACCAAAATTGAATGCAGTTTTTAGACAGACAAAATTTGCAAACTTCAGGCAGATATTTTAAGCAAAAAAAAAAAGAGGTATAACCAAAAAAACGAACTCCGCTGAAAGCATAAGGGGATTAAAACAAAAACAAAATCTACATTCACTGCTTTTATCTTGAAGATGCATTTTGTAGACACCAAGTTGGATGATTTTGAACGCATCTTTTTTCGCTTAGCTTTGATTTAAACGTCGACAACTGTTATGATGCATTTTGGTGAATTTTTCAATAAGGTGAATATGTATATACAGCGGTTATTCCATAAGTAATTGGTTGAAAGTTTATAAAAAAAAATATTGCACAAAAGTAATAAATGCGAAAAACGCATATTTAAAAAGATTTTTTTAATTTTTTTTTTTTTGCATAATTGTCAAAAAAACTTCCATATCAAACATATCATATCAACACAAATGATGACGCGGGTAAAATGAAACAATAGTGCAGAAACTCAATACGTAATAAAATAAAATAACAGCGCAAGTGACGCGGATAAAAAAACACAAAAATAATTCAGAATTAGATGACGCAATATAAAAATTGTGTAGTTTTTTTCCTCATAATCTTACAAGGTTTCTGTAACGTTTCAGAAACTTTTCACATCAAATCAAAAGGCGGACTTCAGAGAAAGCTTTCCAAAATGGAAATGAAAGACTTCTGAAACGTAACTAAAACTTCGTTAGATTTCATGTGAAAGATTTCAAAATGGCTATATGCCGATTGTGTGTATAAATTCCACGTGAAAAGCAAAGTATATGTGATCCTTAGTTCGAAGAACTAATTTTGCTTAAACAAGATTAATATTTGGAAGTTTTACTTTTGGAATTTACCCCATGAGAAAACGTACCCAAACTTATCATCACTTACAACCGATAGCTCCTCTCCTATATCAGCATTTACATATGTAGTTACTTTTCGATACCAAAATATCTTCGAGTATCAAGTAGTCAACAATTTCATAGGTTGGGAGTTGGTCCCTTCATAGTTATTAGGGACAGGAGTGCAATCTACTTATAAAGATCATCTTTTTCCCTAGATTATAATTGCAAACTATAAAAACTATATACATATATAGAAAGCTGAGTTGCATAATTACTTTGATATAAGATGCGTCCTCTTCAGCTGAAGCGTACTATAAAAGGATGCAGTTGATTATGGAACTTGCGCTATGCAACTGTGGTGAGTTTAACGCGGCACATGAGTTAAATTCTGATATTCTGAGCCATAAGTTTTGATGTGTTTGTGAGTAGGTACAAATAGCAATCTCATTGTATTAGTAATTTGTACTCACACCAATACACTCGTATGAAGCGCGGCTCAAAGAAAAAAGCATGCGAGCATGAACTTTAGAATTGCACTCAAGCAGTTGGTCACTGCTCTTGGTTTTTGTTGTTGTTGTTGTTGTCAGCCACTGTGCATGCAAATTCTGAATTGCAATGCAACTCAACGTTGCATTGAACTTAAAAATGCATTTCGGCATTCGGTTGTTTCGACTGCAATTAAGCGTTGTTTCTCTTTTCGTGTGCGCGCTCTTTTTTTTCCCCCATTTGCCGTGCGCTCTTAGCGCAAGAAGCTTAGCTTTAGGTTTTTTTCGTAGGCATTCAAGCGCAAATTGAGAGCAAGGTTCGACTTGAAAAATGCAATTTTTTGTTGGTTTTTTTTTACTTTTGCCAATATCAATTTTCTGTGTTGTTGTTCATGAACGAAGTTCGTTGTTTTATTATTCGTGAAAATGCTGAAAAATTATGCTCAAGGTTAATGTGGCTTTATTGCACTGACAGCAAGCGGCAGCAACAAAAAGATTACTCGACACTGTTAGTTATTAGCGTTACCTTAACGCTAGCAAAGAGCTTTATTTTGCAGCTCTGACCTATGTAATAGATAGGTATCAACTAATAAATTGTAAAAGCTTATGTAGAAAAATTACAAAAAATGTGAAGGTTAGTCTCTATCTACATACATATATCTTTAAATATATATGTATATATTTTTTTTTGGAAGAGAATCTAATCTTCATATCAAAGTTATCATGAAATGAAACATTGTTGTGATTCCGATGTTTTAATTATTCGAGTTGAATATTTTAGTTCCATTTTCTTATCTGCATTGTAAATCACGTTTGCGCTTCCAACGTCTTCAATATTTGGATCATCCCTGGATAACCACAACACAGTTTCAACACCCTTTTATTTAAAGTTCAATGTCCAAAAATTACAGAATTTTAACAGATTGTCAAATATAGGAGTTTATCTTAAAGATAATCTTTAGTGCATTTATAAAATTGTGTGAACTTTGTACATTTTAAAAATCAAGTCGGTCACAATTTCAGCTTCAGCTTTCGACAGCTTGAGGGTACAGTTTTACTTACAATTTTTCACATATTATTAAAGTAAATCCTTCAATATCTATCCAACGACATAAAGTATTTTGTGCGCAAGCAAATGTTAAGAAGTTGGACTGGATTTACGCCCATTGAAGAAAAATTATCCACAATTGCTAAATAGGTAAAGATAATTACAGTCTTCAGAAATGTTGTTGGTCTTAGCGAGATCAACGATTGCTGCTTAGAAACAAATTCCATCAAAGTGACCTTTGAACTCTAAATGAATAAAATATCTAGAACACAAAGGTCTCTTCAAAGGTCGTTGACAGGTCGAAGAAAAAAATGTGTTTTTTATCTATCCTCAAGACAAGTTTAGGCACAAAACTTAACGAAAATCATACAAGGTGAGCCAGGCTTCGGTTCAAGATATAAGTTAAAATATTATCTAATAAATATAGTGTATCTGAGAAATCGCTTTTTATAGAAAGCTATCATGCGAATGATAAAAATCGAATCTAATAAACTCATTTTTCGGAAGCTTTCTGAATTCGTGTATGTCCATCTTTGACAACAAAAAAATCCTCCCCAGATTATGGCAGAAAATAACATCTAGGGTATGTTTTTGAAATGTATGAACTCATCATACACACAAACATATATCTGAAGCTACTCAAAAATTTTCCAACATCCGTTAAGAGAAAACTGCCGACTGTGAACAGTTCTTGGTTGGAGCCCACAACAGAACTCGGATCTTCATTGAAAAAAGCTTCATTCGGTTCAAAAATTATCACCGTTCTATAGGGAATAACATGTTGTGGTCATCCAATTTCTTGATTAATGCAGATGATGATGTTCCACCATCTGGAAGATAAGATGAAAGAAAATCCATAAATGAAAAGAAAACGAGCTTTAAATACTAACAACCATCATGGGTCCTTAATATTCTAAATATAAGTACCCAACTAACAACAGTTTTGGCTACAGGCTCAAAAATAACTTCATTCAGAGTTGATGGGCAGAAAAAATTATCAACTTAGTTGGTGGAAGAAAAGGTCGAACGTCAATTTCTTCCTTGCCAATATTGTCCCGACGCTATTCAGCAGTGACCTACATAAGTCCAACACTACTTTCAGAAGCAAACGTAAAAAAATGTTTGACAATATTTTCCGAATAATTTTTACTAACCGATACGTCTATGTCGATTATTACGATTTTAACAGAATTTGTGTTGAGCTCACGAAAACACCTCTTTAGACGTATCAGTCTTAAGGTAGATGCCACTTTTCGAACTGAAATAAATCTTAAAGTATTTAATTTTAGTAATCGGTAAAATTGTTACTTATACGGAGATGGCTATCAAAATTAAATATTTCCACATTAGCGGAAATTTTTTTTTTTCGTTTTGACGATTCTACATCAGAAACACTACATTAAGTATGACACCGTTTTTAGACTGCTAGAAACGACTAATATCTTAAATAACGACAGCCAAATCACTAAATTGTTTCAAAATGTTATATGTCCATTTGAAATTTAGCTTTCAAGAATTTCAGAAGTAAAAATGGGCAAGATTTTGCCGTAATACAAGAAAAATTTAAGCGACTGTAGCTACTACAGCTATTTAAGCTTTAAATTAAGTAAAAAAGCATACATACGAAGCTTATATTGAATTAAAAGCTTTTTCTCAAAGCATATTTGCAATACGATCCATTATAGCGTTAAATTTGTCTTTTGAATGTATTTGATATTTAGGAAAAAATTATTTAAAATTTCCAACGCACAAAATTTTACATCATATCATTAAAAAAAAATAAAAATTTCCGTTAAAATTAATATGTGGAAATGTTTCAATTTAAACGCCTAGTCCTTAAAAAATTGGCATTAGTTTCATCGCTACAATAAATATATTGTCTGTAGCTATTTGGCATAGCCTATAAATTAAACCATTAGTTGACCAAATTTGCAACTTCAATTATTAAGCGGATATGCTGCTATTTCTACTGCCGCTCGCTGCCGTTCCTGTTGCTGCTGCTCACCTTCCACTTACATCCGGCGTGATATTCATTTCCTACTTTTATTTGTTGTACTCTCGTATCTACAATACTTCCACTTTGCCAGAAACTTGAATTCGCATTAAAAGCTAACAGCGTTATGAGCCACCAAATAAAATTCTTGCCAAACTTCTTTCTATTTAATGGGTGTTTGTTGTTTCAATCTCACGGTTCCACTTCAACTTCCGTTTTCAGCATCTCAGGTAAACACCAACAGCAGCAGCAACAACAACAACTGAATTAGCCCAGAAATTGTTCTTGTTATTAATTTAGTGGGTTTGTTCTACTATGAGTGCAGTGCAGCAGGAAGCTATTAATTGTAGCTTTAATTTCACTGTAACTTCCGTTTTAAGCGTCCTAGGTAAACAGCAACAGCAACAGCAACAATAAAATCAACTGAATTAACCCACAAAGTGTTCTTGTTATTAATTTAGTGGGTTCGGACCGCTAAGTAGTGCAGTGTCGTGCAGTGTAGTGTAGTGTAGCAGGAAACTATCAAATTGTATGCGCTAAATGCTTTAGTTTGACACTCTCTGTCAGAAAACTGGAAATTTGTTCTTCATTTTAAATTTTGCTCTAACGGAAGATGAAATTGCCGACTGGTATGCGTTGTGGAAGTTAATAGTTTTTATGTAAAGAGTTCATTAGAGTTGATTACAGACGTTCGATTTAAAGGAAGCTTTATCGGTATTTACCAGAGGCATAACATGATTCGCTTGCTTTTCGCTTCATAGTAGCAATTTACATATTTAATTAGTAATTCTTGAAATATTTTGCCAGCAATTTTTAAGTAAACAAGTCAAACGCCGCTGCCGAATCAGAACAAAGTACTGGTCAACACACATACATTATCGAATTAATTGAAACATGTTAGAATAAAGAAGAAAAATTGATGATATATTAAATCTAACGTTGAAAGATAACTATAGTAAGACATGACTATACATAAGACATATTTTTGGTTACGTCTACACTGGCTGTAGGGCTAAGGATTGTTCGAGGGCTGTCTGTTAGAGTAGTGTGCAGCCATTAGTTTCAAAAATTGTAGAGAAAGCAAAGTCCTTCACTAGTAGATCTCTGATCGAATCACAGGCAACATCAACGTATTATAATTTATAACTGAGCAATGGTCTAACTACAGAGTGGATCTGTGCATTCGACAGAGCCGAAAGTGCGCCTATTTCGAAATAGAATCTGAAATTGTAGATACTTTCATTTTGCAATGACAGTGTATGGAGACTGACTATAGAAATGATCCTCTGAAGAATAGTCTTCCTTGAGTATCTTTAGGTTCTCCATCTTGAGGCCCAGACAACTTTGGTTATGAGTTTTTTCAAATTTTTTCCTCAGCGATCCTAAAGCATCCCCAAAAATATTTAAATTCATCACTAAAAAAGTAAGTGAATTGTTGCGCTGTGTATACAGCGTGGCTCAAAATGACCTTTATTGATCAAATTCTGCATTTCCGAGTGAATTATAGCTTTATTTTTAGGTACGCTATACAAATGGAAAATTTCAATAAGCTTAACGTAAAAGCATTCATCTAGCAAATCGTGATCATTTGCTGCCTCGTACTTCCTTGATCCTTCCAACGCAATTTCCATGAACTTTCAACTGCACCTGCAACTACTCTTCAATTCTCCCATAGTTTTGATTGTTAACGAAGCCATTTCATTGGAAATTAACTTTATCGCTGACAATTTTATTGTGAAAAAATTCCCCAAGTTTTGCTTATAAACTTCTGAAAAATTATTTACTAAGAAGGTAATTTTACGCCACCCTGTAAGAGTATTTATTTCGCTTTTGTAAGTATTAAAACAAAACCTTTGCCTTTAGCGTATAATGCCCCGCCCAACGTCAAAAGCTCCCGCACTTTACGCAATCATCTAAATAAAACAAAAGTTAAAAAAAAATTGAAAAAAAAAAAATTTCAACGCACATATACGCGGATTGTGGATTAATTGTGAAAAAAATAATGCGAGCAGATAAAATAAATTTTTAATGCCATGACAAAAAAACTGACAAAATAAAAGAAATCCAAAAGCAGATTTTTTTTTTTTTTATTTTTTAATAAAATTTTGCCAACGGCAGAATTATTTGTATAATGAACGAGCCGACGAACCAACGCACTTTTGCTGGTGCGATATGTGCGGTGACGAGATGACATGTGGCGGGTAGGGGCGGTATACGGTGCTGTAGTAACTAAATAGGTCTTCCGCAATTTTTGCACTGAGTACGCAATTTTCGCCCGGAGGTTATTTCACTTTTTAACACCATGCACTCGCTGTGGCTTCAGCTGCGCACTTTACACCCACGCATTTTATAGCTCGAATTTGCACCCAAATCCGCACCGCACCGCCCTGTACCGCACTGTATTCGTATTTTTCATATTCAGTTTGTATTTTATTTTAACACATTTCTGCTGACTATTTACTTGCATACATATGGTTTAGTTTGATTTACTCTTTGGCTTGGATTGGTATTTTTTTTTATTTTTTGAGTTATGAAAAAAAGATTAAACATAAATCCTTTGTTCGGCATTTAGAAAACGTTAGCAATATGACGGCTTTGCTATAGTTGCTAACACATTTTTAATTTTGAATAATACACCCGATACAATAAGACTTATCCTCGGGTATGAAAACTCATTTCGTTTGTAAGAAGGTTACATTTTTTCTTGAATAGAAACAATTGTTTGATTGTTAATGTACAAAATTTAATCCGATTTGCTGGGATATTGCATGATCGAAATTCAGCAAGTTCATGTAAAAGCCTTAAACGATTTCATATTTCATTCAACTGACAACATAATTGAAAAAATAAACCATACTATAAATAGGAGGCTAAAATAAAAAATATTAAAAAAAATCTTTAGATAAACCCACTTTGTTGAGTATATTTTAGTCAGACATTTTCTAAAATCCCAATCTCTAATTTAAAAAATTATTATTTTTTTTATTTTTCTTTCTGCATATATATGTACATGGAACCGTCCATAGCAAAGGGATCTTATTTTTCATTTTCTCGAAACAATAGTTATTGATATATTGTTTCAAAATACATATAACAATCAATGAATTGAAAACTTTTTCTGATTTTTAGCTTCCCTGAGAAAATTTGTATGGGAATAGATTACTTTCGTCATGAACGGTCTTATACTAAAATGATGTCGTTAAACTGCGCATGCAACAACCATTGTCTGATCAGGGAAGCTCCTGGTTCAAACCCCGGCGACGACATAATTTTTTTTTTATATTTTTATTTTTTAATTTAAAAGTATTTAAAAAAAGAAGTAGAGAACTATATATGTATATATTGAAAATATCTTAAAAACGAGTCTGGATCGAATCCGTTTTATTAAAAAAAATTAATTCGTTATTTATTCTTAACATAAAAGGCAGTTTTCAAGATATTTTTAATTTATACAAATACAGTTCTCTACTGTGTACAGAATGATATACACTCCATAAGACGAATACTGAATGGGATTAGACAGTTGATCTTGGCTAAACAGGGTATATTGAAAAAGACGAAAAAGAAAGTAAAAGTCGAGTACCGCGCCTTTTCAACCAAACTCGTCCACCATCTATTAAAGTTTTTACTTTGTTGTTTTATATCCCTAGTATTGATCGAAATTCTTAATTTTTCATTTTAAAGCCTCTAGATATGTAAGATAAGATTTTTAAGCTTTTTCTAGCGTTCGGAGTACCACGTTTTCTTCACCAGTCTCATCTCCTTTTTTTTTTCTCCATTGCGTTTTAAGTTCCGCTGTATTCACATTTTAAACTTTGAGGTTATGGAGTGTTTGCTCTTTGCATGCAATGGATATATTATGCCTAATTTCCCATACACTCCCACTTTTTCTCTAATATGTTTTTGTGTCACTTTCTGACACAATAGCTCAAATAATAGGCTATACCTTCAACTTTCATACCTCAGAAGCCAATACATCAAGTTTTGGTAGCAAAGTTTTTTCCCAGTATAATCTAATTTTTTGTAAATTTTTATCAGAAGATAATTTTTCAAAAAAATTCGCGAGACTCTTCTATCGTCAACATAAAATTTCATTTTTCATCACTATAAAAATTTTAAGACACATTTTGTTCCACCATATGAACAATATGTACATATGTATGTGGAGTAAAAAAATATATCAATCGGATGATGTAAACAAAACTTTCTTTTTGTAATAAAACGAGTAAACTCCAAAAGAATTTGTATTTTGCTTTTGACGAGGTAAATAAACTGAATGTTGGACCTTCAACTTTTCGAACTGCAAAAAAGTTAATCGAAGAAAGAAAACTAAATACACGCGCGTATGAGTGCAAAAAGGAAAATATCAACAAAAAAAAAATGTTTTCTTTGCATTTAAGAAAAAGCCTTCAGTAACGAATTGAGGAATTGAAATCTGTGAATTATCTGAAAGTAAACAACTGACAATAAAAAATAAAAAAAGCTACTGAAAAGTAAAGCGATGCGATACGAAACGAAATGAAACGCCTGCCTCAACGCAGATGAAATTGTCGTATCGGTGAAGCAGCAGTTGTTCTTGTGTCAACAATTGCACCAAGTTCTTTGGCTGATTCTGAGAGGCCTTGAGTCTCGAATTGAAGTCCGAAATCAAGTCAATTCTTTTTTAATAATTTTTAATTTTTTTTTATTTGTTTTTTGTGCTCACAATTTGACGTTGCGAATGATGGAACGCAACGTAAGGCGGGGCGAATCATCGTAGCGCTGATTAAGACTTTTAAATACGCACAAACAAACTAAATAAGCGAAATGAGCAACAACAACAAAAAAAGCCCCAATATGAAAATAAATATGATGAACATTTAAATTGCGAAATGTGGCGATTGCCTGTCCATTACAGCAGTAAATATGCGTACGTCGCACTTTAGCTGCATTTAGGTATGTACAATGTATTTATTTACATATGTACATACATGTACTTACATATGTAAGCATGTATTTGCTTTTCGTATTCTGTAATTTTTGGTTTAAGTTTTCTTAATTTGTTGTTCTTAAATTTTATGATGAAAAAAAATTAAAAGAAACTAAATAAAAAATTTATATAATAGAAAAAGTGATAAAAGATGAAACGTTTACGTTAGCCCTAGCTAGTGGAGCTATGGTAACCAATGGTAAAAAAAACTTATTTCTATTAAAAAATTGTAATCGATTTGGTCCCATTGAATAAAAATTTTTCATAATTTTAAAACTTTTATAGGTGATCGCTTGCAGGTTTCATTAATGATATTGGGCGAAGAGATTCATGATCAGTGCATAGAAGTCAAGGACTTTTGCCGAGTGAAGTTTGACCTCAAGAGGTTTTTCAACAAATAGGTCAAGCGCTACTTCGAAGGACAGCGACATCTATGTAGATACCATGGATCTAACCAACAACATTGCTGAAGACTGTAAGCGATTACTTATAGCCAGGGCTGTCACGTTTAAAAGAAGCAATTCTCGGCCTTCACAAAAATTAAAAAATGGCAGTAATATTAAAATATTGAATTCATAAAATGGTAAAAACTTCAATATTCATTCATTAAACAAAAATTTAGTACATGTCGCAAAAATTGTTGGATTTTCGGCTATATCAAAAATTTTTGAATCGGTTCGAAACAGGACAAAAAAATTTAAAAAATGTATTTAAAATTTTTATCTTTAACCCTTACTCGGCCTATTTCAAAGTGAAATTTGACTTAAGCGAAAATCAACTGCGACGCCCTCCCAATCGGTTCGAAACAGGATAAACAAATTCAAAAAATTTATTTAAAATTTTTATCTTTAACCCTTAGTTAGTCTATTTCAATTTGAAATTTGACTTATGTACATTATGGGTTCAGTTTCCACGGATCTTGTTTTACCAATTATGCTTTTTTCTTTGAGTTCTATAGCTCGATATACACGATTTTTAGATTTTGAAAACAAATCCACTCAATTCATATGTACTTCTCATCTCAATTTACGCGGTTTTGAGTTAAGCGGTTTTTCAAAAACCTATATACCGCGTAAATCGAGGGATGGGTGTATATCGCTCAGAAGGTTAAAAGCTATAGAAAACTTAAGTTTAAGTTTTGAAGAACTTTTCGTTTAATAGGTTCGTTAAATTTTTTTAAGCGCGTAAAATTAATTTCAAAACAAGCCCACAAAGTTCACAATCGGTTAAAAAAGCTTTGAGTTTTTTCTAGAAACTATGCCATACTGTGTCCTTTCTTTTTCACTATTTTAATCCATATATAAAATATCACGTATCTGACTTCAAATGTGCAATATATATATTTGAGTTCAATGGCAAAAAAGTAGTGCCGTTTTGTAGGTCAGTGTTTTTGCCTTAAAATTTTTTGCTGCCATATCTTATGAGCTATGTAGCTGACAAATTAAAAGCAGCTTATTTTTAAATTTTAAATTCGACTTCATAAGCTCTTTAAAAAAATCTATAAAAATGAACAAAATCCATTAAATAAGAAGAATTTCAAAAAATAAGTTCAAAGTCTGATAAGACAAGGCGCGTAAGAGGCCTACTAATGCCTTGGCCTGCGCCTTGGTAGAATGTTGAGTGTATTGGGTATGGTAGGAAGTATAAGTGCCTATACCGTATATATATATTTTTCGCTTCACTTTTACAATTTTACTGATAATGGCAAAAGTTTTGTGCGTCAAATAAACAAAAAAACGCATTTTGTTGACTGACATTCCTGCGTGATTAAAGTGTTGCTTATTTTTATTTACTTAATTTTTTCCCTCTACGGTTTTCTTTGCCCGTTTTTGTGTTTACGCTTTTGCAGAAATTATAAATGTTTATCGTAAAAAATATTAAGTTTTTTTCTGCGTTTTTTTTTTATAACCAAAACATTTAACAAAATTATCGCACTCAGCAAAGCTCGCATAAGCTGCCTGCGTCTCGACTGTGACTGTGACTGTGCCGATTTGCCCCGCCTTGCGTTTTGTCACTACTGTTGCTGCAGACGCGTAGCGACGAAAGTTTGTTGCACTCCGTAAAATGCGTTGCGTTGCTTTACTTTGGAATTGTTTTTTTTTTACTTCTTACTTTAAAGCAGAAAAAAAGAAGAAACTTTTTATTTAAAAATTTTTTGTAGTTTACTTAATGCCAGACTTTGCCTACCTCAATGCATTCTCGGTGGTTCTTCGCCAGCGCTGAGGGAAGGCCCGCTGTAGTTTGACTGTAGCGATTTTCATGCGCATTTCTACTTCAGTCACTTGTTGCTGCTGCCTTTATTTGTTGAATTTATTAATTTATTTGTTGCTGACAATGTTTGTACAATGATTATGAAGTTTAAGTAGATTTTATTATTTTCTTCTTTTTTTTTGAGTTAATATGGGTTTTTTTCAATTTTTGTCAACAATTTATTTTTATTTATAGGTATTTTTTTAGTTGAAAGAACATTTTTGCAAACAGCACTTGGAGATTAAAATTGGTTTCGCTGTTTATCAGCAAAATTTCTTGATAAAATTATAAACATTTTTCTGTTGAAAATTAGATTTCATGATTTATTAAGGCTATTTCTAGGAAATAATTATGTTGATTGTGTTGGATCCAATTATAAGAGAGGTATGCTCCCTAAGCTACAAATTTTATTAAATATTATTTGACAACTTAAAAGCAAACAAAAATCGATGGTGCTTTTTTCAACTAGGAACATGAAGCAGAATATCGCGGGAGAGAACATTACCTGGAGACTACGAGTAACAAATTTTACTCTAACTATCATTACATATAGTAAAATAAAACAATATAGCAAATTTTGTTCCAGAGGCACAAGTTACTCTCAGAAGATAATCCTGTTTTGCGGAGAAATTAGGTTAGCAAAATATATACCATCCAAAATTATGTCAATATCTGAAGCCTACTTTCTTATAAAAGTTGTAGATAGTACCAAAAGTTATCTTTCCAGATAGTGGAATAGCTTCAATGATCTGTTCAGTGTCAGCCTAAATAATATCCCTGGAGTCGTCTCACAATTCTCTCTCCTGGAGAGGATATGAATTTTATGGAACTTACTTATACCAAATAGTATTTAAGCTAAGTATGCCGTTAGCGTTAAGCCTAAATGGTGCCTTAGCGCATAAGTACGGTATGTTGATATTTAGAAAACAGCTTTTTACATCCAGTAAAATATGTTAAATTTCAAACTGCACTTCTTCCCAAACGTTCTTCAATTTTATGTTTCAAGAAAGTTCAAAGTTCTGAATGATTGCCAAGTATTTGGTTTTATTCCATTGTTATTTCGTCGATCCATTTATTTTAGAAATTCTGAATCTGTTGACTTTGTATATTTGCTTGAACAGCACGAGCATAATTTTGTTTCGGTTGATAAACGAACCTTATTTCAGTGTTCAGTTTCAAAGAGCGCCAACTCAAGTAGCTTGAAAGAAGTTCAGAAAGCTATTGCAGTACATCGTCGGCATACCTACTCCATGATCTATAAACCTTTATGAATCCATAAAAAGCTCCACGGCAGGGGGATATAACATCTCCTAAAGTTATATCTCTGGTTATTTATTTTCAACTTGATGTGATGTGTTATTTCCACTGATGTGATAGATGTCAAGGTAAACTTTTGAAAGGAGATTGTTCACAAATTTACCATAAGCCAAAGAATAAATAAAGACAAAATTGTGATGATCTGTTGAGAACTCGAATAGAACAAAATAGATGGGACTGATGATCTCATGAGAGAACATCGTTCCTATGAAATAGTGCACATATATTTCTCAGTGTTCGTGAAGGAACTTTTCTCAACGAATCGGCACATTACAACTATTTTGTCATAAGGTACAGAATAAAGTTCAGCGTAATAATGATAGTACAGAAGGTCCACCATAATAAATCGGTTCAGTGCCACATTTACTTTCCCTGCTATATCTAAGAAATTTTAAAAGGCTTGACCAAGAACTTCTGCGCAATGCTTCATAAAAACATCATGTAGCCCCCAAATAAAATGCCTGCGCATAGTCTTCAAGTTTGATATACATATTATTCTCATTCTGCTGTGTTGTTGCTCCAAACAAATCAACAGTTCCCTCTGCAATGTACCACATTTCCTCAGCACTCCCTTCTCCGCTCTTCCTCCTCCTACGTTCTCCGCATAGTTTTGCATGCGTTGTTTCGTTCTGTAAATTTCGTCTGGCTTTTGTTTTGCTCTTTTTCGTTTTGGTTTCAGTTTCAGTTTCGGTTATGGTCAACGTCGGCGTCAGCACCGCCAGCACCATCGTCAACAACATTACCAGCTTTGTCGTTATCAATGGTTCAATGAACGTGCGCCGTTTGACGACTACAACGACGACGCATCGTCCAAGTTTTCTTTGCATTGCTGTCACGTGACAAACGAACCGCACCGAAATCGAAATCGAAGTGACTGACGACGACGACTAAGCAAAGCAACAGGAAAAATAAACAGCAAAACAAAATTTAAAGAAACAACGAGACAAAAACAACAGCAACAACAACAAAAACAAAAATACCGAACTCATTGCACGATGCCAATGACCAGAGTACAACGCAGATGAAGGACCTGCATCAGCCAAAAAATGTTTGGCCTTGGTCAGGGATTTGTGAATTCACATTCACGAGTGAACAGGCGGCAAACGTACAAGCGTGTTAGTGTAGACGCTCGACTTTTAATGGGATCATTTTTGAGTTTGTGTGTGCGTTGTCCGTTTATACTTCAGTCAGCCTTTATTTAATGGTTTCTTGATTATTACGCCAGAAATTAAATATTGCAGAAATAAAAAATTTAATTCGTGTCAAAAAAAAAAAAAAACTCAAACTCTTTTATTTACCTTAGAAATATTCAAGTATAGTTGCTCGTATTTCGAATTCTTTTGATCGAATAAGAAGTTGAACTGTATGAACTGAAAGTCTAAGTCAAAGAAAAGAGTATTGTATATTATATCAACAAAATTTATAACAATTTTCAGAATCATAGGCAAGAATTTATCTTTTGGTTAGGTAGGTAGTTATTATTCAATACATCAATTCAATAAAACCATCTAAGCCCCCAAGGTTTTGGTAAAGTGACGCCACTGGTCGAGCGTCATTGATTTCCTTTTCAGCACTAAAAGCAACGAGTTGCTTAACAAAGAAACCCAAAGATTACACAGGTCTGCGAGGTTATTTTATTGGGCAGATGGGGGTCATTTCCGAAGGAACTTTTTGCACTGAATCCGATCTCAGAATTCGTTAATCAATCACGTCAAAATTTTGATATATTTGGCATGTTTGCCTGCTTTTCGAAGATGTGTCCAGCCTGTTTCTAATAAAATGTATCCTTTAGTGTCATCTAACTTCTTTAAAATTAGCTTCCGAATGAACATCCATAATGTTTTCTCGAAAAGTTTTAGCCTTTTAGGTGACATGAATTTCAAACCATGATCCCCAACAACCCAATAATCTAATAAGAACTTAATTTAAATTCATTTGGATGACATATCCACAACGAATAGGAATAGAAAATTTGAGCAATTTCAATCATCAGCATTTGAAAATTATGTTTCGAACTCAAAACTCTCAAAACTATTTCAATCGAATAAGGTTTGGTGGATTTTTGTTTTTAATTCATAGGCTTATCCCTCTAACCCGCAAGAATGCCTCAAGGCATTCTTCGAAAAATTCAAATGTTCTCAATAATTATTTTATTTTAGAGATGACGGTGCCTTGAGAAACATACCTAGATATGTCTCTGAATTTATCGAATTTCGAATTTCTTCAATAGTTTTAATATTTTTTATTTAAACTGATGACAGTGCCTTCAGAGACCACCGTCATCAGTTTAAATAAAAACTATTAAAACTATTGAAGAAATTCGAATGTTTCGATGCGTGCCTCTATAAACGCTTGCGGGTTAGAGGGTTAAAACTTTGCTGTTACAGTGGCTGAGAAATTTAATTTGAATAACTTTGGATTAACAGAAAGAAGAAAAATACTTAAGCAGTGGATTTCACTTTCACGATGGACAATAATACAGGCCGACATTTTCCATATCCTGAGATTAGACTATAGTATGTTTCCGAAGATTTTTGGTACTATTAGTTGACATATTTGAGGTTATGTAGCAGCGTGATTCTTTTTTTTCAAAAATCTATGTGTGGGGTCTTTAATTAAAAGTTTTTTTCTTTCAAATGCCGTTGAGTTTGCTTAAATATTTTTTCTTTTCGCCGAGATATTGAATTTTGAAATTTTCATGTTTTTGATTTCCCAATGATTTCAAAATGCGATGACTCAACGAAAAAAAGATATATTAGAAAACTCAGCGGCGTTCGTTAAGAATAATATCAAAATAAAATAATTATATTACTAAGCATACTGTTCAGTAGAGTGTGTGATAACATCAAAAAAATTACAAAATCAAACAGCAAAAAACGGCTGAAGTAAAATAGTCAAACCAGTTTCATCCATTGTAAAATAGAATCATCAGTGACCTTGGAATCGATGCAATGAAGATTTTCTTAAGCCTGATATTTTCGCTTTTATGTAAATAGATTTGTTGTGAACCCAAGCAAATAAATAAACATTAAATTTTTTGTCCCAAAAGTTTTTTAGAATTCTACTGAAAATGAATATACTAAAAATTGTGCGTTGTATTTTCGTACCTTTCAAAGTGCGAATGTGCTGGAAAAAGTACAAACGTATTGGAAATATCATCACTGGTTGAGTGGACGCTGTTTCCCGCATGTCAGCAGCGACAGCAACGCAAACCGTGTTCCTGACCTACACCACTGCTGATTATATTGGCGCGTTATTCATTCAAATGCTGAACGCTTATTTTGGTTAGCTGGTATGACGCAAACAACCGAAATTTAACGATGTCGTCCAACGTTGAAGAAATATAGCAATGTACGTATGTACACACATACATTCATACATACATATGGTTAACCAAATATTGAGCTTGACGAAATTTTGTTCAAATTCGTTGCTTACATTCAATGGTGTATACATGTACAACTAACATACATATGTTGTTGTTCTTGTTTTATTTTCATTGCTGCTTTTCGGCGTCTACCATTTATGCGTTGTTGTTGTTGCTATTTATATTAAATTTTGCTGCTATCCCAAAAAGTGTGCGATAAGTAGGTTGCTTTCTTTGTTGGTTTTTTTGTTTTTGTTTGTTTTTATTTAAAATTTTTGGCAAATGAAATGGTGAAATATCACAAGTGCTTAACATACATAATTCCAATGAGATCTTAAGATTGGTATAACTTTTGTATGTACATATTTCTGATAAGCTGAGCAGTAAACTTACAATTAAGACCTTTATTGTACTAACAGAAACAGGAGGTTCGCATATAGAGAAGAAGCTCAGAACCCCAAAGGATATGAATTTGCCTGGGTACTTATTTATGGTCTGGAATAAGCTATAGCAAATTCGGTTTCCTCGGACATTCCACTTTTCACTTTTGTAAAAGACAAAATGCTCTAATTTCTGCATAAATAAAAATGCGCCTTTATTGATTCAGAACCTTTTAAACATTTGCAAAAAAGTAAATTGAAAAATATTTTATTGCCAAAGGTGGTGCATTAATACCACTTTCAAGTAACCTTACAAGTGCTTATCAACGACACTATAACGACACCCTCCAACCGCTTACCCCTGCAACGGCAACTTCATATGTTGACAGCTAAATTACCAAAAACATAAGCTTCACTACTGTCACTTCCATACATCCATTGCACCCTCGGGGGCACATTCGTGCGTTCATTGGACGACTTTGAGATACATACGCCACGACTGTCGCACAATGGATCATTTTGTTACAATTGATGGTAAAAATCTATTTTGGGACGAGTTGATTAACATCTATGTATTAAGGGCTAAAGATATTGAAACTTTTAACTCATTTGGATATACAATTTGATTTATAGAGCTAATTAAAGTTAAATGATTTTTAAACTGAGCGAAAAATTCGCTAATTTTTCTATTGTTACGATTATTATTGAGAGATTTCATCTGCCTGTATGTTACAAATATTGAAATTTTTATAATGAGCTAGAAATTTGAAACTTATTTAACAAAGACCTTACGTTTCGAGCAGCCATTTGCCACGCCCAATTTTAAATAATGTCATACAACCGAGAAAAAAAAAGAAGGTCCTGACTTTTCACATTCCAGAAATACGTGAGGTGTTTTTTTGAAAATTCGGACCCCGCCTGCCCTTGGTGAGATTTGGTGAGATCTGGTGGGAAGTGAGATTTAAATTATAATTTTTAATGTAAATTCTATGCATTAAAAAGTTGACGTGAGGCCACCTCCCCCTTGGTGAGATTTGGTGAGATTTTGCCGGACCCTTATTTTAGCTCACGTAATTAATGGACGTCCCCTTATCTGTTCGAATCTTCTACATGCACAAAGAAACTACCATAAATACAAATTTTTGTAATGACGGATATTTTCTATTAAAGGTGGGGCGCCTTTAGTTTAACAGCTACTGTAGCAAAAATATGCCAAAAAAAAAAGTCAGATATCTTCTTACAAAAGTTATAATTTTTGCCATTAGAAAAGTAAATACGAGCCACTGTGCGCCGTCTGTCTATACCAATGCTTCTAACGAAATAACAGTAACAACAACAAATGTCAGTGCATAAAGTAGCAACAATAACAACACTACCAAAAACAATACGGTCCCCAAATGAGTTTGAATAGCTTAAAAAATGAGTTAAATACAGCTCCCACATAAGCACACACACATAGATATTTATAAAGATATTTATGCAATTAACCCAGTGGGAATATCTCGAATGATGCCATTAGTGATGATGACGGATAACAAAGTTAGACATTTACTTTTTTTTTTAATCTGAATAAAACCTATCATACCAAGTGCTTACACTGAAAAAATGTAGCTGATAGAAATTAAATTATTCAGGAAAAGAAGAAGCATTTCAAATGTAACATTTTAAGTAATAATAAAATTATGTAAATCTTCAAAGTAAAAAAAATTCATCCAATTTGTAATAAACTGCAGATACGTTTTTATTGCTGTCAATATTATTTATCTCGTTACGTATTTGAGGTATTTACCCCATATTTGCGAGAAATGCATCGATGGATTCTTGAAAAATGTCATCTTAAATGTGCTACTTAGAACAAAATAAACCAAAAACGGCTTTTCGGTAACTGTTTTATTAGTGATTATTAGTTTCCCAGAGCTTATCGATTGATCATGCAGAAATTTTTATTTATTTTTTCTAATTTTTTCTTAGCTGGTGGGTATGAAAGAACATAGTGACTGGACTGAATTGGCTGACATACTTTTCCAAAATTAATTGACTTATCAAAATTTCTCGACTCTTACGCTTTTTTGTCGAATTTCCAACATAGCAGGTTAATATGATTTATATTGATTGAAAATTATCAAAAATGTTCACACATCACGTCGCAATTGGTCGCATATTAAATAAATAAATTTTATTTTTAATGACACTCTCACTATTTTCATTAAAAACAAAACATATTTCATTTATTTTCAATTGGTCATGAAAAGCCACAGTTTCCATTTGGGGCGGCAATCATATGAAACAGTAAAACAAGGTTTTTCTATGCTACGGAAGCGTCAAGTGGTTATGTATGTCGACTTGTCGTTTTTGTCGCTCAATTCATTTCGTCTGTCGTCACCAATGCACCGTAGACGTCTCCAACATTTTCGGCTTTACTTTAACTACCATTCGCTTTCGCCTCCACCAACGTCATCATCATCATTATCGTCATTAACATCATCATCTACTTAAACATTAACGCGTGTGTATGGCTTGACTGGCTCAGTTAACTGTCTGCGTCTGGGCCCGATTCTGGCACTCGGTCTGAATGCGAATATGTGTAGTTGTGTGGGGACCCCTAGCTGAAGTACAGTGGAGAGCTTGAATTTTTTTTTCCCTTTTTTATTCATTTTCTATTTTCCATTTTCCATTTTTTCGTTACATTATGTTTTGGAGGACGTTAACCTCATTGGAGTTGAAGTTGGAGTTGGCAACATTTTGTGAAACATTTTTATTTTTCTTTTTTTTTTTTTTTTGTGAAGTAAGTGTGCAGAGAACGTTAGAATTTTGTTTTGTCGGGTTGGTCGGGCGGTTGACTGACTAGCTTGTTTGCGGGCTTTTTGTCTGCTGGAAAGGTGCAAAGCGCTGAAGATTTGGGTGCGAGAGTGGGTTGTGAAAACAGCTGGAGGGCTTTTGGTGCTTTCATATTTTTATGTTGCATACTTTTTTATTTTAACTGCTTATTTTACATGTATTTGTTAGTTGTTTTTTTCTATACTTTTACCTCTATGTTTGTGTATGTGTGCTCGTAAGAGAAGTGTCGCTGTCTGTGGCTGATGCAGTTAATTGTTTTTAGGGGATTTCCCTTAGTTGTTGTTGTTGTTGTTGTTGTTGTTGTTGTTGGTTGGTAAAGGGCAATACAATTTTAAAAGCCAAAATGTATATTAACTTTTAATTTAATTTGGGTAAGAAAAACTTGAAAGATTATTATGAAATATTACATCACATTGCTATGAAGCTTTACTCTATTTCGAGATGTCGCTAAAAACTTACAAGACCAAACAATGCTCGTCGTATTACGTAAGAAACTTATGTTCAGATGTCATTCTGCTTTGCAACTTTAAAGAACTTTAAGAAAAAAATATTCACTATCAATGTCTGTAATAGAAATATCTTTCAAATAGCCATTTCTCGATAACCTTGTCTCCAATCATATATATTTTGCCACCAAAGTAGAACAGTTTGGAGTAGATTATAATTCGCCCTTATTGCGCAAGACTTTCGAACGAATTGCTATTAAATTTGGTGCAATGATGCTAGGTAATGCAAAATGACACTAAAGAGGAAACGGAATTTTACAAAGTGTAACAGAAATCAAAAATAGAAGATCCGAAATCTTACAAAATTTGTGCAATATAACCCTTGGAAAGTGATGCTAAAAAAACGCACTTTAAATTTAAAGTTCACTTAAAATTTCTTTCATTATATTTTTAGGAACTTGTTTTTATGTATGAGATTCAACCCCATTCAAATGTTTGCCAAGAGACCTCCGAAAGATTTATTTCATTTGAGGTGGTTCCTGAAAAATTTTCAGTACAATTCTGGCTATAACTAGGTCATTGCTAGAATGATGTTTTTTAACCGCAACAGAGTTAACGTTTTTTCATGCAGCTCTACAAGAGCTTTTTTTTGGAGGCCAATTGGCATATCCAAATTTTGAAATTACGTATCCTGAAAACTTTTCACGTAATAAAGCCAAGATTGATCGTATTATATGCCTAGTGGCGCCATTTTGTTGATTCCACATAACGTCCAGATATACATTCTTCGTTTTTTTCTGAATTAGAAACGAACACTACACTCACGCTAAAGATGTCGTATATATTCGAAGGCAAGACAGGCATTAACAATTCCTTTCGTAGCCTTCGTACCTGGGTCTTAAAGCTCTCAAAAGTGGAAAAGGCAAAACTTATTGATTCTTTGACTTATTGAGCTATGACTATCCAGCCACAAGTTTTGGTCCACAATGTCTTCTTGTAAGAACACTATCCGTCAATCTGAAAAATGTTTTGCTTGATGAACATCATTGGTTTCAGGTTTTAAGTCAATTGAATACATTGCCTCGCTGTTCAGTGCCGTGGCTAAAAACGGACAGTGGATCCGCCTTTACCTAGAAAATTACTGACATTGTGCCCAAATGAAAAGGTACTCATTTTCTGTTTCCACAGAACATAATGGGACCCGTCAAGCTCAGGGCCTCGTAGTCCTAACTTAATCTGGTGCTGTCACTGACATCCTCACAACTATTATTGCAATACGGAAACTCCTAAAAGATCTTAGATTTGAGAGCCAATGGTGTATCTTATATTATCTATAAAGAGCGTCGTGAGAGCTTTGTGTTCTAACAGGGAAACATATTTTCGTAACGGCACTTTTGTGCAGGACATATTTTCTCCTACTAACTCACTATAGCCTTATAGCATTCCAAATCAATGCAGCGGTTCTGAGCTTAACTTTCCTCTTGTTCAATCCGTTTACTTGGGATTTCGACCCCTCCACATAATCGACCCCACATAATCCCATGCAATTTCAGCAATAAATCTAATTTTATCTTCAACAAATGGAGACAAGGGCTCGTGTTGTGCTTGAGTCGAAATACAATCCACGATTCTTTATACTTTAAAGAGAAATTGGTAATTAGGGAGACCCATTTTCCACCCGAGCCAAGTAGTAGTACTAAGCCCTGATTTCTGGGCACGTAAACAAACCATAATATCTTTCGGCGATTGGGGTGTACCTGGCACTTTAAGAGTTACACGTACTTGCTAGGGAAGGCTGTCGCTAGCTTGGGTATTTAAACTTTTCAATATCATGATGCCGTCCTCCTCGCAGAAGTTGCAGCTGACTCCATTATTTCAGGTTGATATATTATCATTCCAAATATTTTTACCAGTTTGCAACTTCATTAGAAGTCATCGGCACTTAAACTACGATAACATACACACATGCATATATAAATAAACAATTGCTTTAATATCAATAAGGACACAATAAGGACTTGTAGATGCATTGTGGGCATTTAACGAGAGCCCTATTGTTTTCATTAACAAGCAATATGTCGAACATTCAAAGTCTAATACTTAAATCAACACTTTAATTATGACAAATTGTCATAATCCGTCAGACGTACACACAAGCAAATGCCAAACACAAGCACCTAACCGGTACGTATTCGAGCGCATGCAAGTGTGCCACTTGTGGCACGCTGCAAATGTGCGCTTGATGACCCACTACTCCACACTCGTGTAAACTTGAACATGATGCCGATGCCACAAGGTGTTAGCAAGCAACATTAAATTAGATACAAGCAACAAAAACAACAGCAGTAACACCAACAACTACCAAAATAAACAATTCAACAAATAGACATCAAAATACCAACATCTAAACAGCCAGAGAGAGGCATTTGGTTTTGGCCCATAAAAACAAAAAACATCAACAAAAACAAAAACAACTACACCAACAGCAGCCAATGCATTAGAGATAGATGCTATGATAGTAATGGCATCAGCCAGCATCAGCAACGGCATGGGCAATTTGCATCAGAATAGACAACATACGATGTTGCACCCAACCAACGCATCGCATTAGTTGGCAGACAGTATGTGACCGGGTAAGGAAGATAGAACAACAAGGATGAGGTTGCAAATGATTTTAAACCTGAAGCTGCAAAATGCGGCTGTGGCAGCTAAATATACCACACACACACACCGAACAGCGGCCGCACTAAGCGGCATCTAGCAATGCCAGTGCCAGTGCCATTGCCAATGTCAGAATTAGGAATTTTAAAATTTCAATGCGTTTCAATGTCAGCGCGTGGCACCAAAAATAAAAGCGAAAATTCCATAAAACGCGTCAAAATGTGGATGGGTGTAATGTTGCTATGGATATGACCAAAAGTGCAACTAACCGAACGAAGGTCGTCCGTGTTGTAGCCTCCCTACTTTCCGCCTTCATTTTTAGTGATTCACGCGTTGTACGTCCAGTTTATTTGTTTGTTCTGCTGATGTTGTCGTAAATGGGCTGTTACACTAGAGAACAAATTCTGCAATTGCATTAGAAGATATTGAAAAACATTTCGTGCAGCTTCAAACTTTGTTAGAGAAATACAAGGTAAGCGCCACGCTTAGTTGTTTAATCCTGCCCACTTTTTACTTAAAACGAAATTTCTGCAGCAAATCAATTCAGTGGATTTTTAAGAGAGGTTTTCAAAATGTAATTAACAGTGACCTACTCTCCCAACAGTTCTTAACTCTCCTCTCTTCTCCTGACCTTTAAAGAGTTTGTGTCCTAGGCTCCGTTTAGACCACATATTTCGAGACCTATTTTGATACATTCCAAGATATGTAAAATGCGCTACACTAAAAAATATTTAACCTGGTCAGCTAACTGCTTTTTCATTTGAGCAAAAGAATATCGGAACTATTTTATACCCCCCACGCATACTAGTGTGCTAATCTAAAGTCCATGTATTTCCTACCTTTAAAGGTGAAATAATTTGACGCTTGAAACTTGTCTCATCTTCACAAAAATCTAAATAAGAAAGAAAACTGAAATTTTGTTGTCCCGTTTATTTTGTAATTGTTGCAATTGGCCTAATGCCAAACCAAAAATTTCAAATCAACAACCAAATGCATGGTGATGTTAGGGCGGAACGCTATAACGCAGTGCAATGGATGCATTACACCGACAGCATGCCTAGTGGAGAAGCGCACGAAATGTAACAGGCGATGGAGACATAGAACAGAAGTTGACTGAGAAGTCGACCAAGCTATGGACCGAATCAAATGAAAGTAAAAGTTTCACGACTTATGCCACATCGTGTAATCCATCGACTCACTACATTTCGTTGTACGGGCCTTTTATTCACAAGGTTAACATTTGGCCATTATTTCATTCATGCCCCAGCCCAACATGGACCAACTCTTGGCAGAGCAGAGCAACAAACTGTTGTTGGTTTTGTTGTTGTTGCTGCTGCTGTTGCCATTGAAATGAAATTGAAAATAATTCACTTTCATTCTCGGGATCTTTGGTGTGGCGTGTGCCATGTTTGTTTGTGTTTGTGCGATATTGGCGGCATAACTTGGCAACTCGCTGTTTGCCGGTATTGCCAATGTGAGTGAACTCATAAATTTGGCGGTCAATGCTATAGTTTTAGTATCCGCTAAAATGCTGCATGTACGGATGTTGGCTTTTCTAATTTGTGTGGGATGCTTGAAGGCCTCGAAATCATGCACGTTTCTATGTAACTAAATTAATTTTTAGAAAATAAATTTCATTGCGTTTAGTTGGAATTCAACGTACACACACATTGGTATCTCATTTTGTTTTTGTTTATTATGAGTTTTGATTGTACTATTGATATTTACATTTCAATTGATTGTAATTTGCAGAAATTTGTGCTGCTGTAATTAATATTTTAGTTATTTTACTTTACATACACTCGAGGTATTTCGTCATTGTGGATATACATATATGTAAGTATAATCATTGCAATCCTACAAAATGCTTTTATACTTTTTTTCTAATTTAGTTTCAACAGATTTCTTATTTGTCTAAAGTGAACATTTTGCTGCACTTCTTAAGTTCCATCTTGTCTTAAGGTATATTCCATTTATGCCTTAGAGAACAGTCAATAAAAGTCGTACACCATCGAAGGGGTCCACAATACTCAAAAAGTAACGAAATAATTGTTTAAAGTGGAAAAGCCAAAAAGTATCGAAACACATTGAAGAAATTTATCTAAGTGAAGAAGTATAGAATTGAACAGAGCTGCTTAGTTGAAAGCAAGGAATTACAGGCCTTCCCAATATAAAATAATTTTTCCACAAAATGGAAAAAAGAAAAATCTTTTTTGGGAAAAATTTGATGACATTTTTACAAAATTAAGTTTCAAGTCGTTAAAAAACTTTAAGTTCAGATAACAAAAATAAACGGAATTTTTTCGAAATTTTTCATTTTATATAACCTACAAGGCCCCCGGCTTTGACATGCAATTAAAGGCTGTGCCACGTCAAAAGCGGTCGTTTGGCAACCTTTCCGAAGGAGGATTACATGCAATGTAATAGTACTAAAAGCCACGTTTTGTGGGATATGAAAAATGATTTGATTTACAATAGTTAACATATTTATTTTCTGAATGACCAATTTTTTTTTTTTTTGGCTAGCAATTTAATTTTTAAAATTTTGTACATCAAAAGGAACCCGTAGTCAGTTTTTAGTCCCGGTGCTGTGCAGAATCATGCGCTAGTACCTTTAAGGAAGTCATCCGATCATACTTCTCCAAAAACAATCAAGGTGTCGCATTAGCCGTAAGCGGAGAGCAGTAATGGGAAATAATCGACATATCTACATATATAGGAATAAATGTTCAAATGTCCAAAATTTAAATCCCTTCAGCTTACTTGCCTGTGTATTTACTTTTTGAGAATACACTTAGTTAATTTATTTTCCCCAAACTAAATTTTGAGTTTCACCGAGAATTCCAATCAAAACGACCCTCATTGATATACCCGTTAGAGCAGTTTAACTACAAAAAATTAATAATAACAAACTATCAGCTGAAGTTAATGCAAAAAAGTTAATAAGATTCCATATTGACGTTGTGCTGACACAGCAAAGGAAACTGCGGATAGAGATGGATGAACTGACAAGTTTAAGGTCTCGAAAATATTTACAAATACACAAGCATGCGAACATACATATGTACATATATATGCTACTGACAGCCAGATAGATCGACAGACATGCATGCCAAAAGACGACTTATAAATGTAAGCATGCATTGCATATGGATAAAATTAAAACTAAAAAAAAAATACCAAATAAAAATCGAACATTAAACAGATCATTCGAAAACATGTTAAAGAATCAAAAGAGTGAGAAAAAAATATAGATTTTTTACAGAACGAAACTGCCTGAAGGGGGTATACAACATGAAAAGTCAATAGTGCAGAAACGCAACGAAATTCTTCAAAGTTATGAGGAGCAAAATAAAACATAGAAAATAGCAATTTTTTCCATGCAGCTGAAACGAAATCTTTGCACAAATTCAAATTAAAATCAGAGCAAAATTCTAAACGAAATATGATGACTATGATGGTGATGACGACGACGTCAAATAGCTGCGCCAGCCACAGGTTTACTCCGTACGAATTCGTATTGGTTATGAAATGCAAAAATATATAAAAAAAAAGGAAAAAAGACTGCAAAAATACCATACCATATATTGTACAGTACGAGTGTATGGCAAAAAATGTATCGAATGAAAACAACTGCAAACTGTTTTTCAGCTGCAGTTGCCAGCCACCACAGCCACAAATGCAAAAAACGCACTTGAAATCTGAAATCGTTGGAAATCGGAAACTTCAAAAGTCAAATAACAACAAAAAAAGAAGAAGAAAAAAAAATGGCAAAAGCAACAAAAGGAAAGACAGAGGGAAAAATATATTAAAATAATAATATTGTAATAATAATAAGTTTAGAACATGCAGCGGTGCACCGATGCAGCCAAGTCAGCCCAGGTTGGTATTAATCAGGTACGAGTTTGAGTTAAAGAAAGAACAACTATGAAAATAATTAAATTATGCCTCAAACAGCTTCAATGGCTGTCCATATTTACGTATGTGGTATAAATGTGTTAGGGCCAAATGGTTGTCGTTGTTGTTGTTGCTCTCATTGTATTTGTGTGAACTTTGTAGCTGTCAAATTGGTTGTCATTAAATTGTCACATGATGTTGAGCGCAACGATGTGTAAGAGAGATGTTGGCGAAACCTTACAAGCATCATTCTGCATATATCGTAGAACTGTAAGAGAGAGATAATTCAATGACCCTAACATAGAAGATAGTAATCGTAAATAAAGTTTTATTATATAAAATCGGAGCAATTTAATTTGTATACCAAAAAGTGATTTCATTTGATAGTGGATTTGAAAGGAGGAAAAAAATATCACGCAACTTTATAAAAAAAAACTACAGAATTGCAAGCTCATATTCCCAGTCAATTTTGGAACACTGATTCCAAAAAACTACTGTCATTTTTTTTATCACTCAGATCCGGTTTATAGGATATTGCAGAAACCAGTTTTCAAAAAGAACTAAGTACCCCAATTTTTCATATCCGTCATAAGTTTTTTCTACCTGCATGGACATGTCTTTGGAGATAGATGACATGACAACCGTCCAAACGAACCCATATTTAAAGTCATAGAAACTAAAAATAACTCAGCAGTTCCACAAATACCAAAATTTGATAAACAGTATTTTCTTGATAAAATATCGAACAAATAAAAGAGACTTACCATCGTAATATAAGGGTTGTCGGAATGCAGATGGAACTGTTCAGGATTAGCTCGGTTGGGAAATTTATAAACTTCGGTCGACAGTAAATGGCCTTTATCTTCTTCAACACACCTGACGCAAAGTCAATAATGAATTGGACTGGACACCTGACAGTGAAATATTAACGTGCGATCCCTTAAAAATCACTAACTAATCCGATTTGTCCTACCTCGATTGTATGTTTTTTCTGTACCCATCACTATACCCACTAGTAAAAATGAATGAGGACAACATCATTGCTGAAATTATCTAGTTCAACTCTCTTATCCAACCTTTAGACTTGCAATATTATCTATGATGCAGAGACGAAATAATTTTCTAATAAAGCTTCTGTTTCACCAGTTGAAGTCTCTTCTTCCTCCTCAACTACTCTCTGCGTCGTAGGGGGGGTGAGCACCGCATAACTCCGTGATGGTGTTTCTATCCATATGGCACACCCAGTAGCGTACCTAGGGGAGGAGAGGTAGACCCGAGTAACTACCTTCGGCGCCGCAAGTTGAAGCAGCGATTAAACTTTGATGTCAACCAACAATTAGGCTTTTATATTTGAAAGTGGCATGAGTCCTTCTTCGTTGTGAGAAAAAAATGAAATAACTTGAAAAGAACTATATAAAGCTTATTTAATTTTTGCTCTTAACAAAGAGTGACTTATACAACTTACAAACATAACAGCTCAATTGATTCCATGCTCAAAGCTGACTCTCCAGCTCACCTGACAGATCTCTGATAATAGACAGAGTAGCTTTCACCCATTTACAATACATATTCTCGACGTTATATCAATGACCACAAACATTTGCCCATAGCCCTTGAAAACCTCTCTAACAGACACTCACTGCTGTGGACAGTTAACAACTCTTCAGGAGAATCTTACCTTTTTTTAGATTTTTGGCCTAATGACCAAGGTCAATCCTTTTTTTTTAATTTTGCTGATTTGAAAATGCCTAGTTATTGAAAGCACGCTTTCTTTGAGCAACGTTTTGAGGAATAGTTTCCAGCGATAGATAAATACTCCTTACTACTAGCCCTGCTAGGTAAGCTTCGTCTCGGAACTACTGAGCCTGTCACCGAAGTAACGTCTAAGGACGAGCTGCTTCGATCCGAACTGAAAGCATTTACATGCAGAGTTGATAAGAAGCAAAGCCTGGCCTTCTCAAAAACAAAGTTTTTTGTGAAAGAGTGATGACCTATTTTTGATTTTTGGTCCAATGAAAACGGAGCACATGAAATCATTGGCATTTTTGGTACATTTATATTTTTTGCAGAACATTAGGACATTTGCGTTGTGAAGAATTTTTAAAACATTCGGTACAATGGACGAATTTTCAATTTCATTTTCGGTACATTTGGACTATTTCCAATAATTATCTCTTTTTAGTTTTTAGAAAACTGTGAATGGCTCTGCAGCTTGACAGATCATCGGCACAGCACGCATAACACCTGGATGCGACCAAGCTCCATTATTGCTTGTTGAACTTAAGATAGCTGCTCTAGTCAGAGTACATAGAAGTAGCCATAAATATATGCGTTTTTATATGCAATAAACACATACAAACTCACCTACATATGTCGAACATTTGACAGTTGCATTTAATGAGCAAATATTGACAATTTTAACAAAGAAAACGAATTAATAAATTAAATTAAAGTCATTTTAAGCGCAAAAACCACTTGCGTAAATGAAACAAAACGAAAAAAACAAAACAACAGAAGTTTTTCTTTAGCTACAACTCTTCAGCACTCCCTTCTAAAAAAAAGGCGGCATACAACATTAACCCTTGCACTACTTACCCACAACCAGTTTTTTGCACTCATTAAGCTGCCCCAGAAGCATATACAGCTGGCTGGCAGGCAGGCAGTAGACCCCAATGGAAAACCGAAAAACACACAAAACTTCACTTTTGTCAAAAGACAGTGAAGGCGTCGAACGGCGTACGGTGGCAGGAGGGGCCAAGTGTGTGTGTGTGTGTGTGTAGATTTTGTGGTAGCGTGAGTCAAAGTCAAAATAAGCATGACAAAAATGAAAGAAGCAGAAGCAGAGCCAGCGGAGTCGGAGTCAAGAGAAGCAGAAGAAGCACAAAATATACAATTTGCGCACATTACACACATTGACACACACAGACACACACATGTATGCACATTTATTTGTATAAAATTTAACATACGCAAACACCACATGCACAATGAATTGTTTGTTTAATGGACGGGACGGGACCAAAACGAACTGAGAACCGAATGGCATGGGAAGGTCACTGAACCTGTCCCAATGCATTTTTGGTTGACGTAGGTTAGGGACGGCAATGACGGCGGCGACTGTGGCGGCGGCAGCGACGTAACGCACAAGCGACGAATTGCAAATTACGACGAATAACGAATAAATATTTATCACACAGGCACACACGAAAAAAATAGCAACAACAAGAAGAACAAAACACAAAAACAATAACTCGAATTGTTCAGAAAAGAATAGGGACAGGAAAAAAAAGCAACATTAAGTAGCGAGAGTGAGACAAGCAATGGCACCACAATAACAAAAGGCGATAACAACAAAAATACACAGCAGCAGCAGCAATTTTGTTTTGGCGTGATGGTCACCGCGGCGAATGACCTGATGAAATAAATAAAAGTTGGCAAAATTTGTCATTAATTGCGATCATAAAACTGGACAGCGTTTGAGTTATGGATGGGACAGACAGATGGAATTTACAACAACAGTGGAGCTATGTCTTTACACTGACTGTAGCTAAAGAAACAAGAGATCAGAAATCAGAGCTATCAAACGTTCAGTTTTCGATCAGTTTTAGCGTACTTTTTTTTCTGGTGGAAGCAAATTTACCGACAGTTACCTATAGTAACTAATTATAATCCGGCCTAGATATTCAAATGCGAGTGAGTATATAAAGTTTTCTGAAATATTTTGGGCTACCAATGTCCACCAAATAAATTCACGGTCCAATAGTACCTACTAACTCTAAATCAATTATTACCGATTCATTGCGATATGTTCTACAGTCTTAAAAGTTAAGGAGAGCATAATAAACTTCAACCTTGTGAATTATCTGGAGTGCAACTATGTATTTCCTTAGTGATTGCAAATGCGGTTTCAGGGAATTCATTTATTTTGTACTTTTATCAATTCAAGGGAGCAAGATTATTGAAATTTCCAAGTGACCTACATATGTATATATGTATATAAAATCTGCCCAAATGTCAGCGGCGGAAAAAGGTAGGGCTGGGCTATGCTGTAGCTACAGACTCTGAGTTCAAGGAGGCCCCAAATTAACAGAATATTATGATATTTACTAGGAGTTTAAGATAGGACAAGAGCTTTTTTGTCACATCGGTGTGTATACATTTAAAGAGCATTTTGAATGACAAAGGCTTAATTTTCCTATATTTTATTTGACTTTATAAGAGAATAATGCCTTTGATATTCGGAATCCCGAATCCGGATATTTTTCAACATGGATTACTAAAATATTACCACTGAAAATTCACGAAAAAAACCTTATCCCATGGTTTGCGCATTATCAGACACCCGGGCACCCGGTGGTCTAGAATTTTTGACAAACCGATTTGTTTTTTAATATTTCAAAATTATAGTTCTTCGAAAATATACCGTTAAATTTTTGTAATGATATTGACGGTATTTTAAGTTCTACAGCCTTTATAGCAGGTATCGAACGGTTGGCCCGCCTCATGAATTGAAACTTTAACCTCATTTATCTTGAAACGACTTTTTTCTGCACGGCGGGAGGAAAAAAAACTATTCATCCAAAATCATCTCAAATGTTAATATGTATATTATTCATTACACCAGTGGCTATAACCGGGACCACCAAAAAAATTTTTATTTTAATAACTTCCTTTTTTTTACGTAAAAGATTAATGAAATAGCTTGTTTTCGATATTCAAATTTCAAGAACACGCTATTTTGTCAAAAATTTTTTTGATAGCTACACTTATATAGATTAATATTTTCTTTAATTTTTATTTTCAAGAAAATCTATCAGTACATATGTACATACATATGTATGTATTTATGTACATTGTTAAAAATTAAGATTTTTTTTTTGAACTTGAAAAGATCATGCTTAGTAATATCGTTTTGAAAAAATTTTCAATATTTTTTATGAAAAGTACGCTTAATTACAAAAACTCTTAAACAGAAAACATGCAATTTGTCTGAATATTTTCGGAATTATGAGCATTTAAAAACAAAACAAAACAAAACGTCGAACGTAGCTTGATAAAAAAATATTTAAATAAATTATGGAGAATATTCTCAACCAGTACTTGCCAAAAAGGAAAAATTTTCAGAAAAATCAAAAATGAAAAAGCAAAACACGTAGTGTCCCATACATATTTTATGCATGTGACTTTGTTCATACCAATAACTACAGTTCTTGTAAAATTACTGCTTTGGGCTCAAAAC
This sequence comes from Meiosimyza platycephala, assembly GCA_963662105.1. NCBI lineage: Eukaryota > Metazoa > Arthropoda > Insecta > Diptera > Lauxaniidae > Meiosimyza > Meiosimyza platycephala. Next base: position 90,632,930 of record OY759209.1, on the reverse strand, counting down.
TTTTCCTACATTTTCCACAAAAGAGATTTCTGATGCAACAAAAATATTTTAATGGGTGCTAAAAATATGTGCGGTGTCAGAACTAATTTGTCAACACAAGCGTCATGACGTCATAAGAGGCTTTGCCATAGGCATATCGCACTTCACCAATACATACAACATGCGCACCTAAGAGTTTTCCCCACAAAAACACACCAACTCATCAGGCTTCATTGTCAAAAGTTGTTGAGAAGCAGCTCAAGTGACATTGAAAGCCTTTGAAAGCATTTTCCTAGACAAAATTTTATGCTTCCACACAAAAAATAGAAAAAAAAGGTGAAACAAACAAAATAAAATGAACAAAATTTCTGGTTAAATCAGTCTATGTTAATGTACTTAAGACATGAAGCCTTAAAAGTTCATTTGTTAGTTAGGTGAGATAGAAAAGGATTTTAGAAAGACAAAATTTTAGTTTTATTTAGTTTGACAAACTTTCTCCATTGAAAACAAAAAAAAAAAATAATAGAATTTTCTACTTATTCTAAATTCAATCATTTAACCCGTATATGTAAAATAATTTATTTCAAAGGTTTCTTTTTCACTTGCAAGTTAAAGAAAACCTTTAAGCTGTGACACATATTTCGTTTCAGCATCAAAAAAACTTTGAAAGAATTAGAGTATTCACGGAAAAACTATGTATTTATTGATGAGGTACATAAATGGCATTTTTAGACTAATGGGTTAAATATCTAAAAACTCGCAAGAAAATTTTTAGAATCAAAATACGAGGTTCTTTAAAATCCTTGCTTAGAAAATAAATTATTTTTATTGGAATATATTAAAACTCCAAATGCATCTATGGCTTCCATTTTTTTTCTTCCAGAACCTACTTCATTTCATATTAATACAAAATTGCTTTGACTTTTGGTACCACTACCATACCCATCCAATGCCATAAAACTCTGTTACCCATAATTTTTTTAAGCAAATGATTCACAACGCCTACAATTTTACACTAGTGGTTAAAACAAAAGGTACAACGACTATTTTTATAAAATGCAAATTCCACATTTGGTTGCAGTTCCGTTCGGTCTACGTTTAGCACAAAAACAAAAAATAAAAGACAAAAACGAAACGTGGTACCTACCAATACAAAAATTATTTTGTTGGTTGAGTTAACACTTTGTCGCGATGGCAATGACATCAGTGAATGTATAGTATGCATATGTGTACTCATATGTACATATGTATGTACTCATATGAAGTTGATTTAGAAATGTGTGTTGGTTTGTTGTTTTTTGTAATTTGAGAACCTTTTGGCAGAAAACAGAAACGTCAAAATTCAAAAGCTGCAACCAACCGACCGACAGACAGACAGAAAGTCTTCGGGGGCTTCTTTCATTATCATAGGCTCCCTCTTGCTTGCATTGAGTAGGCAAGAACGAGCGGGCTCATTACATGGTGTGTTTTTTTTTTTCCTGAGCATTTTTACTTTTTTTCTACAGAGCGACAGAGCGGACGACAACGAAACCTGATGAATTGGGAAATAATTCCTTTGACATCGTTCTAAAGAGCAACGTGAAAACACGTACGAAAAAGAACCTTAAAAATACACACGGAATATACCGACAAATGACAATCGACCGGCCAAAGCTTTGAACGGTTTTTGCTTTAGAGTTTTGTTTTTCTTTCTTTCTTTTTTTTCAATTGTCTTACTGGTATTCGATATGATTTTTGAAAAAAATAATATAAAACCTCTTGCAAAAATATGACAAAAAAAAAGAACCAAAACAAAATTCAAAAAAATTAACGTGACGCCGTTGACTGCTGCTGCTGCTGGATATACTCGTACACGTACATCAAAGGGGCGTGTTTGTGCTGACTTAGAGTGGGTCAATAAACTTGTTGGTCATACGAGCAGCATAAATGTTAACAGATGTTTGACAAGACGAAATCAACTGCATAGCGGACAACTACGATATTATTGGTGCAGGTCAGGAATTTGTTTTGTTTTGATCCTTTTCCTTTGGCATCATTTTATTTTGTTTTTTACACACTCTGCAAAATTTCAAAATTGCACTTTGTAAAAATAATAATATTTATTAAGTTTGTGTATAATATACTTAATATGTTATACGTACAACTACTTAAAAATGGAAAACTGAATGAAATCAAATAGTAAACGTCCTCTACTGGTTTCCCTAATGTACGAAAAATTGAGTTTAAGCCACTGCAAAATTTCACTTGTCGTTTTGAAGCCTTTGGAGCAAAACCAGCAGGAAGAAATGAAATCGTACCAGATCGTCTCCCTAAAAATCAACCGATTTTCAAAAAATTTGCTACGCGGTGGCATTTGGGGTCGCTAAATACGAATTCAAGGTCAGAAATTTTAAATTCATGACGGCGGACCCAATATGGTGGATTAGGTTAATGAGTTTACGCGATATTGGGTCTGCTGTCTTGAATTCTAAATTTCTGACCTTGGATTCACATTCAGCGGCCCCAGAAACCCCCGTATATCAAATTTTGTGCAAATCGGTTGATTTTTAAACAATACGTCCACCATTTGAATTGGAAAATTTTTGAAATATATCCTCAGATTCGTAATTGGCGACCCTAAAAATCCCCGTATAGCTAATTTGGTGCAAATCGGTTGACTTTCGAAAATTTGGCCACCATATTGAATATTTGACCGCTATATTGGATCCACCATCTTGGATTCTGTCAACCTAACACGAAAGCTTTTTAGGAGCCACAATTTGAGCCAAGAAACGACCCGATCGGTTGTGAATTTTTATTTTTACAAATTTTATTTCTGGACACTCGATTTTTCTTCGGCTTCCGGCCGCCGTATTGGATTCGCCATTTTGAATTTCTGAACGGGCCACACGGCTTTTAGAAGGCTTTCATTTGACGAACATTTTAAGACCTCGTACGTCTTGATCGGTCAAGCCAATTTTTGGCCATTTAGCTGATCCGTTTGACGTGAAACGTCCCATATGTATGTATAGACTTTAATGATATACATATATCTCGTTTAAAATGTTTTTTTTAAGTACATACTTATATCAAAATATCAGTGACATAAATTTTTACTATAAACAGGTTTCGTACAATAATTCTCTGAACTATTTTGAATTCAATTAATGGTGGCATGAATAAAAACTTCCTTTCGATGTCATATAACCTCAAATATGTACCTTGAAAAACGCAATTTTTGGATAGAATATTTCAAAAACCGAAACCACTAGATAATTTCTGACCTCGGATTCGAATTCAGCACGTCAAAAATCACATATTTTCGATTACTAGACTGACCCTTCGTTGGGTATCATATTAAAACGTTATACCATTAAGACTAGTTGTGAAATGCAGAAGGATGTTGAGCTTTCTTAAAATCCACTTTCTCCTACGTTGGAGTCCCAGCGGTATAGGAAGATTGAAAGAAATATATCTATGTAAATTTTAAGACAAAAATTTTAAAACTAATATCACACTAATCTGAAATCAATAAATCATTACGCACTTTTCGAGCATGTGCAAAAAATTAACTTTCCACACAACTTAACTCAATGCAGCTTGCATTAATTTCTTAAATTGCACCGAAAAGGAATCAAACAACCCAACTATTCATCCGGGTTAATGCACTAATTAAATACAGGGGTCAAATGTCAACAAAAGGGGAAGCATTAAATAAAATACGCATTACAGTAAATTAAAGAAGTGCAACAAACAAAAAGAAACGCCGCCTTAGTAAAAGTTAGCAGGGAAGAGTATAAGTAAACAACAACAACATAAAAATAAAAGAAGACAGGTATAATCATATGTAAGGAATCGCAAAGAAAACTAATAAGGGTGTTATATTTGGCCTGGCCAAAATTTAAATACCCTACACGACATTTGCAAGAAAGGTGCGCGTGAAAGTCTAAAATTTTTACGAAATTTGTTATATTTTTCATAGAAAGCGTAGTAGAGTGGTACTTCCACTAGTCGCGCCCGTTCTATATATGTAAGAACGAGTACATGTATGGACTACTTTGGCCATTTCGGCTGGTTTCATAGCTTCATCAGTTTTCTGCAAGTACGATAGGTATTAGGTATTTTGTGTGACTGTGAATTCTGAGGCCGACATATGTAGTAAGATCGACTTAGAGGATGATGCTGACCAAAAATATATATACTTTTCCATACTTATTACGCCCTATTTATGCGTTACATGCGATAAGATAAAGTAATGTACCCTGTGTGTAGGGTATAAAAACAAATAATTTTATGAACCCTTGATAACGCACCGAAAAGTTCAATAACCGGCAAACTGTCAGTGCTGACATGTATTGCTGCTGCTACTGCTGCTGCCGCCAATAAGAGCCAGACACAAGACGCGCAAGAGACGTAGTACAACATTTGCCAATTCTCCATTCAAGTGGGAATTCGTCGAAAAAGTCCTGCAACACTGCCTAATGCTTGCTATCCTCTATTGATCTTTTATATGTTCATTTCGTCCGCCGCTTTACCATAGCTTGCCGCTGCTGCTGCTGCTTTATCAAGGATCCCTTGTAGTACAAAATAAAGCCACTGACCATAGAAACTCATGTACTTATGTACACACATGCACACACATGTTCACATAGAAAGCTTTTTAAGTATCGTCCTTACGCACTTTATTACCTCCATATATATTTTTTTTCTTTTTTTTCGTTTTAAACACAAATGCAGTTTTATTTTTTCGTATGCATTTTTTCAATCTATGCATTCACACACATACAAACTTACACACAAACATAGGTATATACCCAATAGGAAATATGTTCAAATGGTAGCTCTCAATGCCTGCCATAAGATGGGCGATGGTATCGAAATGCGCATTCAGTTCAGTTTGTCATATAAAAAATCATTTTCGACTTCTTAATCTAAAAATGGACCGAAGGGTTTTCTTACTGAAATGTACCTTGAATGAAATGAATTTTGAGGGAGTGGCTCTGGTCATGTTAGAAAATCGTTTCCGATCAACGATTCAATCAGAATAAATATTTATTAAGAAAAATGGTCCACTTCTTAGAGTGGCCAGAGACGCCAAGCGTTTTTTTTCAAAAGTCAATCGGAGCAATTGTAGGCCTACCTCACCCATGCAGTTCTCAATGGTAAAGAAATTAATTTGAAAATAACCTATATATGAAAATATGTATACTAAGCATTCCTTAGTCACTCACTCCGTCATTTTCTACTTGGTAGCACAACAGCACACACGCACTTTGCATAGGGTACAAGTATTTACGTACAAAAAGTCTATTGATCTGCTCGTCCCCTTTGTTAATTCTAACTTGGGACCATTGAATATTACGGCCGCTTTGTACATATTGGTTTGAGTTTTAAATTAAAACACATGCTGTCTTTTTCTATTCGTCCTCCATCTTCCCTTCTCCAAAGCGCGTCCTCTTTATTTACCTACAGTCGCTCATCGTCAGTTACGCATTTTGTGTGCAAATACGAATATCCTTGATGCGTTTATTTTTGCAATTGTCTATGTATGTGCAAGTTCTTTGGTGTGAGTATATTAGTTAAATATGTGTGTGTGTGTCCGTATTTACGCTCCTATTTGTATGTGCACGTAATTTGTCGACCGACCCCTTTTTTCTAATGCATTCGAAAACTTTTCCGTTCAAATGCAACAGCAAATTTATGGATGAATTGCACTTTGTTTTTATATCTCCACTTTATTGGCAAACTTTTGATGAATAAACAATTTTGAGAAGTCAGGATATTTAAATACTGTGCTTGCAAACAGCCCAGAGTTGTTTGTTTAATATCAATTTGTAAGGCATACCAAAAATATGGCAGCGAAAATATACTATAACTTTTAATTTACACATAATTTCCGAGGAAAGCAAAAAGTCCGTATAAAAAAAAATAATAAATTTTAATATATCGACGATTTTTGAGATATTTCCAAAAAACACGTTCTCAGTTCTTCAGCATTGGTCCAAACTACATATCTGTTTTCTATTACTAAATCACAATGGCTTCCTTATCTAGTGGCCAGTTAAAGGAGCACAGACAATAACCAAACGCTTTTCTGGTTCTTCTCGTATCACGATGCCTCTAGTTTAGTTCAGCGGTACACGGGACTCGGAACAAATTCAGAAGTAGATTTCACGTAATGCTTCTGTGGCTATGTACTGAAAATGTCACATGTTTTTAGTCTTGCAATCTTAATATTTTTTCGCTGCCTTCAATTCCTTTCTGACCAGGCACCCAAAAAAGTAGTATTCTTTGACATTAGCGTATGGGATGGTAATAAAGCAGACTGTTACCCATGCAAGATTAATAAAAGACTTAAGCATTTCTCGCAAGCTGCTGCAAATACCTATGTATTTTAGCACGAAAATTTGACCCCGCTCAATTTTCACATCGTTAAGATTTCCTCCATAAAGAATTTGTGAAAGATCGACAGCAAAAACTCACTTCCTTTTCAAATCTACCAACTTATAAATCAAATCTACAATAACAGTCTTACTAACACTATGAAATCTATGCCTGCAGCAGCAACAATAAAAACGACAAATATTTTCTCATGTCTTTAAATTGCGAAATTTTTTTCAAAATCAACTCGAAAACAAAAAACGCTTCCATGAATTACTATGACAAACATACAAACAAAAACAACACACAAAAATTGTCTAACCTAATGCATTGCCTATCGGCGGCATAGGACGGGAAGGCACTCTCCCTCCAGAGAGAGAGAGAGAAAAAATACTACGTGTAGGTAAGCGGCTTGAATCAAGCGATGAAAAGATTGTAATGCCAAGTTCACAACGGATCCGATTCAATCGGATCGGATCGGATCACATCATGTCGCATTGCATCGCAGTTGCAAAAATGAAAAACCAACAGAACGCAACGATGTTGTCGCCATCACCGCGGCGGTTGTTATTGTTGTTGTTTTATTGTTTTTGCCAGCATCGATACAATAGACATCAACACTACGCACAATGAAGCCAACTGACTGACAAAAAGAGAACAGGAGAAAAAAATCGACAGACTGTGGTACAACTGTAAACATGATATCATTTGATCGATACTCTCAAAAGTATCGAAGATCAAGAAATGAGCCTGTACTATCTAAATAGAACTTTTGGGTTGGAGGACTCATTTAATGGGAATTTTCTATTTGACTTGGACGATACTTTAGCAAAAGTGCAATGAACACTGAGTAGTCGCAAAAGATATTACCTAAGTGCTCTTTCTCAGGCATAAATCGTGACGAATAATGGGGCATGGCTTACATAGAGAAGTCAGAGCTGCCTAAGTACAGAACAATTATATATATAAGTATTTTTCGCAATTCTTGTTAACTGTTGACTCACTGTAGATCCCTAAAAGCAACCTAATATTTATGAAATTATTTTTTTTTTTTAATTTTTACATTTTGTTTTCGAAAAATGAGCCTAATCTTATAAGTTTCTGTTTCGACATATATTTCGATTAATACAAAAATGTTTTTAATATATGAGCTCCAAGTAGGCTCGCTTTGACGTCTATTTGTAATTTTTTTCACATAGACTGGTGGCGCGTTCTTACCCAAAATCGTTATATCTTCTCTTAGATTGGATTAAAAGCAGATATTTCGGAAATGATTCCAAAACTTACCTTTAGAATGCCCGTATACAGCGCTGATCATGTTCAAAATCAAATGTTGGACTTTTTCCATCAGAAATTTTTTAAAAAGTAAGCGCTTTCAATCACTTTCCATCAATTGGTGTGATGACTGCGTATCATAATGCCCAAGCCCATAGCGCCCAAATCGGCTAAGACATAACGCCCAAAAATTTTCCATACATGTTGTTGCGGCTCAGGATATACATCCCGCGGCATGTCCAACACCAGCTTCGCGGCTGCATTCGTCTGCGGTTCAGCTCAGATTTGCCAACACCAATTTCTTCACAAGAAAATTGGGCGTTTTTAAAAAAGCCCTTTTTAACTTAGGAAAAGAGAGTCTAGGTCGCGAGTGCTCTTTGAAGCTCTTTCCGAAAACTAGCAAAAATACCCAAAATTTGATGTTTTTTTTAATGATGATTTGGGACAATTTTTCATATTTTCGTAATATATCGATTTTTCGGTTAAAGTTGATTTATCGTTTTTGGGGGAGTTTTCTTTAGAAGAACCCAATTTTTTGGCAACAAGACTTCTTTTGGTGATTTTGCCAACGCTTGACAACAGTGACGATTTTTAAAATCTAGGGACATTTTAATCCGTGCCTGAATAGTTTTTTTTCAAAGTTTCGAGGTCGAGAGCACTGGTGTCGTTTTCGCCATAATCTTCTGATTTGGCTCACTGTGTCTGCTTTCTCTTCTGAAACATAACAAAATGGCTATAAATGCAGAGGTCATCGTCATTAAAAAAGCATTTTAATCAAAAATTATCAAAATTCTTACTCCATTTTCGATGCTGAAGCATCACTTAACCGTGTTCGGCTTTATTTCAAAGTAACAGAGAGCTCTCAGTATTATTTCTGTTAACTTTCTTGTAATTATTTTTGAACTCAAGCATTATTAACCATGCATTGAATTCTTCGATAACTCATAAGCTAAATTGATACTTATTTTCAATATCAATCTCTAATTCCAACCTAAGCCTCTGATGCCATCAAAGGAAGCATGAGGGACCACAATTGAAGAAACTGCTAAAAAAAAAGAAGCAATAGCAGCAGAATTCATAAGTAAATAGTTGGCCAAAGACAAGAAAATACTTTACGACCAGGTTGAAAAGAATAATGACTGGTTTTTAAGAAACATAATCGGTCACTGACTCAGTTCACCATCCCCACACTTCAACTGCAACCACGTTGTGTTCCAGCAATGAACAAATGAGTGACTTAGTGCAATTTGAGAACCCCAAAGAAAAGAACCCCGAACCGAGAATCCCAACCAAACCAAACCAAAGCCAACCAAACTAAACCGAACCGAACTAAACTTATAGAAAAAGATACAAAAAATATGTTGATAATAATGCGATAGCTCGCAAAAAAAGTCACAAAAGTACAACAACAAAAAACACAGCAAGCAAACGAATGAAGAGAAGATTGCAATGATGATGAGGTTACTGCAAGCCACTTGACCGGACGGACAGAAGAGGTGGATGGATGACAATGTGATGCGATGCCAACTCGAACAGCGTCATACGGCGGCTCTGTTGATGTTGACGAAGTTTTGATGACAAAAAACCGAAAAATAAAACAGAAAATTGCTACGCAGAACCGATTTCTCAAACACGATGCAACAAATGATCAATGCAACAGGTGAGGGGCGGCGAAGGCGAAATGGTGCAGAGTGATAGTACTTAACCTAGTGTCTTTTCTGACCATCCGCTAAGGTTGGAAATCAGTCGGAAGACAAATAATTTGAAACATACATTCGCGAAAATGTTTAAAAGCCAAAAAAAGTTCCACACCGAAGTATTTTTTGGTACACGAACTTGTTCACCAAAGCTCAAAACTCATTAAAACACTGCTCAAAACTGTAAAAATTACCTCTCATTTAAACACAAGCCAATAGAATAGTAATTGTAAATATAACTCAGTATTAATGAATCATTATTTCTATAGTTGAATATGAAAAATATTTGAATGAAAATTACTCTTGTGAGGCACTTGAGAGATTCCAAAACCGTTAGCGGAAAAAACTCAACGCATTTTGAAAATTTCAAAACTTAACTCAATTGATTTTAGATTGACCGATAGATATTTATTGAATGAATATTATTTAATAATAAAATAATATGCATACTTGACTTAAAGGTACACTCAAAAAAATTTAAAAAAAAATATGTTATTATTTAAGAAGACGAACATTTACTATAATCTTTTGCAAAGAGGAGAAATATTTCATTATAGTCTGGAAGAAATCATTATGAAACATGTACTATTTACGCACTTTTATTTAGATCTATTTACAAAGTTCATGAGCAAATAATGCCACCAGTCTGTTGCTCAGTTGGTGGAATAGAGGCAGTGTGTTCGAATTCAAGCAGTCATATAGGATCGAGCGTTATTTTGATTAAAAAACTTGCTGGAGATTAATGTTCAGCGAACGAAAAACATTTGGATTGCCTAGTTTTAGCTTGTTATGTTTCATTTGGAGCTGAGGCAGTGGCGTAGCACGCGCATTTGGCGCCCAGGCAAATAGGTAATTTGCCGCCCCCTAACGAATGAGAAAAAATGTAATATTATCTTTTTTCCACTATACCATAAAACATTTTATAGACAAAGAAAGAACAAAAGGTCTTAACTTTTGACATTTCAAAATCTCAAACAAAATGATATATATATATTTTAGACTAAAGTACAAATTCTCCACCTACACATTCCATTTACTAAAAAAAAAAGTTCACAACATTTCCAAAATATTTATATCATATCACCAAGACCATTTTGCTACCCGCAAGCAAGCAGTTGTGCCCGGGGCGATCACCCTATCACCTCCCTCCCTAAGTACGCTACTGAGCTGGAAACGAATTTTATAGAAGAATACGCAAATTGGGTTCACTGTGCAACCTTGATCCAACAACCGAGATCCACATTTTTTGTGAAACAATTTCAATTACTAAAATACTCAAATTTTTTCAAAAATAAGACCTTGTCGAAAAGATTATACCTCATACTAGTCATTGCCGATTAAAGATTAATATAAAACATAATTTTTAAAATTGTTTCAGGAAATTCACATACATTTTTAGCATATAGATTACAGTGCGTTAATAAGAATTTATAAGAACGTGGGTATTTTCAAAACTAATTAACAAGCGGTAAAATTTTAAAATCAAAATTAATATTTATTTATTTTTTATTGCCACTGACAACTATTTTTTTTGTTTTTTTTTTGAATTTATCAAACTGCAAATCTTATTCCTGGAAAAAATAAATTTTCTGTAAGCTTAAGAAACTTGGATGATTTTTTCTTAAATTTAAATAATATCAAATTAATCATCATAAAAGAAATTTGTGCTTCGAATTGGCCATTATTTCGGGAGCATTCACATTAATGGGGCATTTTTGTCTTATTGATAAAAATTAAAACATTCGTGATTGTCTGAAAAAACTATTCTACAGGATATTGTTTTCTACTACGAGCAAAAATGTTCAATAGTAAATGATCTAGGAGTGAAAGACTGCATCTTCTATCAGGGCGGCCATAACACCAAATAGACAATTTTTTTCTATTTGACATTAGTTCTATCTGTCAGCTGATGCATAAAATTTCTAAGCCAAATAAAGTGAAGTTGCAAAAAAGCCCAATTTCAGTGAATCAAAATATAAGTGAGTTTATTAGAAAAGTGTTTATTTTCCTCTATGTTTGTAAACATTAAAATCTCGTACAAAAGAAGAATAACAAAAAACGTTAAAGTTTTCCCCCGTAAAAATATTGCGGATAACCTAATTTCCAGCGGACTTTTTCCCTTTCCCGAAAAAATGGAATGATGGATTATTCATTCAAATAACTTTCACCCACTTCTTCCGTAAGTGTGCTAACCTTCGAGTAGGAAACTAAATAAAACAAAAATAGGGAAGTGCTCGTTAACATCTTAAACTGGGATAGAGCCATTTTTTTCTAATTAAAAATTAATTTTTTTTAGCAAGAAAACATAAATATACATACTGAAACTTGAGAAGTAATGGACACTCTAATACACATACATACAGCCCTGAATTTTAAGCGATGTTTTTGCAAATTCAAGATGATGGTCCTTCTTAAATAACTTATTATTTCATGTGTGATTTTATTGATTTAAGCGTTTTTTTGAAAAATCAAAAATTGTTATTTATAGCCTTTTGCGTGTAGATACTACAAAAGTTTTATTATTATATTCTTAAATGTTTAATTTTAATCTTTGCATTAATTATTAATTTCTCGGTATTTTTTATTTATAGCCATTCAAAAGTTATTTCCCATGTAAATAAGCAATTCGCTTTGCATTTTAAATATTTTGTTTAAGTGTAGAAATAAATATTTTTACGCTTCTTGACTTTTAAATCAAGTATATACAATATATTAATATTATTTTATAGATTTCAATGAATTGAAATTTATTTAGGCGTAAAGTATTTCATATGCACAATAGAATTATTTTACAGTAGGTACCTGTAGTTATTGTCTTTGTACAACATGTTGAAGTCAAGTGGTATTAGAAAAATATTGTTTTCAATGCAGCGATGAATCCTTCTAACAATCAAGTATCATTTCAAATGCAGTCTTTCAAAAGCAGAACTATCATATGTTATACTATAGACTGAAAATAACTTCAACAGGCTGCTAAAATGTCCTTATGTAATGTTATATGTAACATGTTTTTAAAATACTGACTAGAATATATATTGCTTACATATTCTAAAGTAAATTTATCACTGTGACAATATACTAAATATTTTAAGCAGTTTTGTGCGTAAGAATGATGCTCGAGTAGGTGCATCTTAGAAAAATAATATTGATAGAAAGTAAAGAAATGATAAGAAATTATATGTAATTTGTACAACAAGTCGTATGTGTACTCATTAATTTATCCGCCTTAGATAAAAAGACAAAAATGTTGCAGCTTAAATGCAAAAACAATGTTACTTGAATAATGGAAACCCATTCGAAAGCATGCTGCATTTTCTGCATGGTAATACAGCGACAACTTAACGGCACCAGCTGTCGCGACACGCATTTCTATATTCGGCTGCACAAAAAAATTAAACAAATTGGTTATATATTATATTCAGCACAGTTTTGGTCCAATATTAAGCAATCTCCTTGGCAATTATCGCTGTTGTTGTTGCTGTGGTTTTTCATTCAACTTAAATTGTTGCTACTTCCGTATGCGCGCTTGTGCATCTTCTATAAAGCATACATACGTATGTGTATGTGTTTTTATTTGGGTGGTAGGCACACGACTGCACATAAAAAAATTGCTGGGCCAAGCAACAACAAAAAACTGAACTTTTAGTAAACAAATACGAGTGCACTTTAAGCCAATTTAAGAATTTTTTTTTTATTACATTTTGTTGTTTTTTTCATAATTATTGTTGCTGCGCTGATTTGCTTGATATGTGCATGTTTTATTTATTTTCATCAATAAAAAATTTAATTTTTAATTTGTTTTAATTTGTTGATATTTATTTTCTGGTTAAAATTTTCAATTGTCCTTCATTGGCAATAAAATTCAGTGCAAACAAATTTTAATTGTATTAGTAACGCTTAAATGGCCTATCGAGTGTGCTGAGAGAGTTTTAAGGTACAGACCACAGAAAATCTTTATATATTTAATTTTAAAAAACAAAGAAAACAATTCAGGAATGCTAAGTTTGCATCAAGACTAATTTGTTATATTAACTTCATAGTTGTTGAGAAAGTTATTCAACTTAATATAAAGACTCTTTGGGATGACAGTGCGTATGAGTAACATTTAATTTTTCTCATCACAAGTACTTTCAATGAGCACAAATTCTGTACTCATTTAATAAACTTTGAATATGAAAACAATAATGAAGCAAATGTATTGTTATTTACTATGTCGACATTACATTACATTTCAAATAAAATTTTACTGCCAAAGCTCAGTGGGTTGACAAGCTCCAAAACTTCAGATTTATTCATACGATTGATATAATCGAATCATACGATTGATATAATCGAATGAAGTTTGTACAATCTACAATAATTAAAGTCTAACTCGAGATTTTAATCAAATTGTTCAGACTATTCTACTTTTGCTTTCCGTCGGTAATGCCGAATTAAAGTAATAGTTTAGGATATGTACCTACAACTATATTCAAATTAATAATAAAGTTGTCAAAATGTTCCAAATCAAAGTGAAATTTAGTGAAAAAGCAATAATTTTAATTTTTCATAAAATAATCCAACTTGAGCCAGCATAATTAACACACTTTCCGATAGAGCTCATGCCTCAAGAGAGCCTCTCCTTTAGCAAACGCAAGCATTTCTTTGATATTGTTAGAGAAATTTGTTCAGAATCTTTAAGAAATCTACTTAGTACTGTTCGTTATTCAGAAATTTAAAAAGAAATTAAAGAGCAAAAGCGTAAGTTGTGAGCGCTTCTGAAAAGAAACCGCTGCCTGTGAAAAATGCTATTAATGACATATCTTTCATTTACATTTTTATATAATTTTTATGTATATTTTATGCAATCTTTGAAAAAAAAAACTTGAAAATTCCGAAAACGGAGTTTTTGAACTGTATTTCTTTAAAGATTTAGCTTAAGCATATGAAATCTATTTATACTATATGGTTGCATGAACTCAACTTTCAATAAAGTTATTTAGCATCAATAAATTATGTTTCCAATTGTTGAAAACGCTAAACACAATTTTCCCAAAATCGAGTTTTTTGAATTCCGATCTCGAATAGCTCATAAATTTTATAATTTTGGGTTGTTTCTTTGTCTAAATAAGGGCCTTTTTTTAGTGCATATTCCATCATCTATAAGACTACGGACAAAAGAAGGTCCCTTTACGTAGATCGTACCACATATAGTAGCAAAAAGTGTTTATAAACAAAGCAATAACAGTGTTTAGTGTCATCCATTTTAATTGCAAGTCAATATCTCGATAACTAAGTGTTAAATGTAATAGATAAAATTTATAATAATTCTAGGGGAACAAATAATAGTAATAATTTCATTAATAAGTGTTAGCTTTAGATAAAAATGGTTCATATAAAGCAAAGCCTATATTTTACCATAAAATACAAATCTGCAATAAAAAATATATTTAAGTGTTTCTTAACAAATCACTGTTGACATCGAATTAACCTTGAAAATTGGGCATTTATTTGATCCCCTAGAACCTCAAATCTTTTGCCTTGAACATTTATCCCTAGCTTACTTAGGTCTCGAGTCTGGAGAAATTAAAGTTGATCAGCCTGTTTGTTTCCAATATTTTAACAATTTCCAACATGTAATAATTTTTTAATTTTTCAACATATTTTATGTATAAAGAATTTAAATTTTTTTCTTGTAATCTGAATAAGTCTTAAAAGTTTCAGGTTTTCATAAGTTCAGGCCTTATGAGCGCATGAGTACCTGCACTCATATGTGAACACTGGCGCCACAAAGTATGTGGTTTTATTTTGCACATTTATAGTTAATTTAAGTAAGCAGTTTTTAACTTGGTACATAAGCACTTTATGGGAACATTTCAATATTTAATGTGCAAATGATGGTAACTAAAAGTTTTTAACTTATTTTGTAGATTGGGTCAAACAATATTAAAAAATAACTTCACTTAAAGTTGAAAATTGGTAGCTGAGTATGTGATGTGTATGATTAAATTAAACTATAGCGCTATTTATAGTTCTTAACTCGATTACATTACAAACTTCATAATGCTGATGCATATTTACTCTAACATTTGTGTATTTGTTCACATGATTCCACTTTTTTTGTGATCGATTGCGTCTATTAGAGGTTCATATAATTTATTTTAAAGGCGAATTCATATTCATCAAGAAGCGAAGATCAAATTTTTGAAAAATTGTCTACAGTACAACACAATCATATAAAACAACTCAACAATGAAAACTAAATGATATTTTAGAAAACCTTCCGCCAGTCAAAAACTTTATTTATTATATTCAAATAATATCGAAACTAGACCATCTTCTGTTCCAAAATTACTTTTTCTGTAAGTTTTGAAAAAAAATTGCGAATCACACTAAAAGTAGAACTGTACCTTTTTTGCGACAGTGGCAGTAACGTGGTATTTTACAAAAGTAAATTATTGCACTTTTCCTCAATTAAACGTTCCTCATACGACATGTTTTACCCGATGGTCCGGATTTTCTTCCTGCGTCCCTGTCTTACAGACTTCATAATTTGGGACCGAATCTGAAGATTAATAATTCTAGATTCTAGCGCAAAAGTACTTCTTCTATTTCTACTGCACCATTTGCTTCCATCATAAATAGAACTAAAAAAAAAAAACACTGGCAAAAAAAAAATGTATCCCATTTAAATTAAAAATTCATTTAAAAGAAAAAACAAACAGCTCATTTGTTTTACTTGTCATAAAAGTGAGAACGGAAAAAAAAATCTCTGCATTTTGGTAAACAGTCACGAATATTCGCCATGAATTTTAATGATCCGCCAAACGTCAAAAGTGCAATGTTTATTTGTTTATGTAAATTTAAGGGCACTGTTTTCCATTTCTATGCGCGTTGTTGTATGCTACATCAAGTAACGACGAAAACTTTTGTAGAGAAGATTTTTTTTTGTTTTTATTTTGTTCCATTTTAGTGCCTAAACATGTCATGCTTAGCGCTAATTACAGGCCGTATATTTAATTTTCATGTATTTTTGGCACAAAAAAAAAGCAGAAACTTTTAGGCGCAATGCTACGACAAACGACAAACAGTCGTACTAAATGTAACGCTTTAAAAAAACAACATTGAATTGATAATTAAACCTATAAATGAGTTTGAGGTCAGAATTTTGCGATTAGTGTTGCCATGTTGTTGTTTTTTCTTTTAATTTTTGCTGAAATTTTTTTCATGTACCCTAATGGAATCAAAATTGAATTATTTGTTTGCTTTGGCTTATTTTTATTTTGTTGCTTTTTTTCTCTAACATAGGTATGACAAAAGTATGACAGTGGAAAATGAGAAACAACAAAAATTTATGACAATTATGCACACAAAGTGCAGCATTGTATTTTTCTTTCTTTTTTCTCACATTTTTCTCGGTTTTTTTTTTTTTTTGTTTTTGAGTAAATTAGTATTATTGCCATCGAACATGCATTTTCGTTGTTTTAAATTTTTGTTAATGATGTTGTTGTTTTTGGATTTTTTTTTAACGTCGGTGCTTATGTGGTTAAACAAACGACTGCATATGCGATGCAGTCATTTTAGAACAGCCATACGTTTTTATCCGCATCCAACTCCAGCTCAACTCAACTTGTTCATATTTGCAAATCATATTTAATTAGTGTTGCCCATAATGTTGAAGATATTTTTGTGCTAAATTGTGACTGTGTTTCTGTTGTTTAGCATTTTAATTATTGCTACTACTATTTTTGTGTGAGTGATAATTTAGAAAACTTTTAAGTTCATATTAATTTTCATTATGCTTTTATATTTACTAAGACTTCATTTGGTTGAAACAGCAGAAACATCTTTTCTTGAGAAGTACTTAAGTAAAAATTAAAAATTTTCGAAAAAAATTAAACTTTTCTCCTCGTATTACAAAAAAATCTGATTGCGCATCCCTTACGTTAACCGATATTGCTAACCTATGCTATCTGGTAAGAAAACGCTTTAAAAACATATGTTTCACTAGACTTTAATAGCAAATGTTACTGCTTGATCTTTAACTAAAGGTGACCGCATATGAGTCCTATGCGAATGTGTTCATAAATAATGATGAAACTGAAAAAATTGGTTCTAGATTTTTCTCAAAAAAATATATAGCTTTAAGTTTCTTAGCTAGGTTTCAAGCAGGAGTTAAAAAAACCTCAATGAATTTTGTGAAGACATTATGTTCATAAATTCTATGTGTGAGTCTAAAGCTGACCTCTCAAGCCTTCTATGTCCAACAATTAGGACAATGATGTCTAAACAAAGATTTTTGTACTAAAAAATATCTTCCAAATGGGTAACATATTTTGTTTGTACCTAAAATTTTGTTTCAGCTCCTTCATATAAAAAAAAATGTAAAAATATTGCAGCCTCAAATGGTTTCTTGTGAAATAGGTTAGATTAGGTTAGGTCAGGTAGGAGTGGCAGTCAGTTACGAAACCGACTCACTTAGACCAAATGTGATCCATTGTGATACCACAGGGTGTGTGACTATACCCTCTCGTTGAACCAACCAGATTTCGCAATAAAACTAAATATCTGACCAAAACTAACATGTCTAAGGTCATTCAGGTCATCAAATAAAAATGAACCAAGTGTTTTTTGGCGTTTTCTAGCAAGTGCAGCACAGGAGCAGAGAAAATGTTTAATGTTTTCCTCTTCTTCCACATCTCCACAACTTCTACAAAAGTCAAAGGAGCTAACACCTAATCTCTCCTCATGTCAACCGATGAGGCAGTGGGCAGTTATGACTGCAACAACTGGCGAGACGCTATGTCTAGTGCGGTAAATCAGCTCTGACGAAATCCCATTTCGGCCAGATCTGCCTAGTTATGTTGCAAGTTGACCCTTGAGTCCATCTTTGTTAGCATTTTTTACCATTTCTTCTTTAAGCAGTAACTTGCAGGTAGCAAGTGGCATGCCAACACCTTCCCTGTTGTAAGGAATTTGTGCAGTAGTCCCTTGCCTAGCAAATTTATCTACTTTCCAATTGCCGTTCCTATGCCCTGGCACCCAGATGAGGTGAATGTTGAAATGCTGAGCCATCTCATTAAGAGACGAGCGGCATTGTTGTTGGCCACTAGTGAGTTTAGGAAGACTGATTCTAGAGATTTCATAGCAGCCTGACTATCTGAATAAATGTTTATATCCTTTCTGGATAAAACATTCATGCTCAGCCAGGATGCAACCTCTGCCTGAAAGACGTTTTAATGGTCTGGTAACCTCGCAGCAATTTTAATCTTCAGTTCCTTAGAGTAAATATCACTGCCCACTTGGTTACTCAGCTTGGAGCCTGCGTAAAAATTAATATGGCCTCTTCTGCCTGGGAGCCCTCTTTTCCAGTCATCCCTAGATGGAATGTGAGTTACGTAATCTCTATTAAATGAGATTACTGGAACAATGTAGTCCAAATTAGAGGGTACAGAACTCAAGCTATGAAGTATAGTGAAGTGTACTATTCTACTCTTGGACCAGATAACAGTTTCCCTGAGTCTGCCATTCGTTTACCTAGCAGGTCAAGAGGCACGAGATGAAAGAGGACCTCCAAGGCGTCAGTCAGTGTAGTCCGCAAAGCACCACTGATACACATGGAAGCTGCCCTTTGAACCCTTTGAAATTGTTTGTAATAGGTGACCTTGTCTAAGACTGGCCACCACACCACAATGCCGTATAACAGAATCGGTCGAATGACCGCTGTTTTAGCCAGTCCATAATGCGAGGTGATAGCTTCCATCTTCCACCTACCGCTTTTTTACAAGAGTATAGCGCTACAGTTGCTTTCCTAACTCTTGTGAAATAAGCAGGACCAATTTTTAAAGTTTTTTTTATTTTTTTGTAACTTGGATGCAAAACCAAAAAAAATGCGAACGATATTCTAGCAGAATTAACTCTTGTGTAGATGCCCCATTTGGTTACATACTGCGACATAAAGGTAAAAGTGTGTTGAGATAAGAAAGTGTCATTCGTATATGGTTTGCAAGACATTTCCGGAAAAGGTTTAAATACTTTTTCACTCGGATTGTGGAAGTATACACACCTTACAACCACACCTACTGTGGTATGTCATTATGTCAATAACTTGTATGATATGGTTGCATTGAACAACTGTTAAATCAGCAAATCTGATTGACAGTCAAAAATCACTTTGTTTGCATTGTAATTAGCTGCAATATAAGATTTTATTATTTAGAAAAGTCACGTACCCGTAGCCTTATGGAAACCATTAAAAGAAGCCGCTTATGTTCACATTGCAGAGAATCAGCAACGTTTTGTAATTGAATACATTAGCTCGTTCCCTATTACCCCGCAACGTGCTGTCAAATAAACATCGATCGTGTTAGACATCAGAAGGCAAAGAAATCCTTAAAAAATTCAATAGCGAAAAGAATAAAAGGAAGAATTATTTACAGTAATGCAAGCGATTGCCTAAGGAAGCCTTAACTAACTCAAGTTAACAAAAATTATTATGTAAAGAAAATGTATTATTTTTAGAAAGTAAAAAATAAATTGTTTACAAGTTGTGAAAAAGTGCAAAAGGTAGGCAAGCATAGATTTGAAGCAGTTAGTGGAACTCACCTGGAATGCTAATAGTTATTTTTGTCTTGTCAGTTGCAATACAAATTTTACACTGTAAAATAATTCAGAAATTTAGAGAAAAAGTACTATCAATAAGAAATTTCAAAATATTTAGGAGGTTAATCAAGATGTTTTCTGTATATTATTAGCCATAATTCTATCTCAACTAATGTTACTGAAAGATGCTAGAAATTGATGTGGAAAGATGATTGATAAACCTGTCGACCAGCGTTTAGGTGAAATTCTCAGGGAGACAGATACAAAGAAAAACCACCATGCTAAATTATAGAAAGTGATGTGTCAAAAATCTTAACGAACTGACATTTCGCAAAACAAAGAGCCAAGGAGTGAAATAACTATATAAATTTTTTCAGACCCAAGCACGCTCCTAATAATAGTAGTAACGTATAAAAAATTTGACAATTTTATAGTTCATCTTTTTTTGCACAGTGTAGCAACAGACATCAGCAACCGCTTAAAAAGAATCAATTCTCTCTCTCTAATGCAAACATTTGAGTTATTTTTATTTTCTATTTTTGTCAAATCGAAACGCAACAAAGCGGTGATTTTTGTAAGTTGTTAAAAATGACATTTCCTCCTGTCAACTTGACAGCTATAAACTGACGTCAATTGTCAAGAAATTTATTACGTAAGTAGCGGTTATGTAATAAATAAATTTCCTGCTCATAGCTAAGAGAATCTAGCTGCTATAATCAGCTCATAGCTATACAAAATTTTTATTATGGACAATAATACTTACTGAATTTTAGTTTTCGTTAACAAGATTCTAATCTCGAGCTATTTGTATTTTGCTTTCTAGAAACCTTCTAAAAAGAATTGAAAAGAAATAACAACAACTTTTCGTATTTATTCTAGTCTTATCCAGCTACTTTTTATGACTTCACCAGCTATGCTATGGCAATTCAGGCAGTTAAACTGCATACCATTTTGACCATTTGTTGACTAAAAGAATCGTAATTATTTATCTGGAAATTTATTTGCAACAACGACAACCAAAGTGATGGAGAGACAACAACAACAACAACAACAACAACAACGACAAGTGCTTGTACAAAAGTTGATGGTGTGACGATGATGATGGTGACGCTAATGATTATGAGATGATCACGTGATGATGCTTGTAATACCATTAAAAATTACGATTATGGGTTTGGTTAAACGAAAGACTTAAACGACACAGCTTAAATTTATTTGATTTTTTTTTGAATTTACCATATTGTTGAAACCGAAAAGTTTTCAATAAAATTTTTGTTTAAGAATTAAAAAAATGATATAAAGGGTGTGCCATTTTAACTTACACAGCTGAATAAGTCAAAAATCAAGTTAGAGGTCAAAGTGACCCCTGAAGGTCATTTCAAGGTCAAATTCCCGCTTGGTGCAGAAAAGCAGCTAGTAATCATTGGCTGGACCGCTGCACAATCTTGCCTTAAGTGGCTGCAGCTTTTCTGCACCCAGCGGGAATTCGATCTTGAAATGACCTTCATGGGTCACTTTAACCTCTAACTTGAACACCTATCTGAACGTAGAATTGTGTGTTCTTCCGAAATCCGAGGTAAACAATAGGGGTTTCCATTTAAAAAATTAAAGTTGACCTTCAAATAACCTTGAAAATGTAGGTCATGGTCATGGTTAAGGTCATGGCTGGATCAGCCCTTTGATGCCCACCAACTTTTATTTGAAACATTTTTTGAATGAGTTGCAATTTTTTGACTTATTCAGCTGTGTAAGTTAAAATGGGACATCCGGTAGATCTAGACTTTTCGAGGAAATGAAAAATCGGTGGCTTTAATTCTAAAGCTATGCCAGGAATGTAAACTCAAAGCAAAGAACGAAATGAGCTCTAAGAATTTTTAATAACAATTGGTAAAAAAACGTACTGTTCTGTACTGTACTGAACTGTACTGCACTGTACTGTACTGCACTGAACTGTACTGTACTGTACTGTACTATACTGGAAATATTTGATATTAAGGTTGAACTCTTTCATTAAATCGTTTATCTATCATGAATTTAAGTTCCTTTGCAGAATACTGAACAATTTATAGTATGGGAACGTTAGGTCCTAAGTATGTTACAAGTCAGATATTGACCGCTGCGTGTGACATCCGTATAAACTTACCAGAAATTCTTTAAATCTTGTTGGAAATCCGAAAAAAAGTTTAATTACGTTAATGTCATTTTTAACTCGAGATTTTACTTATCGTATCATGCAATAATTAAATTCAGACGGCACCTTATTCCCTAATTTAGAGTTGCTTCCAAAAACTATAATTGCGAGATAAGCTTTCAGTCGATTACGATTTGCTTTTTTTTGAAACTTTTTTTGAATCACCTGACTAACTCACAACAAAAAGTTAAGAAGTACAACTCTGTGCTATGTTGGTAACTCATTAATGTACACAAAAATCTGTAATGCCTCCTAAATCGCACTCATTTCAGATGCCAAGGCTACATATATGCGTAGATCTCTCAAAACGACGTTAGAAATCAACTTAAAGTGACGAATTCCATAAATAGTGAAGAAATTAACATTGAATATGCGAAAAAAAAAGAAACAAATACTCAAAAAAGCAAAGAGTTGAAAAAAGAGAACAGAACAGCAAAATCAGAAAGGAAAATTCTTGCAAAAAGATCAACGAAGAATGTTGGCGAACAAACGTTTGTTGTTTGTTGCTGGCTGTTTTTTTTTCTTTTTTTTTTTGTTTCGATGCGTTTTTCACATGAAAATAACGAAAATGCAACCAAGTCGCGTTAGGCAATGAATTCCTGATGACAACAAAAAGTCAGCAGCAATCGGCAACAACAACAATAACAAAAATCAGCAGCATAGTCAGCAACATCTGTAACTTAGAGAAAAGAAAAGAAAAGCGAGCGACCAGTGCATAAGTTAATAAAGGAACCGTAGTCGCCAGCAGTTGTATCTACTGGACACAACAAAAAGCAATGGAGCCTTCAATGAAGCCAAGTTATACGTTGATGATGATGATGATGATGATGAATAAACATGGAATAATTCGAGTAGATGTAATAAATAGAAGAAAAGACAAATTCACATCCATAGTCAAAAAAAAAAATAATTCATATACTTGTGCACTGTACCGATAATGTAATGGGTTGGCAATTAAGGTTAAAGTGGTCGCATACATCTTTATTTATGAAAATGTGTTATGATATGTGAGGAGTGCTGTTTCAAAGTAGTTCTTTCGAAACTTCAACAACGAAAACAAAATTAAAAATATAAAGGGACATCTGCCAGCATTAGCATCTCTTTGGAGGGAGTTGGCGGGACTAGCGAACGCGTGAGGGAACCCAGAAACGTCTGATCCGGAGTAGGCGGCTATTTGTTATTTGGTGATTGTGTTATTAATTCAAAATGGCCACTGTCTGCACACAGATTGTGGAAAAACCTCAATACGAGTATTTATCTTGCAAGAGCGAGCTATATTATGTAGTCATAGCGCTTAGGGGACGTCCATTAGCTACGTGAGGTGTGTTTTGAAAACTTGAACCCCCCCCCCTCCCCTTGGTGAGAGTTGGTGAGATCTGGCGGACCCCCCCCTCTCCCTCCCGTGAGATTTAAATTATAATTTTTAATGTAAATTCTATGCATTAGAAAGTTGACGTGAGGTTTTCCTTGACCCCCCTCCCTTCTCTTGGTGAGTTTTTTGAGATTTTGCTGGACCCCCTCCCCCTATTTTAATTCACGTAATGTCCTTACCGGATATAATTCCTATTTACATTACATTTTCGGGTTATGTCCGAAAATTTTACGGACATAACCCCCACTCTTGGTATGGGGTTTATGCCGGGACATATTCCCTAGATGATAGCGGACATATGGCAATTGACCGTCATAGCCCTACCAGATATGATAAGGAGTGATATTCTGATTGTCCAAATATATATTTGACTCGGCAACCATATAGATCGAGAAGTTACCCAAAGACCTAAGTGTATGTACTACCTTTAAAGCCTGGCTTGTCTTCAGACTCCCTAAGTTAGGGAGTTGAGTATCAAGCAGATTTGGGCTGATAATTCACTGCTTTCGAATTCGCACTATTCCCAGAATGTTTGAAATGTTGTATTTGTATCAGCGGTAGGCGTATCGCCAACCGATTTTACTCTTTTTTAAAATCAAGGTGTCTCAAAATTTAGACAAGCAGTAACTT